>CM017762.1:23017030-23629530 GCA_008009225.1 Acer yangbiense
CAAACAACCAAACCAACCAAAATAATTCTTCAAATGAATAAATATAAAAAGCCCATATATATGAATCACTGTGAAGCGCAACAAATTTAACATGAGGAATAAATATACACAGCATGTTGTCAGTTCTTGAGAAAAGGAGGCCAACCAAGATTCAAGGAAAGTTTTTGAAAGAATATTTCTTTCTGGATAAGTCTGGATTGATAAAGCTTTCATTTGAATGTGGAGAGGACCACTCTTCAACCTTAGGTCAACCTTATAATTTCATGCCCTGTGCTCTAATTTCCAGCAATGTCCAGACTTAAAATAACTTCTTTTTCTTCACAATTTGACATTTCTATGAAAAATTATCATACACTTTATATAATCAAAATTGGTAAGATGGAACCAATCATTTCTAATCTTCACTCACAGAAAACCAAAAACCCAATATAGATTGCATTACTCGGATCCAAGATAGTTTAACAAAATCAATTTAAAATAGAAAAGGAAAAAGGGAATATATCAGTTGAATAAAGGCAAATCAATTAAACGAAATTGAGACCCAACTATTAATCACATCATTAAATTGCAAAATGAGAACATATAATAAATAACAGCACCAATAACAAAAATTGGATCAAAAGTGAAGCAATT
Organism: Acer yangbiense; assembly: GCA_008009225.1. Lineage (NCBI taxonomy): Eukaryota > Viridiplantae > Streptophyta > Magnoliopsida > Sapindales > Sapindaceae > Acer > Acer yangbiense. The sequence continues at coordinate 23,017,664 of CM017762.1, forward strand.
GAACATGCAAAGATAAAATTCAATGGAAAACAAAAGTGGGGATGAACCGATACCCGCTCGATGAAATGCCTGACAGAGTCTAGGAATTTTTTGTAAATAAAATGTTGAGATTTTAGAAGCCAGTGATGAAGTGTTCAAGTTTAACCCTAGAAAGAAAGCATCACAGAACTCACCGGAGAAAACCGAGATCGAGAATCGGACTACGAAGATGATTGAGAAGATGACGGCCGTTTGATTGCTTGTGTTGTCTCGTTTGGCTAAGATTGGGTTGTCTGATTTCACGACAACAAAACAGAGATGAGAGAAAGAGAAGCCAGAGATGAGAGAAAGAGAAAGAGAAATGGATGGGTTCTGATTAGGGTTTCTTTTTATGTTGGATAATTTTGTAAATAATTGAAATAATTAAGGGTAAAAAAGTCTTTTTAAGACTTGTCCCATGCATGGGACAAGTCTGGCCGAGCTAAATGGGTGGGACAAATTTTTGGGTTTTTTGTCCCACCTTGTCCCGTCCTGTCCCATGTTAAGGACGTGCCAAACGCGGGACAAGGGAAAGTTGTCCCACCTTGTCCCGTCCCGTCCCGCGTACCAAACACACCCTTAGTGGATTCGAGGTTCGAGTGTGGCTTACTTACATAGCCCGTGGTTTTTCCCGTGAGGGTTTCCACGTAAAAACCAAGTGTTGTTTTAATTTCCGCACCATATTACACTTGCTTGTTTATATTATCTTGAGGGCATTTTCGTAATTTTGACTAACACGAAAAATTGGGTAAAAAGCGTAAAATCTATTCACCCCCCCCCCCCCCCCCCCCCCCTCTAGATAGCTTTATACACACCGTGCTATAATTTGTTTCACTCTCCTATTGATAGAGTTGCATAAAGTGCATTTTATGATTATGCAAATGACTTGAATGCTATCATCTCTCTTTGCTAAGTGACCCGGTTGGGGACTACTCCTTTGCCTATATCATGGAAAAAAGGGGGAGTAGAATGGTGGTAAGGGGAGTGGCAAATTGTCGGAGCAATTATGCATGTTGGGGAGACAATACATTGAGGAGGAGTAACCCATTGAGGGGGAGCATTGCATTCACAATTATTGCATGATGTTGTAGTTGTACTTAAATTTTTAGGAATGCAAATGCTTGTTTTTATTCTCACTTGATTCATCTCACTTTTTACTTAAATTGGAAAGTATAGAAACTTTACTTTTAGGGATTGATTGTTCTACATGAGATTGAAGACTTCAAGATTACTTTTTATATATCTCTTTGTAAAGTAGAAAATCATAGTAGACCCGTAGTTTCTATTATGTTGTGAGGAATCAATCTGAGTGGTGGTTTTGTCACGAAATAGCCAAATGGGGAGATTGTAAGGATTCTCATATATTGATTGGCTTATTTCGTGGACAAACCACATGTTGGGGTTGAAAATGTAAGGGTAGTTTAGGATTGAACTTCATGCTCGAAGGCCCTTTCAAGACCTCGAGGTACAAGCACGCCAAAAGTATAATTTCTAGTGCTTGGTTTTCCTTGAAGAGATTTAGTTAGCACACACACACTTAGCATACTTGATCTTGTGTGCATACTCTTCACATGTCACTTTACACACTAGCACTTTGTTTGATATCTTGTTGTGTGTATATGTGCTTAGTAATTCGTTTTCCGACATTGTTTGAAAACGTCCGCGCTTGCACTAATGAGTGCTTGGTTTCGCGCGAAGACCGCCCATGGAGAATGCCCTTGGTTTCTCCTTGGTTTTCACCATTGTTGGTGATCGGCGGTTATAATCGGTGGCCTGGCCACCGAATGAAACCGCCGTTTACTTCCAGATGTGTCTGGAGCAATTCTACGGTCACGATCGGCGGTCCCGACCGCCGTTTGAAACCGCCATTCATACCTGATCGATTTTAATCTCTCGGGTTTGATTCGGCGGTTAGATCGGCGGTCACGAAACCGCCGAATGAAACCACCGTTGTTCCCCTGTTCTTATCTGGTTCAATTCGGCGGTTATGATCGGCGGCCTGGCTGCCGATTGAAACCGCCAATCGGTGCGTTTCAAGGGCAAACTTGTCTTTTCACATGCCCAATTCTTGATGTCTATAAATATCTTACTTCCTCATTCTCTGATTAAGTTCTTTGAGTTATTAGAACCCTAAACTTCAAAGAGAGATTTTTGAGAAAAAATCAAATCAAGAACTCACATTTAAACACTCAAATCAAATCCTTTTTGCATCAAAGTTCATCTTGCATTCATCTATGATTGGGTTTGCATCATCACAACATGCTTGGTAAGATTTTGATTAATTTTATCTTATTTTAGTATTTTACTATCAAGCATATTCTCTTTTTAATTACTTGTATGTTTTTGATCATATGATAAATACAAGATTAGAGAATTAATTGTGATGAATTGATTGAGTGTTGTTTTGTGATAGCTAATTAGGTTTTTGATTAATCTCGATTAGCTAAGCTATTTTGACATGTCATCTAGCTATTGATATCTAGGATTGAATTAATTGCATATTATTATCCTAGGTAAGCATTTAGAGTAACCTGGCTCTAAATTACATTTTGAGTATTTTACATATTCACATAGGTTGCATAATCTCTTCATAGAGAATTAAGTCTTGAGGCTAAGGTTGCTTAGGCCTTAAGCAATTAGGACTAGAGCCACTTTTAAAGGCCCAAGTGGTAGAAGTGGGGGGTTATTGACCGGAGTGTTAGACGAGGTCTACATAGGTTGTAAACTCCATTTCGATTAGTGGATTTCGAGGTCCGAGTGTGGCGCACTAAACAGCCCTTGGTTTTTCCCAGTGGTTGGGTTTCCACGTATACATCAAGTGTTATTTAAATTCTACACTATATTACACTTGCTTGTATTTTTGACTAGTAGGGGCATTTTCGTAAAATTGACTTGCATGTGAAAATTAGGTAATAATAGTTAAAATCTATTCACCCTCCCCCCCCCCCCCCCCCCCCCCCCCCCCCCCCCCCCCCCCCCTCTAGATATATTTATCATACACACTGAGCGTTTATTTGTTCCTTTCAAAATGGGTACCATCAACTGTAATCACAGGACGCATACACCTTCGAAAACCTCTAATTGAGGACCCTAACGACATGAAAAAGTAAAGGAATTTACCATCGTCTGCGCACTGTAAGTCTGTGATTGTGCTAGGATTTTGTTGTTCCAGAGCGTATGTAAAAAATAGCAGCAGTTGAAAACTTTCTTCATGCGTTCCATAGGTCAATGACAATGCATATTGCAGGGCATCATGTGCCTTACTGTACATGATTTGGATGCCATACATTGTTTTCATATCGGCGATTACGTCCTTCGGACGCATGAGACGACCATCATGTTGTTGATGTCTAGGTGCAATGACTTCCTCGATTGTAACCGCACTGGCTTGTCTATGGCGACGGTGAACCTCCTCCAAGGGACAACTGTGTTCGTTGACAAAACTTCTGACTTGAAAGTAAGTCCCTTCATCTCTCCTCACCACTCTTAATTTCCACGTACACTCATCAATGATGCAAACCAGATGTAAAGTTGTCTTGTTGGACCTTTTCACCTTCCATTCAAAGTTCTACCGCATCGTAAAATGGCCAACTAGCCTCTTCAAATCCTTTTTACTCGAAAAAAATTGACCCTTATAAATCATGGTTCTCGGTTCTTGCGATGCCAAGGTGCTGCTTCTACCAATACCAAACGAGTATGAATCTGCTCCTGGAATAACCCAAGTTGTCGCATTAACAGAATCAGATGCTGTCACATTATAACGGACCTCGGAAGTCCCAGGCATATCTGGTGTAGTGCCACTAACTCCTTCTACACGTCTACCACGTGTTTGCATTTATGCAGGCTCTTCATCCACATTTTGCATATCGTCAACCTGTTCATTATTTGCCTCATTATCCACCTCATGGTTCGGGTAATTGTACTGCGCATCGTACTGCGCATTGTACTGCTCAATTCGACAACCAAACATATCACCAAATTAAGGTTCAGCTGCATCTGCATGGTTGACTGCAACCTGTGGGACACCACACATGTTTCCCCCACCTTCGCTGGCACTCCTTTGGGTGAACACTTGGTTGCTACCGCCAAAGGATCCTAATTGTTAGGCATTTTCAAGAGGAGGAATATCATTCCCTACCACATATCCAGCTGTTCGCTCAGTTAGACTAACACATACTTGAGAGATCACTCGATCTTCCCCTAGCATAAACTGGACATCATCGTCATTCCTTATAAATGTGTGACACGTACTGCCGGGAACGATTGATATTGATGATGTAAGGATTCCCTTATCTTGATTGGCTTATTTCGTGGACAAACCACATGTTAGGGTTTGGTTGTAAGGGTAGTCTAGGTGATTAAGGTTGAAGATCAAAGACCCTTTCCAAGACCTCAAGAGGACAAGCACCAAAGGTATATTTGTAGTGCTTACTTTGCCTTGAATAGATATAGTTGCACACACACACAACATGCATAACTCTTATTCTTGAATGTTGTGTTTATATTTTGTGTGCATTGTGCTTTATTGATTATTCAATATCTCTTCTTGCATTAAATTGATTGCATCTTGTTCTATGAAATGCCATGACATGATAAGCATTAGGATGCATTCAATACCCACACTTGCACTTCATGTATGTTAGCTTTTAGTGTGGAGTAATTTGTTTCCCAAAGGATGTTCGGAAACGTCCGCGCGTGCACGTTGGTGTGCTCGGTTTTACGCGAAGACCGCCCACGGAGAATGCCCTTGGCTTCTCCTTGGTTTTCACCATTGTTAGTGATCGGCGGTTATGATCGGCGGCTTGGCCGCCGATTGAAACCGCCGTTTCAGTCCAGAGAGGTCTAAAGCAATTATGCGATCACGATCGGCGGTCACGACTGCCGTTCGAAACCGCCGTTCATACCTAATCGATTTTGATCTCTCGGGTTTGATTCAGCGGTTGGATCGGCGGTCACGAAACCGCCGAATGAAACCACCGTTGTTCCCCTGTTCGTCTCAGGTTCAATTCGGCGGTCTCTATCGGCGGGCTGACCGCCGATTGAAACCGCCGATCGGTGCGATTCAAGGGCAAAATTGTATTTTCACCTGCCCTATTTTTGGTCTCTATAAATACATCCTTATCTTTGGTTCAGAAGATAAGTCTTGCATCCCAAGAACCCTAGAGAGATATTTAGAGAGACTTGAGAGAAAAAGCTTAAAGATCACATCTTTAATTCTCTAAACCCATTCCCACATGCATAAATCATCATCTAGGCATTATCTAGGTTCATCCAGTATATGCTAATGCATAGGTCTTCTTCAACACATATGGTATGATTTGTTGAACACTTTTATCTTACATAATTAGTGTTTCTACTTATCAATTTTATCTCATTTATTACTTGTATGTGTTTAGATTAATTTCTACATACATGATTGAGATTATGTGTTGATTGGGTTATTTGATAGGTATCTAGGTTTTTATAATCTATGATTATCTAAGCTATTTGACATGTCATTTAGCCATTAATATCTAGGATTGCTTTAATTGCAAATTCATCATCCTAGATAAGCATCTAAGGTTACCTAGCCTTTTTTGTTACTTGAATATCATGTTATATTCACATAGGTTGTGCATCTCTTTTGAGAGATTTAAGTCTTGTGTGATTGACCGGGATTAGGTCGGACACCGGGAATAGGTGGTCACATAAGCAATTGGACTAGTGCCACTTTTAAAGGCCCACGTGGTAGAAGTGGGGGGTTATTGACCGGAGTGTTAGACGAGGTCTACATAGGTTGTAAACTCCATTTCAATTAGTGGATTTCGAGGTCCGAGTGTGGCACACTAAACAGCCCGTGGTTTTTCCCAGTGGTTGGGTTTCCACATAAACATCAAGTGTTATTTAATTTCCGCATCTTATTACACTTATATGTATTTTTGGCTTGCTAGGGGTATTTTCATAAAATTGACATGCATGCGAAAATTGGGTAATAATTAGATAAAATCTATTCACTCCCCTCTAGCTTTATATATATTTAGCACACCGTATTCTTTTCAGATAACAAATCAACATTGTATTTGTTTACATCATAGTTTACAATAGTATGTACGATCGCCACAAATTCTTCGTAAGTCATATTCTTTGACACATACATTCCCCGGTTATCAGATCCAACAAACCTCTGACTTCTGTCAGGTAACTACTCCCATCGACCGTTGTAAGATATTACTCTTCTAACCCGATTCACGAGGCTATCAAATTAATAATCACAAACCATTAATAAAATCCAGGAGTACAAAATATATTCAAATATTACATTCACAAAGGCTCAGGTGAGGATATAGAAAAGCCTCGAGGAATACTTCAAAAGGCTCGGGGAAGATTTGAAAAGGCTCGGGAAATACTTGTGTTAACCCAAAATTGTCACCGGGGTGCAATTTAAAATTAACGGTATGTGATGGACCCGGATCTAATTAGACCTGGGCTAGTGGGATACTCTATACCCCGATATTCCGCTGGTTCACTGGAATTTGCTAGGCGAGATATTGCATGTATGTAACGGACCCGGATCGGGATTGACTGGGGCCAGCGAGATACTTAGTAGCCTGGTATCCCGCTGGGTATCATGAATCCGATATTATGATGAATACAAGTAATGGGATGGATGAGTTTCTTATACGGTGGTTGTATGAAAGCTGAAAGGCAGCTTATATATATATATATATATATGTGTGTGTGTGTGTGTGTGTGTGTGTGTGTGTGTGGATTTGAAATATGATCTTTTACAACTCGGTATTTGAACTATCAGTATTACAGCATGGAAGAAAATAAAGCCTAAAGGAGAACGATGGAGATGGAGATGGAGATGGAGCTTTTCATGCCTGTTGATAAGTAGAAAAAGTGAATTAAGGTTTTGATCCCCTTTTCCTCTGAACATATGATTAATATATAGGCCCTTTTTCTTGCTGAGCACTCCTAGAACCTCGGTCTAGGGTTTCAGTGATACACGGGTCTTCCTGTGGAGTCCGACAAATTCGTCGGGAAATTGATCCCAAAAGACCTGGTGATTCCTTATTTTTCCGGTTCCCAAATGAGTTGACTCCTATTTAAAATAGGATACTAAATTGGCGGGAATGAATACTGCGTTGTATCTTGAGTTTTTATCTTGAATGGTGATGGTTAATGTCTGTTTTTATATGTAGTCTACTCTTCGGGGTGCCCCCCTCCTGCTCCAGCAGGGTCGGTCTACTGAGATCCTGGTATATGTCTTGCCATGTGTATGTCACGTGTTTCACTGGTCGGGGTACCCCGGGTACCCTGTGTCTGTCACGCTCCTTTAAAAGCGATGTTCGTGGATATCGGGGTACCAGGATACTCGGGTATCGGGGTACCCCGATACTTATCCAGGGTAGTTGGGTGCCAGGATCTGGTGATTGTTGTGTCTCCCAGGCCCCCACTTATTTTTTGGCTTCCTAGTGCTTTTCATGGTCCCGGGGATTCTGGACCTGGCCGGGGTGGGTAAAGGCTCTTTCTCTAGCCCGTCAGCTAGCAGGCGGGGTACCCGGACATCTTTTCGCTTCTACTTTGGATCCCAGCTTTTTTCTGTAAGCTAGTGAAAAATTCTTTTTTGATCCCTGCCAATTATGGCAGTTAACAGAAGTCCCCCCTGACTTGAACATCGGTGTCTTACAAGGGTTGGAGTTAGGATTCCCTCGTCCACTCGAAGGATTTTCCGTCTTGTCAGCTTGTGTAGTCTCTTCCGGTTGGCTTCCACAATTGACGAGAGTATCTTTCTTGGATTTGATTCCATTTAATGCTCGACCCACGTGTCAGATAACGTCTGTCTTCAGGTTTTAAATTGGCCGTTTTTGGCGCGATTCCCTCGAAACTGTCATGATTCATCTCCGATTCCGTCTCTTCCTCTACCTCGATATCAGCCCGTCTTTGCCTATAAATGCACCCTTCCGTCTTCCCTAACACACTCACGCTTATTTGAACCTTTCAGAGCTTTTGTTTCTTCTTCTTTCTCCTCTAAGAATCCTCTTTGCTTTCCTTCTCTTACTCAAATGGCCTCACCTTCCAACAAACCAACTTCTACATCAGTCCTCCCAGAAGATAGCCCGGTGGTCTTGGCTAATCCTCCACCTTCTTCTCTGAATCTTCCTGACAGCATTGACAAGATGCTTAATGCGAGACGAATGGGATCAGGTGATGATTCCCCGACGTCTAAAGAGCCTAAACGAGGTCGGGACGAGGGCGAAGTCGTCGATGACAGTACTTCGCTAAAATGCCGTCATCCTAGCAAGAATTAAAGAATCGGGTCAGGTTCTGGCACTGGGCCCGAAGACCCAGCCTGAATCGCTGATGAAGACGACAATGAGGCTGAAATCGAGGTAGATGAGGGGAATGCCCCGACTATCGGTCTAACTGGGGTTCACATAGGCCTATTGTCCTCCTTCCACGACGGCCGGATTATCCCGGACTCCGTCTGTACATCCGAAACTCTTATCCGATTGAGGAGGACCTTTAGGATACCGGACTACCTCTCGCTGTCTCTCCCTCATCGAGGTTATGACGTTTACACCCCCTCTGAAGGTCGTCTGCTAATCCATGTAGCCGCCTTTGAATACGGGGTCCGGCTTCCACTTCACCCTTCCCTCCGCCGAATACTTGTAGCTTTGGAACTAGCCCCACTCCAGATTTCTCCTGGGTTCTGGAAGAACTTAACGGGGCTCTTGGTGCTCTGGAGAGAGCAATGTGAGAGGGAAAACATTCAGAGGGAAGTAGGCATCGACGAGATCCGCTACATCTACCAGGCTACCGCCTACGTAGAAAGTAACCGCCTTCGGATGATTACTCAAGGAATACCCTTCGAAGCACCCCAGAACCATAAGAGAGGCTGGACCGAGTACCCAAGTACTGGTCGTTGACAGACTTGGACCACCACTTCCGATTACAAACCATCCTACAGATTTCAAACCCCGGTAGGTGAAATCAACAATCGACATCCCTCCCACGAGGAATAGGCCGACAGTGAAACCAATGGTAGAAGAAAGGGCTCCATAACCCGATACTGGTGGTAGTACTGGATCCCGAAGGAATCCGTAAGGTAACCATCCTCAAAAGAAGGAGCTCAAAAAAGCAACTGTGGTATCTGAAACTTCATACAATGAAGGCTCATAAGCCCGATCCAAGCACGATGGATCCAAGCGCCTGGAGGACCAGATGGCCAAGATGGCCAAGAAACTCGAGGAGTTAAGGAAGGGAAAGCATCGAGATACCCGGAAGAATCCCTTGGGGAAATGAACGTACCTTTCTCAAAAAAGGTCAATGAGGCAAAGCTACCCCCCAAGTTCAAAATGCCATCTGAGAAGTATTCCGGGTCAAAGGACCTCGTGAGCCATATGGAAAGCTTTGTGCACCAGATGGAGATACATAACTCAACTTGGTCAGCAATGTGAAGTATTTTCCCTTCAACCCTGACAAATTATGCCAAGACATGGTTCAGAAAGTTACCTCAAAGTAATGTGGACTCTTTTACAGAACTTACCACAGATTTTTGTGCTTAGTTTCAAGGAATCAAACCTCGTCCTATAGACCCCATCCTACTCTAGTACGTGATCCAAGAACGAGGCAAAGCGCTAAGGTCCTACGTGGAGAAATTCGACAAAGAAGTAATCCAAATGGGGGTGTTCGCCGAAAAGGAGACCTTGGCCAACTTCTAGTGGAATCTATGGGCTGGTAGGCTATTCTGGTCGTTTGCCAAACACCCACTTGAAACTTACTAGGAAGCCTATGACAGAGCATTGGAGTAGGTAGAAATAGACGAACAACTCCGAATCAAGGTCGAACATGATGAAGCCCGATCAATCAAGCGCCTAAAAAAAGAGGCTCTGAAACCCGTGCCTACCAAGAAGTTCCAGAATCAGCCCCTAAACTAGTCTACCTACCGGTCACCTCATTCTCCCTAACGTCGAGATAAGTACCCCGTAAGAAGGACACATCCTAGAATAACACCCCCACCAATGGAGGTAGCTTAGATAACAAGAAAGGAGGACGGGTACAATCATTACACCTCTTTGAACACATCCCGGGAGAACATACACCTCGCCATCCATGACAAAGGTCTGCTCAGGAAGCCCGGTCCCATTAAGATCTCGACCGACTAGAGGAACCACTACAAGTACTACGACTTCCACAACGATGTGGGACACAATCGGTCAGAATGCTACAGCCTCCGTAACTCGATCGAAGGATTGTTAAGGGGAGGGCTCCTGGTTGAATTTTTACAACAAGTGCGAGACAGCATCAAGATGGGGAAGGAGGTACAAGGAGAATATCAAGAGGCAGACGAAAGAATGATGGATAAGGGGAAGAATCTGATGCAGCAGATCCACATCGTCCACACCATCAATGGAGGCCCCACGTTAACAGGAACTTCCCACAATTCAATAAAGAACCATGCTAGGAAGATCCATCGACTCACTGCCGATCATGATGTACTCCGAGTCACTAGGGGATCCCAAGACCTACCCCGTGTAACCCAGATCATTTTTACAGAGGAGGATGTCTATAACACAGTCCAGCCGCATGATGACCCAATGGTAATCACACTACAGATAGCTAATTGCCAGGTTCACCGTGTCCTAGTCGATACCGGAAGCAGCGTTGATATCCTCTTTAAGGGGGCACTCGAAAAGTTCAGCCTAAAGAACTCCTTCTACAACAGCTGTACCACACCCCTGTATGGGTTCACAGGGGACTCCTTAATGCCAGTTGGGTCAAAAATCCTACTAGTGATAATTGGGGAAGCTCTGCTCCAGCAGAACATAATGACAGAGTTCGTCGTGGTTGACACCCTGTCCACCAACAATGCAATCCTGGGAAGACCCTTTCTATCGGGAATTAGATGAGTGCTATCCATCTACCACAACGATCTGAAATTCCCAGTCGGAACCGGGGTAGGAGAAATTAGAGGAGATCAACAAGCAGCCCGTAACTGCTACGTGATGTCCACCAATCCTACTACGCTAGCCAAACAATGCGCGCATATGACCAATGAACTGAGCAGAGAGGTACCAGAAATGATTGTGGAGGAACCACAGGAAGAATGTCTAGGATGAGCCAGTGGGCACCCCGCAGAAGGATTGGGAGAGCTTGTAAGCCAGTAGACATGGATAGCTACCCAGTAGGTTACACATGGAATGCTAACCACCACAAGAAATTATATCCATAAAGTTTGAAGAAACAGTTTTGTTAACCGCCATAATTGGCAGGGATCAAAAAAGAATTTTCCATTAGCTTACAGAAGAAAGCCGGGATCCAAAGTAGAAGCGAAAAGATGTCCGGGTACCCCGCCTGCTAGCTGACAGGCTAGAGAAAGAGCCTTTACCCACCCCGGCCAGGTCTAGAATTCCCAGGACCATGAAAAGCACTAGGAAGCCAAAATATAAGTGGGGGCCTGGGAGACACAACCATCACCAGATCCTGGTATCCAACTACCCCGGATACCCCGATACCTGAGTATCCTAGTACCCCGCTACTTGAAACCCCAATATCTGTGAACATCGCTTTTAAAGAAGCGTGAGAGACACAGGGTACCCGGGGTACCCTGACCAGCGAAACATGTGACATACACATGGCAAGACATATACCAGGATCCCAGTAGACCGACCCCACTAGAGCAAGAGGGGGGCACCCCGAAGAGTAGACTACATATAAAAACAAACATTAAATGTCACCGTTCAAGATAAAAACTCAAGCTACAACGCGGCATTCATTCCCGCCAATTTAGTATCCTATTTTAAAAAGGAGTTAACTCATTTGGGAACCGAAAAAGAAGGAATCACCAGGTCTTTTGGGATCAATTTCCCGACGAATTTGTCGGACTCCACAGGAAGACCCGTGTATCACTGAAACCCTAGACCGAGGTTCTAGGAGTGCTCAGCAAGAAAGCGGGCCTATATATTAATTATATGCTCAGAGGAAAAGGGGATCAAAACCCTAATTCACTTTTTCTACTTATCGACAGGCACGAAAAGCTCCATCTCCATCGTTCTCCTTTAGGCTTTATTTTCTTCCATGCTGTAATACTAATAGTTCAAATACCGAGTTGTAAAAGATCGTATTTCAAATCCACATATATATATATATATATAAGCTGCCTTTCAGCTTTCATACAACCACTGTATAAGAAACTCATCCATCCCATTACTTGTATTCATCATAATATCGGATTCATGATACCCAGCGGGATACCAGGCTACTAAGTATCTCGCTGGCCCCAGTCAATCCCGATACGGGTCCGTTACATATATGCAATATCTCACCTAGCAAATTCCAGTGAACCAGCGGAATATCGGGGTATAGAGTATCCCGCTAGCCCAGGTCTAATTAGATCCAGGTCCATCACATACTGTTAATTCTAAATTGCACCCCGGTGATAATTTTGGGTTAACAAGTTTATTTCAACCAGTATTACACTAAGTATGTGCCCGAATTTCCTTTGTATCACCTAAGAATTCAATAAAGAAATGAGATTTTTTTTCCTCCTACATGATTCTCCTATGTTCACCTTGAAAATTTTGCCATAACTGAATCACCTTAAGACCAGAAGAGCAACATTGCACTCTTGATGCCTTGGACCGAGTCAATCCCTCTAGGAGGATCGCCATAACTGAATCGTCTCAAGACCAGGAAAAGCCACATGGCCTTCCTACTGCCTTGGTTGGGGCATACCCTCCTCCAAAAAGGATCTGGTGCATAAATGCGTAAGTGGCATAGTTGCCTACCAGACTAAGGATGTAAAATTGTGGCCCTGGTTGCCCATCGCAGTCCTCAAGACCAGGAGAGCCTATACGGCACTCCTGAAGCCTTGGACGTGGAATACCCCTCTCTAGGAAAACCTGGTGCTAAAGTGGCCCTAGTCACCTACCAGAATAGATCACCTAAGGGTCAGGATCCCTTATCGGGATACCTGGTGCCGAAGATTTGCCAACAGAAAACCTAGTGCAAAAATGGTCTTAGTTGCCTACCAGGACAAAGCGCCTAAGGATCAAAATCCCTTATCGGGATACCCGATGCCATGGATTCACCATATGAAGACTTGGTGGCCTTAAATGCCTACCAGGATTAGTTCGCCTTAAGGGTAAGGATTCCTTGTGTAGGGTTACTTGGTATCCCGGTTCACCTTATAAGAATCAAGAAGTAGTCTTAGCAGATTACCCAGATCAATTCAAATTCAAGATCTCCTATACAGGAAGCACCCGGATCATATTTAGAAAAATCGAGATAAATAGTTCTAGTATTTGAAAATTTTTCAAATTTTATTCATATGTATATTTCAATGAACTTATCATCCACACAAAAAATTTAGATCAAAATTCATTCAAATCGATGTGATTTCATAGGGATCCTTACCGAAATTAAAATAAGGGATCTCTTATAAGAGACTCACTATATATATATATATATGTTATCCTGAAAAACCCGCCGAGATTTTCCCGAGATAACCTGGACCGCGGTGTACGGGGTGCACCACAGCTGGACCGGACCGGACCAGACCTGGTAGGATGGATCCCCCTCTTCCCGATGTAAGGGGGTCGAGGGGACACCTGGGTCCGGCTACCAGGGACCGGTACTATGCAGTAGGACCGATCCTACACGGTGGAACAGAGGTTGAGGTAGCGTGCTATTATGTGTGGTGCGATTGGTATATCTTTGGAGGGGTATAAAGATGGGCATTTTATTGCTTAATAATGGAGTACATCACACGTCAATTCATATACAGCATCCGGCTATTACAAAGGGCTTACTAGCGGGATGGGAATACAACAGGTAAGAGTTCAACCTAGGTAGGGAAATGACTCGATAGGTTGCACATGGGAGCTTTGTCTAGGCGAGATAGTAGCCAAGTAGAACATACACATAGGAGCTTTGACTAGGTGGGGTAGTAGCCAAGTAGAACACACACACATAGGAGCTGTTAACCAAAAATTGTCACCGGGGTGCAATTTGGAATTAACGGTATGTGATGGACCCGGATCTAATTAGACCTGGGCAAGCGGGATACTCTATACCTCGATATTTCGCTAGTTCACTAGAATCTTCTAGGCGAGATATTGCACGTATGTAACGGGCCTTGATCGGGATTGACTGGGGCCAGCGAGATACTTAGTAGCCTGGTATCCCGTTGGGTATCATGAATCCAATATTATGATGAATACAAGTAATGGGATGGATGAGTTTCTTATACGGTGGATGTATGAAAACTGAAAGGGAGTTTATATATATGTATATGGATTTGAAATACGATCTTTACAACTCGATATTTGAACTATCAATATTACAGTATGGAGGAAAATAAAGCTTAAAAGAGAACGATGGAGATGGAGCTTTTCATGCCTGTCGATAAATAGAAAAAGTGAATTAGGGTTTTGATCCCCTTTTCCTATGAACATATGATTAATATATAGGCCCGCTTCCTTGCTGAGCACTCCTAGAACCTCGGTCTAGGGTTTCAATGATACACGGATCTTCCTATGGAGTCCGACAAATTCGTCGGGAAATTGATCCCAAAAGACCTGGTGATTCCTTCTTTTCCGGTTCCAAAAAGAGTTTACTCTTATTTAAAATAGGACACTAAATTGGCAGGAGTGAATGCCGTGTTGTAGCTTGAGTTTTTATCTTGAATGGTGACGTTTAATGTCTGTTTTAATATGTAGTCTACTCTTCGGGGTGCCCCCCTCCTGCTTCAGCGGGGTCGGTCTACTGGGTCCTGGTATATGTCTTGCCATGCATATGTCACGTGTTTCACTGGTCGGGGTACCCTGCGTCTCTCACGCTTCTTTAAAAGTGATGTTCGTGGATATCGGGGTTTCAAGTAGCGGGGTACCAGGATACTCGGATATCGGAGTATCCGGGATAGTTGGGTGTCAGGATCTGGTGATGGTTGTGTCTCCCAGGCTCCCACTTATTTTTTTGGCTTCCTAGTGCTTTTTCATGATCCCGGGAATTCTGGACCTGGCCGAGGTGGGTAAAGGCTCTTTCTCTAGCCCGTCAGCTAGCAGACGGGGTACCCGGACATCTTTTCGCTTCTACTTTGGATCCCGGCTTTCTTCTGTAAGCTAGTGAAAAATTCTTCTTTGATCCCCGCCATTTTTGGCGGTTAACAGAAGTCCCCCCTGACTTGAACACTGGTATCTTACTGGGGTTGGAGTTAGGATTCCCAGGTCCGTTTGAAGGATTTTCCGCCTTGTCTATTTGTCTAGGTCTCATCTGGCTGTCTTCGTAATCGAAGAGGGAAATCTTCTTTTAAAACTGTGGTATTTAATAATAACCCACATGTCTGATAATGATTGCTTCATAAATTCAAATTGGCCGTTTCCGGCACGGGTTCTTTGGATTTGTCCTCGAGCACATCTTCAGCCATTAATCCTTGTTTCCTTTTAAGTTTCGGTAACCGCCCTTCCTCTGCCTATAAATGGTCCTCTCTCCCCTTCTTCTGTTGTTATGCTTCGCTTGCCCTTCATAAATCAAGAACCAAAATCTTCTCTTTCTTTCAAATCTTTTCTTTTTAACAATGGCATCTCCCTCAAAGCTTCCTACCTCTATTCAGGATGTTCCTTCACCTTCTATGCCTGCCCCCTCAGGTTCTCCTTCTGTCTCTTCGTGTAAGGATTCTCGTTTTGTTGATTGGCTTATTTCGTGGTCAAACCACATGTTGGGGTTTTGAATGTAAGGGTAGTCTAAGTGATTAGTGTTGAAGATCAAAGGCCCTTCCATGACCTCAAGATTCAAGCACGCCAAAGGTATAATCTCTTGTGCTTGTTTTTCTTTGAAGAGATCTAGTAGCACACACACACTTAGCATTCTTGCTATGATTGCATACTTGCTTATTTTTATGTGCATCTCTTCACATGTCACTTTACACACTAGCACATTGGTTGATATATCTTGTTGTGTGTATATGTGCCTTATAATTCGTTTCCCGACATTGTTCGGAAACGTCCGCGCTTGCACTAATGAGTGCTTGGTTTCGCGCGAAGACCGCCTATGGAGAATGCCCTTGGCTTCTCCTTGGTTTTCACCATTGTTGGTGATCGGCGGTTATTATCGGCGGCCTGGCCGCCGAATGAAACCGCCGTTTCAGTCCAGATTGGTCTGAAGCAATTATGCGGTCATGATCGGCGGTCACGACCGCCGTTCGAAACCGCCGTTCATACCTGATCGATTTTAATCCCTCGGGTTTGATTCGGCGGTTGTATCGGCGGTCACGAAACCGCCGAATGAAACCGCCGTTAATGCTCTGTTCTTCACGAGCTCAATTCGGCGGTTGTAATCGGCGGTCTGGCCGCCGATTGAAACCGCCGAACGGTGCGTTTCAGGGGCAAAATTGTCTTTTCACTTGCCCTGTTCTTGATGTCTATAAATATCACACTTTCTCATTATCTGAATTAGTTCTTTTGACTCTTAAGAACCCTAATCTTCAAAGATAGATTTTGAGAGAAAATCAAATCAAGAACTCATCTTTAACCACTCAAATCAAACCCCTTTTGCATCAAATTTCATATTGCATCTCCTATGCCTATATAGAGTGCATCCATGTATGGGTTTGCATCATCACAACTTGCTTGGTAAGATTTTGATTAATTTCATCTTATTGTAGTATTTTAAATACCAAGCCATCTCTTTTAAATTACTTGTATGTTTTTGATCATATGTTAAATACAAGAAAAGAGATTATTTGTGATGAATTAATTGAGTGTTGTTTTTGATAGATATCTAGGTTTTTATAATCTATGATCATCTATGCTATTTGACATGTCATTTAGCAATTGATATCTAGGGTTGATTTAAATTGAATATATCATCATCCTAGATAAGCATTTAGAGTACCCCTAGCTCTTATTGCATTAATTGAATATTCATACATATTCACATAGGGTTGTTTCTCTTCATAGAGAAGTAAGTCTTGAGGCTAAGAGTGCTTAGGCCTCAAGCAAATTGGAATAGGGTTGCTAATAAAGGCCCGCTGGGTAGAAGTGAGGGGTTACAGACCGGAGTGTTAGACGAGGTCTACATAGGTTGTAAACTTCATTTCAATTAGTGATTTCGAGTTCCGAGTGTGGCGCACTATACAGCCCGTAGTTTTTTCCCAGTGGTTGGGTTTCCACGTATACATCAAGTGTTATTTAAATTCCGCACTATATTACACTTGTATGTATTTTTGACTAGTAGGGGCATTTTCGTAAAATTGACTTGCATGCGAAAATTGGGTAATAATAGTTAAAATCTATTCACCCCCCCCTCTAGCTTTATATTGATAAACACGCCTCGAGTATTTTAAGAACTTTCAATTGGTATCAGAGCGGGTTCCTAGATATACTTAGGTGATCCTAGCTCATTTTGGTGTGTTTTTGCATTTTGTATGTTTGTTTGATTTCTTCATACATTTTGCATTCTTCTCATTTGCATTCATTCAACGCAAACACTATGAGTGATTTTGTGAGAGAAGAAATTGACTCCATTGAGGAGATGCCTCTCTTACTAGAGAGATTTAGGAGATTTGTGAATTTAACCACCTCACCTCCTAAGAAGAAGTTGACCACCGCACCTCCTAAGAAGAAGAAGAAGAAAATTGCTTTGGAGACTTCGAAGCAGGACAAGAAGGAGGGTATCTCAATTGAAGACATGGGACTCATTAACAAGCCAAACCAAGGAGTGTCTTCAAGAGAGGGGATTCAGTGCTACGAGTGTGGAGGATTCGGGCATTTCTCCCCGGAGGGTGGAAACTTGAAGGATAGAAGAAAAGGGAAGGCGAAGGCCACCTTATGGGATAAATATGAAGATGACGAAAATCCTTCAAGTGATGAAGAACTTGCCATCATCTACACGGAATTTGGAGCCAAGAGTGTAGAAGTTGAAGAAGATGGCAAAGTTGCTTTTCCTTGTGATCCCCAAGAAGTACAAGGTATAGAAGTAGTTGGTGTAGCTACTCATAGGGATTTGGCTCTTTCCTCATCAAGAGAAAAATTTGATGATCTTGATGAAGGAGATGACTCCATTGGTGAAATGGAGATTAGAGGAGATGACACAAGTGTTGAATATTTGTCATCTAACTCCACAAATGGAAATGTGGAGTGTATGGATCTTAATGACTACAAAGTCAAAGTTGAGAGCTCGATGATGAGGAACAAGGAAGAAATTAGAAGATTAAAAGAAGAGAATCTAGAGCTTTCAACACTAGT
This sequence comes from Acer yangbiense, assembly GCA_008009225.1. NCBI lineage: Eukaryota > Viridiplantae > Streptophyta > Magnoliopsida > Sapindales > Sapindaceae > Acer > Acer yangbiense. The sequence goes on from CM017762.1 coordinate 23,035,912, forward strand.
AAACCACTTGTGTGAAGAAGTGGTGAGATCCATGGCGGATGAAGATAAGCTAAAAGAAGACTTAGCATTATCTAAGAGGAGAGAAGAAGAGCTAGAAAGAGAGCTTGAAGAAGTTAAGGTCTTAATGGCTAAGATGACTTCAAGCACCAAGAAGCTTGACCACATGTTGGGAGTTGGAAGAAAGCCAAGTGACAAGAGAGGTCTTGGCTACATTGATGACACGGATGCCTCCTCCACAAGCAAGACATCCTGTGCCATGAACATGGACTTCAATATGTCCCCTCCTCCTCAACAACCTAGGAAGAAGAGTGACCTAGGAGAGTGTTCAAGAAGTGCCCAAGTGGTTGAGGCACCAAAAGGTCAAGCTCAAGCTCACACCCAAAGGGCTCCTCACACTATCTTCCCTCAAACTCAAAAACACAATGGGAAGAGTTCAATCATGCAAGCTCAGACAAGCAAGCAACCTCGTCTTGGTTTTCAACAAAAGAGGAGAGATCCGATCCAACAACCAAGACAACCACAACGACAAGGGAAAGCTCCTATCCATGCTAAAGGGAATGGTATGATTCCTAACTTTATTCCCACTTGTCATTTTTGTGGTATTGTTGGTCATATTAGACCAAGTTGCTTGCATTACATTGAAATGTGTAGAGCTAAAAGCATGATTGACAAGAAAAAGGCTAGAGCTAAGATGCTTCATAAAAAGGAAGAAAATCATGTGCATGATCCTTTTTCATCTTGTACTCTAGAACCTTTGTCCACTAGGATTGATTTAGTGTCACCTAAGTGGAGTAATAAGAATGAACCCGCTTGCTACGAGACTAACAAGTCTCAAATAGGTTCATCCAAGTCCAAAGGACTTGGTAGGTCCATAGGACCTCATACCTTTCTTTGAAGTGGTATGGAAATTTGACCCCATATGGGGAACTTAAGCAAAGAGAGCTATTTTGCATCTAGTCACTTGCAAAAAATTTGAAATATCTTATGCTTCTCTTTTTGTTGCTTGAGTTAGCTTGGTTACACTATGTATACATATTTTCTATTCAATAAGTGTGATCAATGCTTGTATTGCAATCCATGTCATATTTATGTTCAAACATGCATTTTTGGACTAGGAGATATATACATTGGATTTAATTTGAATGACCTATAATGATCTCCATGACATGATGATTGCTAAAATGACATGCTAAATGCTAATCTTAAAAAGCATGTTTTGATGATTGCATTTCTTAACTGCAAATAATGTGTGAAAAAGCTTATGAGACTCAAATGAAAAAGGATCTTGTATCCATTCAAGGATTTTACAATCCAAATGTCTCTCTTTCTTTATTGGTTGAACATGTCTACTATCATACGGATATCTTATCCGGAAAAATCAAGTAGGGTGCAAAGTCGCTCATGACATGTTTAGCTTATAAAGTTGGATATAGTTGTTCTTAAATTGAAATCAATGAAAACCTATATCCTTGCTTCTCTCTTGACATTGGTGAAATTGGTTTGAATTCATATTGAAAACCTTTGTCATTTGCTTTGCCAAATACCATGATATTTTGGACTTAAATGCTACATGTCTTGTATGCAAAGCAATTTTTTGATTCACACATTTTCTTTAAATAAATCTCCTTGTTTCTCTCCAATAAATTGAGATTGCATAAAGTGACTTATATTGATTATGCATATACTAGAATGCTACTATCTCTCTTTGCCTTGAGTGACCCGGTTGGGGACTACTCCTTGTCTATATCATGACAAAAAGGGGGAGTATGTTGTGGTAAGGGGAGTTGCAAATTGTAGTAGCAATTGTGCATGTTGGGGAGAATACTAATTGAGGGGGAGTAACCCTTTGAGGGGGAGCATTTGCACATTCATACATTGCATGATGTTGTACTTAAATTTTTAAATGCAAATGCTTGTTTTATCTCACTTGATTCATCTCACCTTTTCTTGTATTGGAAAGTATAGAAACTGTGCTTTCAGGGATTGATTGTTCTACTTGAGATTGAAGACTTCAAGACCATTTATCTTATCTCTTTGTAAAGTAGAAAATCATTGTAGACCCGTAGTTTCTATTATGTTGTGAGGAATCAATGTGAGTGGTGGTTTTGTCACGAAATAGCCAAAGGGGGAGATTGTAAGGATTCCCGTTTTGTTGATTGGCTTATTTCGTGGTCAAACCACATGTTGGGGTTTTGAATGAAAGGGTAGTCTAAGTGATTAGTGTTGAAGATCAAAGGCCCTTCCATGACCTCAAGATTCAAGCACGCCAAAGGTATAATCTCTTGTGCTTGTTTTTCTTTGAAGAGATCTAGTAGCACACACACACTTAGCATTCTTGCTATGATTGCATACTTGCTTATTTTTATGTGCATCTCTTCACATGTCACTTTACACACTAGCACATTGGTTGATATATCTTGTTGTGTGTATATGTGCCTTATAATTCGTTTCCCGACATTGTTCGGAAACGTCCGCGCTTGCACTAATGAGTGCTTGGTTTCGCGCGAAGACCGCCTATGGAGAATGCCCTTGGCTTCTCCTTGGTTTTCACCATTGTTGGTGATCGGCGGTTATTATCGGCGGCCTGGCCGCCGAATGAAACCGCCGTTTCAGTCCAGATTGGTCTGAAGCAATTATGCGGTCATGATCGGCGGTCACGACCGCCGTTCGAAACCGCCGTTCATACCTGATCGATTTTAATCCCTCGGGTTTGATTCGGCGGTTGTATCGGCGGTCACGAAACCGCCGAATGAAACCGCCGTTAATGCTCTGTTCTTCACGAGCTCAATTCGGCGGTTGTAATCGGCGGTCTGGCCGCCGATTGAAACCGCCGAACGGTGCGTTTCAGGGGCAAAATTGTCTTTTCACTTGCCCTGTTCTTGATGTCTATAAATATCACACTTTCTCATTATCTGAATTAGTTCTTTTGACTCTTAAGAACCCTAATCTTCAAAGATAGATTTTGAGAGAAAATCAAATCAAGAACTCATCTTTAACCACTCAAATCAAACCCCTTTTGCATCAAATTTCATATTGCATCTCCTATGCCTATATAGAGTGCATCCATGTATGGGTTTGCATCATCACAACTTGCTTGGTAAGATTTTGATTAATTTCATCTTATTGTAGTATTTTAAATACCAAGCCATCTCTTTTAAATTACTTGTATGTTTTTGATCATATGTTAAATACAAGAAAAGAGATTATTTGTGATGAATTAATTGAGTGTTGTTTTTGATAGATATCTAGGTTTTTATAATCTATGATCATCTATGCTATTTGACATGTCATTTAGCAATTGATATCTAGGGTTGATTTAAATTGAATATATCATCATCCTAGATAAGCATTTAGAGTACCCTAGCTCTTATTGCATTAATTGAATATTCATACATATTCACATAGGGTTGTTTCTCTTCATAGAGAAGTAAGTCTTGAGGCTAAGAGTGCTTAGGCCTCAAGCAAATTGGAATAGGGTTGCTAATAAAGGCCCGCTGGGTAGAAGTGAGGGGTTACAGACCGGAGTGTTAGACGAGGTCTACATAGGTTGTAAACTTCATTTCAATTAGTGATTTCGAGTTCCGAGTGTGGCGCACTATACAGCCCGTGGTTTTTTCCCAGTGGTTGGGTTTCCACGTATACATCAAGTGTTATTTAAATTCCGCACTATATTACACTTGTATGTATTTTTGACTAGTAGGGGCATTTTCGTAAAATTGACTTGCATGCGAAAATTGGGTAATAATAGTTAAAATCTATTCACCCCCCCCCCCCCCCCCCTCTAGCTTTATATTGATAAACACGCCTCGAGTATTTTAAGAACTTTCACTTCGTATCTTTTTGGTAGCCAGAAGGAGGATTCAGCAGCGAGTTCACAGTCGATTAAGGGAAAGAAGCATAATCATGGTGATGGAGATGTTACTGGAGGAGGTATCTCGTCCCAGCGTCGTCGCTCTACGAGGAATCCCCGAATAGGGTTGGGTTTTCATAATGAACCTGAGAATCCGGTCCAGATAGTGAACGAAGGTGAGGTTGCTGGCGTTGATGATAAAAAAGGGGAAGAGGCAGGTGACATTCTTCCTGTGGATTCTTTGGGAATTCTTGTTGGGCCACTCCTTCCTTTCGGTGAAGGCCGCATAATCCCAGATTCGGTCTGTACTGTCGATACTTTAGCCCGGCTCAAGAGGGTTCACAGGATCCTGGATGCTATTTGTCTTTCCCTTCCTCACCGGGGGTATGATATGTACTCTCCCCCCACAGGTTGCCTGCTACTCCACGTGGCCGCCTTTGAGTGTGGCGTTCAGCTTCCTCTTCACTCCTCTATTAGCAGGCTGCTTGTTGCTTTAGGACTGGCCCCGCTACAAATTTCGCCAGGATTCTAGAAGAACCTAACAGGGTTCCTGGTGCTCTGGAGGGAGCAGTGTGAAAAAGACGATGTTGAGAAGGAACCTAGCTTGGACGATTTTCGCTAAATTTTTCAAATAACGAGCATGGCTCCTTTGGGTCAATTCTACCTGAGACCCAAGAATAAGCTGCAATTCGTTATTCCTAGGGCGAATGTGAAATTCATCTCGCCCTGGAAGGACGAGTGGTCGTAGTCGAAGGCGATTAAGGCCAGTCGGTGTATCTGGATGGGGTCAAACACTCGGTTCCTATTCGCTTTTCTCCACAAGATAAGTGGAACACGGCTGAGCTTTCTATAGAATCCAACCAGATCCTTACGAAGATTCAAAGTAGGAACTATGCCAACCCGCAGTATCCCACCTGTGATCCCTTTGAAGGTGCCCAGCTGGAGCGGTATCTGCAAATATCTCTTGCGCAACCAGGTATGCCTTGCCCCTTACCATTCTTCCCTTCTTTCTCTCTTTCTTCTTACTAATGGTTCCTCTGACAATTTCGGCTATTCCCCTTCTTTCTTCGTTTCTATCAGGAATGATACGTCCAAATTCCCCTCCTGCCAGTTCTTCTACTCCTTCTTTAGTCGGTGTTGAAGTTGCCTCGATATCCCAACCACTTGCGTCGACTCCTCCTCCTGCCCCTGCGGGGTCGGCTCCATTTTCACCTTCTTCCCTTCTGGCAAAAATCGCAGCGAGCCCATCTTTAAGCGAGATGTTGGCACGGGCTACCAAGACTAAAGTTTCACTGCTCCTTGCTTCTTGCTTCGTGCTTCGAAGAAAACGTCCAAGCTGGTCGTTGTCCCTCTTGCAATAATGGTCGCTCCTCTTCTCCCTTCCTTTAATGCTTCAGCCCAGCTTCCTGCTAGAACGGAGAAAAGAAAGGGGGACACTGCTCCAGTTATCTCTTCCGCCGATCTTCCTTCCGGGTCGGGGTCACGAAACCATGATAAGGAGGAGGTCATTTCTAAGTTCACTGTTGCTTGTTCCAATGGGGGCTTGCAATTCATGTCCATTCTTCCGATTGATATCTTAGCATCAAAGGGGGCGTCATTTCTTGCCGAGGTATGAATTGGGTCACTTCAGCTTGCTGTATGCAGATTCCCCTTTTCTGTTTCATATCTTCTTTATTTCTTTTTGCAAGGTTTCAAGTTCGCCCTAGCCATAGGGCAGCAAGCGATCGCCCTGAAAAAGGCCAATCTGGCTCTCCAGGCAAAATTGGAGGAGGCTAAGAAAGATCTGGCCCGGGCTGAGGAGAGCATTTCTTCCTTAGTTCAGGAAGCCTCTGAATCTGATGCTAGTAGGAAGGCGGCCTTGATGGAACTGAAACGGGTGACTCATGCTTATGACGTGGAAGTTGCCAGATCAAACCACCGCCGTAATGATAGGGAGACCGTTAAGGCGTAGATGACCGTCCTTTTAGACGACCATAGGGCCCTACGGGTTTCTATGAACGCCTTGGAGTCTAAGGTGGATTCCTCCTTCGGGGATGGGTACTTCACTGCTTCATACGAGGTTGCCAAGGCATTTCCTCCTCCCTTTGACTTGCAAAACACTCTTAACTGGGATCGCGATTTGATTATGGCTCGAGCTGCCCATTTCGAAGACCAGGACCAGGACCAGGACCAGGACCAGGACCAGGACCAGGACCAGGGAGGTCCTTCTCATGCAGCCATTGCTTCCGAATTTATGGAGAAAAGTACCCGGAGTCCCTTGGTTACTCCAACTGACTTGTTACGAGATTCTGTGCCCCCAACTTACGAGATGGGTCCTCCCCCTGGAATAGTTATAGCCGGTGTCGAAAAAGTTCATGACTCCACTGGTGGCGAAGGGGCTGACGAAAAAGATGGGTCTGGGTGAAGACCAACGGCGGAGGAAAAAACTTAATTCTCTTATTGTTTTCCCAGCTACATTGATAGTTTTTTTTTTTTTTTTTGTAGCCCGAACATGGGAACTGGGCATCCCCATTGATTAATTGAAATTCCTTTCCTATATTCAGTGATATCGTTCTTGGATGATGGTCCCTTGGTTTGTTGTGCTTTCCTGACGAGTACTTTTGTATAAGTAAAGGGTCTGTCTCAACCTGAAGTCCTTAACCTGGATGATTTCAATCAGTCTAACGGGATGGAAGGTTTTTGCTTGATGCTTTATTAGTAAATCCTGGTTGGCAACCGAGGTTGCCCCGGCATCAGGGCTCTCTTGCTGAGATACGGCGATGTAATGAAACGTAGTGTCATGTATCCTGATGGATCGTCTTGATTCCTCTGGCTACCCGTTTGGATAGACTACTAAGGCTTACCTTGGTGCTTGATTAATCCTGGAGGTGCTTGATTAATCCTGGAGGGGGGAATTCCCCATCCGAGGCTTCAGGAGGTCCATATAGGCTCTCCTGGTCTTGGTTAAACAAAATCTGGTAGACGACTATGCCTTTTATGCTCTCATGCACCAGATTCATCTTGGAGGGGGGTATTCCCCGACCAAGGTAGCAGGAATGCCATGGGGCTCTTCCTGGTCTTGAGGCGAAGCGAAAAGGATGGTGAAAACTTCATTAGGCGTACTTCGGAGAAAACCGTGGAAAGAAAAACTGACTTTATTGATTCTCAAAGTGAGTACAAAGCAAAAAGAAAACGGGGTACACGTATCAGAAGTGTACCCTCCATGACATATTCTTCCTTTTAGAACTCCTAAGGGTAAAACCTCTTGAGATGATCGGCATTCCAAGTATGATCCATTGGGTAACCATCCATTTCTTCTAACTTGTATGCTCCCCTGCGTACCACTACTTTTATCAAGTATGGACCTTCCCAATTGGGGGCTAATACCCCGTCTGACCTCTTCCGGGTATTCTGGGTCACTTTCCTAAGGACTAAGTCCCCTTCTTTGAAGTTTCGAGTCTTTACCATCCTATTAAAGCATCGAGCTATCTTGTGCTGGTAAGCAGCTACCCGCTCGACCACTCTATCTTGCTTCTCTTCAAGGAGGTCTAAACTGGCTCTTAACTTCATCTCGTTTTCTTCCAACTCAAAGTGCTGGACCCTGAAAGATGTTAACCTATGTTCGATGGGCGAGACGGCCTCCGTTCCAAAAGCCAGAGAATAAGGAGTTTCCCCAGTCGCGGTCCTTTTTGTAGTCCGATACGCCCAAAGGACGTTCGGAAGCTCATCGACCCATCCTCCCTTCTTCTGTTGGAGCTTCTTGTTTAGGAGCTTCTTGATAGTCTTGTTAGTGGCCTCGACCAATCCATTAGACTGAGGATGAGCTACTGAGGCTATGCGTAAATCTATACCCCTTTCTTCGCAGAAAAACCTGAAGTTGGCATTGTCAAACTGTTTACCAAGATCGGTGATTATGGCCATCGGGGTACCGAATCTACAAACGATATATTCCTTGACGAAGCTCGTGGTATTGGGAAGTCGTTGTCAAGGTTCTGGCCCGGCAGGGGACAGTGTCAGCGCCTGCCCCACTGCACCCTATCAGGTGCTTTCTTCCACCATTTCCTTCTTCATGCTTGTTGCGTTTCTGCAAGTATTTTGCTGGGGAAACTAGCATCCTCTTGCATGTAAGGGATAGTTGACCTTTAATTAGGGCTGAGATGGAGCGTAATCCAACCGTTGACGTAGTATGGCTAGCAGGCGATCCTAACCGTCGGCTGCTGTATTTCCTCAATCGTGCTTACTGCTTCTCTTTAATGAAGCGACACTGGTGTTTTGCAGGTGCTTCCAGCACCTTCTTCATCCCATGTGAGCTGAAGGCAAGGGCTGGCGTCAGCCCTTATGGAGCATGAGGCACGAGTGAGCTCACGGGGGTTCTTCTAGAGAGGACTGCTTCATTAACAGGAGGGTGTTATGGGGGATAAGGTAGTGACCTCTGTGGCGAGGCTGGCTCCTGGAGCGGATCCGCTACTAGAGGGAGCGGTCCTTCTTATTGGATGACTAAGCAGGAGCCGAGTCTAGGATGGATCGCGGCTTTACAGACGGGCCTCCCACTGGGCCAGGTACCCATTCTCCCCAAGCACTCTTGTGGGAGGAAGGCCATCTCTGGGTCGAGCAATGCTTAATCCTAACGGGCCTGTGAGTAGGCACAGTTAAAATGGGGCCGAGCCCTTGCACCTAACAATCGGAGGGCCACCGTGGCAGGCGATGAAGGACTCCGGTCCTTCGATGGGAAAAGCTCTTCCTTGAATTAATTGCCGAAATTTTCGGTTAACAGAAGTCCATCCCGCCTTGAATGTTCTTAATATTGCTGAACGTTGGAGGCGGGGTACCTGGTCGCATGAAGGGCTTTTCCCGCTTGGCTTTTCCTGTTTTCCACCCCTTGAATTTGTTAGAATTCACTCCTGGGGCCAACGCTTGCTGCATTAAATGCGGGAATAATGGCTCTAGGTATTAGGCACGTTTCCCGGGGCGTGGCGTCAGCAACGGGACGTTTTGCTGCGCGAGGTTCCACGTGGCATTCGTAGGGTGGTAGACTGGTCACGTCCGCTTTTTTCCTTAGCTGCCCTAGCCGTTGGATCCGTTGGAGGGCTGAGATCTTTCGGTTTGAATTTGAAACTGCCACCCTCTTCCCATTTAAAAGGTAGCTTGACCGGAGCTTCTTCATTTTCTCCACTGCGCCAATTTTTTTTTTCTTACTTCTTCTGCTTTCTTGCTCACTATTACTATCAGGCAATGGCTTCTGAAGACTCAAACGCAGAGAGGGATTACGGCTATGGTGATGAGGAGAGCTCTCCAAAGAAGTCGGGGCTCTCCCACAAGAGGCGGAGGGCTGGTGGTGATTCCACCGCCGGGGGAAGCAAGGGATGTCCCCAACCTCGCCGCTCGGGGCAACACTCCTCTATCGGGACGGGGTTTACTAACACCCCCTCTTCTCCAGTGCATGTCTCCAAGGAAGGCGATGGGGAGAGTCAAGGGGCTCTTTCCGGTGACAGGAATCGGGACTTGAAGCATGTGGACATGGAAGAGCTGGGCCACCGCGTATGATGCAGTAAAATCTGTGTTCAATTTACTAAGAAAGTTCGTTCACTGGGATCGGCGATTTTATCGATCAAAACCAATTAATCTAGCAAAAGGTTACTCTAAATGCAAAAATTAAATTGCATAAAGCTTTTCTTTGGAAGATTGTTTAACTCTAAAATTAACCTAAATTATGACTACTTAAACAAAACACTAAAATCAATTAAAATCAAATCAAAGAATGAATATATGGAGAGAAATACTAGGGAATCGATACACCTTTCTTAGACACTCAATGCTCACAATCAGTCTCGTTAAACACTTCAATCCAGTTACGGGCTTGTTTTCAAGATAATTCAATTAGGTTCGAAGATCCTTTCTAATACTCGCACACAGTCATGCAACAAATACGGATTAATGATCTAGGGTTCTTCCAACTACTCACACACGGTCATGTAATGAGCAATTGTCAAAACCCATGTTTTACACAAAACTCTAAGCCAAATCAACATAGCACGGTCATGCATATATCAATTTTCCTGTTTATTAAGCTTTTGATTCAGATTTAAATGGAACGGTCATCCACACCTAAACCCTAATCTCATAGATAAACTAAACTACAAAACTCAAATCACTTGCGGTCACAACATAATCAGAGAAAGTAGAATAGAGCAATTAATTCAATAAACAAAACGAAACCAAATTGATTAACAAAAGATAGACTAATTGTTCACATAGAGTTATCCAAAATCGGTTACATCATCCCCTAGTTATAGGTTTAGTTACACATCAATGGAGAGAACAAAAACATAGAAGAGATGGAGAGAAAACCCATTATGGTGAGATGCTCTTCACTTGAAATCTCCGTCGTCTTCTTGTTTCCAATAATCTTCTAATGATGGATGGAAAAGAATGAATGACTGAATGGATCGGTATCTGATGGATGGTCTGCTGTTGTGATGCCTGATGGTCGTCTCTTTATATATCCTCTTACGGCCCCCCTTAATTTCCTTTTTTATTAGGTCTTCTGACCTGGCTCGAGGAACTGAAAAGGCGGGTTACCGCTGCCCGTACCTCTTATGGTGCACTTGCCTGGGCAGCGGTAAATCAAACGGCGACAAACTGATCTGGCTCGCTGGGTGTACCGCTGGTCGTGCACTTGCCTCCTGGGCGGCATGGGCCACGATAAATGGCCCTTCTTGACCGCCTGGCGTGCCGCCGATGGAGCATATGCCTGTTGAGCGGCATGGGCCGCGGTAAATGGCAAATTTAGCCACTTTCTTCATCTTGTTACTCCATTTCTCCGAAATAAAATCGGATCAATCCTTCTATGGAAAGAGACCTACAAAGGCTTTAACAAACACATCAACCCACCAAAAGGACTCAAGAAACAAGCATATACAAAGGAAAAACGGGCAAAATATAAGCATAGACTTAGACTGATCAAATACCCTCAAACCTATCTTTTGCTCGTCCTCGAGCAAAACCAAACATTTCTAAACTGAAAAGAAAACTAAATCCTAATAAAGCCACTTTCGCAGGGAACGCGATAGCATTGAGCACATGCTACAAGCCTTTAAACCTCTAGGTGTCCCTAGAAGGAGGAGTGTTGTCTCCTGAGGGTTCTCAGCTATGACACCCACAAACATATCCCACAAAACCAATCATTCGAGATGCAATCGATTAATGCCCAGACTGAAACAATGCATGCGAACGCCAATAGGTAAAGACTAACATTAAGTCACAAATTTGAAAGCATTGCTCAGTTTAAGATGAAAAGCCCACACTCAAGATATTCAAGCATCAAAAACACTTTCGCCGAATGCCATAGATGTAATTCGCCTCGACTCTAAGCCTCACCAGATATCGCTCATATTTCTCACAGAACCTAGGCAAATTCACTCATCAAGCATATGCGAAAGAAGTTATGCACAAGAAATTTCAAATTATAATCCCATATGAATATATCATTGAAAGAACGCTTGATTTGTATGCAAAGATCTCATGAAAAGAATCGAATCATTATAAGCAAGATAAACACACACTTCACTTCTACTTTCATAGCAAGGATAAACAGCAGATCAATTAGACTTTTCATTAGGTTGTAATGGGGCTATTGGGTGAAGGTTAGAAAGGAACGGGATGTAGGAGTTCAAAAACCTAGGATCATTCAGTGAGAGCCTTCAGTTACCTTTACGGCTTGGCCCAAGCTCTTAGGTCTTCATTGACTTCCTTTGTAAGTGGAATACTGCCACTTACCATTCATCGATGTCCCCTTAATTCACCATTCTCGTTTGCCCACTCCTTCGAGAGTAGATACAACACTTAAATCCTTTGACATGTTGTGTTCCTTAGATTCTTTTCTCTGGCACACGCAACTCACCATTCATGTTGGTGGCAAAACTTTCTTTTTCTTTCTCTTTTTGATTGATTTGTTTTTTTAATTTATTATTAATTTTTTAATTCAATAAACGAAACCATACAACCTTTTCTCTTTCATTTGGATTGAATGCAGCTCCTTCTTTATGTGACTCATATCAATATCGCACAATTCTTATGCGAACTCTTCAACCTTCTTCACAATCTCAAAGCATGATCCCAAGTTAACAGGTATGGCTATAATATGGCTTACATGGGTTACAGTAAATATGGTGAAGAAAGAAAGGCAAACAGTGTTTGGCTTCAAACAGGGCTATGGAGCACACACACAAGGGTAGGAAATATTACAGGCCTTTTAAGTAGTTCACGCACACAAAGTCTAACATCACTTCCACTGGGTCGACTTACTCAAGATCAAAGATAACATGTGAAATCTTTTATGATGAATGCTCTATAATGCTCAATGTTCAACCTATAGAGATAAAATCTAATGCTAAGAACCTACTGAGTGTTTAAAGAATAGAAACAAAATAATCCCTCATATATGTCATTTATGTACACACTTTGGGTTAGTGAACTCACAGGGTAGTCTCCACTATTAATCATGGCAATCCAACTATGCATCATATCCACTATCACATCAAGAGCATGTCATAAGTTATGAAAAATGCAATGCAATACTCTAAGTGGCAAGATGTTAGTTTAAACCCAGTGATTTAAGCATATCATTTCAAAGTCACATACCAAAACATCTCATCAAAGTTAATGCAGGAACGACAGACTCTAAAAAAAAAAACTGAAAACTGAAAAACTGAAAAACTTGACTCAAGACTCAAAACAATGACACACCCCCAAACCTAAACTCGACATTGTCCCCAACGTTGACAATCAAAAAAAGACAGGCAGTGAAAAACAAAAGAAAAAACAAAAGAAAATAAAAGTTCAAAAAGAAAATCCATAGCCTGCTAATCTCCTCCATCCTCATCTGACAGCTGCAAGATCTCGGTCCCCTGATCGGAGTCTATCTGGTCATCATGCATCGGCTCCTCATCATCAAAGTGCAAGATCGGGGTCCGCTGGTCAAAGTTCTACGGCTCGAGACCTGATCCACCAGCTGTAAAAGGATCCGGGTCAGGAATAGGGGTCTGAAACGGTGCTCCACTCCCACTAGCCACAGAAAACCGGCTAGTCATCATCCCGCGCAGCTCCTCTATGTTCGTCTCGACAGTGTCAAAACGAGCATCCATCCGTCCCTCTAACTGCCCGAAACGTAAATCCATGTGAGTCTGCATAGCCTGTAAAATAGTGGTAAATGGATCACCTCCTGGCTGAGCTCCGCCTATCTGAGCGGCATCTGGTGCCCCTAAAGGCTGGTCCTGTAAAAGTGCTGCTGGCTCAGCCTCTCGCGCCTCTCGCTCCTCCCGGCGACGTCTTCTCGCCCCATAATTTCCAATAGGAGGAAGGCCCCGAAGAACTAACTGCAGGTTCCAGTTTGTCAAGTTCATCATACTCGGGTCATGATTCTCTAACCCTGCACTCACATCAATGCCTGCCTGTCTGCAGAAAGCAGTGATCAAACACGGAAAGACCATGGACTGGTCATCGTGCGCAGTAGCGTCATGAATGGCATTGAAAATCACCCGTCCAATATTGATAGGGCCACCTGTCCTCAAACGAAGCAACACACGGGCCTGGTCATAAAAGATCTCTGTACGGTGCTGGGATGGCATCAGTGAGTATGTCAGGAAAAGGTTCCAAAAGGCAACATCGGCATGCGTGTCGCGCTGGTATAGCTTCACTAACGTACCCCATTCCTCATGTCCATCCATCCTAAGGCCTGCAGCCACTCTCCCTTTGTAAGGGTCAAGATCTGCAATATATTCTATTCCTCGACCGTTACTGATAGCCACCTCTGGAGCGTCAAAGTACTGATTAATGGCCTCCGAAGTTATATGGACCTCAACACCCTGCACTAAAACTGGGCTCCCAACTAAAAGCCTCTCTGGTACAGCACTAGCATAATATTCTGCCACAATCCCCTTGTTCGGCCTTGGTGGGCGTGCAACATATCCACCCAATCTGCGGTCCGCAACCATCTCTGGAACAGGCGTCTGCACCAAACTCTCAACGTCAATTACTCTCTCAATAATCCAAGGTCGCCTGAGGAAATCGCCAAACCGACTTTTAAAGTCCTTGTTTTGTGCCTGTTTCGACACTGCCATCTGTTTCCTCTTATCGGGTGTGCTGACCCGAGGACGCTTCCCTTGATTAGTCCTTGCCATCTGCAAATAACACAAGCCAAAATTACACAACAAGTCTCTACCAAAAATTCGGCAGCATTTTGTTTCAAAATTCGGCTCCAACTATGTTTACAATGCCATATAAATCACATGGAACACCAAATAATCACATGCAAGGTTCATCTAAACCCAATCTATCCTTCAAATTCAAGCATGGCAACCATTATTCAACAAAACATTCAAAATCTCTTATGAACAAGGAATTTCGGAATTCCCTAAACACCAAGTGAAACACACCACAATAAGCTTAATCATGCTAAATAACTCAATATGAACAAAACCCATTGATCAATAAAACTCAGAAACCAAAATTTGAGCACTAAAAACTCTCTATCTCTTCATACCACATTGTAGAATCAAACTTCATAAGTTAAAGCCATTGAAGCAAAATAGAAAAGAGAAGAGAATGCATACCTTGTTGTTGAACGAGGAGAGGAGAGACTATGGAAGAAAATGGAGAAGAAAAGAAAAGAATTGGGAGGGAAAAGAAGGAGAAGGCCACGCAGCAGCTGTGGGACAGATAAGACCCACCACAGCTGCGCGTCCTTTATAATGAAGAGGGTAAATTTTTACCCTACCGCCGACTAGGCACGCTGCATGAGCAGCGGTCCGTCCAGCGGTAAAGCGTAATTACGCTTACCTGGAGAGTCCAAACGCACCGTTTCATTTACGTTACCGCTGACCATGCACTTTCCTCTTCAGCGGCACACCCAGCGAGCCATTCCAGTGTTGTTATTAAATGATGCCCGCTGTGCGGACACTTTGCTCCTTGAGCGGTACATGCCGCGTTAAACTCCACGGGCATCAGGTCTTCATTTACCGCTGACCATGCAAGGTCCTCCTGAACTGTCCTATCAACTGTAATTCCCAAACGCTGCAGGTCTTCAATTTACCGCTGACCATGCAAGGTCCTCCTCCGCGGTCTAGGCTGCGAGCCATTCCAGTGTTGTCATGTTAGACTGGACCGCTGACTGTGCATGTGTCCCTTGAGTGGCACGGGCAGCGGTAATTCCCAAACGTTTCAGCCCGAACCTGATTCTGACCAAGACAACAAGCACACATAAAGCATATCTGCACACAACTCACATGTCTAGAATTTCCACTACCCCCAAACCTGGATTGAATAATACTCTTCACTTAAACATACGACTCACACTAATTACGGACTCAAAGAACTCTAAAGAAAAATAAACGAAATAGAAAAGAAAAAGAAAATGTTACCTAGGTGGGTTGCCTCCCACCAAGCGCTGTATTTAGCGTCTAGGCAAGACGTGTGAGAGCGCTACGGCTCAGTAAGCTCAACATCCTCCATTTGAACGACCTTGTCAAGCTCCATAATGTAAGGTTTTACCCTATGCCCATTGACCTTGAACTTGTCGCCATTCTTCTCGTTCTGCACTTCTACAGCTCCGTGGGGAAAAATGTGAGTTACCACGTAAGGTCCAAACCACCTGGACCTCAACTTACCGGGAAACAACTTCAGCCTTGAGTTGAACACCAGCACTTGCATACCTGGACGAAGATCTTTATGCACTATCATCTTGTCATGTATCAATTTAGTCTTCTCCTTGTACAGTTTTGCACTCTCATATGCCTCTAAGCGAAATTCTTCGAGCTCACATAGCTGAAGTTTCCTCTCCTCACCGGCCTTGTCATAATCAAAGTTCAACTTTCTGACTGCCCAGAAAGCTCTATGTTCAAGTTCTACTGGAAGGTGGCATGCTTTCCCAAAAACCAACCTATATGGACTCATCCCAATAGGCATTTTGAAAGCTGTCCGGTAGGCCCACAGTGCATCATCTAACTTCAAAGCCCAATCCCTTCGAGTTGAATTTACAGTCTTCTCCAAGATACCCTTTATTTGCCTGTTGCTAACCTCAACCTGTCCTGAAGTCTGTGGGTGGTATGGTGTAGCAACCTTATGCCGTACACCATATTTCTTCAAAAGTGCAGCAAAGGATCTGTTGCAAAAATGCGTACCTCCATCGCTAATGATGGCTCTAGGGGTCCCGAATCTTGCAAATATCGTCTCCCTCACAAATTTCACCACAGTTTGACCGTCATTATTCCTTGTGGCCTTTGCTTCTACCCATTTTGACACATAATCAACCGCTACCAAGATGTAACTATTACCACACGATGGTGGGAATGGTCCCATGAAATCGATGCCCCATACGTCAAAAAGCTCTATCACCAAATTCCCAGATAAGGGCATCTCATTTCGCCTACTCATACTCCCTGTACGTTGACATCTGTCGCATGCCACACAGAACCGGACTGCATCCTTGTGTAATGATTCCCAGAAGAATCCAGATTGCAACACTTTCAAAGCTGTCTTTCTTACACCAAAATGTCCTCCACATTGTAGCTCATGATAAAATTGCATAACGTCTCTCTGCTCTGACTCAGGAACACATCTTCTTATCACAGAATCAGGACCATGAGTGTATAAATAAGGGTTATCCCAAAAGTATTTTTTCGCTCTTGAAACGAACCTTTGTCTTCCTTGTGAGTTCAACTCATCCGGGACTACTCCACTTACCAAATAGTTAACCAAATCAGCATACCATGGTTCACTATCTTTCACAGCCAACAATTGTTCATCCAGGAACTTCTCATGTAATAGCAATTTGTCTACTTCATCCGGATTTTCCAGTACTAACCTGCTTAGATGATCAGCAACCACGTTCTCACTACCTTTCTTGTCTCGTATCTCTAAGTCAACTTCTTGTAGCAGGAGAATCCACCGAATCAATCTAGGCTTGGCATCCTTTTTCTGAAGAAGATGACGAAGGGCTGCATGGTCTGAATATACAATGACTTTGGCGCCCACCAAGTACGTTCGGAATTTCTCCAATGCAAAAACTACTGCTAGAAGCTCCTTCTCAGTTGTTGAGTAGTTCAATTGGGCGTCATTCAAGGTTCGAGAAGCATAGTATATCACGTGCGGAACCTTGTCTACCCGCTGCCCCAAAACTGCTCCGATGGCATAATCCGAAGCGTCACACATTAATTCAAAGGGCAATTCCCAATTAGGTGGAATTATTACTGGTGCGGTGGTCAATGCACTCTTCAAAGTGTTAAAAGCTACCATGCATTCCTCACTGACCTCAAAATC
Organism: Acer yangbiense; assembly: GCA_008009225.1. NCBI lineage: Eukaryota > Viridiplantae > Streptophyta > Magnoliopsida > Sapindales > Sapindaceae > Acer > Acer yangbiense. The sequence continues at coordinate 23,053,055 of CM017762.1, forward strand.
AATTTCTTTTTGTAGGAGCAAACACAAGGGCCTCGTTATCTTCGAAAAGTCCTTTATAAATCTTCTGTAAAAACCTGCGTGCCCAAGAAACGACCTCACATCCTTCACGGATTTTGGAGGCTGTAAACTACTAATCACCTCTACCTTGGCTTTGTCCACTTCAATTCCTCTTCTTAAAATCACATGTCCGAGAACTATCCCTTGTTGTACCATGAAGTGGCACTTTTCCCAGTTCAACACCAAGTTGTTCTCTTCGCATCTCTCAAGGACCAAGGTAAGGTTGTGCAAACACAAATCAAATGAATCCCCAAACACCGAGAAGTCATCCATGAATACCTCAATGATTTCCTCCAACATATCAAAAAAATTGACATCATACACCTCTGAAAGGTGCCCGGAGCATTGCAGAGACCAAACGGCATTCTTCTATAAGCAAACGTCCCAAATGGACAAGTGAAAGTAGTTTTTTCTTGATCTTCCGGTGTGATAGCTATCTGATTGTAACCTGAATACCTGTCGAGGAAACAATAATGACTGTGCCCTGCTAATCGCTCAAGCATCTGATCTATGAAAGGAAGAGGAAAATGGTCTTTTCTGGTAGCAGTGTTCAGCTTCCTGTAGTCAATACACACCTTCCATCCTGTCTGAAGCCTCTGTGGAACCAACTTATTCTGCTTATTGCGAACCACGGTAATACCTAATTTCTTAGGAACTACGTGAATCGGGCTGACCCACTTACTGTCTCATATGGGATAAATTATCCCCACTTGTAGAAGTTTCAGGACCTCTTTCTTCACTACCTCTTTCATTATCGGATTTAATCTCCTCTGAGCCTCTCTTGACGGTCTAGACTCTTCTTCGAGAAATATCTTGTGCATGCAAATTGTTGGACTGATTCCTTTGATATCTTCAATTGACCATCCTATAGCTGACTTGTGTTTCTGTAGAACCCCAATGAGCCTTTCTTCCTCAATACTCTGCAATTCTGAAGCAACAATTACCGGGTATGTCTCATTCTCACCTAGATACACATACTTCAGAGTTGTTGGTAACTCCTTGAGTTCCAACTTTGGTGGTGGATCATTGGCAAAACTGACAGTTGAAATTTGGAAGCCTTCAACTTCTTCTTCAACTAGTTCAAAACTATCTTCAGTCTTGTCGTCTTGATCGTCCCAATCCCAATCTGCCAAGTCCTCATCCTTGAATATTCCATCAATCCCAGGGTCTAAAACCTCGATGAATGAACAATCATCAGCTCCGGTAGGGTATGATAATGCTTCAAACAATTTAAACTCCACTGTCTCATTTAACACTGTCATTGAAAGTTTTCCATTCTGCACATCAATAAATGTTTTTGCTGTGGCCATGAACGGTCTACCCAGAAGAACAGGTCTCATGTTAGTCTCTTTACTAACGTCCTCCATGTCTAATACCACAAAATCTGCTAGAATAATAAGTTTTCCAACTTGGACCAGTACATCTTCAACATGCCCTCTCGGATATCTTACTGAACCATCTACTAACAGAAGTGACATTGTGGTAGGCTTCAACTCATTCAAACCTAACTGCTTGTAAATAGAATAAGGCATCAAATTAATACTGGCACCTAAATCTAGCATTGCTCTTTCAAGTTGGGTACCTCCTACTGTGATATTGATGCAGAAACTGCCCGGATCTTTCAGTTTGGGAGGAAGTTCCTTTTGCAAAACTACACTAGCACTGCCTGCTATATATTCATGATGATTCGGTCCAAACTTCTGCCTGTTGGTGTGAAGGCTCTTGAAAAATTTTGCATATGCGGGCATCTTTTCTATCATCTCAAGAAGAGGTAAGTTCACATATACCTTGGACAGAACATCAAAAATCTCTTTGAATGCCTTACTTAGCTTGTCCCTTTTAAGTCTCCCAGGAAAAGGAATTGGTGGAACATATGGAGGGGGTGGAATATAAGGGTCTGACGATTTGTGTAAAACCGAGGTCTTCTTTGGTGGTGGACCTACCACTACCTCTTCTTCTTCTCTATCCTCCTTCTCACTCACCTCTTCTGATCCCCTGGTGTCCTCTTTCTTTTGCCCTCTAACAACTTCAGTGTTTAACACTCGCCCACTTCTCAACACAGTCAATGCCTTGGCTTATTCTGATTGACTAGGAAACCTTCCTGGTTCATTCTTGCGAACTGCGTCGACTATTTGGCCCATCTGTGTTTCTAAATTTTTAATGGATGACTCAACATTGTTAAATCTCTTATTTGTATCACGTGAGAAACGCTCTGTATTCTCAGCTAGGGATGTCACAATATCCTCTAAGGATCTCTTCTTCGGCTGATAGATGGTACTGTCTCTATTTGCAGCATTGTTCCATTGTTGAGGTTGACTATTGGAACCTTGGCCTTGGTAATTGCCTCTGTTGTACCCTCCTTGATTTGTTCCCTGAGTGTTCTGTTGAATGAGCTGATGACTATTAAGAGCAGTGTTAGGGTCAGAATAAGATAAATTTGAGTGGTTACGCCATCCAGGATTGTAGGTGTTCGAGTAAGGATCGTTTCTTCCTCTTTGGTAATTGAAAGCTTGAACCTCCTCTGTCTCAAATGGTATCCCATCTCCATCTTGCAATGAGTTCACCCCTGACTGCTGTTGAGTCCTATTCGAGTTTTGGGCCATCATAGCCTATACTTGCTTAGCTAGATTTGCCATCTGAATTTCCACCCCAGTTGTCTGGTTAACCTCATACTTACCTCCCTTTCTGACAGTTGAACTTCTATGCTGGGAGTTTAGAGCCAAAGTTTCATAGATCTCAGAAATCTCTAAAGCAGATTTCCTGGTAATGATACCCCCACAAGCGTTGTCAACAATGTTTTGTGTGAAAGGTGTTAATCCATCATAAAAAGTGCGGACTTTGTACTCCTCTGTCACCATGTGAGGGGGAATTTGATCTAACAGCTCCTTATATCTGGACCATGCTTCATGGAACGACTCACCATCTTCTTCACCGAAACTAGCTATCTTGATCCAGACTTCTTTTGCTTTTGAAGTAGGGAAAAATCTGTTGAAGAATGCAGTGCACACGTCAACCCATGATCTCAAAGATCCTACCCTTACTGAATTGTACCACTTGATGCCCTTGTCCTTCAAACAATACCAAAAACACCTCATCCTTAACTGCTCTTCTGTCAATCGGCCCATCGGGAAATTCCCTACGGTAGCTTGATATTTCTTCATAAACTGGAGGCAGTCTTCTGTTGCCAAACCGTGAAAAGATGGCAGCATATTTAAATGGCTACTCCTCAACTCATAACTCCTGGCTACGGCATCTAACACAACTGGCTGAGGTTGGTCTCCCAGCATAGGCTGTCCAGACTCTCTCATTATTCTGATATCATCTTCTAGTGCACGTCTTGGAGATCCCGGTGGATTGTCTCGAACTTCCTGTCTATTTTGAACACCTTGTTCATTATGAACCTCTCTTTCAGCTCGAATAACCCGGTCACGTTGCTCACCGTGATCACCCATGTCCTCAACCAAAGGATCTAACTCTTCGAACTGTCTGTCTGTCCGGCCTACTCGGTCAATCTCGTCGTTAGCCAGGATCAGAATACCTCCAAGCGAACGACGTCCGTTCATACACCTGTAAAACCTGAAACACCAAAAACACAACTACCACGAGATAAAAAGAAACAAAAGAAAAACTTAAACTAAAAATAAAATCTAATGACACACACTACCTAACTTAAACTAACTAGATTCAACTAATAAAATCTATACCAATCCCTGGCAGCGGCGCCAAAATTGATGCAGTAAAATCTGTGTTCAATTTACTAAGAAAGTTCGTTCACTGGGATCGGCGATTTTATCGGTCAAAACCAATTAATCTAGCAAAAGGTTACTCTAAATGCGAAAATTAAATTGCATAATGCTTTTCTTTGGAAGATTGTTTAACTCTAAAATTAACCTAAATTATGACTACTTAAACTAAAAACTAAAATCAATTAAAATCAAATCAAAGAATAATCAAATCAAAGAATGAATATATGGAGAGAAATACTAGGGAATCGATGCACCTTTCTTAGACACTCAATGCTCACAATCAGTCTCGTTAAACACTTCAATCCAATTACGGGCTTGTTTACAAGATAATTCAATTAGGTTCGAAGATCCTTTCCAATACTCGCACACGGTCATGCAACAAATACGGATTAATGATCTAGGGTTCTTCCTACTACTCACACACGGTCATGTAATGAGCAATTGTCAAAACCCATGTTTTACACAAAACTCTAAGCCAAATCAACATAGCACGGTCATGCATATATCAATTTTCCTGTTTATTAAGCTTTTGATTCAAATTTAAATGGAACGGTCATCTACACCTAAACCCTAATCTCATAGATAAACTAAACTGCAAAACTCAAATCACTTGCGGTCACAACATAATCAGAGAAAGTAGAATAGAGCAATTAATTCAATAAACAAAACAAAACCAAATTGATTAACAAAAGATAGACTAATTGTTCACATAGAGTTATCCAAAATCGGTTACATCATCCCCTAGTTATAGGTTTAGTTACACATCAATGGAGAGAACAAAAACATAGAAGAGATGGAGAGAAAACACTATGAGTGATTTTGTGTTGAATGAATGCAAATGAGAAGAATGCAAGATGTATGTCAAAAACAATAATCATACAAAATGCAAAAACACACCAAAATGAGCTAGGATCACCTAAGTATATCTAGGAACCCGCTCTGATACCAATTGAAAGTTCTTAAAATACTCGAGGTGTGTTTATCAATATAAAGCTAGAGGGGGGGTGAATAGATTTTATCTAATTATTACCCAATTTTCGCATGCAAGTCAATTTTACGAAAATACCCCTAGCAAGTCAATAATACATACAAGTGTAATAAGATGCGGAAATAGTAAATGACACTTGATGTTTACGTGGAAAACCCAACCACTGGGAAAAACCACGGGCTGTTAAGTGCGCCACACTCGGACCTCGAAATCCACTATATGAAAAGACGGTTACACCCTCAAGTGATTCTCGGACCCTCACCCTAGATAACCTCAGGCTATGGACACTACCAATCGCCACTCTTGGTTCAATCCCTAGTGATATCCCCTGATACACTACTCTTGGCGTGAGCACCCTCTAATCTACCACGCGGGCCTTTTATAGCGGCTCTAGTCCAATTTGCTTGAGGCCTAAGCACACTTAGCCCCAAGACTTCAATCTCTCAAAAGAGATGCACAACCCTATGTGAATATGTATGAATATTCAATTAATGCAATAAGAGCTAGGGTACTCTAAATGCTTACCTAGGATTATAAGATGACAATATAATCAATCCTAGATATCACATATAGCTATATGACATGGCATATAACTTTAGCTAAGTAAAGGATCACCAATCCTAGATACAAAGCTATCATATAAAACCCACAAACATTCAAAGGATTAACTAGTTGATTAAAAAATAATCTATCAACCTAGTTATCAATACATCACACAAGAATGTTCATGGCATAGCTTTTAGGCAATAATGACCTAATCAAATAAGCTATGAACAATAATCTCAATCAATAAATGAGATCAATTAGCTAGATGGCATATGAACATTAAAGCCTAGCTAACAAATAAAAACCCAATCAACACATAATCTCAATCTTATATGTAGAAATTAATCTAAACACATATAAGTAAAATATGAGATAAAATTGATAAGTAGAAACACTAATTATGTAAGATAAAAGTGTTCAACAAATCATACCATGTGTGTTGAAGAAGTCCCATGCATTAGCATATGCTAGATGATCCTAGATGATGCTTAGATGAAGATTTATGCATGTGGGGATGGGTTTAGAGAGATAAAGATATGATCTTTTAGCTTTCTCTCTCAAGTCTCTCTAAATATCTCTCTAGGGTTCTTATGATCAAAGACTTGTATTCTGAACCAGAGATAAGGATGTATTTATAGAGACCAAAAACAGGGCAGGTGAAAATACAATTTTGCCCTTGAAACGCACCGATCGGAGGTTTCATTCGGCGGCCAGGCCGCCGAAATGAACCGCCGAATGGCTCCCGTGTGGAACAGGGGAACTTCGGCGACTTCATTCGGCGGTTTGGAAACCGCCGATCCCAACCGCCGTTTTGGACCCGAGAGATATATTTCAATCAGGTCTCATTCGGCGGTTTCGAACGGCGGCCAGGCCGCCGAACGTAACCGCCGATTCACCAAAAATGGTGAAACCAAGGAGAAGCCAAAGGCATCTCCACCGGCGATCATCGCGCAAAACAAAGCACATTACCGTGCATGCGCGGACGTTTCCGAACATCCTTAGGGAAACGAATTACTCCACACTAAACGCTAACATACATGAAGTGCAAGTGTGGGTATTGAATGCATCCTAATGCCTAACATGTCATGGCATTATCATATAACAAGATGCAATCAATTCAACATGCAAGAAGAGATATTGAATAAATCAATAAAGCACAATGCACACAAAATATAAACACACCATACAAGAATAAGAGTTATGCATGTTGTGTGTGTGTGTGCAACTATATCTCTTCAAGCCAATGTAAGCACTAGATATATACCTTTGGTGCTTGTCCTCTTGAGGTCTTGGAAAGGGTCTTGATCTTCAACAAACACCTAGACTACCCTTACAACCAAACCCCAACATGTGGTTTGACCACGAAATAAGCCAATCAATAATGGGAATCCTTACACTCTATCTTAATGCGGTACTGCTCGTCCAGCTGCACTTGCTCCAGAGCCCGACTGTATGCCTCCTGATAGCTTTCGGGCTTATCTTTGCTGAAGGAACGCCATAATTTCCCCACCCAGAGATTTTTCCTAAAGTTGGTGAGAGTTTCCTTCTCGGTGAACACCCTTATTTGAATAACTTCCCTGTGGAAGCGCTCCACATAGGATTTGAGCTTCTCCCCACACTCCTGGACTATGTATTGTAGCAGGATAGGGTCTTTAGGAGGTGGCTTGACACCCTGGAACAGATCACAGAAGTCCCTCGACAGCTTAGTGAATGAGCTGACACTGCCCGCGGGGAGCTTTCTGAACCATGTCTTGGCGAAATCCGTTAGGGTGCAGGGGAACATTCGGCACATGGCCTTTCGGGAGGCATTCTGCACCTCCATCTGCTGCACGAAAGACTCTAGGTGGCTTAAGGGATCTTCCACGCTGGAGTATACTTTTTCAAGCATTTTGAACTTCGGTGGGAGGGTAGCATGTCGAACTTCCCTTGATAACGGGGCGTTCATCTCCCCGATGGGGTCCTTCTTCATCCCCTTTTACTTGACCTTGTCTTTCTCCAGCTCCACCAGGCGCTTTGCCATCTTCTCCATCTACTCTTCCATGCGGTCTCGACCTCTTTCCCTTGATTGGGCTTCCGCTCCCTCTTCCCTGGCTGCGGTCCCGGAGGCAGCTGATGCTCCATGACAGGCCTCTTCGCCTCGCCTGGGTGGGCTCCGATTCCTGTTACGGTCATGTGTAGCTTCGGTCCTGCTCCCGGAGCCTGATATCTCCTTCGCTCCTGTCGTGGCGGGGCAAGCCGGGCGGCCTACAGGAAGCAGTGAGGTTCAGGGAGTGCCTACTTTCGATCGGGCTCTCCGTGGAGCCGGTGCTACCGCTCGAGGCATAGTCCCGGTGGGTCCCAACCGGTCGAAGACTGCTTTAGCGGGACCCAATCTGTCAAAAACACGGGCGCGGTTGCTAGGTCCTGCCTCGCCATTATGTGAGCCCAGCAGCTCTTGTCGCAGTCCCTCTAGAAAGTTGGTGACGTGGCGGTTGAAGGCACTCGGCGGATGTAGTCCGAGAGAGGGAAGAGCTTCGACCGCGACAACATTGGCTTGGACATGCCCCTCCACCCGCGGTAGCGGGCCCTGAGTTGGGGTTCCTTCGGAGGATTCAGCTCCGTGGGTAACGAGGTAGGAGCGAGGCCCAGATGGGTCGGCCTGATTCGTGGATGATCTTAACCTCATGTTTGCTAGAATGACTAGAATGCTTTTCATGGTAAGAGAAAGACACACTGCGTGTGAGTTCCCCACAGACGGCGCCAAACTGTTATCCTGAAAAATCCATCGGGGTTTTTCCCGAGATAACCTGGACCGCGGTGTACTGGGTGCACCGCAGCTAGACTGGACCGAACCGGGTAGGATAGATCCCCATACTTCCGATGCAAAGGGGGTCTAGGGGAAACCTGGGCCCGGCTACCAGGGACTGGTACTATGCAGTAGGACTGGTACTATGCAGTAGGACTGGTCCTACACGGTGGAACAGAGGTTGAGGTGGCGTGCTATCTTTTTGTGGTGCGATTGGTATATTTTTGGAGGGGTATAAAGATGGGCCCTTTTATTACTTAATAATGGAGTACATCACACGTCGATTCACGTACAGCATCCGGCTATTACAAAGGACTTACTAGCGGGATAGGGATACAACAGGTGAGAATTAAACCTAGGTAGGGAAACGACTTGATAGGTTACGCGTGGGGGCTTCGTCTAGGCGAGATTGTAGCCAAGTAGAACACACACATAGGAACTTTGACTAGGCGGGGTAGTAGCCAAGTAGAACACACATTGGAGCTTTGACTAGGCAGGGTAGTAGCCAAGTAGAACACACATATGAGCTTTGACTAGGCGGAGTAGTAGCCAAGTAGAACACACATAGGAGTTTTGACTAGGCGGGGTAGTAGCCAAGTAGAACACACATAGAAGCTTTTTGTTTTTCAAGGGCCAACCCCTTCTTCTATGGGATGTAGGGGTATTTATAGTGTCTCTGGTAGGGGGTAGGTGGAGATCGTCTGTTTGGGCGGGAATCCCCGGTTAAATCTACACCGTTCCCTCCTATTCACACCGGCCATCACAAGGAATCAAGGATCAGGATTGTGCCCCCCTCACTTTGCCTTGGCGGGAGCCTCAGTTTTGGTAAGTGGGGGCCCTAGTTCCCAGGGTGTAATTGGCAGGTCGGATCCCAGCCACTGATTTATGGCGGGATCGGGGGTCAACACACGCCTTAGAGGGTTCCGATTGTTCCACCTAGGCCTCAGGTCCATATCAGAGCTTCTGTAGGGCTGAGGTGGTGAAAAGGTGGCACTTTCACGAGTTTTGATTGGTCGCAAGGGGCATTTGTGGTGATAGGAAGTCGTTGTCAAGGTTCTGGCCCGGCAGGGGACAGTGTCAGCGCCTGTCCCGCTGCACCCTGTCAGGCACTTTCTTCCATCATTTCCTTCTTCATGCTTGCTGCGTTTCTGTAAGTATTTTGCTGGGAAAACTAGCATCCTCTTGCATGTAAGGGATAGTTGACCTTTAATTAGGGCTGAGATGGAGCATAATCCAACCGTTGACGTAGTGTGGCTAGCAGGCGATCCCAACCGTCGGCTGCTGTTTTTCCTCAATCGTGCTTACTGCTTCTCTTTAATGAAGCGACACTGGTGTTTTACAGGTGCTTCCAGCACCTTCTTCATCCCATGCGAGCTGGAGGCAAGGGCTGGCGTCAGCCCTTATGAAGTAGGAGGCGCGAGTGAGCTCACGGTGGTTCTTCTAGAGAGGACTGCTTGATTAACAGGAGGGTGTTATAGGGGATAAGGTAGTGACCTCTGTGGCGAGGCTGGCTCCTGGAGCGAATCCACTGCTAGAGGGAACGGTCCATCTTATTGGATGACTGAGCGGGAGCCGGGTCCAGGATGGATAGCAGCTTTACAGGCGGGCCTCCCACTGGGCCAGGTACCCATTCTCCCCAAGCACTCTTGTGGAAGAAAGGCCGTCTGTGGGTCGAGCAATGCTTAATCCTAGCGGGCCTGTGAGTAGGCGCGGTCAAAATGGGGCCGGGCCCTTGCACCTAACAATCGGAAGGCCACCGTGGCAGGCGATGAAGGGGTCCGGTCCTTCAATGGGAAAAGCTCTTCCTTGAATTAATTGCCTGAATTTTTGGTTAACAGCTCTTGATATCTAGGATTGTATTAATTGTCATATTATCATCCTAGATAAGCATATAGGGTTACCTAGCTCTATTTGTTCCTTGAATATCATCATATATTCACATAGGCATTTTTATCTCTTCATTGAGAAGTAAGACTTGTGTGGCTTTCGGCATTAGGTTGCCTTTTGTCACAAGCAATTGTAAGTCTTGTAAGTCTTGTGTGACGACCGAGATTAGGTCGTACACCGGGATTAAGTGTTCACATAAGCAATTGGACTAGGTTCACTCATACCGGGAGTAGGTAGTGGTAGTGAGTTACATACCGGGATTAGGTTGTAATCTTCATTATCATTAGTGGATTCGAGGTTCGAGTGTGGCGCACTTACCAGCCCGTGGTTTTTCCCGTGAGGGTTTCCACGTAAATATCAAGTGTTATTTAATTTTCGCATTTTATACTTGATTTATTGCTTTATCTAGTTTGGGGTAATTTCGTAATATTGACTATACACGAAAAATTGGGTAATATCTTTAAAATCTATTCACCCCCCCCCCCCCCCCCTCTCTAGATAGTTTTATACACACCGTGCAATATTTGTTTCAGATACGGCATAGCATCTTCGGGCCATCTGTTGGTCCCCTCTCAGGATTCCAACGTCTTCCCCCACCGGGAATTTCAAGACATTGTGGTAAATTGATAGGACTCCCCTAATCTTTGAGAGGAAGGGTCGTCCTAGAATCATGTTGTAGGCACTTGGAATGTCCACTACCACGAAATCGATTATGTTGTTAACCTGTCGAGGCTCTTCCCCTATGGCTACCGGGAGTATTATGGAACCGGCTGGCATCAACGAGTCCCTGGTGAAACCATAGAGGGGGGTGGCGTAACTATAAAAGCACGGTCGGTGGAATTGGCAGCGATCCAGTGTCTTTTTGAAGATGATGTCTACGCTACTCCCGGTGTCAATCATGACTTGGGCTACCTGGTTATTTGCCACCTGGATGGTGACCACCATTGGATCATCATGGGGCTGGACTGTGTTGTAGGCGTCGTCCTCAGTGAATATGATTTGAGCAGAACTGGGATGAGGTGAAGTGTCGATGCTAACTTTCAGCACCTGGCCCCCCGTATCGTGTCGAGGAATCTTCCTGGCGTGGTTCTTCCTAGAGTTATTAGAGGTACCAGCAAGGGTGGGGCCTCCACTGATAGTGTTGATGATCTGGATCTGTTCCATCAGGTCTCTTCCTTGGTCCTTTCTCCGTTCTTCTGGTTCCTTCATCTCTCTCTGAACCTGCTTCCCGGTCTCAATCCCGTCCCTTACTTGTTGGAGGAATTCCACCAGCAGGCCGCCTCTCACTAGGTTCTTGATCTGGTTGCGCAAGCTATAGCACTCCGAAGTGTTGTGTCCTATGTCTCGGTGGAAATCACAGTATTTGTATTTGTTCCTCCTATCGGCTGGGAGCTTCATGGGGTCGGGCTTCTTTAGGAGCCCCTTGTCCCGGATTGCTAGGTAGATTGTTTCCCTCGGGGCACTGGGCGGGGTATAGTTGGTGTATTCTTCTTCCTTTGATTGGGCGATTCTAGAGACCTCTCTTACAGGCAATGGCGTCCTTCGAATCTTCCGTGGTGGGGATATCCTCCTGAAGGGGCGCGGCCTGCTAGGGGGTAGTGGAGGTAAACGGTAGGTGGACCAGTTTGGAGGATTGTTTCTGAACTTGGGGACCAGCTCCTTTTCCTTTCTTTGGTTACTGGTGTCCCCTTTTTATCGCTTGCTGGAGCGTGACTCGTCATGCTCTATCTTGATACGGTACTGCTCATCTAACTGCACTTGCTCCAGAGCTCAGCTTTATGCCTCCTGATAAGCCTCGGGCTTATCTTTGCTGAAGGAATGCCATAATTTCCCCACCCAGAGGTTTTTCCTGAAGTTGGTGAGAGTTTCCTTCTCTGCGAACACCCACATTTGAATGACTTCCTTTTAGAAGCGCTCCACATAGGATTTGAGCTTCTCCCCATGCTCCTGGACTATGTATTGTAGCAGGATAGGGTCTTTAGAAGGTGGCTTGACACCCTGGAACTGAGCGCAGAAGTCCCTTGACAACTTAGTGAATGAGTTGACACTCCCCGTGGTGAGTTTTTTAGAACCATGTCTTGGCGAAATCCGTGAGAGTGCATGGGAACATTGGGCACATGGCCTTCTGGGAGGCATTATGCACCTCCATCTGCTGCACGAAAGACTCTAGGTGACTTAAGGGATCTTCCATGCCTAAATATACCTTTTCGGGCATTTTGAACTTCGGAGGGAGGGTAGCATGTCGAACTTCCCTTGATAACGTGGCATTTATCTCCCCGAGGGGGTCCTTCTTCATCCCCTTATACTTGACCTTGTCTTTCTCCAACTCCGCTAGGCGTTTTGCCATCTTCTTCATCTGCTCTTCCATGCGACCTCGACCTCTTTCCCTTGATTGGGCTTCAGCTTCCTTCTCCCTGGCTGCGGTCTTGGAGGCGGCTGATGCTTCATGATGGGCATCTTCATCTCGCCTGGGTGGGCTCCGGTTCCTGCTGCAGTTGTGTGTAGCCTCGGCCCTACTTTCGGTGCCCGATATCTTTTTTTCTCCCGTTGTGGCGGGGCGAGCTGGACGGCCTACTGGAGGCGGTGAGACTCGGGGGGCGCCTACCTCCGATCGAGCTCTCCGTGGTCTCGGTGCTGCCACTCGAGGTGTAGTCTCAGTGGGCCCCAACCAGTCGAAGACAGCTTTAACGAGACCCAATCTGTCGAAAACGTGGGCCCAGTTGCTAGGTCCTGCTTCGCCGTGATGCGAGCAGAGCAGCTCATGCCGCAGTCCCTCTAGGAAGTTGGTAACGTGGCGGTTGAAGGCATTTAGCGGATGCGGTCCGGGAGAGGGAAGAGCTTCGACCGCGACTGCATTGGCTTGGACCTGCCCTTCCATCCATGGCAACGTGCCTTGAGTTGGGGTTCCTCCGGAGGATTCAGCTCCGTGGGTAGCAAGGTAGGAGCGAGGCCTAGATGGGTCAGCCTGATTCGTGGATGATCTCAACCTCATGTTTGCTAGAATGACTAGAATGCTTTTGATGGTAAGAGAAAGACACACTGCGTGTGAGTTTCCCACAGTCGGCGCCAAACTGTTATCCTGAAAAATCCATCGGGGTTTTCCCGGGATAACCTAGACCGTGGTGTACGGGGTGCACCATAGCTGGACCGGACCGGACCGGACCGGACCGGACCGGGTAGGATAGATCCCCCTCTTCCCAATACAGAGGGGTTGAGGGGACACTTGGGTCCGGCTACCAGGGACCGGTACTATGCAGTAAGACCGGTCCTACACGGTGGAACAGAGGTTGAGGTTGAGGTAGCGTGCTATTATGTGTGGTGCGATTGGTATATCTTTGGAGGGGTATAAAGATGGGCCTTTTATTGCTTAATAATGGAGTACATCACACGTCAATTCACATACAGCATCCGGCTATTACAAAGGGCTTACTAGTGGGATGGGAATACAACAGGTAAGAGTTCAACCTAGGTAGGGAAATGACTCGATAGGTTGCACATGGGAGCTTTGTCTAGGCGAGATAGTAGCCAAGTAGAACACACATATAAGAGCTTTGACTAGGCGAGGTAGTAGCCAAGTAGAACACACACACATAGGAGCTTTGACAAGGCGAGGTAGTAGCCAAGTAGAACACACACATATATAGGAGCTTCGACTAAGCGGGGTAATAGCCAAGTAGAACACACACACATAGGAGCTTTCACTAGGCGGGGTAGTAGCCAAGCAGAACACACACACATAGGAGCTTTGACTAGGCCAAGTAGGATGTTTTGGTTTTCAAGGGCCAACCCCTTCCTCTGTGGGATGTAGGGGTATTTATAGTGTCTCTGGTAGGGGGTAGGTGGAGGTCGTCTGTTTAGACGGGAATCCCCGGTTAAATCTCCACAATTCCCTCCTATTCATAACGACGGTCACAAGGAATCAAGGATTAGGATTGCGCCCTCCTGGCTTTGCCTTGGTGGGAGCATCAGTTTTGGTAGGTGGGGGCCCTAGTTCCCAGGACGTAATTGGCGGGACGAATCCCAGCCACTGATTTAGGGCAGGATCGGGGTCAACACACGCCTTGGAGGGTTCTAATCGCTCCACCTAGGCCTCAGGTCCATATCAGAGCTTCTGTAGGGCTGAGGTGGTGAAAAGGTGGAGTTTCCACGAGTTTTGATTGGTAACAAGGGGCCTTCGTGGCGGTGGGAAGTCGTGATCAAGGTTCTGGCCTGGCAGGGGCCAGTGTCAGCGTCAGCGTCTGTCCCGCTGCACCCTGTCAGGCGCTTTCTTCCATCATTTCCTTCTGTATGCTTGCTGCGTTTCTGCAAGTATTTTACTGAGGAAACCAGCATCCTCTTGCATGTAAGGGATAGTTGACCTTCAATTAGGGCTAAGATGGAAGGTCATCCAGCCATTAACGTAGCGTGGCTAACAGGCGATCTCGACCGTCGGCTGCTGTCTTTCCTCAGTCATGCTTACTGCTTCTTATTAATGAGGCGACACTGGCGTCTTGCAGGTGTTCCCAGCACCCTCTTTATCCCATGTGAGCTGGAGGCAAGGGCTGGCGTCAGCCCTTATGGAGCAGGAGACGCCAGTAAGTTCGTGGGGGTAAGGTAGCGATCTCTGCAGCGAGGCTGGCTACTGGAGCAGACCCACTGTTGGAAGAAGCGGTCCTTCTTATTAGATGATGGGGCTGGAGCCGGATCCCAGATTCCCATTGGGTCAAGTACCCATTCTTCACAAGCACTCTTATGGGAGGAAGGCCGGGTCTGGGTCGAGCAATGCTTGATCCTAGCGTGCCTGTGAGTAGGCGCGGTCAAAAGGGGGGCCGGGCCCTTGCTCCTAACAAGCTGGTTGGAGTGACTAGAAGGGCCACCGTGGCAGGCAATGAAGTGGTCCGGTCCTTCAATGGGAAAAGCTCTTCCTTGAATTAATTGTCTGAATTTCCGGTTAACAATATATAAGGAAGCAGAAATGTTCAAATTAGTGCGCACTGATATAACTTCATCAGGAAGTATAGAATATTAGTTATGTAGAATTGGATAGATTTTGATGGATTTGTCTTAAAATAAAAATAAAAAATTAAAGTTTAAAATGGATGGATTTGTCTAAAAATGGATTCGGATTTCCCATTTGGCCCAAGTCTGTTAATAACCCATTTGGATTTCCCTTGCTTTCTCTTTTGACCGCAGATCCGCAGCTTGTCCAAAAAATACTCAAAATTTTCAAATCCAAATCCCTAACTTCTTCTTCTTTGAAAACCAAAATCCCTAGAGTAAAACCCCAAATCTTCTTCTTCTCTCTTTAATTTGCCCTCAAAAGATATTGTTAACCACCTTTTTTGGCAATGGTCCAAAAAAGAATTTTCCATCCATGTCAAAGGCATTTGATTGAAGAAAGAATGAACCCAGGATCCTGAGGATCCCGCTACCACACTATCTCGGTACCCCGCTACCGTATGATCCATGATACACAATATCTTGATGCCGCGCCACATTGGTATCCTGGTACCCAGTACCCCGCACTTGGTACCCCACACCCTGTACTTGGTACCCGGTACCTCGCACCTAGTACTCAGTACCCCGCACCTGGTACCTAGTATCCCGCACCTAGTACTCAGTACCCCGCACCTGATACCCGGTATCCCGCACCTGGTACTCAGTACCCCGCACTCGATACCCCGTATCATGTTTCCTGCCCAGACCGATCCTCCAAGCACCTCCCAACCACCTAACATATAAGGTGTCAACAAGGGAGGTCTTAATACACCATTTGTCAGATTACCAAGGAAGACCAGAACCATGCTACAAGAAAGATAGTATGCGCCAGCATTCAAATACGAGGAAGGTTGACCTTTCCGGCCATTCACAATGCCATTAATGGAGATAGTCAACCCTATTAATGAAGATTCACAACGCCATTAATGAAGATAGTCAACTCTTTAATGTCCATAGTCAACGCCATTAATGGAGATAGTCAATGCCATTAATGGAGATAGTCAACCCTATTAATGGAGATAGTCAACTCTTTAATGGCTATTCACAACGCCATTAATGAGAGATCAGTCAACTCTTTAATGGCCATTCACAACGCCATTAATGAGAGAATATTCAACTCAATCAATGAAAAATCAGTGTTCCTATAATTGTGGATTGATTGACTAAATTGATGGAGTGGGCAATAAGAATTAGAACCTATATATATAACAAAGCTCTCTATTGAACGGGATCTTCTTCTCCTCCCAAAAAAAGACCGGCGGCTTCTTCCCCAACAAGGCTTACTTTTTCTTCTTCTTTTCTACTGATTAGAGAAAGGGCCTACGCCGGCCTATTATTGTAAGCTCTCTGGAGCACTTATATTATATTATTCTCCTACTTTTGTAAGCTCCCCGGAGCACGCCTTATTGGTAAATATATAAAGGATCTCTCTCCACCGAATACTACCTATGGGTTTTTCAGCATATGATCATACATGATGCTTTTTCCCCCTAGGCCAGTCCACCTTCTACCATATATCAGAATCCTTCTTATCTTACTACTTACACTCGCTATACCTAGTAGATTTGCAAGAATCAACGGGATATCGGGCTACTAAGTATCCCGCTAACCCCGATCTATCCAGATCCGGGTCCTTCATATACTGTTAATTAGAAATTGCACCCCGGTGACAATTTTGGGTTAACAGATATAATTGTTTCTTCTCTTCATGTCTCCTAATTATCAGAGCTGTTTATAGCTTTCTTCTTTCTTTCTACACTTTCTCATCAACCAAACACAATACAACTCAAAATCAAACTACAAAACTGACCCAATTCACATCGAAATCAAACCCTAAAATATCTACTCAAACACAAGAGGGTAAGAGGCAACGGAGAGAGATGGTCATGAGAGAGAGGTGTGAACGCGCTTTTTCTGTCGTTAGGAAATTGCGATTCAAAAGATATTTATAAAGAAGTCCTAGTAATGTGCTCTAAAGTTTTGAAAACTAGTACAGTGGCAAGCGAGGGTATCGTCCAAAGGGAGGTGTCATCTGTCAATCGTTTCACGTTTTAGTGATTATTAAAAGCAATGTAAATGGGAACATGACAAGGGTGCAAATGGTGTGTGTGAAGTGTAAGCATGTTCATGTGTGTGTGTGTGTGTGTGTGTGTGTGTGTGTGTGTGTGTGTAAGCATGGGAATGAGATAGAAAGATAAGAGAAGATGGAAGGGTGAGAATGGTGATTAAATGAGATAAATGTAACAGGGTACTTGCCTTTCTAAATTAAGCTACTCCTAATTAAATTAATCTACTCCTAAAGGCAAACACCCTAAGTTTCTAAAATAAATGGCTAGGAGAGATGTAGACAATGTACACACAATGTATTCATGACCACCAAAATATTCGTGCCACCTACAAAAACCAACCGCATAAAACACCCAAGATTGGGTTCAACCTAGCCTTTAATACAACTTCCCCTATACGGTGGCAATGTTAATCGTCTAATCCCCGATCACTACTCACCATTGGTATGTCGAGTAAGCAACAACCAAGGATTGCATTAAGCATAAATATTAAAGGATCAACCATTGATCCCTACTCACCTGTCATGTGCAAGCAACAACCAATGGTAGCATTAAGCATAAAAACGAACCCTCGATCACTACTCACCGAGGGTATATCGCGCGAGCAATGACCAAGGGTCACAATGCATAAAGGTTATAGAACCAAAATCCAATCAGGTATGGCGTGTACTCTTTCTTGAATTTCACCCAATCAATTAAGAGCATAATCAAAACCAATTGTGTTGTTCACCTAGCCCTAATTCTCAAATATCCAAATCAATCCAAAATATGCATTTCGAATTATCCATCAACATACATACAATCATGGGATGTTTAATTAATCTACTCCTAAATTAAGTTAATCTACTCCTAATCTTAATCATGAACACATATCAATTTCTAACCTACATGAACATGAATATAAATACTAGAGCTATCCCTAAACATGCATCAAGAAGGGTTGTCATACCTATTTAATATAAGTCAAGAATCAATAAAGCAATTGAAAAAGACAATACTTAAAGATATTAAATACAAGTCAATTAAATAAATGGCACTAGTGTTAGGTTTACATATTTCCCAAATGGGGATACACATCAAAGAAAAAAATAACAAGAGAAGGGTAAAAGAGAAAACCCGATTGTCATCTCGGATCTCCAAGCTCTATTAAAGTTCCTCCTCCTCATGATAGAGGAGAAAGGATGGCTCTTTCCTCTTGAATCTCCTCCAACGATGGGTGGTTGCAAGTAGAAAGTGATAATGGTAAGGCATCCATAAAGGAAAACCTCTACGGATGCCTTTGAAGCTTTTCTCTCTCTTTTGTTGTGAAGAAGATAAAGTGTATAGAGGATTAGTTGTCTAGGTTATGGCCAAGAGATGAAGTGTTGGTGGCCAAAATGAGGTATTTAAAGATAGGGAAGGCTAGGGCATGAAATAGTGAAAGGTCGAAGTTGGCCCCATCAGGAAAAATAATGGTTGGGCATAGTCGAATTGAGGTGTTGAATTCTCTGAAGCAAAACGACAGTTGGGAACTGCGGTTGGGAACAGCTTAATTTAAGGAGCCGAAATCTTGAAGTTTGCCCAAATCCTCCTTTTGCCTCTGATTTCTTCCAAATAAGCTCAAACACCTTATTTAGGGGATATATACCTACACAAGGCTCACAAAACACATTATATACACAAACACGCTCGAAAACGAGCACAAAAGCTAGGAAATTGGGACCTCAAATAGGTATATAAATCACTCAATCAAGGTGGTGATGAGAGAATGATGGGAGAAAGTCAGATAATGGTGGTGTTCTTGAGTAGAGAGGAGTAAAATTGGATTCGGAGCAAATCCATCCAAATCCTTGCATAAATGGCAAGATTTGTGAATTACCTCTCTATTTATATTTTTCTTTTCCAAATCCATCCAAATCCATGGGATTTTGAATACACTTATATTTCACTGGATTTGTTTGAAATCCTTCAAAATCTAAGTTGAATACAACTGGATTTTGTTGAATTTATTTGAAATCCAACGAAATCTGGATTGAATACCCTCAGACTTTGTTGGATTTCGAACAAATCTAATGAAATCTTAGTTGAATATACCCAGATTTCTAAAATCCAATAGAATCCAATCAAATCCAACAAACTCTGAATTGAATACACCCCTCTTATTTTTGTAAGGGATACAATGTCCAAAGTACCCCCAATTAAAAAAAATTAAAAAAATAAAACAAATCCTCCTCCTTTGTCATTCACGATGAAGAAGAAAGAGAGACAAAAAAGAGAGAGGAGGAAAGGGTAGATTGGTGGGGAAGTTCAACGGGACCGGTGGCATGGTTTTGAGGCCCAGCAACGGTGCAAGTGTCGGCAAGGTGTGAGGGGCAGCAGACCAAAACAAAGCAGTAGAAGAAATAGATGAGAAAAAAGAAGAAAGGAAGAGAACTGATCAGGGCCGGAGAAGATCGCGAACAGCTCGAAGATGGCCTCAAGGACATTGACAAACAATGCAGGCACACCGGAGAAGCAGTTTCAGTGATGGATTGGGAAGAAAAGCTAGGACCCGCTTTCAACCCGAGACTTGATTTCACGTTAAATTTATGAATTTTTGTGTTTTTTTTTAATCTAAACTTTTGTGTTGAAATTGTTGATAAATAACTTAATATTTATGCCATTTGGTTAATTAAGGTTGTATTTTTTTGAAGCATATTTTTTTTCCAAGTTCCAATGGTATTACGTTATACCTTGATCAATGGACAATGGCGGGATTATGAAACCAACTCATACTAGTAACTTATCATGGAGAGTTAATTCAATCATTAGAGTTGGCAAACCATTTCATCTTGTGTTTTCTATTTTTGTGATATTTTAGTGAATTGTGATTTTTGTGTTTAATTTTCCGTTGGGACTGATTTGTGAATTTTGTGTGTTGTTATGTTTCACTTTCAAAGAGTTAAAAAGACAAGATGTTTCACTTTTCTCATACTAGTAACTTATCATGGAGAGTTAATTCAATCATTAGAGTTGGCAAACCATTTCATCTTGTGTTTTCTATTTTTGTGATATTTTAGTGAATTGTGATTTTTGTGTTTAATTTTCCGTTGGGACTGATTTGTGAATTTTGTGTGTTGTTATGTTTCACTTTCAAAGAGTTAAAAAGACAAGATGTTTCACTTTTCGAACGGAGAATGTTTCACTTTCAAAAGTTGTTCCAATTTCAGATGTTTCACTTTTAAAAGTGAATTAAGGGAGAGATAGAAAATGTTGAAGAAAATGTAATAAGGGTAATTATGTAATTGGATGGTTATTTGGTGAAAGAAAATTAGTATGGATGGTTAAAAACAATAATTTTATGGGAGAAGGTTAAAAACAAAAAGCAATAGTTTTAGGCAATTTCCACTTTTTTTTATTAAATTATTGATTATTTTAAGTTTTATTAAAAAAAAAAAATGTTCTTAACCAAATTTCCATATTTACCGTAAATTTTACTTTAGGGCATGTTTACTAATCAGGAATCCTTCTTAGGAAAGGGAATTAAGTTCCTGATTTTTGAATTACTATGTTTTCTAAATTTTGGGGTATTAAGTTCCATGAACCCTATATATATCAAGAATCAAGTTTCTGAATAAAAGGGAACTTGATTCCCCCCACTCAACATGGGAATCAAGTTCCCTTTCCGGATTGAAAAGGGAATTCATATATTTTTACTGAAATATTCTCATTTAAAAGAATTTAAAAATAAAAAAAATAAAAAAATAAAACTATGTTTCTATTTTATCATTTTCTTCTAGGTCTTTTGTTTATTTCTTTCTCCATATATTTTTCTAATATCTAAATCTTATGAAATCATGTTTTAAAGATTTTTATACATATGAGCTGTGGATTATCGAAAAAAAAAAAAAAAAAGCGAAGTGCGGCTATAATTATATGTACAATATATTGTAGAAGCTTGTGTAAGCTTGTGGATTTTACTACCATCTCACCATTTTCAATTGTCATCACACGTGGAGGCTTTACTTTCTTTGGCTACATACATGTTGAGTTGTGGCCTTCTGCTTGTCTTTCTTTGATTGGTCTTCTCCACTTATAAGTATGTTTGGTTTTGTTGTTTCTATTTTTTTATGAAATTTGAAAAGCTACACTTTGTATATCCAATAAGAATCAATACAAAGGCAATTGAAAGGCAATCTATCGGAGTAAATTATTCTCATGTTTTGTCTCATTTTGTTCCGTTATCAATACTCATTATTTTATTTGTTATTTCAATTTTATTATAACACGTTATCAGCACGAGTTCGTTATTTCCAAAACCTAAAGCTTTTGAATTTATTTTCACTAGAACATGAAGTTTCTAGATTTATTACCATAACCTGAAGCTTCTGAATTTATTATTACTAGAACTTGAAGCGTCTAGATTTTTCTTATTAATACTAAAACCTGCATTTCTGGATTTATTTTCTCACGTTTTATTTACTTTTACACGATTTACTTTCTCGCATTTTATTTACTTTTACGCAATTTTTATTTAAACAATTTAGTCACCCATCCAGAACCTAAAGTTTATGGATTTATTTATCATTATCGAAACC
Organism: Acer yangbiense; assembly: GCA_008009225.1. NCBI lineage: Eukaryota > Viridiplantae > Streptophyta > Magnoliopsida > Sapindales > Sapindaceae > Acer > Acer yangbiense. The sequence continues at coordinate 23,074,663 of CM017762.1, forward strand.
TGAAACTTCTAAATTTGTTTACTTACAAATATTCATTTATATATCTAAAGATTTAAATTCCTTAGGTTTTTATCAGACCAGAAGTTCTAACTCTGATTGTGATTTTCAGATAACCAAAAGCTGTAATAATACCAAAGCTTGCAAGTTTGAAATTTGCTGCACTAGAAGTGTCTGGGAACAACTACATGTCCTAGGTTATTGATGCCAAATTATTTTTAAAATCAGAAGGCATGTTTTACACCATTGAAGATGGGGCTGAGGCAAATGAACAAGACAAATCTACCGCCATGGCGCCATGGTTATTATCTGTTGCCATTTGAATGAGGATTTGAAAGTCTAATACCTAACTGTCACAGAACCAAAAGTTCTATGGCAAGAACTAAAAGACCGATTTGATAACCAACCCGATGTTGCATTACCAAATGCCAGGTATCAGTGGCAACATTTACACTTTCAAGACTATAAATCAGTCTCTGAGTATAATTTTGATTTATTCAAAATCACTACACAGCTGAAATTGTGTGGTCAGGATGTAACAGAAAACGATATGTTGGAAAAAACGTTTACAACCTTTCATGCCTCAAACATGATATTACAACAGCAATATCGAGAATGTCGATTCTCAAAATATTTAGAGCTAATCTCATGTCTCTTGGTTGTAGAGAAAAATAACGAACTCTTACTAAAAAATCATGAATCACGCCCGACCGGCTCTATAGCATTCCCAGAAGTGAATGCTAACACTATTAGAGGGCATACGCGTGCTTGTGGTCGTGGTCGCAGTCCCTACCATGGTCGTGGTCGAGGTCGCAGAAGAGCATATGGTTATTTTTGTTCATGTGGTTATAATCAAAATAATGAAAACACTCCCCAGAAATGGAATGTTAATAAGACCAAACCAGATAAAGGGAAAAATATTCAAAAGAGGCCTAAGAAAGATGATGGCATTTGTTTCAGGTGTGGCTGTCATAATCATTGGTCACGTACATGTTGCACACCTAAACATTTGGTTGAGCTTTATCAAACATCGATCAAAGAAAAGGAAAAGGGGAAGAATCCTGAAACCAACTTCATAGAGGATTCAGATTTTATGGATATCACCCAGTTTAATGTTTCTTATTTCCTTGATGATCCGAATGATAAATTGACCACTTCAATTGGTGATGGAAATGTCCATACCAATTAAGTACTGCTTGTAATTTTTTTTTTTTTTATCATGTGAAATACTTATGTAAAATATTCCTTATGTAATACTTTTGATCACTCTATCTAATATGCGCTTTATTTTTCTTTGTGAATAGATATGTCTTTAAACGGTAAATTAGGTGATATTGAAAAGCAAGATATAGGAGATATATGTCTAGCCAATAGTGCAATGACACATACGATTCTGCAGAATCAGAAATACTTTTTGAATTTAACTTTGTTTAAAGCAAATGTTAATACAATATGAGGTCTAGCAGATCTGATAGAATGCTCCGATAGAGCCATGATATTGTTACCAAACAATATTAAAATATGTATCAATGATGCTTTATATTCAAGCAGATCCATAATAAATCTACTTAGTTTCAAAGATATATGGTGTAATGGATATCACATAGAAACTATAAATGATGAGAATATTGAGTATCTGTGCATTACTTCCCATGATTCAGGCCAGAAACTCATTATCGAAAAGCTGCGTGCTTTATCATCTAGATTATATTACACTCTTATAAGAGGTGTAGAAGTTTATACAGTTATGAACTAAAAGTTCTCATACCCAAAAATATTTATGCTTTGGCATGACCATCTTGGTCACCTAGGATCTACAATGATGCGTAGAATCATTAAAAATTCTCATAGACATCCATTAAAGAACCAGAAGATTCTTTTATCCCACGAAAATTTATGTACTACATGTTCACAAGGGAAATTAGTAATAAAACCATCTCATTCTAAGGTTGGTTTTGAATCCCCATCATTCCTACAAAGGATTCAAGGGGACATATATGGACCTATTCATCCACCAAGTGGACCATTCCGCTATTTTATGGTCCTAGTTGATTCATCTATCAGATGGTCACATGTCTGCTTATTATCAACACGTAATGTTGCTTTTGCAAGATTCCTTGCACAAATTATCAAGCTTCGAGCACATTTTCCCAATCATCCGATTAAGTCAATACACTTTGATAATGCAGGTGAATTTACTTCCAAGACATTTGATGAATATTGTAGATCAGTTGGGATTGATGTTGAACATCTAGGGTGCATTTGGCACACGGGATTGGATTGGACTATTTTATGGGATTGGATTGGATTAAAATGGGACTGGGATTAGATGGGATTGGACTGGACAGGATTGGACTAAATTAATACTATATTGTGTTTGGGGAAACATGGAACTGGACTAAATTAATACTATGTTTTGTTTGGTGAAACATAGGATTAGACTAAATATAATAATATTTTTAATTTGATAACATTTTAAAATTGAATAATAAACATGAGAAATTTTTTTTTTTTTCAAGAGATCTGGGAAGTGGGAACTAAGATCTTCGTCTTCTTCCTTCTGAAGAGAAAAAAAAAATCAAAAATTCTCAAAACAACAATATCAACCATTAACTTATAAAACAGAGGACCAGTTTTGGTGTAGAATTCACGCACACCTTTCATTGATTCTTTTGATAATATATATACAGCAGTACAAGAGAACATATACAATTGAACGACCTAGAGATCTTGCAATTGAACGCCAGCTTCAAGTGATCTTACAACCCACCAGTGAATTTGTCCCCCACCATCTATGTATCTCACTAAATTAAAAATCCCCAAAATCTAGGGTTCTATTAGCTATAAATAATTAGAAATTTTAAAATTGTGGTGTGAAGATTTGATGAAGGATCAGATCAACCCAGTTCTGGGTTTTCTCACTTGGGTCGATGGGTTTCACACCTAGACTCGTGATTGATCTCGGGTCAACGCCTCCCCAGACCTGTGATCTCACTCGAGTTGGTCGGTTGTCACACTAGACATGTGCAATTCGCGGCGACAATCATGATCGTCGGTCGTCATCCACCACGGCCACCATCCACAGCCATCATTATCATCATAATAAAAAAAAAAAACCCAAGATTTATGGACTATCATCATCACCACCACCACGGCCACTAGATCTGTTGGAAAAGAGAGATGAACGGTGGGTTGGTGGTGGAAAAGAGAGATGAAGGAAAGATGAATGGTGGGTTTTTGCAAAAGAGAAAAGAGAGAAGAATGTTGGGGTTCTACAAAAGAGAGAGAGATGAACGGTGGGTTGGTGGTGGAGAAGAGAGATGAAATGATGAATTAATTACGGTGGGGCCCATATAAAAATAGTCCTAGGACTAATAGAGTTGGGGGTGGGGGTGGGTATATTTAGTCCGGTGTTGGTGGGATTATTTTACACTGTTGGGAGAATGTATCCCAGTCCGGTTGTTGAGCCAAACATGGGCTTTGGACTATTTTAGTCCAAACCCAGTCCAATCCTAGGCGCCAAACGCGCCCCTAGTTTCACATGTTCATATTCAGAAGGGATTAGCATAATCACTTATCAAGCGTCTTCAAGTAATTGCAAGAACTTTATTATTACGAACACAATTACCAATTTTTGTTTGGGGACATACTATTTGACATGTTGCTACATTAATTTGTCTTCGTCCCACTGCTTATCATCAATATAATTCACCGGTACAACTTATATTTGGCCATCAACCAGATATTTCTCATCTGCGTACTTTTGGTTATGCAGTATATGTCCCAATTGCACCTACACACAGAACTAAAATGGGACCCCAACGGCGTTTGGGAATATATGTTGGTCTAGATTCACCATTAATTATTAGGTATCTAGAACCTTTGACTGGTGAACTTTTTATTGCACGATTTGTTGATTGTCATTTTGATGAGAGAAATTTCCCATCATTAGAAGAAAGAAAAACTTCTCCTGAAGAGAAGCGTGAACTTTCTTGAAAAATTCCTAATCTAATTCATTTTGACCCATACACATCTCAATGTGAGAATGAAGTACGCAAGATAGTTCATCTTCAAACAATAGCAAATCAGTTACCAGATTCATTTGCAGATGCTACTAGGGTAACAAAATTATACATCCAATTGTTAATGTACCAGCACGGGTGATTGTTCCAGAAGAATGATCTAAACAAATAATAGCAAAGGAATCATCTACTGTATGCCAGAAGCGTGGTAGACCACTTGATTCGAAAGATATTGTTCCCCGGAGGAAGAAAACAAAATATTATGATCATATTCCTGAAATTATAAATAAATCCACTTTCTCTAAATTAACTCCACAAGAGTTAGATGTCCCTGGAATGACATAAGAAACCCCTACAAGAGAAAGAATCTCTGAAAAGATACAAGAACATAAAAATGAGGAAATTTCTATAAATTATACAAGAGAAATGTGGAATCGTGAAGAAACAATCATCGATGATATATTTTCGTACACAGTGGCTACTGAAATTTTAAATGATGATTATGAGCCTCATAACCTCGATAATTGTAGGCAAGGTCTGATTGGCCTAAATGGAAAGAAGTAATTCAAACAGAATTGACTTCATTAGCCAAACGTAAAGTATTTGGATCAATAGTCCAGACAACTGAAAACGTCAAACCTGTTGGATATAAATGGGTTTTTGTACGAAAACGTAATGAGAAAAACGAGGTGGTGCAATATAAGGCACGACTCATCGCACAGGGTTTCTCACAGAGACTTGGTATTGATTTTGATGAGACATATTCACTAGTGATGGATACAATTACGTTTCGATTTCTGATAAGTTTGGCTGTCTTAGAAAGACTTGAAATGCGTCTTATGAACGTAGTAACTGCCTATCTATAAGGCTCACTCGATGCAGATATTTATATGAAAATCCCTGAAGGATTTAGAATGCTAGAAGCATATAACTTGAGACCCCGTAATTTATATTCGATTAAATTACAAAGATCCTTGTATGGATTAAAGCAATCTGGGCGCATGTGGTCTAATCGCCTCAGTGAATATTTGATAAAAGAATGATATATTAATAATCTTATATGCCCATGTGTCTTCATAAAGAAATCTGAATCTGAATCTGAATTTGCTATTATAGCAGTTTATGTTGATGATATGAATTTAATTGGAACTCCTGGAGAGCTCCTGAAAACTGCTGAATATTCGAAAAGGGTATTTGAAATGAAAGACCTAGGAAAGACACAATATTGTCTCAGCCTGAAGATTGAGCATAAATCAAACGGAATACATATCCATCAATCAGCATATGTTGAAAAGATTCTAAAAATATTCCATATGGACAATGCTCATCCATTAAGTACTCCTATGATTGTTATAACTCTTGATCCTAAGAAAGATCCATTGCGGCCAATTAAAGATGGTGAAAAGATACTTAGTCCTGAAGTACCATATCTTAATTCAATTGGTGATTTATTATATCTTGCTCAATGTACTAGACCAAATATTGTATTTTCAGTAAATTTGCTTGCTAGATTCAGTTCAGCACCAACTCGAAGACATTGGAATGGGATTAAACATCTTTTTCGTTATCTTCGTGGAACAAATGACTTAGGATTATATTATTTAAAATCTAACAACTTTTCAGGTTTACTTGGTTATGCTGATACCGGGTATCTATTTGATCCCCATAAAGCTCGTTCACAGACGGGATATGTTTTTATCTATAATGGCACAACAATCCTCTGACGCTCCACAAAGCAAACTTGTGTTGCTACATCCTCTAATCATTCAGAAATCCTTGCACTTCATGAAACAAGTCAAGAATGTGTTTGGCTAAGGTTAGTTATTCATCATATTCAAAAGACATGTGGATTCTCATTATCTACAGAAATGTCGACACCGATATTTGAAGATAATGCGACTTGTATTGCTCAAGTTAGAGGAGGATATATCAAAGGAGATAGAACCAAACGTATTTCTCCTAAATTCTTGTATACTCATTGTAAGGTTCCCATTTGTTGATTGGCTCATTTCGTGGACAACCACATGTTGGGGTTCTTTGTAAGGGTAGCCTAAGTATCGGTCATATTGTTCGAAGCCCTTTGAAGACCTCGTGTTGATAAGCACCAAAGGTAAATTTCTATGTGTTTACTTTTCTTTGAAGAGATTAGTTGCACACACACACTTAACATTCATTGCATATGTGTGCATTCTCTTCATTTGTCACATTTCACACTTGCACTTATTTATTATATTTTGTTGTGTGTAATTGTGTCATGTTGTTATGTAATTCGTTTCCCGATAACCTTCGGAAACGTCCGCGCATGCACTAAAATGTGCTTGGTTTAGCGCGAGGACCACCTATGGAGAATGCCCTTGGCTTCTCCTTGGTTTTCACCTATCTAGGTGATCGGCGGTTATGATCGGCGGCCTGGCCGCCGAATGAAACCGCCGTTTCAGTCCAGATTGGTCTGAAGCATTTCTGCGGTTAAGATCGGCGGTCACGACCGCCGTTCGAAACCGCCGTTTCAAGACCTGATTGATTTTTCTCTCAGTCTAATTCGGCGGTTGAATCGGCAGTCACGAAACCGCCGTTCGAAACCGCCGTTCATACCTGATTGATTTTAATCTCTCTGTTTTGATTCGGCGGTTGGGATCGGCGGTCACGAAACCGCCGAATGAACCGCCGTTTTTGCTCTGTTCTTCACGAGCTCATTTCGACGGTCATGATCGGCGGCCTGGCCGCCGATTGAAACCGCCGATTGGCGCGTTTCTTTGAAACTTACTTAAACGACCTCACTTTGATTTGGCCCCCTATATATATGCCACTTTGACTTTAGGTCAATCAAGAGAGTTCATATTCAGAATTCATACTTAGGATATTTTTCAAAGAGAAGAAAAATTCCAAGAACTCAATTATTGATTCTCAAACACTTTTTCATGATCATCGATCATCATCTAGCATCATCTTAGATCATCTAGATGTCATCTTGCATGGAATCTTCATCATACTTTGCTTGGTAAGCTTTTCACTAATATCTTACATGTTTTGTGTTTCTCTTATCTAGCAATCTCAATTAATTACTTGTTTGTTATTTTGTATGCTTTGGATACAATATTGAGATGAGTATGATGTATGTTTGAGAAGTTTTATTGTGCTAGCATATTAGGTTTTGTGCTTAATATTGATTAGCTAAACTAATTGACATGTCATTTAGTTTTGATATCTAGGATTGTTCTTAATTGCATATTAATCATCTTAGATAAGCATATAGGGTTTCCCTTGCTCTATGTTGCATTTTGGATATTCACATATATTCACTTAGGGTTGTATTCTCTTCTAGAGAAAGTAAGTCTTGTGTGTAGCAACTGGGATTAGGTTGCTTAGATCGCAAGCAAATAGGACTAGGTTCACTCATACCGGGATTAGGTAGGTGTGTGATTACTTCCGGGATTAGGTTGTAATCGTTTGCACATTTAGTGGATTCGAGGTTCGAGTGTGGCTTACTTACATAGCCCGTGGTTTTTCCCGTGAGGGTTTCCACGTAAAAACCAAGTGTTGTTTTAATTTCCACACCATATTACACTTGCTTGTTTATATTATCTTGAGGGCATTTTCATAATTTTGACTAACACGAAAAATTGGATAAAAAGCGTAAAATCTATTCACCCCCCCTCTAGATAGCTTTATACACACCGTGCTATAATTTGTTTCAATTGGTATCAGAGCGGGTTCCTAGACATACATAGGTGATCCTTGCTTATTTTGGTGTGTTTTGCATTTTGTGTGATTTTTGATCATTCATACATTTGCATTCATTTCATTCATTCATAAACACTATGAGTGGAAACGGTGGAAATGGTGGTGGCCACGAAGGAGCTTCTAGCACAAGGCCTCCACTTCTTACCGGATTGAACTATTCCCAATGGAAAGGGAAGATGGAATCCTACATATGCCAAATTCATGACCGTGCATGGATGGCGGTGGAAGACGGATATGATCTCCCTATGATGACTCCCGAGGGTGGAGGACAAGATGTTTTGAAGCCTAAGGCGCAATGGAACGTGCAAGAGTTTGAGGCTTCTAAGTGGAATAGGAAGGCTATGCATGCCATTATGTGTGCTATGGATAAGAATCAGTACAAGCTTATTCAGAATACTCAGATTGCCAAAGTGGCATGGGACATCCTTCTAGTTGCACATGAGGGAACCGAGGTGGTGAAGGAGTCCAAGCTTCAAGTCCTCCAAACTCAGTTTGAGCTACTTAGGATGGGAGAGGATGAATGCTTCAATGACTTCGAAATCAAATTGATGGACATTGTAAATCAAAGCCATCAACTCAGAGACCCGTATTCGGATAGGAGAGTCAAGCAAAAAATTATGTGATCTCTCCCCGATAGGTTTGAATCCAAGGTGACGGCCATAGAAGAAAATAGTGGCTACATGGATATGAAGCCAAGTGAGGTGATTGGGCGTCTCCTTGCATATGAGTCTAGGAAGGCTCCTAGCACCACTACTCCTCCTAAGAAGTCTAAAGGAATAGCTTTGAAAGCATCTAAGGATGCAAAGGAGGCAAAGCATGAATCGGATGAAGACCTTGCCTTATTTGTGAAAAGGTTCAACAAGGTTATGGGGTTCAAGAAGAAGAAGGGATTTGGGTCAAGAGGACAAGATTTGAAGAAAAAGAGTTCCTTCAAGAAGTTTGAGCCTAGACAAGAGAGGACCGAAAGGAAAGGGGTCCGATGCTTTGAATGTGGTGGGATTGGTCACTTTGCCCCCGAATGTGCTAATCACAATGAAAAGAAGAAGAGCAAAGTGATGGCCGCCACTTGGAGTGGGAGTAGTGATGACTCCAATGAGGAAGATGAGTCTTCAAGTGAAGAAGAGCTCATGGCTAACCTCCTAGCTTTTGCCTCCTCACATAAGAGCAAAAGTGGTAGTGAGAAAAAGGAAATGAGTCAAGAGGAAAATGACTCAAGTGAAGTAGAAAGTGACTCCTCTTCTAGTTCCAAAAAGAAATTTGTGGGGCAAAAGGTGCTTGCTAAATACCATGCCGAGTTCAATGATTTAGCACTTAAAAGCACAAGAAAGATTGAGAGGTTGAGAGAAGAAAACCTTGAACTTTCGGCTCACAATGACCACTTAAGTGAACAAGTGGAAAGATTGAAGAGGAGAGAGGATAAGTTAATTGAGGAGTTAGACTTATCCAAGAGAAGTGGAGAAGGCTTGAAGAGGGAACTTGTAGAAGTTAAAGGGTCATTGGCTAGGATAGATTCTAGCACCAAGAAGCTTGATCATTTACTTGGTGTTGGAAAGAGTCCAAGTGACAAGAGAGGTCTTGGGTATGATGATGGCAAGAAAATCTCAACCTCTAACAAGACCGTGTTTGTCAAGAGCTTGAAGAACGAAGAAACTTCATTTGTGAAACCTCCTAGGAAGAAGTTAGAAGTAGGACAATGTTCTAATGCTCAAGTGAAAATGGGGCCAAGAAGGAAATCTCAAGCTCAACCCCCTAGGGTCCCTCAAGCCAACACTCCTCCAAAATTGGCTCACAAAGGAAAGAGACCAATCATGCAACCTCAAGCTTTGAAGCAACCTAGACCGGTTCAACAACGAAGATGGATTGAACCCACTTATCCACAAAGACATGGACAAGCTCCCATACGTGCACAAAGGCAAGGTATGATTCCTTATTTCATCCCTATTTGTCACTTTTGTGGTTGTGATGGTCATATTAGACCAAATTGCTTTCAATATATTAAAATGTGTAGAAAACAAAGCATGATTGAAAAAAGAAAGAATAGAGCCAAGATGCATGTTTCTAGGAATGAAAATATTGATTTGCATGATCCTAGAAATAGTAGAGCACATGTACCAAAGACCACTAGGAAAGCTAAAATTGTTGCTAAGTGGATTAGAAAGAATGAAAATGTTTGCCATGTTGCACAAATAACCTTGAAGGCAAATTCTTCTAATTTTTGGTACTTGGATAGTGGGTGCTCTAGGCATATGACAGGAAACAAGAGTTTCTTCGAGACTCTTACTATGGAAGAAGGTGGAAATGTCACTTTTGGTGATGGATCCAAAAGAAATGTTAAAGGGAAAGGAACCATTTCCGTTCCCGGATTACCCTCCTTATCCAATGCTTTATTTGTTGATGGCTTGAAAGCCAATTTAATAAGCATTTCACATCTTAGTGATGAAGGATATTCCGTCTTGTTTTCTAAAGATTTTTGCTCAATCCTAAAACCCGATGGACAAACCTTGTTGAAGGGCATGAGATCTAGAGACAATTGTTATTGTCTTGAAGCTAGTATCGTATCTAATCATGTGTCCATGGATGAGCAAATTGAGTTGTGGCATGAAAGACTTGGCCACATGAACTTTAGGGATCTACGGACCCTTGGAAAGTTCGAGTGTGTGCGTGGCCTCCCTAAGCTTGGGAAGAAAGCCAATGGTGTTTGTGGACCTTGCCAACAAGGAAAGCAAACTAAAAGCATGCACAAAAAGGGTAAGTATCTCACCACCAAGGAGCCTCTTGAGCTTCTCCACATGGACCTCATGGGTCCCATGCAAACCGAAAGTTTGGGTGGAAAGAGATACATTTTTGTTTGTGTTGATGATTTCTCTAGGTTCACATGGACATATTTTCTTAGAGAAAAATCCGAAACTTTTGATAAGTTTAAAATGCTTTGTAATAAACTTCAAAATGAAATGAACTCTAATATTAAAAGCATAAAACGGATTAGAAGTGACCATGGGAGGGAATTTGAGAATGCTACCTTTGAAACCTTTTGTAATGGTTTAGATATCTCCCATGAGTTTTCGGCTCTTAGCACACCTCAACAAAATGGAGTTGTTGAGAGGAAAAATAGGGTCCTTCAAGAGATGGCCCGTGTGATGTTGCTTAACAACAATGTCCCTAGGAACCTATGGGCCGAAGCCGTCAATACGGCTTGCTATATAGGAAATAGAGTCTTCCTAAGGCCCGGTACTAGAAACACCTCCTATGAGTTATGGAAAGGCAAGAGGCCAAATGTTAGCTACTTCCACACTTTTGAAAGCAAATGCTACATTTTGAATGACCGTGATCAACTTGGCAAATTCGATGCTAAGAGTGATGAGGGTATCTTTATTGGCTATGCCTTGAATAGTAGAGCCTATAGAGTTTTCAATTTAAAGACTCTAAGTGTTATGGAATCATCCAATGTCGTATTTGATGATACTAGGCTCAAGTCTAATGATCATGAGGAGGAGGTTATTTTTAGTGATGGTTCTCCTTTGGAGAAGGTTGTGGTGTCTCCTAATGTTGGGACATCTAATGTCAATAATGATGACACACAACCTATTGCTAGAGTTCCTCTCTTGGACTCTAAAGAACCCGCTCCATGGGTTAGGAAACTCCATGATAAAGAAGATATCATTGGAGAGGTAAATGAGGGTGTTAGGACTAGACGTCAACTTGCTAATCTTATTAGCTATACTTGCTACACCTCTCAAATTGAACCCAAAAAGGTTGAAGAAGCCTTAAATGATGAATTTTGGGTTCTTGCCATGCAAGAAGAGCTAAACCAATTCGAAAGGAATGAGGTTTGGACTCTAGTTCCTAGGCCTAAGACCACTAATGTCATAGGCACTAAATGGATATTTAGGAACAAATCCGATGAGGATGGCAACATAGTGCGGAACAAGGCTAGACTTGTAGCACAAGGGTACTCTCAAATTGAGGGTATCGACTTTGAGGAGACATTTGCTCCTGTTGCCCGTTTAGAGTCTATTAGGCTTCTCTTGTCCATTTCTTGTGTGCACAAGTTCAAATTGCACCAAATGGATGTCAAGAGTGCCTTCCTCAATGGCTTCTTGCAAGAGGAAGTGTTTGTTGAACAACCCAAAGGGTTTGTGGATGCTCACCACCCCAACCATGTCTATCGTCTCAAGAAGGCACTATATGGGTTGAAACAAGCACCGAGGGCTTGGTATGAGCGCCTCACTCAATTTCTTGTTGACAATAACTACACAAGAGGTAGTGTTGACAAGACACTATTCATCAAGAGAGACAATGATGAGCTTTTCATAGCTCAAATATATGTCGATGACATAGTGTTTGGCTCCACCAACAACACCAAGGTCCAACAATTTGTTGATGTTATGTCTCATGAATTTGAGATGAGTCTTGTTGGTGAGCTTAATTACTTCCTAGGTTTGCAAATTAGGCAACTAGATAATGGGATCTTCATAACCCAAGCCAAATATGCCAAAAACCTTGTGAAGAAGTTTGGTCTTGAAAAAGCCAAACATTGTGACACTCCTATGAGCACCACTTTGAAGCTAAGCAAGGATGCTAGCGATAAAAGTGTGGACCAAACCTTATATCGTGGCATGATAGGGAGCTTGCTCTATTTGACCGCAAGTAGGCCCAATATATCATTTAGTGTAGGAGTTTGTGCTAGGTACCAATCCGATCCCAAGGAGTCCCATCTCTCTTCGGTTAAGAGAGTCATTGGCTTTATGAATGGGACTTCCAACTATGGGATTTGGTACTCATTTGACACTAATCCTAGTCTTGTAGGATATAGTGATGCGGATTGGGCAGGAAATTGTGATGATAGGAAGAGCACATCGGGCGGTTGCTTCTTTCTAGGCAACAACTTGGTGTCTTGGTTTTGCAAGAAGCAAAACTCGATTTCCTTGTCCACGGCGGAAGCCGAGTACATAGCCGCGGGGAGTGGATGCACTCAACTTATATGGATGAAGCAAATGCTAGTAGATTACGGATTCAACCAAGGTACTCTCACTCTCTTTTGTGATAACATGAGTGCCATTAATATTTCCAAGAATCCGGTGCAACATTCTAGAACTAAGCATATTGACATCCACCATCACTTCATTAGAGAGCTTGTTGAAAATAAATGCATAGTACTTGAACATGTAGGTACTAATGATCAACTTGCGGACCTATTTACTAAACCCTTAGATGCTACTCAATTTAAAACTCTTAGTAGATCTATTGGGGTATGTCTTGTGGAGTGATGTTCTATGATTGACCCCATATGGGGAACTCAAGCAAAGAGAGCTAGTTTGCATTCTTGTCACTTGCAAAAAATTTGAAATATCTTATGCCTCTTCTTTTAATTGCTTGAGTAAGCTTGGTTGCACATATGTATATATGTTTTCAATTCAATAAGTGTGAACCTTGCTTGTTTACAATCCATGTCATATTTATGTTCAAACATGCATTTTTGGACTAGGAGATGTATATCGGAAGTATGATTTGAATGACCTATGATTATCTCCATGACATGATGATTCTTTAATAACATGCTAATGTCAAATGAAAAAGCATGAAATTCATATAACATGCTCACATGAAAAGCATGAATTGATGATTGCATATTCTTAAAAATGCAAAACTTGTGTGAAAGCTTATGAGACTCAAAATGAATAAAGAATCTTGTATCCGCTCAAAGGAATTTATATTCCAAATGTCTCTATTTCTTTATTGGTTGAACATGGCTACTATCATACGGATATCTTATCCGGAAAAATCAAAAAGGGTGCAAAGTTGCTCATGCCATGTTTCGCTTATAAAGTTGGATATAGTTGCTCTTATATTGAAATCAATGTATTCTATATTCTTGCTTTACTCATGACATTGGTGAAATTGGTTTGAATTCCTATTGGAAACCTTTGTCATTTGCTTTGCCAAATACCATTGTATTTTGGACTTGAATGCTACATGTCTTGTATGCAAAGCATGTTTGATTCACACATTTTCTCTCAAATAAATCTCCTTGTTTCTCTCCGATTAAATTGAGATGCATAAAGTGACTTATATTAATTATGCAAATCTTGCATGCTACTATCTCTCGTTACTATGAGTGACCCGGTTGGGGACTACTCATTTGCCTATATCATGACAAAAAGGGGGAGTAGTATATGGTAAGGGGAGATGCACATTGGGGAGATAACACATTGAGGGGGAGTAACCCTTTGAGGGGGAGCATTGCATTTATCATACATTGCATATATTTTGTAATGTTGTGCCTAAATTCTAAAAATGCAAATGCTTGTTTTTGATATCACTTGATTAATCTCACATTTCACTTGTATTGGAAAACATAGAAATCTTATTTACAAGGCTTGATTATTCTACAAGAGATTGAAGACTTGAAGTTTTATTTTCTTATCTCTTTGTGTTGTAGAATATCATAGTTGTCCCGTAGTTTCTATTTCTTTGTGAGGAATTAATGTGAGTGGTGGTTTTGTCACGAAATAGCCAAAGGGGGAGATTGTAAGGTTCCCATTTGTTGATTGGCTCATTTCGTGGACAACCACATGTTGGGGTTCTTTGTAAGGGTAGCCTAAGTATCGGTCTTATTATTCGAAGCCCTTTGAAGACCTCGTGTTGATAAGCACCGAAGGTAAATTTCTATGTGCTTACTTTTCTTTGAAGAGATTAGTTGCACACACACACTTAACATTCATTGCATATGTGTGCATTCTCTTCATTTGTCACATTTCACACTTGCACTTATTTATTATATTTTGTTGTGTGTAATTGTGTCATGTTGTTGTGTAATTCGTTTCCCGATAACCTTCGGAAACGTCCGCGCATGCACTAGAATGTGCTTGGTTTAGCGCGAGGACTGCCTATGGAGAATGCCCTTGGCTTCTCCTTGGTTTTCACCTATCTAGGTGATCGGCGGTTATGATCGGCGGCCTGGCCGCCGAATGAAACCGCCGTTTCAGTCCAGATTGGTCTGAAGCATTTCTACGGTTAAGATCGGCGGTCACGACCGCCGTTCGAAACCGTCGTTTCAAGACCTGATTGATTTTTCTCTCAGTCTAATTCGGCGGTTGAATCGGCAGTCACGAAACCGCCGTTCGAAACCGCCGTTCATACCTGATTGATTTTAATCTCTCTGTTTTGATTCGGCGGTTGGGATCGGCGGTCACGAAACCGCCGAATGAACCGCCGTTTTTGCTCTGTTCTTCACGAGCTCATTTCGACGGTCATGATCGGCGGCCTGGCCGCCGATTGAAACCGCCGATTGGCGCGTTTCTTTGAAACTTACTTAAACGACCTCACTTTGATTTGGCCCTCTATATATATGCCACTTTGACTTTAGGTCAATCAAGAGAGTTCATATTCAGAATTCATACTTAGGATATTTTTCAAAGAGAAGAAAAATTCCAAGAACTCAATTATTGATTCTCAAACACTTTTTCATGATCATCGATCATCATCTAGCATCATCTTAGATCATCTAGATGTCATCTTGCATGGAATCTTCATCATACTTTGCTTGGTAAGCTTTTCACTAATATCTTACATGTTTTGTGTTTCTCTTATCTAGCAATCTCAATTAATTACTTGTTTGTTATTTTGTATGCTTTGGATACAATATTGAGATGAGTATGATGTATGTTTGAGAAGTTTTATTGTGCTAGCATATTAGGTTTTGTGCTTAATATTGATTAGCTAAACTAATTGACATGTCATTTAGTTTTGATATCTAAGATTGTTCTTAATTGCATATTAATCATCTTAGATAAGCATATAGGGTTTCCCTTGCTCTATGTTGCATTTTGGATATTCACATATATTCACTTAGGGTTGTATTCTCTTCTAGAGAAAGTAAGTCTTGTGTGTAGCAACCGGGATTAGGTTGCTTAGATCGCAAGCAAATAGGACTAGGTTCACTCATACCGGGATTAGGTAGGTGTGTGATTACTTCCGGGATTAGGTTGTAATCGTTTGCACATTTAGTGGATTCGAGGTTCGAGTGTGGCTTACTTACATAGCCCGTGGTTTTTCCCGTGAGGGTTTCCACGTAAAAACCAAGTGTTGTTTTAATTTCCGCACTATATTACACTTGCTTGTTTATATTATCTTGAGGGCATTTTCATAATTTTGACTAACACGAAAAATTGGATAAAAAGCGTAAAATCTATTCACCCCCCCTCTAAATAGCTTTATACACACCGTGCTATAATTTGTTTCACTCATGAACTTCAACAGAGCCGACAGATTGATGTTAAACAAATATGGTCTACAAATAATCTTGTAGATCTGTTTACCAAAACATTGCCTACATCAACTTTTGAGAAACTGGTATATGAAATTGGCATACGTCGGCACTGTAAATTAAAAGATTGATGTTAAAGTTCAATCAGGGGGAGCAAAACTTGAATAGGACATATGTGTACTATACTCTTTTTCCTTCTACTGGATTTTGTCCCACTAGGTTTTACCAGAAAGGTTTTAATGAGACAATTCTGAACACATCCACACCACTTGATCCAGAAGATCATTGTATATATTTTTGTTAAGGTTTTTATCCCACTGGGTTTTTCTTAGCAAACTAAGATACAAATGATGGAAATCCAAAAGGGAGTATTGTGGAAGCTTGTGGAAGCTTGTGGATTTTACCACCATCTCACCATTTTCAATTGTCATCACACGTGGAGGCTTTACTTTCTCTGGCTACATGCATGTTAAGTTGTGGCATTCTGCTTGTCTTTCTTTGATTGGTCTTCTCCACCTATAAGTATGTTTGATTTTGTTGTTTCCATTTTTTTATGAAATCTGAAAAGCTCCACTTTGTATATCCAATAAGAATAAATACAAAGGCAATTGAAATGCAATCTATAAGAGTAAATTATTCTCTCGTTTTGTCTCATTTTGTTCTGTTATCTATACTCATTATTTTATCTGTTATTTCAATTTTATTATAACATAATATAATTTTATTTTTTTAGGGGAGTATTTATATTATAAATGAAGCTCTCAATTATAAAAGATAAAAATAAAAATGAACTATGGAAAAGAAACCAATATAAGCAGCACCTTGAACACTTTGAATTCACATTGCTTCTGCCACCGTGAATTTCATGTTGCTTTGATTTCACGGAAAATAAACCAATATAAGCAGCACCTTTGACACTTTGAATTCACGTTGCTTCTGCCACCGTGAATTTCATGTTGCTTTGATTTGATTTTTTAAAAAAAAAACTATATGTATTGTAATATGAAACATCTCTCAAATGTATTATACTGCTATTTAAACTAATGCAATATCATATATATATATATATATATATATATATATATATATATATATATATATATATATATATAGTCTTTCTATTATCAGTTCGAACTGACAAAAGTTATATCAGTTCCTTGTATGTAGGCCACTGGATTTAAATACTTTCACTGACAAGTGCATACAGCCAAGTCAAAGTATTTAAATCCAGTGGCCCACGTGTAAGGAACTGATATAACTTTTGTCAGTTCGAACTGATAATAGAATTTCTGTATATATATATATATTCAAATTAGTGCGTACTGATATAACTTATATCAGTGCATTATATGTATATGTAGATCACTATATTTATATAATTTGACTCAAGTGTGTATACATTTGTCAGTGCTTCTCCATAATCAGTAGCCCACATGCAACGCATTATGAAATTATATTAGTGTGCACTGACCAAAACGGGACTATATGTATATATATATATAAATGTTCAAGTCAGTGCTTAGTGATGTAAATATATGAGGATATTAAATGTGAGTCATTCATTTTTCATGCTTAAACTTAGTGTGTATGCACTTGTTAAAACTTCTCTATAATGAGTGACTCACATTCAATATTCTTATATATTTACATCAATGCGCACTGATGTGAATGGGACCGATATATAATATATATATATATATATATATATATATATATATATATATATATATATATATATATATATATAGACAAAGAGAGAGTAGATAAGTGGTTATCGCATAAAATTAATTATGATTCTAAATTTGAATAATTTCTCAAATTTTAGTTAATATTAAACTAATTTCTCAACATGTTATATTTACAAGGGTAATTTTGCAATCAACTTTGTTTCATCATCTAACATTAGTAAACGTCGGAATATAATTTAGTAATTTAATTCCGATTCCTCCCCGTTCCCTTTCCAGACCTGATTTCGATTCCTTTCATTTCCGATGAGTAAGAATAGTATACAAATTGATACGGACATATCTATATTTCTACCAAATATCAATCCATGGAGATATTTTCATCCTTGGGTGTAAGCAAGAGAGACATAGGAACATAAATCATCTGGATGTTGAACTTGTTGTGTCAGTCGCTATTCGCTAACTACTTTTCAACACTTGCAAATCTTCTCTTCTCTTCTCTTCTACGGAAGAAGAAGAGAAGGGAAGGGAAGAGAAGAGAAGAGAAGAGAAGGGAAGATGCCAAGAATATGATGTAGTGTCCATTTTTCGATTTGTTTCTTTATGTAGTATGTAAGTAATTAATTAATTAATTAATTCGGGTCCATGAGAAGAAGCACATATCGATGTTGTTGTTGAAGTAGTGTTGAACTAGTTGTGTCAGCCACTATTCGCTAACTACTTTTCAACACTTGCAAATATATATATATATATATATATATATATATATATATATATATTCATCTTCTTCTTCTTCAGCAGAAGAGAAGAGAAGAGAAGAGAAGATGCCAAGAATAGTGGTTAAGGGAGGAAGCAGGCCTCCATGGGTGGGTTTAGCCGCCGCCGTGTGGGTGGAATTGTCAGCTGGAAACGCTTACAACTTCCCTCTCTACTCATCCACATTGAAATCAGTGTTGGGTTTCAGTCAGCAACAAGTCACTCTTTTGGGAGTTGCAAATGATATTGGTGAAAATGTGGGTTTGCTTCCGGGGATTGCTTGCAACATATTCCCACCTTGGACTGTCCTTTTTGTGGGGGTTGTTTTGTGTTTTTTCGGTTATGGTCTTCTCTGGCTCGTTGTTAGTCAGACTATAGAAACCTTGCCTTTTTGGCTGGTATGTTCTTTTTACTCTTTTTATTTCTGTTTATGGCTTCTTTTTTTCTTATTATTGTTGTATGTATCAAGTGAAGATTTTGCCTACCCAGTTGGGTTCTGATTGCTTCCAACTAATGGTGGTGTGAGTTAGACTTAGAAGGAATTGTACTTCTGAGTTAGATTTGTGTTCAGTGGGTTTTTGAATTATTGTATGAATTGGGTTGGAATTGTTTTCAGATTTTGAAGGGCTTTTAAGTGGCCTGAACTGTGGAGTTGATTGATTGTTAGTTTGATTTTCTTTTTAAAGATAACATTTGAAGAGTTCCTTGCATACCCATTCAGGAATTTTAATTGTTTCTTGGAACTGGCTGCAAGTTTTGTTCATCATCGAAAGACTCAATTTTCTGCCTACTTGTGAAAGATAAAGTCTCATTCCTCTGCCCATAATGCAGGAATATGTAGGAAATCTTTAACTTTATCAATACATTTAACGTCAAACTATAAGAATTTTTTATTCTTTTAGGAATGAGCAATCCAGCTCAATTTAAAGCTCGTGTCAGGAGTTCATGTATGTGTCTTTTAACTGGAATTTATGTAAGGTCAAACGTACTAATTCATGTGTCTGAGTATAGAGTTGGAGACTTGGAGGAATGGGGAAAGCCGGAAAAAAGTGAAAAAGAAAATAAAAGAAGGGATATAACAGATCAGTGAATTGAAAAGGCCTTAGTCGATTTGTTTATACATATCCTTGTATGTAAAAAAGATTGGTCCCTTCATTTATGCTTTCCATAGTTGGACAAGGATGTTTTGCTGATTGTGTTCATAATATCATCATTGATCTAGAAAAATCTTAGCATAAATCTGTGGAGGAATTTTATGGTTTCCTCGTAATCAGGCCTCAAAGGAATAGCTTAATCTTATGGATATTTCTGTACTCTAAGATGTCTGTGTTACCTTGAATTTTTGCTTTGATGAACATTATATGCAACGCTACAATTATTGTATAAGTTGAGGAGCATCTAGTCACTGTGTGTGTAAAGAGAAAAAAAAAATGGTTAATTGGTTTTATTACCATTGTTTATTAATTATTGTACTTGTGTATGCAAGCTACAGATTTAGCCAAGTTTCCAAGCCATTATTTGAAACAACAGGGAGTTTGTTTACCGGTGAAATGAGTTTATGGAACACATATTTATACATTTATTTATTTTATATTTTTTTTGTCCTTTTAATGGGCTTATTGACAGATGCAAAATTGGCAAGCAAAATTTAGAGCTGATCAAATTAACTGTATGGTGCCGATGGTGGTCTATGTTTGTTATGAACACTAGTTCATGTGAGAAGTTACCTTTTTTACTTGAGCCTTTGTCTTTTAGGCTTAATGATTTATACTATCAAATTGGTCTGGCAGTTATTTCTTGCGCTCGTTGTTGCCACTAATAGCAATGCATGGTTTAGCACAGCAGTGATAGTAACTAACATGAGGAATTTCCCACTCAGTAGGGGCACTGTCGCCGGTATTCTCAAAGGTTATGTCGGGATTAGTGCTGCAGTTTATACTGTGTTATACAGTATGGTTCTTAATCGATCTGCAACGAGACTTCTGTTGTTCATGGCACTGGGGCTTCCTGTTATCTGTTTACTTATGATGTACTTTATCCAGGTTTGTACACCAGCTTCTGGAGAAGACTCTTCAGTGCATGGCCACTTTGTTTTCACCCAAACTGCAAGTGTTTTGCTGGCCATCTATGTTTCCGTGATTTCAATAACAAATGATTTAGTTTCTCTAAGTGATGCCGTTTCCTACATATTAGTAGCCATAATGGTTGTCTTTCTGATGTCTCCTCTAGTGATCCCTATTAAAATGACCCTTTTCCCTTCAAATTCGAAGACAACTATTCCACCAGCTGGTTCTTCAGACAATTTGGTCCAAGAAGAGGTTGATTCAACCCAAACAGATCCTTTGTTGACACCATCTTCATCTGCCACAAATCTTGGGAATTTTTATGAGAATGAGAAGGAGAACGATGATGTGCAAATGCTTCTTGCTATGGCGGAGGGGGCAGTGAAGAAAAAAAGGAGACCCAGGAGAGGGGAGGATTTCAAGTTGCGCGAAGCTTTTATCAAGGCTGATTTCTGGCTTCTTTGGTTTGTATATTTTCTTGGAATTGGAGCTGGAGTCACAGTCCTCAACAATTTGGCTCAAATCGGGACTGCATTGGGAGTTGATGATACTACGATATTGTTGTGTCTCTTCAGCTTTTGCAATTTTGCTGGTCGTCTTGGCTCCGGTGCTGTTTCTGAACACTTTGTCAGGTCATTACTCATTTGCTTTTATTTAAGAAGTAATTCACTAGTTAAAAATGGTGGAGGTTTTCTTGTTTGAATTTCTCATGATTCTTCAGGTACATGTGACACTATGCATGAGAACAAAATTCAGAACCTTGTGTACTTTTGGTAGATGTGATATTCTTATAGCGCAATGCCAATGGCACTGAATGGCTTTGTCTAATTTGATTTCGAATTTTATCCAAATTGCAGATCAAAAACAATTCCTCGGACAGTTTGGATAGCATGCACGCAGGTACTCATGGTCTTCACATTCCTCTTGTTTGCTTCAGCTCTCCACGGTACCCTTTACGCTGCAACTGCACTGCTTGGAGTCTGCTATGGAATTATATATTCTCTATTGGTGCCAACTGCCTCTGAGCTTTTCGGCTTGAAACATTTCGGTATTATTTATAATTTTGTGCTATTAGGCAATCCCATAGGTGCACTACTTTTCTCCAATCAGCTTGCGGGTTATGTGTATGATGCAGAAGCTGCCAAGCAAGGAAGCTTGACCTGCTTAGGTGCCGAGTGCTTCAGGCTCACATTCTTAATTCTAGCTGGTGTTTGTGGACTCGGCTCCATCTTGAGCATAATTTTGACAGTTAGAATACGACCGGTTTACCAAATGCTGTATTCCGGGGGTTCTTTCCAGATGCCTCAAGCCTCAGATCCTTGATATATACTGCAGAAAATGCCTGTTTGAAAGCTGTTTGCTTCATTAGTATTAAATTTTGCTTTGTAGGCATGGGTTGGTATTTCTATTAGCTATTTATAGATATAGTTCTCATATAGCTATTTATAGATATATAGTTCACATCTGGCCAATTTAGCTATTTATAGATATATTTTCACATACGGCCAATTCAGCTCTCCTCTCTTAATTGGCCTGTAAGTAATGCTATGTATATATCCCCATGTAATCACTGTTAGAGAAATTTTTAAAATAAATAACATTTGAAATTAATTAAATTTGAAAAGACACAACTTTATTTCATAAATAAAAGAATGTGTTGTTTCAAACAGATACATTATTTTGTTTTAAATTTAAATTATATGAGTGTTATTTTAATGTTCATAAATACTTGTATCAAACCGGTATACAAACTTCACTTGAATCACTTTCTTTCTCCTCCTCTATTTCTGGAAAATCAACAATATTCTATCACTGTAGAAAATAAAATATTGTCATAAATAGACTTGGAACTTTCAAAGGTGTTCTGGTTTGTTTTCACAAGTGCACAACGTGCAGACAAACAAAGGTTTCATTGTATCCTGGAGGTGTATTCGCAAATTCAATGCATCACAGACTTGGTGGAGACGAATAACATCTTAAGGAGTACAACAACATATTGTGCCTTAAGCTAATTGTATTAGTGTTTTTATTTTGGACTAATTTTGTTCTTTGTAGTATTTATTTGTTAACAGTGTTTTGGTTTGGGTTCAAGAACAGATATTAAAATTTGACAGAAATTATTCAACAATAACATGTAATTATATTGTATCTCTATTAAGCAAACTCATATACACTTTTCAACTGTATTATATAAATTTAAGTATAGGATGCTTCTCAAGTGCAAACCCCACCCCGGGACATAATTTATATTCCGGATCACTGATTATTCAATGAGATAATCAGTTTTATGGAACTAAATTAGTGATTCCGCACATAAATTAGGTTTGGGGGTTAGCACATTAGAATTTTTTATTTAAGTACATACACATTTCCCTTAAGTTGTTGTTTTCTTTTCCTTTCTGATAATCACAATACATTTGAGCAGAGCCAGACTTTTCGCACACTTGTAGTCTTGTAGAGCCTTTAATAGTCAATATTTGATTTTATTTATACATTTATAAATATTTTTTGGTCAAAAAGGATGTGTAAGCAGCTCCTCACCACTTTCATATTATTTTTTGGTCAAAAAGAATATTGCTTTTAAAACTTTGGTATAAATAAATAAATAAATAAATGAAAATTGGCTGCCGACTTCAAATACTAAAATTGGTTCACACTTCCAAAGTGAATTTGCATAATAACCACACTCTAATTAAAAAATAAATAAAAATCACTTTAGATTTCTGTAAAAGAATCAAATTTGAGATGAATTATGAAAACTCTTGTGAAGTCTGACTATATTTTTAAAAAAATTCCTACAGATACAGTATGGAAGGCATGGAAAAAAAAAATTGGTTTTTAAAAAGGTAGTCACATTAAAAAAAAATAGTAAATAAAAAAAATAAAAATAAAAATAAAAACATGAGAAAAGCAAGGAGGCATCATCTACTGCACAAGAATTTTTTTAATTTCTTATTGAAATTGCTTATAAGTTTTGTTATTTTGTAAGGTTTTTGTTTACATTTTAAAATTACATGTCAAATTACTCATATAGCTCTCCTTTATTAAATTATTAGAAGCCTAATAATGGTTAAAGAGAAAACACATGGATAAAAGAGATAAAGTAAAATTGCAATGCATTTTCAACACCAAAACAAATACATATAAACACGGAAATAAATATCGGTATCGATATTAGGCTTCTGAATTTATGAATATATCGAGAATAATATCGGTATCAATAATAAGATATTAAATAACACTACATATTTTGCAAAGTAACACAATTATTACTAAACTCTATCTATAAATTAAAAAAAGAAAACGAAAAAGATGAGAGAGCATGTGGGGAGACAATCTGATTACTGAAACAGACTCTTGCTGCACAAGTCTGTCTTTAACATGACCCCCCACCACCATCACTCTATCAAAGAAAAATCAGATCAATAATTGAACACACTTCTAATCTAATATATCTCTCTGGTGGAAGAACACAAAAAACAATCTCTCACCATTACATTCAAAAATCAAAACCAAAATCTAATTCATAAAATAAAAAACAAACTTAACTGAAGAATAGAACTAATCTGCAGAATGATTTAAGTGGGTTTCAAATCCTGAAACATAGTATCCCATCTGATCTCTTCAACCCCAGTTGACCAGTACCCATCATCATCATCATCATCACCCTCCATTGTCTCCTCATGATCTTTCTGATTATAATCACAAACCACTGGACTTGAAAAACTCTCTATTCTGATAGGACCAGAAATACTTCTTGAATTTGTGAGCAACAATCTTGGTTGCTTATTATTATAACTATAATGATGAGTATTAGCCATCATCAACTTCTTGTTCCTCTTCAACATAGCTCCTCTCCATCTAGAACCAGTTGTTGACCTTGGAACAACAACAAGGGCTGATGATGATGATTCTTGAGGATGGATCCAATTCCTGAGACACTTGACCATACATCTTTTACTTCTTTTGATTGCAAAAAGAAGCCTTGACATGGTTGGTCTTGGACCAAGTTTGTTCTTTCTAGCAAGCTTGAGAATCTCTAGTCTGTGCTTGGCTATGGAGATTCCCATGCTTTGAAGAAACTCATGGTTGAAGTAAGGTATGTCATCTTCTTCAAGCTCATTGTGAGAAAAAGCAAGCCCATACTCATAAACTAGACATGCCTCTAGCCCTGTTTTTGATAGCCAAGAGAACCAATCCATCACTGTATCTCTCTCTCTCTCTCTCCCTCTCCTTCTTCTTTTTTTAATGAAGTGAAATGAATGTTTGTGTTTGTGTGTCCCCTTCCAAGGTTATATATATAAAGTAGGAAAGGGAGGAAATGGTAAAAGAGAACTAAGATTTGAGTAACCCTTTTGTCTCGTAGATTCGAATGGTGGTTTTTTTAAATAATTAAAAATATATATATATCTAACACCAACCAAGTGGATTCAGATTTCAGACTGAACATGACCAAATCAACCATTACAACTAATCGGAATGCAACTTTTAGAGTTCTTAAATACAATAAATACAATTATTAGACCATTTTTTATCTGCTTAAACTTTTAGGGCCAGTTTATTGCACAAGAATGGTTTGGACTATTTTATGTGATTGGTTTGGACAGGAACTGGACCGTATTGAATTGGATTAAATATAACACTGTCAATTGTTTGTTGTAACATGAGATATGACTAAGCCAACAGGAGTGTAGCTCGGCTGGTAGATGGACGAACTTAGGACTTAGACAAATGACTCCCAGGTCAACGGCTCGAATCCTACTAATGGCAAAAGCTTTCAAAAAAAATATATTTGGTCCTAGATTAATAGATATTATCAACAAAAAAAAAATGAGATGACTAAAATTGTCCAATCTTTTTAGGGAAAGGGGGACTCGAACCCACAACCTCGTGGTGCAAGTGTGAGGATTTTACCACCGGATCAACCTTATCTCATTTGATGAATCTTATGTTCGGAATGACTAGGATTGGATTAAAAATAATTTTGATGAATTGTTTATTATATGCTTAAACTATAATTAAATTAAATCATTTTTAAATATTATTACTCCCTTAAATAGAAAAGATAAAAGACATAACAGAGAAAATAAATAGAAAAGAAAGTGAAATAAGGAAAATAGAGAGAGAATGGGTACTCTGCCAAAACAGAAAACACACAGAGAGAGAGAGAGAGACTTAGTTTGGTATTGCTCTACTATGGAGGGAATTGCTTTTGATTCTGCTGTGTGGAGAATTGTTTTTGGATTTGTTGTGAGAAGAATCAACTGAGCGTTTGATAAACTAATTTTTAAAAGTGTGTGAGAGAGAGAGAGGCTTAGTTTAGTATTGCTCTGCTGTGGAGGGAATTGCTTTTGATTCTGTTGTGGGAGAATTGCTTTTGAATTTGCTGTAAGAAGAATCAACTGAGCGTTTGGTAAACTGATTTTTAAAAATGTTGTGAGAACCAAAAGCAATTACTAGAAAAGACATAAATGAATGTTGAAGATGTTTTGAAAATAAATATTTAATTTTTTTTTATGCATTAAAGAAAGAAATTTTGAAAGGGAAGACCGGTTGAGATTTGATGAATGAGAAGTGATGAAAGAGAACAATAATTGAAATGTGAGTTGGTGGGTTCGGTGAGATGAATTAAATGAGTTTAATTCCGAACCGAGGCTTAAAAATAGTCCTAGGATTATTAAAGACAAGGGGAAGGTGGGTTTATTTTATCTCATTAGCATGGTACTATTTTGCTTTTAGGATTACTAATCTCATGTTCCAAAACATCACCAAATGCATGATAAGAACTAAAATTGTTCAATCTCAAGCCAATCTGGTTTGCCAAACAGAGTCTTAGGTCTTATGGTTATTAACATGGTATCAAAGCTTTGTTGTCCCAAGACTCATGGGTTCAAGTCTCCACGTGATTGCCATTTAAATTTGTTATCTAAATTTATTGTGTGTTTGTTTGGGCTCGAGCCACGTGGCAAGCCCGTTGATCCTGCACGTGAGGGGGTATGCTAGAGTGCTTAAATAGGTTTTTAGTTTACTAACAACTATCACTACATGGAAAAAGCTCCTCACACTTTACAATTTAATGGGTAAAAGTCGGACCAAATCCTTGCCATAGAAAACAACTAGAACTCTTCTCTCTCTAGATATTTTTCTCTCTGACCTCTCTCTTCCTCCCTCTTAACCCTAAACACATCAACCCGTCCACCGCCGACACCCTGTTGTGCTAAGGGGTGTCGGCGGCGAAGTAGATCTTTTGGGAGGTTGAGTCGGCGACGATCGAAGATCGACGCTCTCCGGCAAGTTCCGCAGTGGTTTTCTCTTTCTTCTCAGCGGTTTGCCGATGGATTTCTTCTTTTTTCGACGGTTCTCTTCCCCGATCCAGCTAGGGTTCCTCCTTCGGTTGCAGCGCCAGGGATGGCGCTCGTCCGGACGACCTCTCCGTCGCCGTTAGGTCATTTTCCAGCTGCCTCCGGCAGCCCTCCGATTAGGGGCGTTTCCACTTCGAGCCGGCCAGTTGTTCCCCGATCCAGTCAGATCTTCAGCGCCGTCCGACCTGGTTTTGGAAATTTTTCGGTAGCCAAGGCTCCCCTTCCTGCAATCGGTTTTCTTTTCGCTTCGTTTATGGGTTTATTTTGGTTTCTGTACTTGTAGCTTCCCTCTGCAAATCGAGATTGGCCGCTAGCCATGCTAGCCAGGGTGGTTGGCTGCTCCCTTGGAGCCCTCCTCCACCAGAGTGCCAAGGCTTGCATGATTTGAAGCTTTTCTTTGGTCCACTTAGTGTGTGGTCGGTTTCCCTCTTAGTGAGAGTGTTTGTCCCACTCGTGTGGGTAGTTGTCTCACCTTTGTGTGAGGGTTTCTCTCCCCGCCGTGGGAGATCTTGTTTGGGCTGTGTTTGGATGTCGATAGTTGATGGGTCCCAGCTACTGTTGTAAACATGTTTTCATGTAATCCTGTCCTGGATCTGTATTTCAGGTGTTGTAATCCAGTGTTTATTTTAAATCAAAAAAAAAAAATCCTTGTCATAGAAGTGAAGGGGAAGTTAATTTGCACAACTTCTTTGCTAAACAGAACAAATGTCTAATTGGTAGCTGTAACTTTTTCTTTCTTTCTTTTTTTTTTTTTTTTTTTTTATTTTTTTTTTTACAGAAATTGGTAGTTGAAACTTGAGAGTGACTAAAGAAGAAGAAAGTGCAAGTGGGGAGATGTGCGTGATCAAACTCTTAGGAGTGTGACAAAAGAATTCCTTGTGGAAATTAATGTGCAATGGCATCAATCACGGCATGGGAAAAGTGTAGCGTGTGGGGACAAAAACACACATTTAATTACTTTGATTTTTTTATTTAAATTTCAAACACGGCAACTACTTTTTGTTAAACTAAAAAGCAAACTCCCTTGGAATCATTGCGCTACCAAATGATTTAAATTAATTATTCAAGTGATGACATCAATTAGTTATTGTTAGATATGTGATTCAACATGATAATAACATCGTTTACCTTAATTGTATTATCAATTAGCACAAGGCCAAAATTTGCTTCTTCGTGATGTTGTCTTTAACTATTAATTGTATTTTCTTTTTGTTTAGGTAAAAGGTCAATTCTGAAATTGTATGCAACTTAAAATAATATTTGTGTTTTAAATTTTTTATTTAAATTAAACAATCATAATCATGCATATTTGTAAATTATAAATACCATTTCATTAATATATATATTTTTGAAAGATATATATATATCCCTAATTGAAATTTGAAACCAAAATCTTATTTATTTTAGTTTATTTTGTATTATATTTGATGCAATGATAAATTATATTAAGTTGTATAAAATTGATCCGTGTTAATTCTTTTTGGTTAATGTTAGTATGTATGATCTGGTGATAACCACGTCTCTTGATAAAATTGAGTTCCTAGTTCGAAATTGCACTAATATACTCTAACAAACGGCGAAATGGTACACCGAAATGAAAATGAGTTTATTCCCTCTAAACGTTGACCACCATCGATTACTAATGGTTGAGGGGCAATATAGTCTTTTTGTCTTGAACATATTATAAATAAATGAAATAAAATTGGTAAATGGTAATCACACCATGCTACATCAAGTCATCAACAAATTAATCAAAATTAAAATAATATTAATAATAATTAATAAATAAAACAAAAACTTAAAATAAAAGGAGATCCGATCTTTTTGACCAGATATCCTTCATTTGGAGGAGACTCTCCGGTCTCTCCTCCATGGTGCCATGTGCGATTTCCGGTCTCCACCATGGAGAGCGCACCTACTCCACCAGGGCGGTGCGATATGAAATTGGTTCAAATAAACGAAGAATTTTTGAAACAAAAATCTATTAATTTAGGGCTAGTTTGGTATTGTTTTTTAAAGTTAAAATCAGATTATTTTATAATTTTGATATAAAATTATGTTTGGTAAAACTTCCAAAAATAATTAATTGATAATCTATCAAGTTTTGACAGCGATTTTGAGAATTAGGTGGGGGTTACTTTTTGAAAGTGATTATGAAATAATCTATTTTCAGCATTTAATGCATCTTTTAAAATATCATTATTATCCATAAAAAATCGAGTTAAAATCATTTATATATTGTACCTTATTTCATCTCAAAATTAAATATTCTATTTAAATATTGATTTGATTTATAAAATCTTTTAAAAATATTTTTATTGTTCTTATGAAATTTTTTTTTCCAAGTTAAATATTCTACTCAATTATTGATTTAATATATATAATTAATGAAAAAAAAATTTGAAATAGGGTCCCAAACTCATGTATATTTTAGTCATTGTAACTAATCTCAACACTTTTGCAATAAAATTACCAAACATATGTATACTACTTTTGAGCTATACAGTAATTTTAAAAATACAATTAACCAAACATCTGCTAATTAACCTCACAGCTAATTATTATTTTAGTACAGTTAACAGTGCTTATTATAAAAGTTACAGCAATAACAAATTGGCCCTTAATGTCTTCCTTGTAACTAGTTAAATATTAATTTTCTATTGTTCTTTTTTTTTTTCTTTTGAATATTGTTTCGATTCTTCTCGGATAAAAAAAATGATTTTTTTTCCTACTGTCTTGAGTTTTATTTTCTGATATTTTATTAATTGAAATATTTCATAAAAATATTTCAAGGGCAAAAATGTCATTTCCCCTCAGTCACCATTAACATTTTCATAGTCTGAATGCAATTTTAACATTTGTTGTGACATAATATCGGTGCAATTTGCCCAAAATAAATTAATAAAACCTTTTAAAATTGAAAAAATATATATATATATACTACTCTTTATGACTTCAAAAAACACTCTAACACTAACCTTTAAAACCATTAAATCGAAACATTCATGAGTCATGATAAAAGTCATATAACCCAACTTGCGGAAGAAGATCGTCACCATTTTTGTTCCCATATGTCGTTCACAATTAGGGATGGGCGTGGGGGCCCAATGGGACGGGGGAGGGTACCCCCACCCCCACCACCTCTCCCAATTCCTCAAACCTCCCCCCACCACCTCTCCCAAAATCCATTTGGGGGGACCAGTGGAGGGGAGGTTCCCTCACCCTCACCCCCAAAACTCATTTCCTCCAAAACCCATTTTCCTCATTTCATTTCCTTTTCAATTTTAAATTTTAAATTTTCAATCCGAAAAGTAATAAAAACATAATAAAAATACAATACAAAATAGCCATGTTAATTTTAATAATTTATAAATTTTTTTTAATTGTTAAATTTTTTATATATAAATAAAAATAAAAATAATTTATATATATATTATTTTGGGGGACCAATGGGGTTTTGGGTTTGGGGGGAGGTACCACCTCCCCCTCCCTCAAAATATGTTTGGGGGCAAAGTTTGCCCCCACCCCCACCCTCACCCCCAAACCCAAAATCCATTTGGGGGTAAAATTTGCCCCCAAAACCCCATGGGGGCCTGTGGGGGATGGGGCCCCATGGGGAAACGCCATCCCTATTCACAATCTGTAGAGCGCCGACTTCTATAACTTTCACTGGCGTTGAAGAAATTGAAGTATTAATCATTTAAGAGTGGTGCTTTGTCGTGAACTATTTAAGCCCCACTTCTTAAAATTTAGATTTAACTAGATAAAATAAAATGTTTTTATTAATTGTTTTAACTTATTTTCAGGATTACCCTTTTACTTATTTTTCAAACTTAATACATCTCATATCTTTTTCAAAAAAATGAAAATAAAAATACACTTCATCTCTAATCTTTATATATAGTTTTTTCACATCTATTCGCAAGACTTATTTTTTCTTCTTATTTCATGGTGAAACCATCCTTATTAGATGCAAAAAAAAATTCATGTTGTCGATTGGATTGCTGGTGGTAGATTGTGAGTGTGATATTAATCGTCTGATGATTTTTTTGAGCGATTAAGTTAGGGTTTTCGTGTGGTTTTGTTTCCTCGGATGTTTTCTTGGTGTGATTTGGATTTTTTTTTTTTTTTTTTTTTTTTTTTTTGGTAAGTAACATAAAACTAACTTTAGAAGATCTGGAAAAAAATCTATAAAAGAATTGATACAAATCATAGTATGCATGGAAGATCTGAAAGAAAATAAACCGAGAGGAAAAAAAATAGCAAAACATATGAAACATGGGATCAAGATCTAAAAAAAAATATAAACAAAATTAGTAAACATTCAGCAATTTGAAATAATCTATGTCATTAGGGTTTTTTTTTTTTTTTTTTTTTTTTTTTTTTTTTTTTTTTAAGGAAGTTATTAGGCTTTTGAAATAAAGAAAGTGAGATTTTATTAGTTTTACTTTGTACAATATTTTTTTTAATAAAAATGGTACGTCTCTTTAAGCAATTTGATAAAAGGAAAAAAAGAATACTAAATAATTTAAAAAGTGGGATATAAATAGTTCAGTGGGATATAAATATTTTTATTGTTCTTATGAATTTTTTTTCCAAGTTAAATATTCTACTTAAATATTGATTTAATATATATAATTAATGAAAAAAAATTGAAATAGGGTCCTAAACTCGTGTATATTTTAGTCATTGTAACTAATCTCAACACTTTTGCAATAAAATTACCAAACATATATATACTACTTTTTAGCTATACAATAATTTTAAAAATACAATTAACTAAACATCTGCTAATTAACCTTATAGCTGATTATTTCTTTAGTACAGTTAACAGTGCTTATTTTAAAAGTTACAGCAATAACAAACCGGCCCTTAATGTCTTCCTTGTAACTAGTTAAATATTAATTTTCTATTGTTCTTTTTTTTTTTTCTTTTGAATATTGTTTCGATTCTTCTCAGATCAAAAAAAAAATTGATTTTTTTTCCTACTGTCTTGAGTTTTATTTTCTGATATTTTATTAATTGAAATATTTCATAAAAATATTTCAAGGGCGAAAATGTTAATGGTGACTCGAAAATGTCATTTCCCTTCAGTCACCATTAACATTTTCATATTCTGAATGCAATTTTAACATTTGTTGTGACATAATATCGGTGCAATTTGCCCAAAATAAATTAATAAAACCTTTTAAAATTGAAAAAAAAAATATATATATATATATATATATATATATATATAGTTATATACTACTCTTTATGACTACAAAAAAACACTCCAACACTAACCTTTGAAACCATTGAATCGAAACACTCACGAGTCATGATAAAAGTCATATAACCCAACTTGCCGAAGAAGATCGTCACCATTATTGTTCCCATATGTCTTTCACAGTCTGTAGAGCGCCGACTTCCATAACTTTCACCGGCGTTGAAGAAATTGAAGTATTAATTATTTAAAAGAGTGGTGTTTAATCATGAACTATTTATGCCCCACTTCTTAAAATATAGATTTAACTAGATAAAATAAAATGTTTTTATTAATTATTTTAACTTATTTTCAGGATTACCCTTTTACTTATTTTTCAAACTTAATACACCTCATATCTTTTTCATAAAAATAAAAATAAAAATACACTTCATCTCTAATCTTTATATATAGTTTTTTCACATATATTCGCAAGACTTGTTTTTTCTTATTACTTCATGGTGAAACCATCCTTATTAGATGCAAAAAAAAAATTTCATGTTGTCGATTGGATTGCTGGTGGTAGATTGTGAGTATGATATTAATCGTCTGATGATTTTTTTGAGCGATTGAGTTAGGGTTTTCGTGTGGTTTTGTTTCCTCATATGTTTTCTTGGTGAGATGTCTTTTTTTTTTTTTTTTTTTTTTTTTTTTTTTTTTTTTTTTTTGTAAGTAACATAAAACTAACTTTGGAAGATCTGGAATAAAATCTACAAAAGAATTGATACAATTCATAATATGCATGGAAGATTTGAAAGAAAATAAATCGAGAGGAAAAAAATAGCAAAACATATGAAACATGGGATCGAGATCTAAAAGAAAATATAAACAAAATTAGTAAACATTCAGCAATTTGAAATAATCTATGTCATTATGTTTTTTTTTTTTTTTTTTTTAGGAAGTCGATCATTAGGCTTTTGAAATAAAGAAAATGGGGTTTTATTAGTTTTACTTTGTACAATATTTTTTTTAATAAAAATGGTACATCTCTTTAAGTAATTTGATAAAAGGAAAAAAAGAATACTAAATAATTTTAAAAATGGGATATAAATAGTTCAATGGTTATTCCAATAGCACCACTCATTATTTAATTGCCATTGATTAATTTAATATATGATTCGTGCTAGCTTCTCACTATATAAATAGAATTCATTTATTTACAAGGATGGTCAATTTAGGGGGGTGTATTCAATTAGGATTCTTGAGGATATTTAAAGATATTATAAATCCTGGTGTATTCAATTTGGACATTTAAAGACTTTAAAAGAGTCCATATGAATCCAGTGGTATTCAATTATGATTTATATGGACTTTTAAAGAATCCTTCCAAATCCAGGTGTATTGAATTGGGACTTTAAAAATGTCTATAAGAATCAAGGTGTATTCAATTAGGACTGGATTTTAAAGGATTTTCTTAAGTCATAGATTTTGATGGATTTTGGTGGACTTGATGGTGAAAGATATAAATATCAAATGTCATAACATGTTCAGCCTTCTCCCCAAAGATTTTGGTGGATTTTGCTTTCCCTCTCTCTCTCAAATCAGAAACGAAAAGCACTAATATGTAAAAATTAAAAAAAAAACCGATGCATGTGAGAATAATAAGCTTCCATCCCCAGTATGTTCTGTGAATTAAAAAGGAAAAAAAAACTACACATAATTATATATGTGAGAATATGTTGCAGTCACATAATTATATACAGTATAACAAGTACAAAACTCACTACGTGCTAGAATTGCACAAAACAATACCAAATTAATCTGTAGAGCCTTCAATCAAACACCAAAATGCTCACTCTTTAATAGCTTTTTTTTTTTTTTTTTTTTTTTTTGAAAAACTCTTTATTAGCATTTTATTTTAAAGAAAAATAATTCATCTACACTTCATGCAAGCAATGCCTTTACGCAGATAAGCCTTAACCAATTTTGGGTTCAATTCAATCGCTTTGTTTGCATCAGCAACAACCTCAGACTATATATATACACAAATATAGATTGACTGGTGTATCAAATTTTGCTCATTCTAACTTCAAAGGTTTTTTTGATAATTAGCTATAATTAACTTACTATTGATAAGTCAGAGATAACAAATTCATGAAAGTCTTAGCCAATTTTGGATTCAATTCAATCGCTTTGTTTTCATCAGCAACAACCTCAAAATATATATATACGCAAATATAGATTGACTGGTGTATCAAATTTTGCTCATTCCAACTTTAAATGTTTTTTTTTATAATTAGCTATAATTAGCTTACTATTGATATATAAGTTAGAGATAACAAATCCATGAAAATCATTGGATGTCTAAACAAATCCATAAAAGTTTGAGATAGATGTCTAAATAAATCCATAAAAGTCTGAGATGGATGTCTAAACAAATCAATGAAAGTCCATGTGGATTTATAAAAGTCTGTAAAAATCCATGAAAATCTGTCACTTAAAAAATGTATTTAAATGTCTTCAAGAATCCTAATTAATCCTAATTGAATACACCCCCCTTAGTATGCCTTGGCCACCTTGCTAAATTAGTACCGTTTTTGTGACTTGTGTGTGTGTGTGTTTTTTTAAATCTAGCAATAATGTTTTGTTGTAAATGTTTTACAAATGCACCACATTATACATTCACATGGAAACACATTTTCCACTACTTCAATATGATACTCTTCTATCAGTCAAAAATAAAATCTACTTTTAGCAAAGTGGTTGTGTATTTCCCTTTTACTATTATGATAGAGGTAGGGTTGTATCCAAGATTTTTTGTTAGGGTGGGTTAAAACGAAACTATATATATATGAACTTCAGTACTAGAAAATTTCATTAATTGAAAAACAAAAATACACATAAATAAATGGACATTAATACATGGAGAACTTGATCCACTCTCACACTCCCACCCGATAAATGATAATTTTTTTTTTCCCAATGTATGAAAGAATAATTTTTCTTAGCTTCGATGTATGGTTGTTGGACATTGTAACCTAAAATTATCAAAAATTTTGGTTAAAGGGATACTTTAAAACTTATAATATAACCCTATAAATAATCAATTGTAGTAAGAAAATAAATTCATAAAAAAAAAAAAAAAAAATTAACAAAACACTAACTTAAAATTATGAATAATAAACTAAAAACTCTAACTTGTTAATTAGAAAAAGTAAATTTTAACTAAGAAAAATACATAAGTCGAAGAACCAAATATGAATATTTTTAGAGAAAATAGCACTATATACCATTAATTAGTAGGTGGAGTCCCAAAAAAGTCATTCATTATTTAAATTGTTCTAAAATCACTATTTTGACAAAACATTGTTCATTAACAGTCATTCTGTCAAAATCTAACAAAAAGCTGCATAAAAACTGACATTATCTATGAAATGGAACCCATAAAGAATTTTGTGGACAATATTTTATACCTTTTGATTATTTAATTATATATATAATGTAATGATTTGATTAATTATTATTTTTATATTATATGATTATTTAATTATATATATAAAGTAATGATTTGATTAATTTTTTATTTTAAATGAATTATTGATGTTAATCATTACTTCCATCTCTAACTTATCTTTCTCTCAACTTGCTATTCTTTTAAAAACAGAAGTAACGATTTCATTCTTTACTTCCTTTAAATTAAATATTAGAATCAATAAGATCACAACGATCCAGTACTTTGTTTTTATAGAAAATTAATCCAGGCCCACCCTTCCACTGCGCCTATTTTGTTTTCAAAACCTACATGTTTGAGCCTTTTTGATGATTTTACAATATTGCCCCTTCTTGTTTTCTATTTTTGACCTCTATTGTGACAGGTTATGACATAAGCAAACGGACTTCAAATAATTAATGGGTAAAGTGGCAACAATTAATACTTTCTTTCTATGAAGTGGCTAATTTGAGCCATTTTAAAAAATTGATAGTCATTTAGGGACCGCCTCATTTAATCAGTGGCTCTAGAAGTCACTGTCTCATAATTTTATAATTGAAAATTTCGAGGGATGTATATAATTATCAGTTGGGAAGAGAAAGAATTGGGATTTCGGATGTAAGAGAGAGATGGGTCTCGGATTTGGAAGTACGTCAGTGTGACAGAGAGAATAACTAAATGTTGATACAATGTAAATGTAATAATTAATGAATAAATAATAATAATTTATTGATGTTACTATGCCAGTTTGATGTCACTGTGTCAATTTATTGATGTTGTATGTGGGAGAAGAGAGCTGCTCCTGTTAAAAGAATAAAATATTAAATAAATTTTTATAATAAAAAAAAAATTGCTGACCTAGCTTTAACCCGGGTTAACCCCTTGACCATCTGCCTTTCGATAGAGGTCTGAGTTTCGTATTTACCTACTAAATTGCAAAATGTGGATAAATCTAATAGGAGTTGCATTTTGAGTGATTGATTTTGTCGGATTGATTTTGGCATCTGTGTTTTTCTTTTGGTCTTTTTTTCTTTTCCGTGTTGTTTCCAGCCTTGTCTGGTTCTGGCTGTTTTGTGGCTCCCTGTTTGGGTTTATTCAAAAAAAATATATATATATATATACACCTATGACCCGAATGGTGTCATATTTTGTGTTACTGGTTAGTGTCTCGGATTTAGCATTTAATAATTAAAAACCGAAAAATAGGCGTTTTCACTTGAAACCCATTCCAGATTAGATGATAGAGGAGATATAATACTTTATTAATTGGTCGGTAATAAATATTATAAAATAAGAAATGGGTTTAACCGTAATTTGATTGTTATATAATTATGATCATAGTATTAGGTGTTGTCTACGACTACCAAGTACCATCACTAATTACCTAATTACTACTTTATAATATCTCAAAGGTTGGACTTGAATCAATTAACTAAATTAAATAAATAAAGGTTGACGTTTGAACAGTGACATTTTTGCTACTGTTCAAACGTCAACAGTGGCAAAAAAAAAAATAATAGTAAAAGCAGGTATTCTTTTAATTTAGTATTATTATTCTTATTATTATTATATATTTGAAATTGTGATTAACATACATTTTCTACGAAGTCCAGTGTCAAAGATGGTCATCTTTTGGATTAATGTAAACCTGGCAAATGTCTGACATTTTCATCTAGGAATAAAAAAAAAACAAAATAAAATCAGGTTATTGTCTATGATGTTATTGGAAAAGCAGTGGACTGTTAATTAAATAAATTTATATATTAGAAGAATACGAGTTTTAGAGTTAATTTTCATTAAATATTGTACAAGTTTATTGCTCCTTATAGTTGACAAATATTAGAAGCATATAATTAAGAAGAGACTCTTTTTTTTTTTTTTTTTTGAAAGTTCATACAAGAAGAGACTTGATTCATTGATAAGTCGTAGGAAATTTAATATAGGTTTGGAGTCACTTCTGACATTAATTTGCCAATATAAATCAGTTACTAATTAATATTATCTAATTAGCTGATGATAAACATAAGATAATCTATAATAAGTCCAATAGTTAAAATGTTGACATTGATCTTCAATTTCAAAAAAAAAAAAAAAACATATGTTGACATCTTGGTCCTCAAATCATATATATGGTATTCTCCTACTGCAATGCTCTTCTCAAAAATAAATGTGTATTCTCAAAATCTTGAATGTTACTAGAAAATTATAAAAATAAAGATTTATATATATATATATATATATATATATATATACATAAATTTTATTATCAGTTCGAACTGACAAAAATTATATCAGTTCTTTGCATGTGAGGCACTGGATTTAAATACTTTGACTTGGATGTATGCACTTGTCAGTCAAAGTATTTAAATCCAGTGGCCCACATACAAGCAACTGATATAACTTCTGTTAATTCGAACTGATAATAGAAAGACATATATATATATATATTCACATGATCACCCAATTGTTTATATATAATTGTTGAATTAAAGACAAATTTGTAGTTAACAAATATAAAAGAATAATGCTTAATTAGGTACTGACTGGTCAGTACCAAAAATACTGACCTCACCAATAGGAGTGTAGCACATGGTCTTTTTTCTTTTACTTTTTATATTTATCTCACAAATTGGGCCACGTGCTACACTCTCGTTGAGGGTGTCAGTATTTTGGATACTAATTGGTCAATACCTAAGTATTATTCAATATAAAAATCCTAAGTGATTGTTTTTTTTTTTTTTTTTTTTTAAACTATTATAATATTTCGAGATTAAGAGAAGAACGTGACTCGAACCTACAACTTCATGAATATAGATATAATCACTAAGCCACCGTCATCTTGTATGGAGATCGATATAGTTGTTCATTGAATTGTTATGATTAAAAGCATAAAATATGCAAGCTACGTGCACGTGCCTACGTTAGAAGAAACATAATATCATCATCAAAGACAAAACTAATTAATCATATTATCAATTTGTCAGCCTTTGTAAATACATTTTTTATTAATTAATTCAATATTTAACCAAACATAAATAAAAGTAGCCATATATATATTAAAAGGAGTGCAACACAAAGACTTTCCAGGAGGTCACCCATCCTAGTACTACTCTCGCCCAAGCACGTTTAACTTCGGAGTTCTGATGAGATCCGGTACATTAGTGCTAGTATGGTCACACCCAAATATATATATATATATATATATAGAGAGAGAGAGAGAGAGAGAGAGAGAGAGAGAGAGAGAGTTCTGATGGGATCCGGTGCATTAGTGCTAGTATGGTCACACCCAAATATATATATATATATATATATAGAGAGAGAGAGAGAGAGAGAGAGAGAGAGAGAGAGAGAGAGAGAGAGAGAGAGATTCTCACCTATAAACCCATGATATAACATACATACAAACCTATTTATTAGCATTTGGATGTTGTGTAAGTGGAGCTTCTCACTTATAAACCCATGATATAACATATATATACATACCTATTTATTAGCATTTGGATGTTGTGTAAGTGGCGGGTCAGGAGAGAGAATGCACAACATGGATCTTGATCTAAAGGCTAATAAATAGGTTTTATATCGGGGGGTGTTTGTAGGTGAGAAGCTCTCTCTCATAAGGGATCTCATATTTTAATTTCGGTAAGGATCTCAATAAAATTGCATCAGTTTCTATAAATTTTGATCTGAATTTTTTTGTGAATGATAAGTTCAATGAAATCTACCAATCAAAAAAATTTAAGAGTTGTAGTGCTTGAAAAATTCTCAAATTTTATTCATAGGTATATTTCATTAAACATATTATCCACACAAAAAAAAAAAAAAAAAAAATCAGATCAAAATTCATAAAAATATATGTGATTTCATCAAAGTCCTTACAGAAATTAAAACAAAGGATCTTTTATGAGAACAACTACATATATATATATATATATATATATATAGTGGGACTTGATAAGATGGGGTATGCATGGGATCTTTTTGGTGTGACAATTAGAGAGCATATTTTGATGATGGATTCAGCACGAAGTATTGTCTCCATACCCACTTTCCTAGCAAATGCTTCTATCAATTATTTGTTGAAAAATGAAAACAAACTTCTTCACGGGTTCAATTCAGAGTAGACTACTGTTTACATGTGAGTCCCTAACGAATATATTCTTTCATTCTTTTTGCTCTTTTGCTGATACAAAATAATAATAATAAATAAATCAGATTAGTTTCTCACTAAAGATCATTAAACTTTTCTAGTTTTCTTAATTATTTTTTTAAAGCCTTTAACATTTTCTCCAAAAAATCATTAAAGTTTAAAGTAAAAATCAAAAAATTCTCTAAACTTAGGTTTTTATTACATATTAATATAACTGGTAAAATTTATTGCACAGCACCCGGCCCGGCGACTTCGCTCTTTAGTATGAGGAAATCCTACAATGAAAACCTTATTTTTCTATCTGAAATCTAAATTTCCTGAAAAACTTTATGGAAAATCATATTGTTAGCCTTAATTAGGCTTTACTGACTAATTTTGATTACAAACAATTGACGAACTTCTAATTAATATTTAATCTTAGTAAAGTTTCAACCCTGGAAAAGAAATGCATCATGCATGTCTATATTCCTTGAAGAAATTAATTAGAGTGCATGAATGGCAAAGAAGTAAGGATCAACAAGTTACACAAAACAAATGGTGAAACTTCTTAGTTTATGATTGATTTTTCATGTAGTTGACATTGTGGTTAATAGGAATTGATATTCCTTTGATTAAATTCACCATGTTTCTTGTGTTGGAAAGACTGTTTACTTTAACATTCTCAGCTGGAAAGACTTCAATCGGTTCAAGCTTGATTAGTTTAGGTATTCCATGTTTTTGTAATGCGAAGAACTGAGAGTATTTTGATTGTAACGGTGAGATTTTGTCATTGGATATAGTGGTGTCAAAACGGGCAGGCCCTGGCAGGCCACCCAGCCTGGCCTGTTTCGGTCGCGGGCTCGGGCTGGCCCGGCCCGCCAGCTTAACAAGCCAAGCCCAAGCCTGTTAAGCCAGCGTGCCGTGCTGGGCCCAGGTGGCACGGCCTGTAGGCCGGCTCGCCAGGCCATAACATGCCGGCATATTAGGGCCCGTCAGAATTCAAATTTTTTTTAAAAAAAAAAATTTGAATTGAGGGGTCACTTTTGTAATTATCCAGGAGCCGTTGGTGACCAGTGGGGGTGTAAAAAAAATGTCCAACCCCTTTTCCCTCTAATCCTAAACTATTGTAATAGTTTAAAAAAAATATTTGTAAATTCAATATCAATAAATTAAATTTTTAAATTTTAGCTTATATCAATTTATTGATTTAACAAGTATGAATTTTTTTCATTAACATGTAAACTTTATTTGATAATTATTTTCAATGTTGCATTGTTTTCTAGTTTTTTTTTTTTTTTTTTTTTTAGCTTTTTTTTTTCTTTAATTTTTGCTTAATGGGATTCTAATTAAAAATATTCAATGGAAATTCTAGAAATAATATAAAGTAAGAGCGGATTTATTTTATAAAAAATAGTTAAATCAATCCATCGGAAACATATATATATATATATATATACAGTCTTTCTATTATCAGTTCGAACTGACAATAAATATATCAGGACGAAGAATGTGGACCACAGATTATGGAGAAGTTTTGACAAGTGCATACACTTTGAGTCAAAGTATGTAAATCCAGTGGTCTACATTCTTCGTCCTGATATATTTATTGTCAGTTCGAACTGATAATAGAATTTCTGTATATATATATATATATATATATATATATATATAATAATTTTCAAATGAAGAGCAATTCATGTCACCAACCCAATAGAAAGTCGTAAAAATTCCTATATATCTCTCAGGTTTTTTTTTTTATATTTTTTTTACGAGAATTCTATATATTTATTACCTAAGTATACATTTATAAGATATTTAGAGTTCTAGGATTCCTTAATGGTAATTATCTTTCTATCATATGAGAGTGAAAATAAAAAAATGGCATGTCAAAAACAAATAATAATAATAAGATGATTTTATATCACTGCATAATATGGCTTTATGATAAAAGAAGTCTGTTCACCCCGATAATGTCACAAGTTCGAATCATCACCATTATATACTACATAAAAAAATGATTTTATTCAATAGTTTGTAATTTTGTTACCCAAAATTATCCAAGAATTTATGTCATGTTCTAGTCTCTAGAGGCAAACAGACTACAAAAACATCATCACCTTAATATATATACAGTTTTTCTCACTTCATGATCCAGCTGAACTTTTAAGATTATGATGAGACTTGTGAGTCATTAATTAAGTTTAAGAAGACTTTAACTAAGCTGAAGTATGTGAATCTATTGATTGATAGTTGTGGAAAATTGATATAAGCTGAAATTTGAAAATTTAATTTATTGATATTGAATTTACAAATATTTTTTTTTTTTACTATTACAATAGTTCGGGATTAAAGGGTCACCAACGGCTCCTGGATAATTACAAAAGCCACCCCTCAATTCAATTTCCATTCCACGCCCCCCCGACACAACCCCCCCCTCAATTCAATTTCCATTCCACGCCCCCCCGACACAACCCCCCCCCCCCCCCCCCCCCCCCCCCCCCCCCCCCCCCCCCCCCCCCCCCCCAAATCAGGCGGGCTTTGACAACACTAACTAGATAGCCAAATGGGGAGATTGGAAAGTTAAATGTTTTTGTGCTGGCTTGATTCCGTAACAAAATACATTTTTTTTTTTTTTTTTTTTTTTTTTACAATATCTACTAATCCAGGACCATGTATTTTTTTTTCAAGCTTTCTCCATTTGTAGGATTCAAGCCGTTGACATAAAAATCATTTGTCCAAACCCCAAACTCGTCCATCTACCAACTGAGTTACGCCCCTATTAACTGTAACAAAATACTCTTAAATTTGCTTATAATGTTCTATAATTGCTTATGTCGGTTACTCATGCATGTTCACATGTTAAGATTGAGCAACTCTGCAAGCTTGATGAAGTTTTCAAAAGGGTGGTTGATGCTTAAGTAAGTATTCTAAACAAGTTCTCTGACGAAAACAAGTTCTATGAGTCTTCATGTGTTTTGATTTAAATGTTCTTACGTAGAATATATAGTCTTAGAATTCATTTAGGTTGTGTTGATTTCAAAAATAATATCATTGGGAAGTTTGTGTTTTTAACAACTTTGGGTTTGTTCAAAATGACATTTCAACTCTTAAATGATCATAACTTTTTATATACCTCCAAATCATGTTTTGTAAAATCTTGTAAAAAGCTGACTTCCATAACTTTTCAACGATATATTATACGATAGGTTTTGATAATGTTTAATGAACGAAATTGGTCTCGAAAGTCACACTCTCGCATATTGTTTGCACTAGATGGTCGCATCGAGAGGAAACTCTCGATTTGCCGGCGTGTCCGCGCCGGAGCACATCTGTTGGGTATGAGAGATGGCCGATGAAGCCACAGCAGGTTCGTGCAATATAACCTAATCTCAGGGGTGTCAGTGCAATTAACCCTAACCGATACTATCTGAAAAGTTGAAAGCAAAATTTTATTTCTTCATGGTCTCTGGGCCGTAACCATGAAGCATGCCATATAAAGCCTAAAACCAGATGAGGACCAAGTATATATAACTCATATTCGGATTTCTTTTTCTCCCGCATGAAATACTAGTGACAGTTCACTGTTGGCAATCTTTGGAGGCCCGCTTTGGTTTCGATAAAATAGTCCAACTACATGTTTGCGCATGTCTTTTTTTAATACTACGGCAGGCACGTTATGGGCTTTAATTGGTTCAAAGATCTGTCAGGATTTGTAGGTCTATCGGTAGAATCCTAAACCTACAAAATTATTCGGGTTCAGGTTGGAAAATGTTTAACGGGTTCTAGTTCGGGTTAGGGAAACCCTTACTCGTTGCCATCCCTAGACAATAGTCAATAGTTACAATAGCAAGACTCAAACCATCGAGAAACTTTCTCATCTTTTCTTTACGTGGCATTTTTTTTTTTTTTTTCATTTTTATAAGAAATTTATTTAACTTGTTTTTCAATAACATAGAAATTTGAAATCCTAAATTACTTTTAATTATATTTTGATGTTATAATATCTAAGATAATGTTATTATATTTATGCATAAAAAGTAGTTAGGCATAAATTTAAAATTATAAATAATTTTTATAAATTAATTTAGAAATATTAATTTTATAAAATACAGTGCTGCATGTCAAACGCATTCTGAATGATTAATTTTTAATAATTTTAAATATACTTTATATACCACATGCGCTATTCAATTTTAGATATTTAATTATTTAAACTATTAATTCAAGATTATTATTTATTTGAAATTTTACAATAATTCGGGGTTTTTACGGAGAGAGAGACTAGAACCCATAACCTCATGATGTAGGTATATTGTAAGTGTGAGGGGCATATCACGGACCAACATCATCGTGTTTAATTATTATTATTATTTTGACTAATTGGCTCTAAACCCCTCTGAATTGTACGTGAAGTTGTAACATACCCCTTAAATATATATATTTTTTTCAGGCGTTAAACCCCTCGAACTGTTGGAAATTGGCAGAAACTGTTACAACTTGCCCCCTAAGTGCAAAGGGCTTCTGTCCCTGTTCTGTCAATTTCCAACTGTTCAAGGGGTTTAACGCCAAAATAAAAAATAAATAAATAAATAAATAAATAAAATATTTAAGAGACGGTTTGCAACTTCACGTACAATGACAGTTTGCAATTTCACATGCAATTTATGTGGGGTTCTAGGTAGGGGGGGTGGGGGTCTAGGTCCAGCGTCAATTTACCTATAAAAAAAAAATTTATTTGCGAAATGCAGACAAAAATTGTCGAGGCTTAGGATTATTACCTGTTCAAAAGGAAGAGGGTCTGCATTGTACAACATCAATCAGATCTTAGGCGAAGCGACGCAACACAAGTCACAGGACTTGTGAGTTGTGACTTGTCGTGTTTTCTATGTACTGTACGTGTTAGCCACGGCACTTTTGGCGCGTGAGAGTGTTGTGTTTTACTAGAATCTTTTCCTTCTTTTTTTTTTTTTCCTGCTCTTATTCACCTACAG
Organism: Acer yangbiense; assembly: GCA_008009225.1. Taxonomy (NCBI): domain Eukaryota; kingdom Viridiplantae; phylum Streptophyta; class Magnoliopsida; order Sapindales; family Sapindaceae; genus Acer; species Acer yangbiense. The sequence continues at coordinate 23,119,347 of CM017762.1, forward strand.
TCCTACACAGACACACCTGTCATGTGTCCTTTTTAAGATGTTCTCGAGATTTTCAAAACTTAAACTTTGAGCTATTTGACTTGTAAAAAGTACACACTCACTTCTCATTCAATTTTCTTCTTTTTATTTTTTATTTTTTTATTATTTAAATGTAAAAATTAATTGTAATTAATATTTTATTTATCTATGGAGAAAACTATTTATGGTTCAAACAAATTAAAAAGGTAGAATTTGATTTTTAAATTACTAAAATTAATTATTTTATTCACATAAATTTTCAAGTAATTTATTATATTGAGAATTAATTAAAGTGATTTTATTTTTAAATAATTTAAATATTTAATAAATATATTTATTTTATGCTAAGTAATTTAATCAAGATTTGGAAATAATTATTAAACAAAAATATATTTAAATATAAATTGAAATTGTTTTATTTTCTAAAATAAATTAAATAATTTAATTTACTCTAAATTTAATTTAATATAAATCCTTGTCAATCCAATCCTATATTTACATCAAATAGGAGACAATGTATTTTTTTAATCAAATCTAATATCTCATCAGATTTTAATCTCCTGATTTCCTAATTTTAAATTGTATCCCATCCCATGTTCATGTACCAAACAAGTGCATGTTGGCAAAAAATAAAAATAAAAACAATTATGACATGTCTTATACGTGAGATTGAACGACCGGCAGTCCAATCTCACGTTTTTAGTCTATATGTGATTGGATTTCTCCAATTCCGTGTAGATAAATAGTTCTACAATGATTGAATTATTCTGTTCTACTACAAAGGCTTGGACCATATTTTGTCCCAATTATACCTTTGCGTTTTATTTTTAATTTTAATTAAATTATTTATATATAAAATATTAAACATTGTCAAGAAGAATAAATTAAATTTCATCAACACGTAGGAATGAATGAATTATGATCCGCACGGACAGATTAGTTATTGGTCTCCAACTTCTTGAGTATAATTTGTATGTTTATTTTTAAATAAAATTTATTTATTATTAGGATTTAATATTTCAAAAAAAAAAAAGTTTAAAGAATTATTTGTGGATGCAGGTTTTTATTAGAATTCAATTTATATGAGAGTTATTATTGAATTATGTCTATTTTAGTAACTTTGATAAAGATATAAATATAATATTAAATAAATTTAAAATGTGAGGCATTATTAGAGCATCTCCGATGTAAGCGTGGCTTGTGAAAAAAAAAAAAAAAAAAGATGCCACGTAGAATAAATAGACGTTCTGTTAATAATTGTGTCTCCAATGCAACCGTGCATATTCAACCTCAAGCTGACGTGACAAAAAAAATATTAAACATTATCAACACGACCGTTTGCTTTCAGACGGTATATTGCACAACTATTTTTTAAGTTGACTCAGCAAACATTTAAAGCTAACATTACTTTTTCATAAATTTTTAGTAAGGAAATAAAATAAAAAAATAAAACAGGAAAAAGAAAATTATCAACAAGAAAGATCTATAGATAAGATGGATTTGGCTTAGTGATGAGCCTCTCACACGTACACTCAAGAGGTTGTAGGTTTGAGGCATGCTCCCTTCCATAATCCTAGAATATTGTAACAGAAAAAAAAAATGAAAAAACAAGAAAGATCTAGAGAACAAGAATTTTAAACCAACTTGAAAAGCTGTTTCCTATACAAACAAGAAAGAAATTAAACTTTTGCATTTAAAAAAATAAAATAAAATAAATCCACATAAAATATCACAAAAATATCTCATAGAATAAGCTATTTAATAAAATATAAACACTAAAAAATAATTCAAATACTTTCAAAAAAGAAAAATCATTCAAATAAAATTTTCAAGTATTCATTATATCGGTGGTCGGATATTTCATATTTCAAAACGAATTTACACCGTTAGAGTTTCAAACTTCAAACTGTACATTTTACCTGATATAATTTATTTGTGGGACATCCTGAATTTAATTTTTGTGTGAAATCTAACATTCTATAACATGCAACACCACGTGCAACACAACTGAGAGTTTGGGAATATGATCAACGTGATCTGGTTTGCACAAAATCAAAGTTCGGGACTATGATCAAATGACTTTCGTATTATTTTGTTTATAAGATACGGATATTACCGTCCATAAAACTAATAAGTACATCTATATCTAAATTTTTTTAAATAAACATTATTATAAAAACTCATTTTAATACCAATAATATCCTTATTAAAATGAATATATTTATTTTATTTATAAACCCTCTTAAATTATTAACACACTCAATTTATAAAAAAAATCATATTGTTTTTTAAATCAAATCTTCTTTTAATAATGATCCAATTTATTATTGGAATTGTCTCGAATGTAGAAAACTTATGAAAGGGAAGATGTATAACTGAATTGTATATGGGGTCTAGAGATCTTCAATATGAAATTCTCTTGTATATACATCTATCTTTAAAATAAAATAAAATAAAATAAAATAAAAAACTCACTAATATCTACAACTATTTAAAAAATATATATATTATATCACTTTTTGTTTATCGATAAAGTTCATAACTAGACATACAAGAAAGGCAACAGAAAAAATAAAAAATAAAATACATATCTCTCTATATGACTAGAGTCCTTTCATTTTTTATTTTTTTTTTTCAATTATTTTGTTATATGATGATCATGAGATAATTAAAAGTTTGATTAGAGTTTAATTAGTTTTTATTTATCATAAGTTTTTTTTTTTTTTTAAATAAAAAGAGATAGTTAAAGATATGGGTGTAATTAATGAGTGTATATAATATTTAATTTATTTTGAATTAAAGTCATTTGTCCTTATTGGTAAATTTCTATTAGGATGTTTTTGTAATTAAAATTTTTAATAAAGAAAAATGTTGTTGACAATCCCCTAATTATCTGTTTACACTCCATTTTTTTTCTTCTTAATGACAATTTTAATCTAAATTAAAATTATTAAACAAGACAAAAAAGTTTTAAAGATACTCCATTTATTTATTTTTAGGAAACAAGTTATTTTCTTCCATCTTTAGTTTTTTTTTTTTTTTTTTTTCCTTCTTTTGTATTTTTGTTTTCCAGTTTTACAAACCCTAAAATATCTTCTTTTTCTTTTTTTTTAAATAATTTTTTTTCTCACACTATCAAACCCCAATTTTTCTCTCATAAGTACACATTATAAGAATGTTTATAGCATACTAATACACATCACCACACTTTTGGCATGTATATTATTATAGTGATGTGTATTAGTATGCTATAGATATACATTAGAACCCCTCTAAATTAATATTCTTGGGACCTACCCTTGAGTATTAATTTAGAGAGGTTATTAATTTGAAGGGTTTTGACATTGTAAAGTGTTATTTTATCTTAAAAAAACGTGTAGAAGTTGATTTTCTTGTTTAGGGAATGTTCATTTTCGGAATTCCTTGTTTAGTCGGTTTTTTTCTTCAGGAGAAGTTCCTTTTTTTTTAGGATTCCTAATCGCAATGGCACTGCCCATGGCAAATCGAAAGGTTTGCTTCTCCTTGACAATTGCACTGCCCATGTACCACTTATAGAGCTACCTAATCACATCCAACACAGGAACATCACAATGCACTATCTACCACTAAATTTGAAGAAGTGTGTTACACTCCAACTGAAGAGGTTACCATCAATGATATCACAAGGCAGAATAATGATAATGTGGTTGAGATAGATAACGATGACGATAGTCATAAGGTATCTAAAATCTCTACAAGTAAGGTTATGTTGTTGAAATGCTAAATTTAATTGAAATCTTTTGACTACAACAAGAAGATGATGATAATAGTTTCTTCAGGACAATTCAAAAGATGAAGGATGAAGTCAAAAATATTAAACATAGTGATATAGTGCAAACTAGCATCTTGAAATACTTTTCTAGTTCTTGAATAATTTATAATATATTTTGTACTTTTATGAAATTATTAATTTATGCGACAGTCGGGACCGAAATTTTACACTATGTTTCAAAAAGAAATTATTAATTATTACAATAGAGGGGTTTATTAATTTTTTACACTGGCCCAAGTCGGGACCGAGATTTTTTATTAATTTAGAGAGGATATTAATTAATAGGAGATTAATTTACAGGGGTTCTACTGTACCTATAATGTGTATCTATGAGAGAAAAATTGATCAAACCCTCCATCATCATCGTCGCCGGTTTTATATATATATATATATAAATTCTTGTTTTCCTGTTCAACCAAATTTTAAATCAATTTTGTTTTTTCTCAAATATCAACCATGTTCAATCATCACTATCACTAGAAAATATATATATATATATATAAAATTTCTTTTTTCCAGAAAAAATATATTTAAAATTATTTTTTTACTCTATAGAAAATTTTTACTCAACTTAAAATCCAAAAAAAAAAAAAATATTAGATATTGTTTTCCTATTTTCACGATTTAATCTCAAAAACAGTTTCGATCTCCTCACTTTTGTTCAGTTTTATTCTTTATTCTATTTTCATTTGATTATTTCACATCTATTTTCTATTTCCTGTTTCAAATTTTCTAAAGAGAAGTATTCAAAATGGATAATATTAAAATAAAATGGATTATCTTTGGATTTTTTTTTTTTTTAAATGGAGTGTCTTTAGAATTGGAGTGTCAAAAGATAAAAGGGATAATTTAAAAAAAAAAAGAAAAAAGGAAGAGTCTTTAATTTTTTTTTTCTTTAAATTTAAATTTTAGAATGAAATGTCTTTAGAAATGAAGTGTAAAAAGAAAAAAAAAATTAGATTGCAAGAAGAAACTCTCTTTAATAAAACATGGATGTACCAATTAGTTTTATGAGTAGCAATATCTGCAACTTTTTTATGTTTTTGTAGTTTTTTTAGTTTTTTTTTTTTTTTTTTGACTATTTATATACTGTAGTTAGGCATCTTTCATTGTAGTTTGGCATCTTTCATTGTATCTAGAACTTCCTTCAACTTTGTATTATTATTATTTTTTAAAATAATAGTTGAAAAATACAAAATTCAAAAAGAAAATATGTATTTTACATTTTTTACTCTACCGATTTTAATTTTTCATAGTTTGGCCCCCCAATCTTAAACTTCATCTTCAGCCTCTGAATATGTGCCTTTAAACACTATAGAAAAAACTAATATATTCCTAAAAAAAGAAATTTAAAATTTCATTTAGAGAATCAACATATGAAAGCTAGAAAAGATGGGATGAATCCCGTAATAAAAGCACACATAACAAGGAAAGGGTATATATATATATAATACTTCTCTAATCAGAACCGTCATGATCTTATAATTTTAGGACGTCCAACCACAGCCACACATTCACAGTGGGCCCACAGCCCCACATTAACAAATACCCACACTCGATATGAATGTGTGGCTATGATTGGACGTTCTTACTAGAGAACCACTATATATACATAAATGTTCAAGTTAGTGCACACTGATATAATTTTGAATCATTGTATTGGATATAGACCATTAGATTTACATACTTTGAATCAAAGTGTATACACTTGTCAAAGATTCTCCATAATCAGTGGTCCACATGCATTGGTATCGATGTAGTTACATCAGTGCGTACTGATGTGAACGGGACCATATATATATATATATATATATATTAAGGCTATCCACAATTATATACACCGATTCTCATAAACACATAAAAAATCCACAAGCATGAAAATTTAACATTAGAAAATAAAACCTCTACCAAGGGATCTCCTCTATTATGTACATATTTTTAATTTATTTTTACTTTACTTTATTGTTTTATTTTTATTTCTTAATAAAAATGTCATTAACTTCATTTAAATATAAATATATCAAATTAATAATTGTTAAGGGTATAAGTGTCTTTTTATTGATTTTCATGTATTGATATTCAAACCTCCAAAATAAAAAACAAACATGTTACCCAAATTCATATTTTAGACACTTTTCAAACTTCACTAAAGTTCAAATCTATTTAGAATTTAGGTGAAAAAAAAAAAAAAAAAACAGTACCTTGATATTCAACGAATTGTCTTAATTGCGTCAAAGACTTCCATCACATTTAACAGTTAATTAAGGGGGGTGTATTGGATTGGAATTTTAATAAACAATTTTGGGGTGCAAAGATTTTATGGATTTGCAAGACTATTCGGATTATTATGATTGTTAAGATTATACTTTTAGGATTATATGGACTAGACTTTTAGGATTCTGAAAGAGTCTTTGGATTTTATTTATGGACTATTAGAATTATCTAGACTTTATTTCAAGACTTTTTGGACTTTTAAAAATATGGACTTTCAAGAGTCGATTGTAGTATTCAATTTTCTCCCCAAGTTCACTGCTCTATAATCTTGTTGAGGGTAGTCACTGAACAACAAAAATTGAATGAGAAACATGTATAAGCTCTGAAGAGAAGTAATAAAATTTTAAAATACCACCAACCATCACATAACCTTCGGCTGGTTCATATGGTACAGAAAATGTCACCATATGAAAAAAATATAATAACCGGCCAACAACCCATCCCCCACTACGTCACTAGAAATGACATAAAACAGAGAAAAAAATAGCTTGAACATTGAAGTACTCGACATTCAAGTGTAGTTTTATACTATTATTTGCATGTTTGGCCGCCACATTTATTATACACCAATACACCCACCAAATATCTAAAATCAAATAAAAAGTCTGGAAAGTATTGAGGGAGATGGCAAGACAATTTTGGGTTTAAGCTATTTATACATATCACTAAAGTGAAAATCGACAGAAAGTGAAAAGATCAATAAAGTGAAAATCGACAGAAAGTGAAAAGAGAATCAGCTAAATACATATTATCTTACAAATACATACTAGCTAATGCATGCCTCATATCCCCAAATTTTACACTGGTTCGCCTTTGCTAATCCAAGCTGCATGGCACTGCAGTAGAAGAAAAAATTCTCTCAAAAAATGCAGAGAATCCTTGATCAATTAATCAAGAGAGTTACATTAACTTTTTATATATGTACAAATTACTTTGCAATATAGTTAGATACCTGTCTCCAAAATTGTTTAATTTATCAACGCAGTTAGCGGCATGTGATGCCTGTAAAAATAAACTCTTGAAGTTGTCATGTTGAAATGGCCAGAAAGCATTCTTCAAAGTTCTCAATATTTCTAACTCACAGAGGTATTTTATCGGTCATTTGGTACTCGACTTTCAAGTGTAATTTTATGTTGTCTTTTGCATGTTTGACCACCACATTTATTATATACCAATACACCCACCAAATATCCGAAATCAAATAAAAAGTCTGGAAAGTATTGAGGGAGAGGGCAAGACAATTTTGGGTTCAAGTTATTTATACATATCACTAAAAAGTCTAGAAAATCCATTTTGTCATGAAATCCTAATAATCATTTCAATACTATTAATAATAAAAATAAATGTTATTTGAAAAATCGATTGTTGTTTTTCGGACAACGCTCAGACCGGATGGAGCCGTGCTCCGCGGTCAGAGGGGCCCAAGCGTGGTTTGGGATGATCTGGTCCCGCTTTTACCGCGATACAATGGGTACCGGGATAGAAACAATTTAGTGAAGACAACCAGAGGGTTGTTACTGCTTGGTGGACCAGGTGGCTCCAAAGGCTAGCCAGGACCGATCCTCTAGTGTGTTAGTACCAATTCAATCGAGGTTGGACACTACTCACAAGACACTAAGTAGATAAGCTACAATCTGGTGGGAAAATAAGTGACATCTTTCATTATATATGATACGGTTACAACTTTCAAATGGTAAAGGGGTGCGGGGTACAATGTGGCTCTCTTTTTCTCTTTTTTGGTCTCTCAATGGAGACTAGTCGTCCTATAGTAGCACAATGGGCACACATTGGTCTCGCTCTTGGAGACCAGTCATTCTATAGTAGTAAGTTCACTATATTTCTTTTTGGGTCAAACCCTTTTCCTCATCTTGAGTAAGGGTATTTATAGAGGGTCTAGGATTTAGTAGGTGAGGGATGCCACCTCTTGAGGGAGCATTTAACACAATTCTCATCGCTTCTTTTCTCTGGTCCCACCACGACACACGCCTTGGAAGGCTGGGATTGCTCCAGCTAGGCCCTAGGGCTGACGTGGAGGTTCGGCTGGTAGGTGGGAGACCCTTCTTTAGGTGGGCTAATTGCTAAAGGATCCCCACCGTTGGTTCTTGCTGGGTGTAGGTGGCACACATGCCACGGCAGCCGGGGTGGCGCCACGTATGCCCTAGTGTCCTTATAGGTGCTTCATAGGCGATTAGGTGGTGTTTTCCCTGGTTTTGGTTGGCCGGGGGTGTTTGAGTTGGACTGACACGTCGCTTTCACTTACTAAGGTTGTTGGGGGACAATGGCAGCGTCTGTCACGCTGCCATTGTCAGACGCTTCCTCCCATGCTTTCCTCTTTCTTCCTAGGTGCTTTTTGAATCATCCATGCCTGCTGGAACTTAGGTTCCCTCTTTAGTGATGATTAGAGTTGACCCTTTGTAGGGCTGAGCTGGACCGCGATTGAGCTGTAGGAGCTACTTGGTCAGGATCGATCGAGGCCCATGATTTTCCCTCTTTCCCTTTGATTACCAATTGTTCGAAATTAATGCTCAACTACCCTCTACCCTCTACCCTTTACCCTCTGACCTCTGCGGGGACTCTTCCCTGTTTGGGTTGGTTCTTCTACAAGGGCTCGCATCACCCCCTTCACGGGTTCACTTGTAATTCAACGGTGGTTCTAGATTGTTCTGGCGGGATTAAGGTAAACTCATCGTGGAGGGAAGGGCAAGGGGACCCAGATGATACTTGCGTTGATTGAACCGGGGAATTGGGAATCCCGCCCTAGCAGCTCTTTTCGGCGGCGTTGGTGAGTCATGTCGACTCTCTACTAATAGGGCGGTGGTTGGAGTGGAGTCCCTCATGTTCTTGCTTCCATGGTCTCGGTTTCGGTTCTGATTCCGATTGTATCGGGGACGGCAGATTCTGGGGGATCCCCGAAGATGGAGGAGGGGAAGACTCAGTCACCCTAGGACCAGGATATTACATTGGGGGATTTCTCCCCTGGTTCCGGTTATCTTTCGGTGCACCGGGGAAAGTACTCCTTTGATTTTTCTTGAACCATTTTTGGCGGTTAACAATAAGAAATAAATTTATAATGAAATTTGTACAAAATTAAAAGAAATTGAAGAGATAAACACTTTTAAAAAATGAAGAAAAAAAAAAGTTGATCAAATTCTTTTTTTTTTTTACTTCCAAATTTTTTACTCATTTTCATTTTCTCATTTCCCAAATAGCAAATTTTTTCAGATTTCAAAAACCATATTCATCATCTAAACATCACCCAACTCTTCTTAACGTCATCATCCAAAATTCATCATCATTCAAACATCCTTTCGTAAATTCATCAACACCGACAATCTTTATCAAAACAATGATCAACACACTAAATAAACTTTTTTTTTTTTTTAACAAAATAAAAAATAAAAATAACTCCACCACAAGTGGAGGATCCGCTCCTCCACGTGGAGTATATCGCATCTTGTGCCGAGGAGTGTTTACTCCTAGCAAAGGAGATCTTGGCCTTTAATGGAGAACTGTATCTCCATTAATGGAGATTCAATTTTTCACTTTTAGAGAAGATCCGGTTCTTCATTTTTGGAGAACATCCATATCTCCTCTCCATTAAGGCTTTGTTTGGTAAGAGGGAAAGATGGAAGGAGGGAGAGGGTTTGAGGGAAAGCTCAAATCCCTTGTTTGGTTGGAGGGAGAAGATAGGGGAGAGGAGGAGAGGAGGAGAGGAGGGAGAGCTCCTCCTTCCAGGCCCACCATTTTGGACCCGCCCAATGATGGGCGGATGAGAAAGGATGGAGAGTGAATGGAGGGCAAAGACAAAAATGCCCTCCAATTTTATACTACCCTCCAATTTTTTTAAGGGCAATATAGTAATTTTATAAATTATATACCAATCCATCCATTCAACTCTCTTTTCAATACCAAACAACATGAATGATAGATGTTATCCTCCCAATCCCTCCTACTCTTTCTCCCTCTTAATTCATCATTCCCTCATACTCTCTCTCCCTCCTACCAAACATAGTGTAAAGGAGGTTTGAAAACGGATCTTCTCCATGGAGGAGATCATACAATCTCCAATGGAGCGGAATATCCCTCCAATATTTTTGTGTTGAGTTTTTAATTAGAAAATAAATAATTGTTTATTATTATATTATGTCCAAAAATAATTGGTTTTAAATGACGATTTTACCCTTAGTAATTCAGTCAACTGTTATCTTTTGACTAACGAAAAGGGGGCTGTAGGAATTAATTCAACCCCCCTTTATTCAAAAAACAATGGGCATGTTATTATAATCATTGAAATTATCAAGTCAGTGCATCCTGATATAACTTCGTGAGGATATTGAATGTGAGTCACTCGTTTTACATACTTTGACTCAAGTGTGTATGCACTTGTCAAAACTAGTAGCTCACATTCAATATCCTGATAAAGTTATATCAGGATGCACTGACTATATCGGGACTGATTGCAATTAACCCTTGTATTTTGACATTTATATATATATATATAATTTTGTCCTTTTCTAAATACTCATATTGTGTTTGGTTGGTTTATATACTACGTGAAAAATATTATTAAATACTTTGAATTAATGCGTTTTCTAAAAATATTATTAAAGGCACTCGTTATAAAAATCTCTCTCCACGTTGTTTTTTGAAAGTCATTGAAATATTTTTTCTTATTCTAGATCCAAAATAACTTTTCTTACCAAAAATATCTACCAACGTTTTTTTTGCTTTAAATATCTACCAAGTGTTTTATTTTTTTTTTATTTTTTTTTATTTTTAATTCTTGAGGAAAATTAATTTAATAAAATTTTAAAAAATACATACAAAAAATATTTATAATTAACTAAAAGTATATTTGGTCATAGAAAAGGTACTCTCAAAAGTACTTTTCTTTTGTTTGAAAAAGAAAAAGAAAATAAAAAAGAAAGAAGAAAATAACCAAAGTGGACCAACCGGTGAGAAAGCAACTTGTGACTACAATTCTCCACTTAAAAACATTAATACCATTAATTTAATCATAACTTTCCATTAATTTAATAATTGCTACAATTATATCCAAACAAAAAAAAAAAAACCCAAAAGCAGGATCATTATCTCATTTTATCGCCGAGAATAACAATCATAATCTCATATCGAAATCAACGAATGAAGAAGCAGTACTCGTAATCACTGTATCACGTGATACAATAAGTGCCACATCTCCAGAGAGGGACCCACCAATGGGGGTAAATACCGTAATATTCTTCAAAATCTGGGGTCAAAGTTGAAGTGGTCCCTTCCCAGAAAAAGCTTGTCGTTTCGTGGGGGGATCTGAGACGAGTGAAGATCGCTTTCTAAAATTCAAACCTTATTCCCCAGCTCTACCTACACCTTAACTAATAGCCGTCCGATTAATCTTTATCATCATATATATTCGACAAAAACTCAAAAAGCGAGCCTCTAGCGTGTTCTCGAGTGTAGGCAATTCCATCTCAGCGTAATACAGCTGTTAGCTAGAGATTCCGCGCCGATAAACTCGACAAAATGTAGCCGGCTTAGCGGGACCTACTGATGATAAGTTATATGACTTATCACTGTAGTTTATCAACATCGATGATAAGCTATGTGTTATAAGCTGGCCAACTTATCATCCTTTCAATCTGTCTCCTCTTCCTATAAAAATCGCAATTTCTGCAAGGTTTAATGTCGGTATATAAATATGAATTTTGAGAGAGAGAGTTTCTGAGGGGGAGAGAGCTCTTAATATAAATTATTATAATATCCATTTCTAGAGAGAGAAAGCTTCATTTCTAGAGAGAGAAAGCTTGTCTTGCTCTCTTTCTCTCTCTAATCGATTTACAAGGTATGCCTTTTTTATTTTTATTTTTATTTTTTTGTTTTCTCCACTTGCTTTGTTGTTGATTTTTCTTTTTTCGCTTTTTTTTGGCATCGTTGATTCTCTTGTGTGATGTGTGAATAAAGCTGCTTTTTTTTGTTTGATTTTTTTGCTCGATTTATTGATCCCTAAAATTAACCTAATTTTCTTCCTAACTGTTTCTCTTTAGCTGATTTAACTGTATATTTTTTGGTGAAATTTTGATGATTATCTGCTAAAATGTTCTCTTTTGGATGTGATATTGAAGGCAGTTGAATGATCTAGTTCTGGGTAGAGTCCTAACATTTTTTATTTATTGTAAAAGATCTATTTTTTAAATTTTTGTTTAAATTTTTGTGTTCGTTTGAATTCATTTCGGCAGATCTAGTATTATTTTCGGTGAATATCGAGCGCTTGGAATAAAAAACGGGGTAATTAGACGATGTCGTCTCTCAGTAGAGAGCTTGTGTTCTTGATCTTACAGTTTCTCGATGAAGAGAAGTTCAAAGAAACTGTTCACAAGTAAGCGTTTTATTTTAAAATTTCATTTGGGTCTTTGATGGGTTTATTGTAATTAATAATGTTATTTTTGTAATGTTTTGGCATCATTGGTTAATGGGTTTGTATTTTATTGAAAATAGGCTTGAACAGGAATCTGGGTTTTTCTTTAACATGAAATATTTTGAGGACGAGGTGCACAATGGCAACTGGGATGAGGTTGAAAAATACCTCTCCGGTTTCACTAAAGTGGATGATAATCGTTACTCGATGAAAATCTTTTTTGAGATTAGGAAGCAGAAATATCTCGAGGCATTGGACAAGTAAGTTAACATTACCATTTTAAATTCTGATCCTCATTGCATACTTGCAGAAATTATATGTATGTATAAATCTTGATAGGCATGATCGGTCGAAGGCTGTGGAAATATTAGTGAAAGATTTAAAGGTTTTTGCTACATTCAATGAGGAGCTTTTTAAGGAGATCACACAGCTGTTGACATTGGAAAATTTTAGGTACGATATTGTATTACTTTGGTTGAACCCTTTGAAGGTAGAATTATAGGAAGGAATGGAACTCAAGATGTTTTGTTTTCTTTTAGGGAGAATGAGCAGTTGTCGAAGTATGGAGATACAAAATCTGCAAGAGCAATCATGCTGGTTGAGCTCAAGAAGCTTATTGAGGCCAATCCGCTGTTCCGTGATAAATTGCAGTTCCCTAACCTTAAGAATTCAAGGTTACGCACTCTCATCAACCAAAGGTAATTTTTCCAAAAATTACAATAGCCTTTTTATCCATGTAGATTAATTGTGGAATTACATAATTGTTCCAGAGGTTACAATAGCCTCTTATCCAAGTAGATTAACTGTGGAATTACTTGAAGTAGGGAGACTTCATGAATGTTTATACGCGATGGTGGTTTTATTTACACATCTTTATGCATAATGTGAAAAAGTCCACTTGTATTCGTTGACTCTTAGAATGTAATTCCACAATTGTGCCATTCTATCTTTTCTAACAATGGTGCTTATGTCCAATGGGAGAACTGATTTTTTTCTGATGTATATTGACAGCCTGAATTGGCAGCACCAACTTTGTAAAAACCCAAGGCCAAATCCAGATATTAAAACTCTCTTTGTGGATCACACATGTGGACAACCAAATGGTGCACGGGCTCCATCACCAGCAAACAATCCATTGCTTGGATCCTTACCTAAAGCTGGGGGTTTTCCTCCTCTAGGTGCTCATGGGGTTAGTTATTTAGCTTAGTTTGTTATCAATATTTCTTTCTTTAGCTTAGTTAGTTTTATTTTCAATTTTTATGGTGTTATATACTCTCTTTATGTGCTTGGTTTATGTGTTCAGCCATTTCAACCTACACCAGCTCCAGTTCCAACACCCCTTGCAGGTTGGATGTCGAATCCTTCCACTGTAACTCATCCAGCAGTTTCTGGAGGAGGAGGTATTGGTCTTGGTGCTCCATCTATCCCAGGTACATTCTTTTCTATTATTGTAGTTGTCTTCTCTCTCTGCATTACAAGGGTTGAGATCATTTGTTATATATTGTAATATGTTTTACTTTGGTTGTTTCACACTGCCTTGCACAGCTGCTTTGAAGCATCCTAGAACTCCTCCAACTAACCCTTCTGTGGACTATCCATCAGGGGACTCTGATCATGTATCCAAAAGAACAAGGCCCATGGGGATTTCTGATGAGGTAGTCTGGTTTGACTTTCTAACCACTCACCTATGCTACCATATACAGCCGTCAATTTTGTTCTCTTGATATATTATATTTTATTTTCTCTTCATTGCCTCTTTAATTAATCTTTGTTCATTTGTGCAGGTAAATCTGCCTGTAAACGTATTGCCAGTAACATTCCCGGGTCACAGTCATAGTCAGGCTTTTAATGCATCTGAAGACTTGCCAAAGACTGTCATAAGGACTTTGAATCAGGGATCATCTCCTATGAGCATGGACTTTCATCCTGTTCAACAAACACTTCTTTTAGGTCTAAACTTTTGGAGCCTTTTGTTGTTACGAGTGGTATTTTCAATGATTTTTTCTTGTAAACTGCTGGTAGATTAATCTGGCTATTGACTGTTTCTCTTTTCCATTGCTTTAGTTGGAACCAATGTGGGGGACATAGGGTTGTGGGAAGTTGGTTCTAGAGAGCGGTTGGTTTTGAAAAACTTCAAAGTTTGGGAACTTAGTGCATGTACAATGCCTCTCCAGGTGAGTCTCTTCTTTCTTATCAATTGATGAGCCAATTATTGTAATGCGTGTAATATGGGAATGCCTGAAATGGAAGTTACTTTTAATGGAATTCAGGCAGCCCTTGTCAAAGATCCTGGCGTGTCTGTTAACCGTGTAATATGGAGCCCTGATGGCTCTTTGTTTGGTAAGTTTGAGCCCTTTGATTTATTTACCGGTTAATATAATATCAAAATAAAAGCTACGGGGGTGACTGGATTATTCATTGATGTCCATCCATTTAATTGATAGGAGTTGCGTACTCAAGGCACATTGTACAGATATATGCATATAATGGGGGAGATGAGGTTCGACAGCACTTGGAGGTATATTTAATATTCAGTTGAATGAGCATTCAATTTCTAGTATATGTTTTGGAGTTTCACATATAACAACACTAAAATGTTGTCCAGATTGATGCTCATGTTGGCGGAGTAAATGATCTAGCTTTCTCCCACCCAAATAAGCAACTGTGTGTGATAACTTGTGGTGATGACAAGACCATCAAGGTTTGTTTGTCTATGTTACATCTTTTATTTTTCTTTCTGAAGAACTTGCCATCGTTGCCATTCCTTGCTAATTTTGTTTTGTAAATCTAGGTGTGGGATGCTGCTACTGGTGCAAAACAGTATATTTTTGAAGGCCATGATGCTCCTGTTTATTCTGTTTGCCCCCATCATAAGGAGAACATTCAGGTAGCTTGTCTATTTTATACTTTCACTTTATCCTATTAGCTACATGGTTGGAGTTTGTCTTGTTTATATTTGTCCTTTTGTGTATGATTCCAGTCTGTTCTGGTTCCTAATATCTGTTTTTGCTTCTGTGATTCAGTTTATCTTTTCAACAGCACTTGATGGAAAGATAAAAGCTTGGTTGTATGACAATTTGGGATCTCGAGTTGATTATGACGCTCCTGGTCGTTGGTGCACAACGATGGCTTACAGCGCTGATGGTACAAGGTTAATGTGCTTGACTTCTTGTATCTGTGTTTCTGGTTCGCTATTTCCTGGGAGATGGTTGTGCTAAAAATGGTTTTGTTATCTTCAATACTGCAGGCTTTTCTCGTGTGGGACAAGTAAAGATGGTGAATCATACATTGTTGAATGGAATGAAAGTGAAGGGGCTGTAAAAAGGACCTATCAAGGATTCCGCAAACGATCTCTGGGTGTTGTGCAATTTGACACAACTAAAAATCGGTTTTTGGCTGCTGGTGATGATTTCTCCATTAAATTTTGGGAAATGGACAATGTTCAACTGTTGAATAGTATTGATGCTGATGGAGGCCTTCCGGTAAGTTTACTATATTCAAGTAGACTGTTTGAAAACCCTTAGAAGGTGGCTATTATTTATATTTGCCTTTCATCATTCATAGGCAAGCCCGCGTATCCGCTTTAACAAGGATGGTAGTCTCTTGGCTGTTTCTGCCAATGAGAATGGGATTAAGATTTTGGCAAATTCAGAAGGCATGAGGTTGCTGCGCAATTATGATACTCTTTCTTATGATGCCTCGAGAACATCTGAAGCCTCAAAGGTTGTATTATCAGTTGATTTGATTATGTAACCCATCACCTCGGTAAATAAATCTAAATTTGTATGTGTTACCTCATGCAGCCTGCGATAAACCCAATCTCAGCTGCTGCCACTAGTGCTGGACTTGCAGACAGAGGGGCCTCTGTGGTTTCTATTGCTGGAATGGTTGGTTTGATATGCATGTTCTTTATTTCTATTCCAATCAATTGACTTCATAGTAATGATTAAGCTTCAATGATACATATCATACTATTGTAACCATCACTTGTTCCATGACAATTAGAGCTTGATCTAATCGTGAGTTTATGATTGTCTTATAATGTGTTTGACTTTAAGCAACTTAATCTTGTTAGAATGGAGATGCTCGGAGCATGGGGGATGTGAAACCTAGAATGACAGAAGAGTCCAATGATAAGTCGAAGATTTGGAAGCTCACCGAAATCAATGAATCATCTCAGTGTCGATCCTTAAGACTTCCTGAAAATTTGAGGGCAACCAAGGTATTAAAAATCTGCTGACTGGATTTTTTTTTTTTTGAAATACTCTGTTATATATTAGTGGATTTTTGTGTTCCTTGCACTACCTAGCTGTAGGCTTGTTGCTATGGCATTTCCCAATATTCTGGTCATTTATGTAGTTCTACACTTCTACGATCTTTTAGACAATTTATAGATATCCTTGTGTTCAACATGGTAATTTCCGTCTTTCATGCATATGATGGTTTGATGTTAGAGGATAAACTCATTTAAGAGGATTTAATTACATAGTGGATGTTAAAATTTTAAATAGGCATAAGGAGAAGATTTTTGTTTTTTATGTAGATAGTTGGCTTTGCCAAATTCTTTTGACAAATCAAATACCTCAAATACTTTTGAATGAGGAAAGTTAAACACAACGTTTTGGCCAAATTCCTTCATTTTGGCCCTTTCAATTGACATTTTGCTAATTTAATAAATATTTGTTAAGTTAATAACTTTTAATAGGACATTTGGATTTGATTCACCGTGAAGTTTGTGTAGGAAAGTAGCTTTTATCTGTCTCAGTAGTTTGGAATTTGCCCAATCTTGTATAGTATTATGTGCAATATACATAAGAAGGTTACAATATATAAATATATATATTATTATATTTTCAGTTTGTTTAATAAAATTTAAGACTTTATGTAAGAAAATTTTCTTTTGTGCTGGGGGACATTGAAGGGGAGAAGGTCACATGAACAAGGGATTTCAACCTTACATATGATTAAAAAATAGCTGTTTTCTTGGTTTTTAAGCCGGTTTCATGACTTACATGGTCATCTTTGGTTCCAGAAAATAAATGTCCCTTTTGAATTCGGATTATGTTATCGTTTACTTCTGTTATAGCATGCATAAGAATAAGTGAGATTTGATCATCGTCATCGTATGCTTGCATGTCAATTCTAGATCACACCTTCAGGATATTGCCTATTGATGTGATTCTGAATAATTTGAATGTTTCTTTTTATGAAGTTAGACTTCATTGTTGTATAAAAATAAATGCATGATCTTTGAACTCCATCTTTCACCTGCCTCCTATAAGGGTATCCTTATTACTTTCTTTCTTGAATATTACAGATATCAAGGTTAATCTTCACAAATTCAGGTAATGCTATCTTAGCATTAGCATCAAATGCAATTCACCTGCTTTGGAAGTGGCAACGAAGTGATCGTAATTCGAGTGGCAAGGTACTAGGATATGTACAAAGTAGTTTCCATAAACTTTTGTAGTTTATAGTCATAAATTCAGAACTAAGTTCTGCAGTGTCTTCAACTATTGGTCCTTCTACCTGTAGGCAACTGCCAGTGTGTCACCTCAATTATGGCAACCACCAAGTGGCATTCTGATGACCAATGATGTTACAGACTCTAACCCTGAAGAGGCTGTGCCCTGTTTTGCTTTGTCTAAGAATGATTCTTATGTAATGTCAGCATCTGGTGGAAAAATTTCCCTCTTTAATATGATGACATTTAAGGTAACCAATGAATGTTTGGATGTTTGTGATGCTTGTTTTTAATTAACATTTGACTAACCTGAACTTCATTTTGGTGGGGTGAATGCAGACAATGGCAACCTTCATGCCACCTCCACCTGCAGCAACATTTCTTGCTTTCCATCCTCAAGATAACAATATTATTGCTATAGGCATGGATGATTCCACAATTCAGATATATAATGTCCGTGTAGACGAGGTATGTTGCTATCTCTGGACAGTTATCTGCACTGTTCTATTTGAGAAGCAGTAGTTATTTAGTTACCATTGTTTGTTACAGGTTAAAAGCAAGCTTAAAGGTCACTCCAAAAGAATAACCGGTCTTGCCTTCTCGCATGTGCTGAATGTGCTAGTTTCATCTGGAGCAGATGCTCAGGTAATCATTTTTCCTTTTAGGGGTGAGCTATGAAGTGCCGTGCTCTTTTCGTTTATCATTGTAACAAACTAATTACGTTAACCCACAATCTCTCTGACATGCATAATGCATTCTCTCTTCCCTTGCCTTGAATTGATTTCTCTCTAGATTGCTTCACTAAATGAGTCCAATCAATCTCCAAATTCAAAGTAGTTTAACCGGTGAATTATTCCTTAATAGTATATACTAATTTGGTCAGCATGGTAATGGTTTTTGTTTGAAGTCTTAGATTTGATGTAGGTTTGCTTATCTCGTTGCTTATTCTTCTGCAGCTTTGTGTATGGAACTCTGATGGGTGGGAAAAGCAGAAGAATAGATTCTTGCAGATTCCAGCTGGGAGAACACCGACTGCTCAGTCAGACACACGCGTACAGTTTCATCAAGACCAGATCCACTTTCTGGTTGTACATGAGACTCAGCTTGCTATATTTGAGACAACAAAGTTAGATTGCGTGAAGCAGGTACTTTATTTTTATTTTATTTTTCTGAAGTCCACTTGGTTGCTATAGTAACAACTCGTTTTCCATTTAAATAACACTACTTGTTTATGATCAGTGGGTACCTCGTGAGTCTTCTGCCCCAATCACACATGCAACATTCTCATGTGACAGCCAGCTGGTATATGCCAGCTTCCTAGATGCAACTGTCTGTGTGTATAGTGCAGTGAATCTCAGATTGCGTTGTCGTATCAATCCAACTGCATATCTTCCTGCTAATGTCAGGTATGCTTCTAGCTCTGTCGCATGAATGTGACGCATTGGCTACTACCAACACTTTCACCTTTTCTATCATGAGAAAAATAATCTTAGATGGCTGTCTTTGCAGCCTATTACTCCTTCACAATCTGCTGATGCTTTTTGATAATTTATACTGTAGCATGGTTATGTTTTATTAACCTTATGGTTATATATTATATACCATGGATAACAAAACCATTCCTTGCATGTGCTATGTGCTTATAGATAAAATTTCCAGTCACCCGTATGCCCACCCAAGTGTTGTTTATTTTATAGAATCCAATACTTATCTGCTACTGTGGTATGTGCTTATAAGATTTCTGGAAATTGTTTTCTATATGTTTTGTCTTAAGAAACTTGCTGTTTGATTGTACTATAAAATCATAGGGGTACTTCTACGAGACACGGTTACTATCTCAAAATTTGTAAGGTTGCAATGTCAGCAGTGAGGATAACTTTTTGAGCAATCTCTTTTCTTGCTTCTTTTGTGGTCGTGTGATTTAGTCAATTTGTCACTGCGTATTTATATTATGCCTGCCTTTTGTTTTTCAGATTTTTTTTCTCTTTGTTAAACCAATATTTCCTTCCAAAGGCCTTAATGTGGTTGAAGATAAAATTATTTTAATTTTGCTCCGTGGGGTTTTATTTATTGGTTTGGAAAGTAAGTGAGCCTATATCCATAATCATCTGACATGATTTGATATGTTTGAATTTCTCAATTGGGACGAATGGATGATAGAGTTTAACTTTCATACATGCTTAAAATTTAGCTATTCCGCCCTAATTAAAATAGAGGTAATTGAGGCAGTCGTTGATCTAATGAAGTTTGTGGATGCCAAATACGAAGTTGATTCTGTTTGTAATTAAAGCCAACACCCTCTTTTACATTATGGCAGTGGTTCCAATGTCCATCCACTTGTTATTGCTGCACATCCACAAGAACCAAATCAGCTTGCACTGGGACTATCAGATGGCGGTGTTCATGTCTTTGAGCCACTTGAATCGGAAGGAAAATGGGGCGTGCCTCCACCCGTTGAGAATGGATCAGCAAGCAGTGTACCAGCTGCACCATCAGTAGGAGCTTCAGGTTCAGAACAAGCTCAGAGATGATAAAATGGTTGGCAGAGCCCAAGTTCTTTTACATGCTTGGCTTGCTAACCCATTCCTTATTTAGGTATGCTTTGCTTTCAGCTGGTTCAATATTTGTTAAAAAGCTAGAATTCTAAACTAGGACAGTTCCAACATTTAGATTCATTGATTCGATTCTGATTTTAACCCAGGTTGACTGGGTTGACCTCCATCCGGTTTCTTTTATTTGCTCAATTATAATTTACTTTAAGAATCTGTCAAATTATGTTATTATCCCATCTTAATTCTGATTTTATTGATTATCTTTTCTGTTTAAACCATGCAGTTCGAGGTTCGTGATGTACTTGAAGAACAACGTTACAAAGATGTAGATTTAACATGTTTTATTGGGATACTTTGTAAGGTAAATGCTGTAGGAAATCAATAGTGAAGCTGTTTTTATTTTTATTTCTTCCCCTTTTTAGAAAAAAGAAGGTTGTCTCTGTTTTTCCTTTTCATTTTGATTGTTAAATATCCATTACTGTTTTAAATATCAACTTCAGTGTGCCTCATGAAATTTTAGTTGCATACTTCCTCAAATTAGTTATCAGCAGTGGTGGTGGGCAATGATCTAAGTTAGAATCCGGACTTCGTTTTTGTTACCTACATATCTGGATCTACAATATTTGTTGCATCTCATTTGATCTTGAATCATAAGGCTTGTGCTCAAGCTATATATCTTTAAGCACACTCTTCATCATGGATTTCAATTCAGTGTTCACCTTTGATCAGATTTACTTCAAATTTTGAGCCGTTTTACAATGATCAATTATGATTATGATTAGAGACATTTTTGTTGCAAAATGAGTTCTTGCTAAGGTTTGTTTGCTGACATACTTGACATGAAAAAATAGCTTATCTAAAATGAAAAGGTATTTTCCATATTGAAAGCATTTTCGAACATGGAGCATGCACATTGTTTGAATGTTGTCCATTCACAAAATGAAAAATTCTTGTATATGGTGAGATCCTAACAAGGATTGAATAAAATGCAAATTTTGTCAATATACTTTAAGCTTTCTAACTAGGATGACAATGTTCAGGCGATATAATTAGCATCATTACTATTTCAAATTTCATTCTTCTTCATTTCAAAAAAAAAAAAAAAAAAAAACATCGTTCTTGATTGAGCATCAATAGCAAAACCTTCAACTATATGGTATCTTATCTTTAACGAGTATTTGATTTTTGACAACCAACATTCTTAAAAAAATAGCGTAGGAAGGTTGACCGACAACAAAGATCAAACGAGATGAAATTGATTCTGTGGTAAATCCCTCACTCTTACACTATAAGGTCGTGGGTTCGAGTCTTCCCTTTTTTTAAAAAAAACCTGAATTTATATATATATACAGTCTTTCTATTATCAGTTCGAACTGACAATAAATATATCAGCACGAAGAATGTGGACCATAGATTATGGTGAAGTTTTGACAAGTGCATACACTGAGTTAAAGTATATAAATCTAGTGGTCCACATTCTTCGTCCTAATATATTTATTGTCAGTTCGAACCGATAATAGAAAATCGGTATATATATATACAACTAAGATCAGTGTCTAAAATTGATTTGTGTTTGCAGTTTGGGTCTAAGGGAGATGATAAATTGAAATTCTACTGGACACTTTGGTATGTTTTAAGCACTATTTGCACCAAATTTGTGTCTCCCATAGAGGGTTCGTTTGGGGATAAACCCTATTTCACATAAGTCTATTTTGTTTCAATAATATATTCATAAGAGTAAAGCTATATATCTAACTTGTATCACAACTTATGAGGCGTCAATTTAATTCATATTACACATGTCAAGTGAAATAAATATAATTAACATGTATTTATTTATCCATTGACACATCACCAATTGTGATGAGTTGAAATATCTAATACTCTCATAAATATGTGATTATAGGTTCCTTTACGATTTACTTTAATTTGAGGTGTCATAGGATTCTTTGGGTGTTTTGGGGGATTTGGGTTTGTGTTAGTTTTTCTGATTTATGATCTAAGTTAGGTTGTGTTTGATTTTTTGTCTGAAAACTGAACGTTATTTAATTGTACTAAATACTGAATAGTGATTGAAAACTGAAACGGAAAAAATGTTTGTTTGTTTGTTTTTTTTTTTTTTTTTTTTTGTTCCACTGAAAACTGAATATCAGTGATAAGTTATTTGTTTTTTAAGTTACAAATCTCTTAAAATAAATACTTTTACATCTATTCCCTTTCAACTATTATTTGTTATATATTTATATTTTAATATATTAAAGACAACTTAAAACAGTAATTTAATAAAATAATAACAAATTTATATTAAAAAAAAATTACAATATAAAATATAACCATTAAAGTATAAAAATTGAACAAGTTAATTGAAGCTTAGTTTAAGAAATAGCAACAGATTAGAGTCAGCCTAATAATCTGTACAACGTTTATATGTGGAATTATAATAATATAATAAATTTATAATGAAATATATATGCTCTATCATTGTTATTTATTTATTTATTGGAAGTGATTGTTAAAGTTTTTTAAATAGTGAGAAGAAAATTCTTACTACACCCATTTACGTTGTACACCATATTAAAAAATTAAAAATATTATTTTTACTTCCTACACTCTTCGAAATACCAAAACCATCCTTAAGGGCATCTCTAACCCAAGTAGTGATGGCCATTGGGGAAACAAGGATGGATATAGGTCCCCACATCCCCATCCCCATCCCCGTTTCTCCGTTTTTCCCCCTTTTTTTCCTGTTTCCCCGTTCCTCCGTCTTCCCCGTTTCCCTTGTTTAAGTAAAAATTAAATACTTAGTAAAATAGAAAGAATAAAAATAATAAGAAAAAAATATATATAGTAAAATAAAAATAATAAAAATATTAAGAAAAATAAAATAAAATATATATATATATATATAAGGTTTGGGGGAAATGGGGATGGCAATATCCCCAACCCCATTTCCATAAATTTATTATTAAGAAAAATAAAATAAAAAATATATATATATATATAAGGTTTGGGGGAAATGGGGATGGGAGGGTCGGCAACCCCCCAACCCCCCCCCCCCCCCCCCCCCCCCCAAAAAAAAAAAAAAATTCCCCCAAATGGGGATGGGGGTCTCCGGTGATAAATGGTTATCCCTAAACCCAAGTACCAATCTCCAATTTGTTGCAGATTTCCTCTCCAACCCAAGCGCTATTTGATGCGTCAGATTGTAGCACCCCTCCAATTTGCGCTAGATCAAGCGTAGTTTCCATCTTCAGCGCTACTTTGTTGCTTTTGCTTTTTAGTCCCTAAATTTTTACTTATTCACATATTGACCATTATTTAATAAAATCTATTATGATTGTATCCCTTATTTAAAAGTTTTGTTTAATCACAATTTTACCCCTATTAAATCAAATGTATTCCAATTATATCCTTTTAATTATCTAATGCTTTTGTTTAATTTATATTTGTTTTAATTTCATTCTCCCTATTAGAGGAAATAGGGGTTATTAGTAAAAAATTAAGGCCTCTTACTGTTTTTGTTCACCATTATCATTTTTATTGTTTTTGTCATTACTTTTGCTGTGAGGACATTATTACCCCTCATTTATTCATTTTTATTATTTGTCTTAAAAAAGAGTCTCTAATTTATTGCATTTATTAAATTTCACTATTATTTTGTCTTAAAAAACATTCAAATGTCCTGTCTCCCGTCTCTCTCTTCAATTTCATCGTTCTCTCTCTTCTCTTTCACGGTCACCATTGTTTTTCTGTGAAAAATTTTCTTCTCTTCCATTTCTTCAAATGTCCTGTCTCTCGTCTCCCATTTTCGTTTATCTTGAACCGCCGGTCTCCCATTTCAACCGTCGGTGACCCATTTCCGAAAAACATCTAGTTCAAAAATCGGTTTTGAATCTCTACCATTTATCCTTTCTTTAGAAAATGCGAACTCATTTTCGTTTCTTCAGAAACTGCAAAACCCATATAGGAGATTGAGATTTTGCTTTGAATCTGACGGATTTGGATTCGTATTTCAAAAATTTGGCTTCGGCTTTGTTTTTTTCAAAATGAATCAAGATGCTCCAGGTCCTTCTTCAAGAGGTATGTTTTCTGTATTAGAAACCCTATTTTAATTTGTTTCATATGTAGATGTTATGATGAACTAAGGTTGAAGGAGATGGTTTAGTCTGGTGTGTTTAATTGATGTGCCCTAGGGTGTTTAATTTTTTTGCCCTGGTGTGTTTAATGTGATATGTCTTGGTGTGTTTAATTTTTTTGCCCAATGTGTTTAATTTTTTTGCCCCGGTGTGTTTAATTTTTTTTGGCTAGTGTGTTTAATTTGTTTGCCCTGGTGCGTTTAATTTGTTTGCCCTGGTGCGTTTAATTGTTTTGCCCTTGTGTGTTTAATTTGTTTTCCCTGGTGTGTTTAATTGTTTTGCCCTAGTGTGTTTAATTTGTTTTGCCTGGTGTGTTTAATTTTTTTTGCCCTGGTGTGTTTAATTTTTTTGCCCTGGTGTGTTTAATTTTTTTTTGCCTGGTGTGTTTAATTTTGTTTGCCTGGTATGTTTAATGTGATTGCCCTGGTGTGTTTAATTTGGTTTTCCCATGGACATTTATTTGTTGTTTCCTTGGTGTGTTTAATAAATTTAAATCTTAATGTGAGATCTTCATTGGTTGAAATGTAGGAATGGAGCCAACGAAACTGGTAATCACGTATGGTGGGAAATGGGTGGGGAACTTTTACGAGGGTGGTGAAACAGAGTTGAAAAAAGTTATTAGGAATTTGACGTATGCTGAGTTGTCTAGGTTGGTACAAGGCGTTGCGAATATCGACTTAACAAGGTTTACCATTGACTTAAGAACTTTGGTTGATACTGGTGTTAGGCTTAGGCCTGCCCGACCTAAGATTAAAGATGATAGCGATGTGGAAATGTTGTTGTGCGATGATGGACATGTTCCGGAGGTGTATGTTAGTGTTGTTGAGAAATTTAGTGTAGAACCTGGTCATGTGGGTGTTTGTACCGATCAACCTATTTATCAAAGCTTTAGACAGCAATTGGCGGCACAGTTTCAATCCGCCGGTGGAAGCAACAACGTTATGGGTTCTATACCAACAACGAACCATGCTGTTGAAACCCCAAGTGTGAACCCTATAATTTATGAGGACCCAACCATTAACGAAGTGATGCCAGGATGGTGTCACGAGGATGAGAGATCGATCCCAGATTACAATCCCCATACTGACTATGGATTAGATGATTTCGACGAAGATTACAAATAGTGACGGTGGAAGTCGTGAGGGTGTGAATGATGACCCAGCACATTATGATGGAATGGATTCGGATCCATTAGAGGGTGGTCGTAGCGGGTCAATGCCACCGGTAATTGGTGGTCCAAATCGAGATACATGTGAAGATGATGCCATTAATGTTGGCGATGGGTCCGGAACTGCAGTCTCCTAACCTTGGATAATTCCTGGAGCTTCAAACTACTCTTTTGAAGTAGTTAGAACAGAGGAATCTAGTTCGTGTAACCGTTTATCCAAAGGTGGGATGTTCCAAACAAAAAAAGCTTTAAAGTTAGCGTTGCATAGTTACGCACTGAACGAGAATTTTGAAACCCCGGGTCACAAGGTCAAGCCTGTGTAGATATGAAGTTGGTTGCAAGGATCTCGAGTGCAAATTTCAATTCCGTGCAGGTAAGATGGAAGGTGGAAATTATTGGATAGTTCAGAAATTTGAGGAAGAGCATAGTTGTACAATTGATGATTTGCACAACCGTAACTGTCAAGCGAGCGCATGGCTTATTGGTGAAATACTTGCACCAAAACTTGCAGTTAGTGGTCGATCTTTGAAACCTAAAGAAATCATGGTTGTTATGCAAGTGGAACATGGACTTGGTTTATTGTATTCAAAGGCATTGAGGGCAAAACAACTTGCTGAAGAAAACGTTTTTGGTCCTCCTGATCTTTCATATCAGTTGTTGCCTGCATACTGCCACCAATTGAAGCTCGTGAATCCTGGTACTATAACAGCAATTAAGACAAACGTTGCTCAACAATTTGAATATTTGTTTATTGCTCTCAGTGCTTCATTTGTTGGGTTTCGGATTGCCATACGACCTGCAATTTGCATTGATGCAACTCATTTGAAGGGTAAGTTTGGCGGTGTCATGTTTATTGCAGCTTGCCAAGATGCAAACAATCATGTGTTCCCTCTAGCTTATGGTTGGGGTGATGTTGAATGCGAGGATTCATGGACGTGGTTTTTAAAGGAGTTGAGAAAGGCAATAGGATATCCTGCGAATTGTATCATCATTTCTGATCGCAGTCCTGCAATCAAGGTAGCAATGGGTAAAGAGTACCCTGAAATAACACATGGCCTTTGTGGTTTTCATATGAACATGAACCTTAAGAACAGATTCAAAAGCCACGTTGTATGCAATTTGTTCCATGAAGCTTCAAAGGCACATCGACAATCAGAGTTCTTGGAGAAGATGCAGGAGCTGAGTCGCGTAAACAAACGAGCTTATGAATATCTAATGAGAGTTGGGCCTGATAGATGGTCTCGTGCGTACTGTCCGGTTAGGTGTTATCGGGGGATGACTTCCAACATCGTTGAGTGCATGAACAATTGTTTGCGGTACGCTCGTCAGTTGCCAATAACAATGTTGGTTGAGTACATTAGAGATATGATGCAAAAATGGTTTCATGACCGACGTGAAGCCATATCCAAAAATACAACACAACTGTCCCAGTGGGCTACCCAAAAATTAACCAAAAAGAATGAAAAATCACATAAGTACACGGTGCGTCCAATTGATCATGTAAATTTCAATGTGAAGGACGGTGAGAAAGATGGCTTAGTAAACCTATCTGAGAAGACCTGTAGTTGTAGGGAATTTCAGAATGACCTATTACCTTGTTGTCATGCATTAGCTGCTATAAGGTATATATATTCTCCTAAATATTTATATTCATTTGTTTATAATGGTTAAATATAACATATGTATATTTGTTTGATTGTGTTTGTAGGTTCTGTAAAAAAAAATTTGTCGACTTCTGTTCTGATTTCTACAAAACAAGCACCTGGTTGGAAAGCTATTCTGGTGTCATCTTCCCCGTTGGACACCCAAGCAAATGGAATACTCTGAGGAAGTACGTTCTGAGGTTGTTCTTCCACCAGAGTGGCGACCTCAAGCCGGTAGGCCGAGAAAGAAAAGGGTTCCATCTGCAGGCGAGCATGGTCGTAGGACTAGGTATTGTACCATATGCAAGAAATCTGGGCACAACAGACAAAATTGTCCAAACCCCCCGGCCGATCAGCAACCAAATGTTGCGGACCCACAACCAAATCCACAACCAAATGTTGCGGACCAACAACCAGATCCACAACCGCACCGATGCCGTAAATGCAACTCATGTGGACAAGAGGGGCACAACATAAGGACATGTCCAACACGGCCATATGATAACCCTACGGATCCAAACATTGATGTTGAATGAGGTATGCTCCCATATTAATTTCAGTTCTAAATTTTTCTTTTTAATTTTATGTTATTTAAAATGTCCATTGTAATAAAAGAGTTATCTGTTTACAGCAATGTTAAAGCGTGCAAATAAATCAAGGGCATTGCATGGACCCCAAAAGTTACGGAAGACAAGGACACTTTTAGTTGCTGACATGATTATATTTTGTTTATGAGGGGTTGTAACTATTTGATGGATCATACTTTCATTAATGCAAGGACACTTTTAAGCACAATGAGCACTTCAATTTTAGTTTTGTTTATTTTGACTTCTTTTTGTGTGTGGATGAAATAGGTACAAATACACTTCAAAAAGTGGCTACTCCTCTAAAATATCTAATTCAACCATAAGGCAACCAAAATATGTAAAATAAAATAAACTAGAACGTAACTGACAATAAAATCCAAAATATCAACTACAACAGCTAGAATATCCAAAATGTTAAAATATAATAACATGCAGTGAATATCAATTAAAGATGTGACTGTGTAGTAAAAATCAAGCAGATGAGGCTGGCCTCTTCCTATGATACGGCCTCAAGCATAACTCCTTCCTAATGTCAGCTGCATCATCCCTCTGATGTCGCAATTCAGCCTCGAACAAGTCCATCCTCTTGTGGAGCATTTCCGTTCGCTCCTTGATCTCCTTCACTATAGATAAAACCTGATCCAGCTTGGAACCACCAGAAACATCGTCATAGTCGTCATCCTCATCATCAGACCCTAGCTCAGCACCCTCAAAATCAAACTCCGCATCCTCATCCTCAAGACCGGACCCGACCCGACGGCACTGGACTGACCTCCGCTAGTCCTCTGTCTCTTCTTCCCCTTGGTCTTGATGGCGATGTCCTGCCAAGATCTCAAATTGAGGTCACCCATTGTGTTAAACCTTATATCATCCGTGTTAAGGTCTGGCACTCCTTCCTTTTTCAGAAGGGCAGTGATGAGGCTGGGGAAAATAATAGGCCTCAACTTCGCATTTGGACGGACATTGATCCTCCCAGCATCAATGATGGCATTGTGTATCACATGCCCTATGTCTATCCTCGTCTCTGCCAAAAAACAGTAAAGTAAGCGTGCCAGATCCTCTCCTAAGGTGGTCCTGTGGAGTGCTGGCATGAGGGAGTATGCGAGGAAAATATTCCAAAATGCTAACAAATGTGGGAGCTGTGATTGCTTCAACTCATGCTTGCTGTCCCAACGGTCATTCTCTGTCCCGCGGAGTGCCTTGGCTAACGCCAACTTCATCAATTTTGAAGCAGTAAACCCACTACTGAGATCATCATAATTCAAAGTGTTGAAATGGGAATTGATCTTCCCTGGCGTAATCCTAACCTCCACGTCTCTCACCAAGATTGCCCCACCTTTCTTAACTTTTTCCGGGTCCATACTCGCGTAAAACCCTTCACAACAGTGGCATTTGACATCCCTGGGGCTTTCACAAAATCTCCCAATCCTCTCTGTACCACAATCTCCGGGACCGATGTGTGCTTAAGTTCATCCACATAAATACCCCTTTCAAATATGAACTGAGCAGCATTAAGCTTGGCCATCCTCCTGGAGTAGTCACGGTTTCTCACACACTCTCCCTGATTCTGAGATCCTGACCCTACACTCCTTTTTCCAGCAGGAGGAGTTTTCTTTGCACGGGCTTTACCCATTTCTTCAACTGTGACGCTTCCACAAAAACACACACTAGCCACACAAACCACAACCACCCTTAAAATTCTACCACTTGATCAAAAAGCACAAATATACAGTATTGAAAAATGAAATAACAGCAGTTTATACATATCATACAAGGCATCAATCATGACCTTCGCAATGAGTACAGCATTAAGCAATCAGTCACATAGGATAATGTTTATAATGTTAAGCAATCATCATATTGTTACCCATGTACAATCAGTCACATCTCACACATGAATATCTGTAGAAGCCAATGACAAACAAAATAAAAAATAAATAACACTAATAAACCAAAACCATCCTGAAAAGCTGCATTATTTCATGCATCTACAAGAATGATTCCATTTGAATTCTTAGCAAATTAAAATAAAAAATAAATTAAAATAAAAAATAAATAACTCTATTTCTTCTTAATGTATGTGATTTAATAGTATTCAAGCAACGACACAGGAAGAAAAGTTGAACTACACAATAAATCAATTGAATATTGATGAAGAAGAAAGAAAAGGAAGAAAAATACCAGTCTCCTTGACCCTTGCTCCTTGTTGGCGTTAATTGGGAGAGAAAAACCCCCAAAACACGAATCCCTAACCAATTGAATCCCGGTCGAGCAAAACCCCAAAAAAACGAAACCCTAAACAAGAAAATTTCCATAAATTTATGCCCTAACATGGCTCAATCACGATTGAATAGAGGCTACGTATGGATTGGAAGTCAAAAGAAGAGATTTCGGAGAGAAAACACTTACCAATCGAGTCTTCGAGATTTCCTTGAGAGAGAGATTTTTGAATTTTGAGAGAGAGGGAAGTGGTAGGTGCAATCGTAAAAATTCCCTATTTATGCTGATTTACCCAGAATTCGCGGTACGCATCAACGAACGTACCGCGAATTCCACGTGTGTGGCCAAAACGTGGTTGTTTTACTTAATAGAATGAAGTGCACAATTGACCAATCCAATTTACGCGGTTCGCATCCACGTGCGTACCGCGTTTTTTGGCAGCTGATCCCAGTTAGTGTTGCTGCGGTATGTTCGCGGTTTACTTCAACGAACCGTACCGCGAAATCGGGCAGTAATGACACATTGGGAATTTTTTTGGAACTTAGTCCTTACATGGAACAGACTTAAACACATCACTACATCAGTGATAAAAACTTAAACACACCAGTTCTAATGAACAATTAAACACACCGTATCTAAAGAATGAAACACACCGGTGCTACAGAATTAAACACACCGGTGGTCAACAATTAAACACACCGGTGCTATTCAATAATTAAACACACCAGTACAAAAGAATTAAACACACCAGTACAAAAGAATTAAACACACCGGTGCAATTCAACAATTAAACACACCAGAACAAAAGAATTAAACACACCAGATCAAAAGAATTAAACACACTAGTGGTAAACAATTAAACACACCGATGCTATTCAACAATTAAACACACCAGTACAAATCAATTAAACACACCGGTGCTATTCAACAATTAAACACATGCCCGAAATAATTAAACACACCAGTACAAAATAATTAAACACACCGGTGCTATCCAATTAAACACACAAGATCAAAAGAATTAAACACACTAGTGGTAAACAATTAAACACACCGGTGCTATTCAACAATTAAACACACCAGTATAAATCAATTAAACACACCGGTGGTATGCAATTAAAGACTGCTATTCAACAATGAAACACACCGATGGTAAACAATTAAACAATTAAACACATTTACTAAAATATGGGCACAAGTCAGGAATTCGTTTCAAAAGACAGTCCTTTATCCTATCCAATTATCCCACTGAAATTCATAAACATATAACACATCAGAATTCAAAATCATTAATCAAAACCATCATCCCAAAAAAGGATAAAGGACTGTAAACAAATCTACAAATCTATGAGAGACTTAAATGTAACATTATTATTATAGATGTCGAATGCAATTTCTTTTCGGAACTTGGGCATATCCTTCTGTCCCCAGTTCCAATCAACCGACTTCACAATGGCGGTCTCAACACACTTGCAAATAAATACTCCACAACTGCAATTGTCGACCTGTTGCGGAATAAGTTGTCGGCCAACACTGAAAATACTTCCTCGTGGTACTTCGCCCCTGTTTGAATAGAAACCACATTTGTTCATAATGCTTGGAATCAGTTGCCTAAGGGGCATTACTTGTTTGAAACGCTCGCCATAATTGCTCTTTTTCTTTGCCCCAGTCGGATCACATATGGAAATGTGACGGTCAAGTAGATCCACCTTGCATAAAATCCAATGCCCATCGGGTTCCCCAACACAACACGGAATCAACAACTGCATTCAAATCGCAAATCATCATTTTCAAGATTAAAAGATATGTACAGAGTAAAGAAAAAAATAATTGCCCCAACTCACTTGTATATACAACCACCATGGTTGTCCCCATCCTGGTCTGCCTCCACAACTGTATTCAATCCAATCTGGTGGACATTCGAAACCAAGTACATCGAATGAAGATTCGGCTTCTTTATCCGCCTCAATTATCCTTTTCCATTTGACATTTAGTTTTGTCTAAAACAAACAACAATTGTGAGTCAATGACAATTGAAATCATACATTTAGAAACTAGACAAAAACACATTCCCAGTTAATTATCAAACTTACATAAAATTCAGAAGACAGTAGAACTAAGCTATGTCTGAAGTTTTCCGGTTCCGATTCCCGTCTTTTTGCCAATAAGCTCATGTATGCATCAATATGCTGTATCAAACAACGGATACAAGATGAAGAAAACAAAGATACGCAAAGATAAAAATAGAATGAACAAAATGTATACTTACATCAGTGGACAACCAGTTCTTCGGTTGTTCTAATTCCAAGAAAAATGACTGGTCAACGGACTCCTCCGTTCCCACGTTTCGTCTGAAATTAACGTAAACACACCAAATCGTTTCAATTTTGATCATAATAAAACTCAGCATTTGAAAGCTATATTTACAACAACACACCTGACAAGTTTTGTTTTCCTCTTGAATGCCTCATATTTCTGCTTCTGACCTTCACGTTTCGTCTCAGATGCCTGTGTTGGGTCAAGAAATGGAGACTTGCAATATGCGGATCGGAGCCTGACTCGGATCGATCGATCCTCCTCTGCAGCATAGTTGTAACTGACTCTCATATCTCCACTCACAAGCACTGAACCAGCCACTTCCTTCTCAACAGTGGAAGCCACATCCTTCGTCGCTGTGGGAGCCAGCTCCTTCTCCACTAAGGTACCCACCTCCTTAACATGCAAGCTCTGATCTATAACTTCGGTCAAAGGTGCCTACAACACGCAACAATCGTATTCGCAAATATTCTTCATTTCTTCGTCACACCAATAATACATATAACATATAACCATTAAACACAAGTTGAATACCTCTTTGTTCCTTTGACCACGGGTCAGCTCTATCTCCTGCACCAGTGCTTTAAGCACACTCGGAAGTTGCGAGAGTTCCCAGACCTCTCGTTTAACAATGCGTTCCATCTCATTCGGAAGTGCCTTCACTGCCTCCAACAATTCAGTGATCATATCACCACCCTTAAGTTTAAATTTACAGTATGCATGCACATTAGTTTCGTTATGTAAAATAAAAGGAAAACATAAAATTAAAAAAACAACATCGTACTGTAATTACCCTAGATCGAGGTTCCTGTCGGGATGAAATAGGTGGGGGATTTTGCTGAAAGGATGACCGAGTCCGATGCCGTGGGGGAGGTGGGTGTAGCATGTCTTCAAGAGGGGTAGGTGTATACCCTGGTGTAAACTGGTCATGAGGTGTAGATGGATCTCCTGCTGTAAAGTCTTCAAGAGTAGGTGTATATCCTGTTGAGTATGAAGACTGGAGTGGATCTTCTTCATCAAGACTAGTGATTGGAATTGATTTCCTCTGCTTCTTCGCCGATGTCTTTTTCTTCTTTTTTTGTGCCTTCCGCTTCACTGCAGTTTTCCGTGTTGGTGCTCCATCATCACCATCATCCAAATCATTCCCATCATCCAAATCATCCAACGATTCATTATTTTCCTTCATTTCCATTTCCACTGGAGGTATGAATTGCGGACCCTCCGACATATCGAAGTCAACTCCGACCATGTAATCTTTTTGAGCCTCATCATCTGTTGCCTCCAATATCTCTAACAATTGAGCCTGTAATAATGTCATAATAATAAATGGCCTAAGATATTGAAAAAAATTTAATAACTATGTATGTATGCAAATAAACCACCTTCCCACTACGAATATTTGCTTCGAGTTCTGAAATTATTTTCACAAAATTATGAGGCCTCTTATGCATTGTCCAACGCCTCATCCTAGGCAAAGTATGCTCTAATCTCAAGCCAAACCCATCAATCAAAGTCTGTACAGCCTCCATCGCCCATACCTGAAAGTGACAAGTTTAGACAACTATAAAAGTTAATAACTTTTTATCTATAAGCCAAAAGTAAATAAAGAAATAAAGTAGTCGAAACTAACCTCAATAGCCCATGGGAATCCGTATAACCGGTATCTGACCGAGGCACTCCCTTTTTTGGTGTTTCTTGATCGAAATCCATACCTAATGTAGTGCATCGTCATCTTGAATACATAATGGCCCCACGCAAAAGAATTGAATGCATCTAGATCATCAACCAAATTGAAAAGCCAATTGCTGACTTTTTTATCATAAGGCTGACCAAACAAAACATTGTTTGCTATCAGCAACAGTGCCATCTTCAACGAATCGTCGGGCTCTAGAAAGTTGCGTGCTAAAAACCGATCATACACTGTGGACAATTTCAATTCGTGGCCTTCTTCTCCAGGCCAATACCTTTCCTGGATGCCGTTTGCATTTCCCACGTATGGCGTGTTTATAATGTTTGAGAGTTCGCCGAACCGTAGACCGGTAACCATACAAAATTCCCTCTGTCCAAATCTTGCCTTTTTCCCACCTAACGACACAAACAGTTCGTTCTCTCCTGCACCATCTACTGTAATTTCCCTCAATAGTAAATTGTGCACAATCTGAGCTGAAAACAACCAATTTGTAAGGACATTGCTGAAGTGCTTGAAACAACTCGTCATGAATTGATTGTGCTTCCCTTCCAGCCGTAAGATATCCTCTATCGTAGCTATGTTCTTCAACCTACAACCGACGTTGATTAATGCTTTTGGATTCCATTTATTCCTTTTTACCTTCAAATAATCGTCATAATCGATGTTTTCCATCTGCACAATTTACAATAACTTTGGTTCAGTTAAGTAAACACCACAGTTCACAACAATTAAACACACCAGTTCATAAAAATTAAATACACCAGTGATGCAAAATTTAACACACCAGCTCAGATCATTTAAACACACCCTCAATTCAACTAAACCAATTAAACACACCAGTTCACCTCAACTTCCAAACCTAACTGACAAACAGTTTGTGAGATCTGGGTCAATTCTCATATGCCAGCAAAACAAAAAGGCCAAGAACCCTAACAGCACATGCATCAAACACAACCAGGGAACAAAAAAATAGAACTCTATTTCAAATCAAAATCAAAATCAAAATCAAAATCATATTCGAAATCAAAATAAAAAACAACAACATATATTTAAATCAAAATCGACTCAAATCCAAATCGAAATCGAAATCAAATTCAAATTCGAAGTCCAAATCCAATAAAATCAACTCCATCTCAAATCAACTCGATCTCAAATGCACAAATGCAAACAAAAATAGAAATAAAAACAAACCCTAAAAAAAAATTGCAGACCTTTTGGTTTCAACGCCGCCGTGGAAACACTGTCGGGGTCCAATCAAACCGA
Organism: Acer yangbiense; assembly: GCA_008009225.1. Classification (NCBI taxonomy): domain Eukaryota; kingdom Viridiplantae; phylum Streptophyta; class Magnoliopsida; order Sapindales; family Sapindaceae; genus Acer; species Acer yangbiense. The sequence continues at coordinate 23,154,904 of CM017762.1, forward strand.
GTGGCGTTCGAATCGTTGTCGGGGTGAAATCAAACTGTTGATCGTCGATCGTCAATCGTCTTGGTCGTCTTCACCGCGTTGCCTTGGTCGTCGGGAATCACTGTCGGGGTCCAATCAAACAGAGTGGGGTTCGAATCGTTGTCGGGGTGAAATCAAACCGTCGATCGTCGATCGTCTTGGTCATCTTCACCGCGTCGTCTTGGTCGTCGGGTTGAGGTAGGGGTCGAGTCGGGTCGGGGTCGGGGTCGGGTCGGGGTCGTCCCTCCGTTTGCAACGTCGTCGTCGGTTGTTGGTCGTTGTCGGAACTGGGTCCTTACCGGATCTGGTCGTCGCCGGAACTGCTCCTTGCTCATCCCTTCTCTGTAGGGTTTCACTATGTTTTTGGTTTTTCACTTTTCACTTTCAAACTATTCTTTTACTTTTGATTTTGTATTTTTATTTGTTTTTAACTCAACATTATCTTTTGTTTTATTTTATTTTGTTTTGGTTTTTAATTCTTTTTAACTGAAGGGTAATTCTGTCCAAAAGTGAATATGTTGACAAAAACAATACAAATAATAATCATGGACAAAAACAATAAACTCCATAATTTTTTGGCTACTTATGGAGTTTTCCCTAAATAATAATTATATTAATATTTAGAGGAAATTGCATGAAATAATCAAAAATTTTGTTGGTTTATTGATTTTAGCCATAAATTTATATTTTATTATACTTATCATCTTTAGCCTTGAACAGATAAGATTACCCTCCATTTTTTCTTTACTTTACCCACCCCAAAATTTGGAAATGAATTGGCATGTAACTTAAAAATCATTAACATGCAAGTTGAAAGTCAATTGATATGTAATTTAAAACTTAACTGACATGTAACTTGAAAAATCAACTTGCATATAACTTGAAATCAAATGGCATGTAACCAAGTTACATGTCAGGTGAAGTAAAATTTAGGGATAATTTTGTCCAAAAGTGGTCAAAAGTGATGAAAACAATAAAATATAAATTTGTGGCTAAAAACCATTAATCAATAAATTTTTTGGCTCTTTATGAATTCACCTCTAATATTTATAATAAACTAAAATTAAGTATATAATATAAAAATTACTAAATGTTAATAAAAAAACACTAAATTGAAAACAAAACAATTAAAGCAACACAACATTAATAAAAACCTTAAGGCCCTGTTTGTTTCGCCGCATTGTATTATTTTAGTACATTTTAATTGCCTAATACAACAAACACCGTATTAGCTAATACATTATTTGGTGGTATTAGGTTGTATTGTATTAGAAAAAATATTTTTTTTTTCAACAAATATAGAATATTGTTGAAATATGTGTTATGTTGTTAATATATATATATATTTTTATAATTTCAAAATTATATAGGAAATATTTATTTTATATATAAAAATATTATTTATTAAATTTTTTTTCAATTAAACTAAATATTTATTGATTTTTTATATAAAAATATTTATTGATTTACTCATAGTAAGGATATTTAAAATCAAGCTTATTCGTGTATATATATATATTTTAACGGTTGGTCTTACTTGAGAAGAATAGAGATAGAATGTTAGAGTTATGTATTGGAAAAGAGAGAGTTCAATATGTAATACTTAATCTAATGATTTAGGAGAGAGAATTTCATTTTTTTTTTTTTTAATAATTTAATTCAAAAAATATTACTTCTCGAATGAATCCAAAGGTTATGATGATTCGTCCTAACTTTTATTAAAATAAAATGGAGTATTTTTAGAAAATTATTTTTTTAAAATAGTGTCTTTTAGAATAGGAGTGCCAAAAGATAAAAATGATAATCTTAAAATAAAAGGAAGTGTCTTTAGAATTTTTTTAAATTTAAATTTTGAGAATGAAGTGTCTTTAAGAAACAAGTGTAAAAAGAAAAAATTAGATTGTTAAAAGAAGCTTTCTAATAAAATATTTATTAAAATATTGGTGAAGAAGTTTTTTAGGTGGCAATAGAGCCATCCAAAAAATATTAATATAATTAAGGGTTGTGAGAAAAGAGAGAACCAGAAATACATAAAATTTATAAGGATAAATTTGAAAGTAATAAATTAATATATATTTCAGTTATTTTTCATTAAGTGAAAAGTGAAAAAATAATTTTAAAAGCTCATTCAATGGTTTTATAACTTAAAAAATCAAACGAAACAGCTTAATGGCACACATTAAGTGTTCGGTGAAAGAATCGAACAGGCCCTTGGTCTCATTCGTTGGTAAATTGGCCATTCAATTAAATATTCCAGCATCCAACAAAACCAGAAAATCATAAACCCCACAAAAGTCACAAACTAATGTTGTTTACATATATACAAAGGCATTGTTCAAGCATTTACAACTTAACAGCAAATTTGTACCACCAAAGCTTGAAAGCAATCAGAAGAAACTTATTTACAATTTTTTTCTGTGAATTCGGACCGGAGCCATGTTCGAGTACACACACACTCATATATATACAATTCATCGAATGTCTTCTTAGATATAAATAACTGCCTTCCAAGGCCAAGACTAGATATAAGATATTTACACGATCTCCATAAATTACATAGGGCGGAAGCTTACCAGATTAGGGAGGTGGGTTGATTGAAGCTTCTTAATGTCATTAGCTGTAACCTTGCTCGACTCTAAGGTCAGCAATTTTAAATTCTTCAGTGGCTTCAGATGTAGTAACCCAGCACTTGTTATTCGGGAATTTGAAACGTTTAAAGAGACCAACCTTGTCAATCCTGCATTGAAGCCAATAAGGTTTTCAAGACCACACTTTAAAGATACGATAACTAATAGTTTCCAAGCAGCGTCAGTATTCACCAACTCTTCAGAAATAGACCTCAGCATCGAATAGAAATAGAACAAAAGAGAGTCTTGGGCCCGAGACATGTCTTATTTTGCATGCGTAACCCCAATCTGGGTGAAGATGGTGCTTTCAACAATTTTTTTAAACCGGTCATAATTCATCAATGCATATAAGCAGAGCATATGATGTAAAGGTGAAGGAGATACCAGAGATTAACTCCAACGTTTTATCGGTGAGGTTGCTGTTTTGTGAAAGATTTAGCAGTGACAGAGATGAAAGCTCTTTGATATGCTCTACACCTGCATCGGTCAATACTCCACCACATATTTCCAGGGAGCGCAAGTTCTTGAAATCTATTTGACATATAAATAACCAAACATTATTAAATAAATGGCTGAATTCAATCGGATCAAGGGCTGTCAATGAGAATTCCAATCGGTTGCTTCATGAGGTTTATAATAATTAAACATAAAAGCAGAGATGTTCCATCCCAATATCTAATTATTAGCAAGTGATATGATCCAAGTTTCATGATTAGTGTCTTCTACATTCGGCGAATACACTTTCCCGGTTCTTTCCATTTATAGTGAGACAAAAAAAAATGTCAGAACAAATAAATAAACATGCATGTCCAGGGTATATAACATATTTCCAGAGGATGAAGTAGATATGGAATATCAAACATGAATATCCATCTTTTATATATATCCTGTTGTGTCCAAAAACGGCCATTTCTAAAGGATAGTGTATGTGGTTAACCATAATTAAAATTAAAAACCAAATCGAATCCTAAAACATACTGCTGTTGATACGTAAAAACATTTTAGTAGCTTTTGATTGCCAAAATCACTACTAAAAGAATATTTTTCTTCTTGATAGGTAACTGAAGCATTATAATGTCATAAACTTACATTGCAAATAAGTTGTTCCAGAATCTGTAATTTGAGCTCCAAAAAGATCCAGATGAGTCAATCCAGTCAAACCTGTATAATATAATGCAGAAAAAATCTATAAGTTAAAAGAATGCTTTTTTAAGAATTTATGCCATAAATTCAATACATGTCACAATGAAAAGCTGTCCATTTAAAGCAAAACCCAACCAAAAGCTAAGAGCCGGACAGTCACCACTCATCAATCAATATAATAATCAAGTCTGAGAAATTAAATTAAAAGAGCAAAAGACATTGAATTAAAAATAAGTAAATAACACCCAGAGTATTGCATGCTCAAAGGCTCAAATAGGTACGAGACCGTGTTATAAGAATCATAAAAGCCCAAATTATAACATGCAAGGAAGAATTTACAAGTCTAGAAGAAAACATATGGCATCAAGAAGTTAAACGAAAAGTTAATCCAGAAGATGCTGAAGAAAAGTCTTGGACAAGTCATATACACATTTTTTGGAGCATCGCCTGCCATAATGATATAATTCTTGGTAAGAGCAAGTTCTAGTTTCACAAAAAACTGATTTGCTAAAGGATGACCTTAATATATACTACAGAATATGTATAAATTAATTATATGCAAGCATGATCTTGCTATTCGCAGGAGTTCAATACCAATACAGATTTCACATTTGCTAAAACTATATAAATATATATAAAAAAAAAATAAGGAACCTAAAGTTTTCTACAAATAAGGAAGCAACAATAAGTTCAAGAAATGAGACTCTCAAAAAGGACAAAAGCAAAGAAAAGTCCAGCATCAACAAGCCAAAAATGAAATTGCTTGACTTGGAAGAAAACTGTCACATAAACAAGGAAACCTATACTCAAATAGATAATTAATCAAAATTTGGAAGGCAAAATTCATTTAAAGAATTACTTGTTAGAGCTGCAAGTCCAGTATCTGTAATCTGCCGAACATCCAGATTAAGGGATTTAAGAGATAACAATCCAGATAATTTTCTTAAACCATCATCTTTGACTCCAGTAAATGAAAGATTTATACTCTCCAAATTAGTCAAACCTACAAACATTAAACAAATTAAGTCAGCCAAATAAAGTTCATAAAGAAACCGGTGTTTTCAGTTTAATTGGGGTGGGCTGATGGGTGTTGGGGAGGAGTGCACTCATGAATCTCTATAATTCAAACAAAGGGAGGAAAATAAAAATAGAGTTACACAAATATTTGAAAGTCGCTGGAATAGATATCCAAAAAAAAAAACGTCATTGGAATAGAGCTAATTCATCACAATAGAAGACAAAAACAAACATACATACTGAAATGTGATCTTTCAGATGGATATCAATGACTGATCTAGGTTTGCTAACATATTTTAATTCAAGCGGGGCTGCGTTTACTTCTCTCTTAAGGTCAGACTCCAAACCTGATCTATTTGAATAGTTGTTTTTCACACAAACCAAGATAAATAAACCTATTAAAACCAACTCTGGAAATTATTCAGTTTTTGAAAGTGTGATTCGGCATATAGGAACTGGTAATATCACGTGCAAATGTCATATAATTAGTAGAAGGTATTGGTACAAGGTGAATGTCTAACCAGATAGATGGCGTAGCCCACTGCTTCCGACCTGGGTGTCAGACAACTCCAAACAAATCAAATGACAAAGGCCTGAATAAAAAATAGTAACAAAAATAAGGATTGAAAGCGATTGTGTGAGCAAAAGTAAGGTAAAGCAGAATAAGGATCAAGTAGTAAACATATACATAATCAAGTCAGTAAGGTAGGTTTATTCACATGCTATTGGAACTTCAAAACCTTAACACACCTTTATGTGCAAAACCAATGTGTTTGTCACATTGATCAACCCTAAATATAAACACAGAACAATTTATAACAAATAATAATATAAAGATAAGCACGTGGGAAGCTCTCAAGCAGGACCTACTAGTAAAATTGGCTATGATACTATATTAAGTAATTGCAAGACCCATAAATTCAAGCTTGTAGGTAAGGGGTTGAACAGTCTCCTGCGGTACCTCTAGGTAAAACCGTCTTTGCCACAATTATTAAGTAATCGCTAGACCAAAAAACTTAAACTTGACCTAACGAACTTTAATACTCACTGTAGCCTTGTTCCACAAAGACTAGTTTGTGGCTCCACTCTTCAGAGCCACACAGTTACCCTATTTAAAGCTAGACCTCATTAAGTATGTCAGGTTTGTGATCAGAAAAATGTTTAAAATAGGGAGATATGCACATGAGAATTGAGGGGGTCAAGTTGTATCTATGCTTTTTTGCACTTTAGGGTTTGCCCCTGGCTGCTTAATCTTTTGTAATTCGTTTGTAAATTTCCTGGTGGATAGTTTCCTACTATTTGTCTCTCGTTAATATTCATTTTGGTTTTTAATAAAAAAATGAAAAGAAGAAAAGAAAATTGAGTCAACATGGAATAATATAAGGTAGAACAATCCAAAAATAACTCCATCCTGAAAACTTTTAATGAAAAATAGTGCAAAAGAAAGCACAAACTAAGATTTAAAAGTTAAATGAAAACTGTTCACATAATCACTTGTCCTCTCAAAGAGGATGATAGCTCAGTTTGCTTAGAACTCTTGCAATGAAGCAATAAATCTAGGGATCAAATTCCTTTCAAACCAAACTTGGAGGGGTTCAATTTAATTGTGTTTGTGAGAGCAGAGTGACGTGAAGTAATTGAGAAAAGAAAGAAAGAAAGAAAGATGGACAAAACGAAAAGAAACGAAGCAGTCACCTGTCAAGTTAACAAGCCCTTCATCACCAATTCCACATGAATCCAAGTTCAAGCTCTCCAACTGTGTCAATCCTGTTTCAAAGCAATAAATGGAGAATAATGAAATATTATTTTATGACTTACAATAAGTATCAGCTTTATCAAGTTTTCTTATGTTGAACAAATAATCATGAATATTAATTTAAGAAGTAAATTAAATATACTCTTCATCAAGTTTTCTTATTTATTTATTTATTTTTTTACTTTGTGAGATGACCTATTACTTGCAAAATCCAAAAATGTTTTGCATGTGATTAGATGATTCGTTAACAAATTCATTTCGTAAGAATGCGCTACAATTAACCAACTTCTGTCTCAGAAAAGTCCACTAATTTGATAAGCGGAGGAACTGACAATTCACAAATCATTCTGGCAGCAGCAAGAAGAAAACAATGCCAAAACAAATACTAGAAAAGTCAGCAGCTTTTAGTAGATTGGCAACAATATTCCTTTTTTCCTTCAAATTATCAAAAGCATTTACAACCAAACCAAAACATAAAACAAATAAATTACTCTAATTACAGAATAAATAAATATAAAGAAAGACAGAAAGAGAGAAAGAAGACAGCACCCACCTTTCAGGTGTGTCAAACATGCATCTGTGATGTCATTGAACCCCAAGTTCAATATTTTTAAACTTCCAAGCCCTGCTAAAAACAAGAATTCTATGAGGTTGAGGTTAAATTCAAAATTCTTCTAGCCACAAAAAGCAAAACCTATATGAATCTTAGCTAGTTGTAGTGTAATTTATCATCACAGGATTGCTATTAACCGAGTACAAATACAACTTACTTGAAAACTTTTCAGATCCATAATCAGACAGTTGACATCTGTTAAGATTCAAATACATCAGGTCCCCAAGAGCTGCAAGAAATCAAGACAAAGAAAATTAGGCTAAACACAACATAAGAAAAATATTGAGTAGATGCAATTTAGAAGATCAAGCAACTCCTAAATTTAGAAGACCACACCTAGAATTATTTTCCCTGTAAATATACCCCTTGATTTGAAATGACACCAGATCTCTAACTCATAAACTATCAGTTATAACTTATAAACAATAACTCCCAACTAACAAGCCCTGATACCATTGATCAAATGAAACACAAAGACACCAAGAAACTCCAACCTGAAAGAGAATCCAAACATGCAGTATTCACTGGGCAGCCTTCCAAGTTTAATAGAGAAAGCTTTTGCAGTCCTGAAATAAAACAATAACAACAATAACAACAGTGATGAAGAAGAAGAATCTTAGTTTCAAGAGAAAGAAAATTGATTAATGGAGTACATAGCTGTAGTCCAAAATTCTAGATAAAAGCAGTGATTGTAAGAAACCTTTTATTGAATTAGTAGTCAGAAAGAAAATTTGGTTGAAAGAATTGCAAGCAAAAGAATGTTCAAATGGAAATTAGGATGAAATGTCAAATTTATTTTTTTCAGCCTAAATCCAACATTTAGCAAATCTCTAAGGGTGCGTTCGGTGACGTTTCCAAAGTGCGTTTTTGCGTTTTTGAGTTGTATAAAATGAAGAAATGTGTCCGGTGCAGTGTTTTTGTTTTAAATATTTTTAAAATAAAAAAAATCATTCTTAACTTTTAAAGCATGGAAGAGAAAACAGCTTTTTATTGTTCTCGATGTTTTCATTCAATGTTCTCAACTTTTATTTGTCTACTTTATTACTTCTACACGACAACTCCATCAGTTTTTTCCTTTTTGCTTTCTTCTTCTCACTCTCATTTTATTTCTCCTTCTCTCATCTTTTCTTCTGATGTTCTTCCGTCTTTGAAGATCTTTTTCCATTTTCTCCTAATTTTCGAGGAACGTATAATGTGTAACTTCTACTCTTTTTCTTTTCTTGTTAAGATTTTGTTTTTAAAAAAAAAAATTGACTTGATGTAGAGATTTTATTGTTCTTCATCCTCCCTTCCTTGAACTTCATACAAGCTAGGTATGTACCATATGAATCAATTTCGTATTTTATAATTTTCTGATTTGAGCTCTCTGTAAAAAAAACAAAAATGGCATTCTGATTGAGATCTTTGAGTTTTTTGATATGTTTTTTTTTTCCTTCTATTTTTATGCATCTGCTATTTGGTTTGTTTTGTCCAGATCTGCTATTTTTGAGTTTTTTTATTTCTTGTATTTGGTGTTTGTTTTGTTGTTTTATGCATGCAGTATTTTTGGTGCATTTTTTAAGATTTTGTTATTTTTATGATAACGATTTCTAAGATATTACCATGAAGTGCTTATTCGTATTTCGTTTTGGTTATGTAAAATCAGTTGATAAGGCATTTGATAAAAAGACTAAAAAAAAGGAGATGATTGGGAGCTGAGAAAATCTGTGAGAATATTTTCTCTGTGATTCTTTTTATATTGATTGATTCGTCTAATATAGAGACTCATATATATAGACATTTCAGTGAGTCACGCTAAAGGTGTTTTCCCGAAATCTAAGGAAGCTCCAGCCAATCAGATTCATTGATTGAGCCACATCACCTAATTCAGTTACTAACAGTAACTAACAATTGTATTTAACAGACAACTAAAATTTCTATTCTTAACTAACTATAAGATGATTAACGGTCGTCATCGTCCTCTGTTAGTTCCTAGATTGTTGACCATCATATGATTAGTTGATGGTTGATGAAGATGACTCCTTGTAGAGATACTCGTGTTGCTCTGGTATACAATGATGCTCTGTTCTTGAATCCAAACCAGCAGTGTCTGTGACTTTAATACTCAACATACTTGTTGGTACTTTAATTGAGCTGCTAGAACACTTCACCTTATCAGGTTAATCGTGTTGTATTGGCTTTCAATGATGATTGATTGATTAATGTTTACAATTGTGGGTGTGTTGCAAATTTGCAATGATGATTGGTTGATTGATTGATTTTTTTGTTGAATATCTAACAGAAATCTATGGCTTATAATGCTTGAATGCTATTTTATACTTGGTAGAAATTGATACTTGGTAGAAATTGTGCTGATGTTTTGTTTTGGATGATGTGTTCTTATTGTTTTTATAAATTATATAACTAGTATTCAGTATTTATGATTTTACTCATTTGGAAAACTATATAGTGGTATCTGGTTTATTATCATGTATCAAGTAACTCATGTTATATGATGCTTGCTTATTCATATGTGCCATCTTTGTATTTGTCAAGTAAGGTTTCTGTCGTCAGTTTATTATTGTTGTTCTATGCTAACTCAAAACAGTTTTTAAGAAGTCAGTTCTTGTAGCAGTTTTTGAAGATTTTGAGTTCACATGGTGTTTAATGTTTACAGAAACTGATAGTGTTGTCTGTTTGATTGCTTGTTTTCCAGTTTTTGTTTTACGTTCTGCTAATTTATGTATGGTTTATTGTTACATTAGCACTATACTTTTTCAACTCTCATTGTACTATCACTCATTCATTCGGCTTATGATTTAGTCATTTAACTTGGCTAAGGATATGAAGTCTTTCTTCTTTTGATAGGATGTAAAATCATTTTATGCTTGGTAATGTGTACTAGATAATAGGTGTCGTTTGCAGTTCTAAAACAAGGTTTTGATGGGTGAAAGTGTTGATGGTTTATAGTGCTTGCTGTTTTTTTGCTAATGGTTGAATGTTTATGACCACTTAATAATATGCAGATTTTTAGCCAAAAATGGCTCAGCTATGTTAGGGGATAGGGAGATTTGGGAGGTTCAGTGACCTTGTAGCTTTGGCTTTGTTTTGTTTCTTTGTTTTTTTGTTTTCTGTCCTACTTTGCTTGTGCAGTTGCTCTGGCCAGACAGAGTTTTGTGCTTGTTTTTGGCTTTTGGCCTGTTGTGTGGCTTTGGCTGTTTGCCTAGCCTTTAATATAGCTGCTCTTCAAAAAAGAAATATGCAGATTTCTAGTATATTGGATTTATGCTTTAACTTCTCAAGTACAAAAAATAATCATGTAATCATGCAGTTTTTGAGGGCTGTCTTGTGTGTTTCTTGTGGTTTTGTGCTCTGTTTTTTCTCCGGTTCCTCAACTTGGTTGATGTTTGAACTTTTATTTGTAGTATGTTTAGACAATCTCTACAATCTCTATTTCATAATTGTAATGGCCATGTAAATTCATATATGTTTATTCGTTTTTTTTATTAAATATAACTTTATTTTATTGATGTCTTTCAGTTATGAAGATGAAGGTTTCTGTATTTTATCAAAAGCAGAAGATGAAGATTGGTGGAGCAATCATATTGTTGTAATTAGCTAAAAAAAAATCATGTTCTTGTATTTTTTTTTCCTTATAAAACTAAATTCAAATTTTTGTATATATAAATTTCCTTGTACGTTTGATATGTTTTGTGAATCATGTAATTATTTTGATTTATTAATAAATATCTATATTTTTTCCTTTAATGTTTGTATTTTTTTTTTTCTTTTTTGGTTTTGTGCACAATTAAACTTTTTAAATGAACAATTAAGTAGAAATTAAAAATATACAATTTTTATATTGGGTACAATTACAATAGCATTTTTAAGAAGTTATAATAACTACAATAATAACATTTTCTTATTAATGATATAACATCACTTAAATGCTATAAAAGAATAATTATAGCATTAAAAAAACTGAATTTATTGCATGTAAATAATGCTATAAAAAGATAAAACTTTTAATTACATTGGCTGTCATGGCATGTAACCGAATGTTATTGTTTTCTTTTGATAGCATTTTTATGCTGCTATTATATGTGATATTTGTTGTAGTGATTGTTGTTGTTGTGTACTTACTGTTTTTATTGATATCAAAAAAATTTATGAAAAAAAAAATTTTGAATTTCTACCAAACGTTTTCACTGTTTTCATTCTCGGAATATCGTTTTCCATAATTACTACCGGACGCGTTTTCAAACTCGAAAAACAGAAAATGAAAATAGAAAACAGAAAACGAAAATGTTACCGAACGCGCCCTAAATTGCCACCACATGCATGGGATCTAATCAATCTAATTGATGTTGTGTTCCATATGAGGTTAGTAGTTATGTTATTTTTGAAACAATTCCATTCTTGATTTTTGAAAAAATTATAGAACGATATTGTATGGGCCATTACGTACAATCAAAAGTTTTTGGATTTGGAGGGTACTTAACATTGTATTAGAGCTAGTTTTACCTCAAGTGTCTGGGTTCTAGTCTTTCCATGTGGTTATTATTTATATTTGTTTGTGCTTTTTCTACATTTGAACCTAAGTCTATGGTTGGACTTTGGCCATGTGATAATCCCATAATGGTATACATGAGACTCTGTTCAAATGCTTAAATACTGTTGTTTTGGCCTTTGCCTACAATATTAAGCTCTTGAGTTTAATGATTACATTAATTGTTACTTAACAAGTTGAATATGTTACCATTTCAAATTTTTTTCTGTACCCAATAAATCAGTCTTGTGATTTTGTTTGGTTCATCTACTTAGTTAGAAGTTAAATTATGTTTTGAAATGCAATTATTATATTACATACTAGAAAATCTCCTAAATATACTAAAGCAAGGTGGTATGTTCCACATATCCCAGGTGTTATATAAATTTGAGTAAAAATTGTAAAGCATGACAATAATTGATAAAGAAATAAGATACCTGTCAAGTAAGTAATGCCGGTACTTGTAACCTTACTGCAAGAAATTTCTAAGCTTTTCAAGTTCATAAGCCCTGAAATACAATTAGAGCAGATTTCAATCTGAATTGTTCTTTTAGTAAGGTGTATGTATGTGAGAAGGGGAAAAGAGAGAGGAGAGCTGCTGCAAGTAGAGCTAGGTGCTATATAGACTTCCTTGATGTCTTATTGCAACACTTATCTAAACAAGCTGCCATCAAGTTGGTTAATTTACCTTACATGAGATCAAGAGTGCACCAATAAAAGGGAAAAGGTAAATATAATTCATATTAACCATTTGGTACTGAATTGTTAAGATACTTTTTATTTTTATTTATTATTATTATTATTAGATATAATGTTGAGATGCTTAATATTAGGTTTATTGTGATCTAATATCGTATACGGTTGTGATCTATTAATAATTACAGTGTAGCTTATATATATATATAAAGTGTAGCTTCATAAATTTCCTATCAAATTACGCTTCATTAAATTAAATTGGTTATTGATTCAGGAAATCTCCGATTACTGTGAAATTGAATGGCCTCAATTAATTATTATGGACTCAAGCTGTATTAGAAACCTTAAGTGCTGTGACAAAGTCAAAATTTGTTATGTTTGAACATTCAATTCTGATAGCAATCATGCCATAACATGGATATGTTTGGAATATGGTTTCAGTGACCAGTGACATATTTAATGATAAGAAAGTGGATGATTTATATGAAAGTCTATTTCTCTTTAAAAGGGTAACAGTGCTGTATCCATTTCTTTGTTCTGCATCTTTCTTTTTTCCGCTACAGAAATTATATAAAAGCATGTCTGGAACAATAGGAGAGATTTTGAAAGAAATTTGTGATGATAAAAAGCTATAAAAATATATTCCAAAAATAGAAAGCCACATCAGAATTACCTGAAAGAGGCTTCATATCAGAATCTGTGATGCAATTACACCATTTAAAATTAAGAGATTCCAACTTTGTCAATCCTGTAAGAACAGACAAATATACACAGGATAGGAAAATTATTTGACAAACTATATATGCATTTATCAACAGTTGGCATGCGCACTTAACAATTAACAGTACCAATCATGTTCATACTTGCTATGTTTACAATAACTAGGAGGAAAAGACACCATGTGCAAGTTTTCTATTTCCAGCATTCTCTCCTGTTTCAAACATGCTTACAATTTACTATTTATTCATTAAACACTATTTCGAATTTTTTACACCCTAATAAAAACTCAACTCTATACCGCCACTTTGAGAGAGAGAGAGAGAGAGAGAGAGAGAGAGAGAGAAGGTGCATGGACAATAAGAATGTAAACTTCTCAAATCTTTTCCGAAAAGCAGGCTTCATGATTTTAAAGAGCAGGATGATATACTTTTACAAGCATGGTGGGTCAACAATCAAACAACAGTAACTATAAAACTTAGAATACATTTAGAAGTAAACACACCTTTAAGATGAATAAGACCACCATGAATTCCAGTACATCTTTCCAGGTCCAACTTCACCAAGTTTATCAAGCCAGCAAAGGCACTCATTCCTTGTGCAGTAATTGTATTGTTTCTTCTAAAACTCAACCTTGTTAGGTTTGAGAGATCTGAACGATTGCATGCACCAGTGAAAAAGCTGCTAAACTATATACTGAGGGGAAGGTAGTTCACTTATATCACAAAGAAAAGTTCAAGAAAACACATGATAGAAAAACATCAAAATGGTAAGATCATCACCCTGGTAACAAAATTCCAGAAATTTAACAAATTTGAAAAACAAACGCCTTTGAAGGTCCCTAACCTTAAGATATTTCCAAATAAGTCCCAATATTTTTGAAAATGAACACATTAGTTCACACAATGCTGTAAGTTTTAACAGTTGACCTTAAAAGAACTATTAAAAACGTTGTTTTACTCTGGAATGTATTTATTGATTATAAATTGACACTTTAACCTCCAACATCAACAAAATTTAATATTTTAAGTTAAAATAATATTTTTTTTATTAAAGCTATGACAAAAGAATGTTTTTTTTGTTTTTTTTATTTTTTTTTATTTTTTTTTTATAAAATTTAAAAATTCCATTAAAAACAAAATAGGTGGTGGAGGTGGCCTCCACGGCCTGCAGTTCGTTGAGGAGATCCTGGGTTGAGATCTAAGATCTCCTTCATGAAACTCATCCACGAACACGACAGAGGCCTTCCGCTGACCCTAGGGGGCTACCTCTAATGCAATTTGAGGCGGCCTCCTATATTGTATACTTTAATTTTATAATTTTTTTGTTCTGTCTTTCAATTTTTATTATTTATTTTAATTCACTTTTGAATCTTTAACAAATAATTTTAATACTTGTTCTAATTTATTTTTATTTTTATTTCAATAGTGAAAAGACTAATATACAATTTTTTTTAAAAAAAAAGACTAATATACCTTTTGAATGTTAAATTGCATTGACACAAGTCTACTTCCAGGACTTATGTGGTAATATTTTAAAATTCATGTCCTATAGGAGCACCTTTTCCAAACCTGTTAAAATATCTGCTGTTTCACTATACCATAGGTATGTTTTTGCAATTATCCCTCGAAAAATCTATAAACAACAGAAACTGAATCCTATGAAACAATATAAATTTTCAACCAAAACATTCAATCCAGAGTCCAGACTGTATCAACATCATTGCCTTTGATCTGTCCTCATGCCATACCTTAGAGTTCAATTTTGAACAGCCTCACTGAGTCACAGGGGAATCCATAAAATTAAGGTGTTGGAACATGCATAACATTGCAGTTTCTTAGACTAACTCAATAAAGAAAAACGAGCATCATGCCTGGCCATACAATCTATATTAAGTTTGGAGGAAGCTAAAAGTCATTATGTAGTTATAGGCCCTAGGTTTAATTTACTAAAGTCTACTTTAGTGTACTGCATACTAGGAATATCAAATTTTCAATCTTTTTTGTCAACCTTTTGCTCATTTCTAAGCCCCTTCTCTTTTCTAAAGAAAAAAAGTCCTACTGCCGTCTGTTACTGTTTCAATATCATAACATTTTCATCCACAAATAAGCAGTATCTAGTTACTCGAGTATAGTAGAGAGTTCCTTGACATGGTAACCGAAGAAAGTGTAGAAACCTTACTACAAATCTGTTCTATCCCGCAATCTGAAATAATATAAGGTAGAACAATCCAACAATAACTCCATCCTGAAAACTTTTAATGAAAAATGGTGCAAAAGAAAGCACAAACTAAGATTTAAAATTTAAATGAAAACTGTTCAAATAATCACTTGTCCTCTCAAAGAGGATGATAGCTCAGTTTGCTTAGAACTCTTGCAATGAAGCAATAAATGTCGGGATCAAATTCCTTTCAAACCAAACTTGGGGGGGTTCAATTTAATGGTGTTTGGGAGAGCAGAGTGACGTGAAGTAATTGAGAAAAGAAAGAAAGAAAGATGGACAAAACGAAAAGAAACGAAGCAGTCACCTGTCAAGTTAACAAGCCCTTCATCACCAATTCCACATGAATCCAAGTTCAAGCTCTCCAACTGTGTCAATCCTGTTTCAAAGCAATAAATGGAGAATAATGAAATATTATCTTACGACTTACAATAAGTATCGGCTTTATCAAGTTTTCTTATGTTGAACGAATAATCATGAATATTAATTTAAGAAGAAAATTAAATATATTCTTCATCAAGTTTTCTTATGTTTTTTTTTTTTTTTTTTTTAAATGTTTTGCATGTGATTTGATGATTCATTAACAAATTCATTTCACAAGAATGCGCTACAATTAACCAACTTCTGTCCCAGAAAAGTCCACTAATTTGATAAGCGGAGGAACTGACAATTCACAAATCATTCTGGTAGCAGCAAGAAGAAAACAATGCCAAAACAAATACTAGAAAAGTCGGCAGCTTTTAGTAGATTGGCAACAATATTCCTTTTTTCCTTCAAATTATCAAAAGCATTTACAACCAAACCAAAACATAAAGCAAATAAATTACTCTAATTACAGAAAAAATAAATATAAAGAAAGACAGAAAGAAAGATAACAGCACCCACCTTTCAGGTGTGTCAAACATGCATCTGTGATGTCATTGAACCCCAAGTTCAATATTTTTAAACTTCCAAGCCCTGCTAAAAACAAGAATTCTATGAGGTTGAGGTTAAATTCAAAATTCTTCTAGCCACAAAAAGCAAAACCTATATGAATCTTAGCTAGTTGTAGTGTAATTTATCATCACAGGATTGCTATTAACCGAGTACAAATACAACTTACTTGAAAACTTTTCAGATCCATAATCCGACAGTTGACATCTGTTAAGATTCAAATACATCAGGTCCCCAAGAGCTGCAAGAAATCAAGACAAAGAAAATTAGGCTAAACACAACATAAGAAAAATATTGAGTAGATGCAATTTAGAAGATCAAGAAACTCCTAAATTTAGAAGATCACACCTAGAGTCACTTTCCCTGTAAATATGCCCCTTGATTTGAAATCACATCAGATCTCTAACTCATAAACTATCAGTTATAACTTATAAACTATAACTCCCAACTATGCATGAGCTGGTAATTACAAGCCCTGATACCATCGATCAAATAAAACACAAAGACACCAAGAAACTCCAACCTGAAAGAGAATCCAAACAAGCAGTAGTCACTGGGCAGCCTTCCAAATTTAATAGAGAAAGCTTTTGCAATCCTGAAATAAAACAATAACAACAGTGATGATGATGAAGAAGAAGAACAATCTTAGTTTCAAGAGAAAGAAAATTGATTAACGGAGTACATAGCTGTAGTCCAAAATTAGTAGTCAGAAAGAAAATTTGGTTGAAAGGCTTGCAAGCAAAAGAATGTTAAAATAGAAATTAGGATGAAATGTCAAATTTATTTTTTTCGGCCTAAATGCAACATTTAACAAATCTCTAAAGTGCCACCACATACATGGGATCTGATTAATCTAATTGATGTTGTGTTCCATATGAGGTTAGTAGTTATGTTATTTTTGAAACAATTCCATTCTTGATTTTTGAAAAAATTATAGAACGATATTGTATGGGCCATTACGTACAATCAAAAGTTTTTGGATTTGGAGGGTACTTAACATTGTATTAGAGCTAGTTTTACCTCAAGTGTCTGGGTTCGAGTCTTTCCATGTGATTATTATTTATATTTGTTTGTACTTGTTCTACATTTGAATCTAAGTCTATGGTCGGACTTTGGCCATGTGATAATCCCATAATGGTATACATGAGACTCTGTTCAAATGCTTAAATATAGTTGTTTTGGCCTTTGCCTACAATATTAAGCTCTTGAGTTTAATGATTACATTAATTGTTTCTTAACAAGTTGAATATGATACCATTTAAAAAAAAAATTCTGTAGCTGCCCCTGATAGAGACCCAATAAATCAGTCTTGTGATTTTTGTTTGGTTCATCTACTTAGTTAGAAGTCAAGTTATGCTTAGAAATGCAAATATTATATTACATACTAGAAAATTGTGTTGTTTCTCAAGTTTCTAAACTTCACCAAGTTTATCAAGCCAGCAAAGGCACTCATTCCTTGTGCAGTAATTGTATTGTTTCTTCTAAAACTCAAACTTGTTAGGTTTGAGAGATCTGAACGATTGCATGCACCAGTGAAAAAGCTTCTCAACTAATACTGAGGGGAAGGTATTTCACTTATATCACAAAGAAAAGTGCAAGAAAACACACCATAGAAAAAGATCAAAATGGTAAGATCAACCCCCTGGTAACAAAATTCCAGAAATTTAACAAATTTGAAAAACAAATGCCTTTAAAGGTCCCTAACCTTAAGCTATTTCCAAATAAGTCCCAATGTTTTTGAAAATGAACACATCAGTTCACACACTTGCTGTAAGTTTTAACGGTTGACCTTCAAAGAACTATTAAAATCGTTGTTTTACTGTGGAATGTATTTTTTGATTGTAAATTGACACATTAACCTCCAACATCAACAAAATTTAATATTTCAAGTTAAAATAATATTTTTTATTAAAACTATGACAAAAGTTTTTTTTTTTTTTTAATAAAATTTAAAAATTCCATTAAAAACAAAATAGGTTGTGGAGGTGGCCTCCACGGCCTGCAGTTCGTTGAGGAGATCCTGGGTTGAGATCCAAGATCTCCTTCATGAAACTCATCCACAAGCACGACAGAGGCCTTCCGCTGACCTTGGGGCCACCTCTACTGCTATTTGAGGCGACCTCCTATATTGTATACTTTAATTTTATAATTTTTTTGCTCTGTTCTTTCAATTTTTATTATTTATTTTAATTCACTTTTGAATCTTTAACAAATAATTTTAATACTTGTTCTAATTTAATTTTATTTCAACAGTGAAAAGACTAATATACAATTTTTTTTTTAAAAGATTAATATACCTTTTGAATGTTAAATTGCATTGACACAAGCCTACTTCCGGGACTAGACCATGTTTGGTTGGATGGAATGGAATGGAATGAAAAGAAAGCCATTCCATTCGTTTGGTTTGTTAAAATGCAATGGAATGGTGATACCATTGGAATGGGGATTCCACCATTTTGGTGGAATGGGCATTCCATCCAAAAACCAATGGAATGCCCATTCCATCCAAAAACCAATGGAATGCCCATTCCATCCCAAACTAAAATTTATATTCAATAAGTACCATCATATATTCATATGCCCCAACTCCATTCCAAAAATACCCTCCTTTCCAAAAATAATATATTATTATTATATATTATATTAATGATAAATATATAATATATAATATATATATATACAATATTATATATAATACCAAAACGGAGAACCAACAAATATAACAGAATGCACAATGCAATATGTAGAAAATAATAAAACATAAAATTGAAATAAATTCCGACTTGAATAATAGAAAATAAAATTATCATAAACTTACTGTAATCAGTATTAGTCTGACAGCAATGAAGATATACAGGAATAAATCACACACTTTTATTAACTTCAAACTTTTTACAACGGTGAGGAAGGTTAAGAGAGGAAGGTTTGAGAGAAAGATTACAAAGTAGTATAAAGTAGAAAGAAAACTAAAATCAAAACCTGCTTCTCAGCTGGAGAAGAGTCCCTTAAATAGAAAAGATAAATAACCATGGTAAGGATAACAAAAGTTATTCTGACTCTGGTTAAAAAGATAATCATGGCGCTAGTACAAGCTTCACATGGGATGAGTAATGAGGGAGGAATCATTTCTGGTGATGATGCTGAGTCATAGTCACGAGCAATTGTTGGTAAGTATGCTGAGTCATAGTCACGAGCAATTGTTGGTAAGTACTTCAATTGTTTTCTTCTGTCGACACTTTTTTTTTTGTCATTGTCTGCCGACACAGGATTGATAGTGGATGATTCATGATTATAGTTGCTGAAAGTAGAATGGATGGTGAAAAATGCTAATAATGGATCCCATGTTCTCTAAGGATAAGTCTGGTGAACTGTATGGGGCTAAAGCCCCTGAAATTGTGATAAGTCATGGCCGAAGGTGTTCCTACTCTATTGTTGAGAATAGCTGTTGCTTTCGGTGGGGTCATCTTCACTGAGGAAATCATTATGATCTTCTGAATCTGAATCTGAATCTTTTTGGGAAATAACGGCCATAGTTTTCCTCATTTCATCAGCGGCCATATCACAGTACAAAACCCTATTATCCAAAGCCTACACCACCTGACCTCCAATATGAAGAAACTGTTCCTTACGGAGCATACAGTGGCAATGCTTGTTATCAATTTAACATTGATGGTCTATCGGAGTACCAGATTATGACCATCGTCAGGCAAATTCACACTGTTGGCTATATTTACATCAAGAAACAAAGTATGACCCATGCTGATGCCGTCACAGCACTAACCGATGGTTTTGAAGGCCAATTGAAGTACTTACCAACAATTGCTCGTGACTATGACTCAGCATCATCACCAGAAATGATTCCTCCCTCACTACTCATCCCATGTGAAGCTTGTATTAGCGCCATGATTATCTTTTTAACCAGAGTCAGGATAACCTTTGTTATCCTTACCATGGTTATTTATCTTTTCTATTTAAGGGACTCTTCTCCAGCTGAGAAGGCAGGTTCTGATTTTAGTTTTTTTTCTACTTTGTAATCTTCCTCTCCAACCTTCCTCCCTTAACCTTCCCCTCCGTTGTAAAAAGTTTGAAGTTAATAAAAGTGTGCGACTTATTCCTGTATATCTTCATTGCTGTCAGACTAATACTGATTACAGTAAGTTTATGATAATTTTATTTTCTATTATTCGAGTCGGAAATCATTTCAATTTTATGTTTTATTATTTTCTACATATTGTCTTGTGCATTCTGTTATATTTGTTGGTTCTCCGTTTTGGTATTATATATTATATTATTATATATATTATATATTAATATATTAAATAATATATATTATATAAATATATTATTATATATATTGTATAATATATATGTATATTATTATTATATATATTATAAATTATATATTAATATTACTAATGTAAATAATATATAATTATATATTTATATAATATACTTTTATATTTTATTATTATTATTCAAAATATATTTTTATATTTTATTATTATTATCCAAAATATTTAATATATATATTATAATAATATATAATATTCATATTATATAATATATAATAATATTAATATTACTAATATATAATATATATTATATATTTTTATATATAATATTTATATTATATATATTATTATGTAATATATATATATTATATTATTATAATATATATGTGTATATATATAATATGTTATATATTATATACAAATATAATATTATATATACTTTTATATTTTATTATTATTATCCATAATATATCATGTTATTATGAATGTTTTATAATTAGGGGTATTTTGGTCAAAATACATTTAACTCCATTCCATTCCGTTGTTAACCAAACAAAATAATACTAATTCAGAGACTTATTATAAAGTTCCAACCAAACAAAAAACTCGGTTTTCCTTTCCTTTCCATTCCCATTCTCATTCCTATTACCATTCTGATTACCATTCCACCATGTAACCAAACGTGTGGTAATATTTTAAAATTCATGTCCTCTAGGAGCACTTTTTCCAATCCTGTTAAAATATTTGCTGTTTCACTATACCATAGGTATGTTTTTGCAATTATCCCTCGAAAAATCTATAAACAACAGAAACTAAATCCTATGAAACAATGTAAATTTTCAACCAAAACATTCAATCCAGAGTCCAGACTGTATCAACATCATTGCCTTTGATCTGTCCTCATGCCATATCGAGTTCAATTTTGAACAGCCTCACTGAGTCACAGGGGAATCCATAAAATTAAGGTGTTGGAACATGCATAACATTGCAGTTTCTTAGACTAACTCAATAAAGAAAAACGAGCATCATGCCTGGCCATACAATCTATATTAAGTTTGGAGGAAGCTAAAAGTCATTATGTAGTTATAGGCCCTAGGTTTAATTTACTAAGTCTACTATAGTGTACTGCATACTAGGAATATCAAATTTTCAATCTTTTTTGTCAACTTTTTGTTCATTTCTAAGCCCCTTCCCTTTTCTTCAGAAAAAAAGTCCTACTGCCGTCTGTTACTGTTTCAATATCGTAATATTTTCTTCCACAAATAAGCAGTATCTAGTTACTCGAGGATAGTAGAGTTCCTTGACATGGTAACAGAAGAAAGTGTAGAAACCTTACCACAAATCTGTTCTATCCCGCAATCTGAAATCTGGTCACAGTAATTAAGATTTAGGGATTGTATATTTGTGCAATCTCTGAGATGAATCAACCCAGTATCAGTGACATCAGAACCAGAAAGATCCACGCAAAGTAAGGATGAGCTCTGTGAAGCAATGACATCCATCCACTTGTCATTCACCCCGGGGTATTCTCCCAGGTAAACATCCTGTCACAAAAACCTCATAGATCACCTTGGCCCACTAACAATGATTATGAACAAACAGTTATGATTATTCTGAAACCCACACCCAAATCTCATGCTAAGAGTTACCTGGAGAGCACAATCTCGAAAAGCTTCAACAGAATTATCAGTTAGACTTTGGGAATATACCAACTCATTGAAGATTTGCTGACTGATATCCCTCGGGAGCATAGAAAAAGTACTATATCTATCTATGTCCTGTTTAAACAGGCAGCTTAAAGATCAGTCTAGAAAATAAGCTGTTGAGATCCTCAACCAAGCATGACCATAAAATAGAATACCTTGTGTACTTTATGGATGCACAACTCCATAAGGGACGGGCAGTTCCCTTGTCCTCGTTGAGTATCCAAAGGAGGCCTAGAAAATGAGGTCATCAACCACTTTGAACTCCCACTCTTGTAATATCCTCCTCTAAACCCTCTATGCAAACCAGCTTCATAATTCAACTGGTCTCTCTTCCTAGAACATGCTCCCCCCATCGATGAAATATCTTGTGATCAATATATGTCATAAAAACTGCAGCATAACACTACTTTAATCCGTTCAATTACCAAAAATGAAAAAAAGCACCAACGTATGTCACCCTGTAAATAAGAACAGTAGAGCACAATAAGTTTTCAGCCCATATGATCACAAAGAAATACTTTGCAATAGGGGCCCAGTAAGAATTTTCATTCTGATTGTTCACACCAGAAAATACAAATGCAAGCACCACAGAATGTTGTATGAAAAAGACCTCGCTCTATGTGTGTGTCATGGACTTGATTTTAGTCTTGTAGCTCATAGCAAAAAATTCAGGCTCAAACAGGGTCAATACAAGATTCAGGAGCAACAACCTCCAAGCTTAATAGACATAGGAGAATGTATCTTTCTCTGCATTATTTTTCCTCATTTACCTGAATTTCCCAATTGAAACCCACCATTAAATTTCAGTTTCTTAAAATATAAGTGTTAGGCTCCTTAGCTCATGTATTGCGGTGATTATGATTAATAGGCTTATAGCATTGGTGGTCTGATGGTAGTGGTAGTAGTAATGACAATGGTGTTTCTAGTGCTTAATGCAGTAATGGTGATAGTTGTACTACATACAGGGCACGGACTCTTTGAACCAAGTGTTGAATTTATAATGTGTTTCAGATTTAGGTGATGAATTTAATTATCAAAATACCTTCTTCTATAGGGTGAGACAAGTAACATCAAAATTCAGTTGTCTATACAACATAAGGCAACACATAGATTAGAAGTTCTAATCTTGAATACATAAAAATACACCCCTGATGGTTACATCACATCCCAAATTACTTTTAGTAACTCATGGCTACACATACAGGGCATTGATAATCATTGCTAAAAATACAGTCAAAAGCATTGACAGACACACAGACAACTTAAAACTAATGTGATCATGCAATTATGCAAACATTGTTTCTGCTGCAATGAGTGCTGTACTGATTGTAGCAAATGTGTGCTTCATTGAATTATAGGAAGAAGTAAAAGCAAACAAAAGTAACTGATCAAAGTATTGTTTTAGCAATAATGCCTATAGTCACATCCTTTCTTTTAGGAACTTGATTCATTTAAGTTTTGCACATTTAACAGTCCCAAAAAAAGAAAAAAGAAAAGTTTACGTATGACGGCGATTTCTACTAATAAAATAAGTTTTATATCAAGAGTCACATAGCACACGAATCCCATCCTATTTTTGATTACAAAGCAAAACCAATATATACTTCTGTTTCGCTTATAGCAGGAAAATTATGATTAATCAGATATTTTAGTTTCTTTTATTTTCTTACCAAACAAATAGACAATCAAATGATTTCAGTTATACATTTATCAGTTACATATGAATTGAATTGCATAAACACAGCCGATTTCTACTCATAAAATAGGTTTTATGTCGATTTTCAAGAGCCACAGCACACGAATCCCGTCCTGTTTTTTAGCAGTAAATTATGATTAATCAAATAATTTAGTTTTTTCTTTTCTTTTCTAACATTTTCTCACCAAACAAACAAACAATCAAATAATTTCAGATATACAAGAAGTTATCAGTTATAAAGAATTAGAGAATATAAAAGTCAAATCAACATGCAGAGTAAAATTTTGAAGAGAAATTTCATTTTGTGAGCTGTAGAGATTAAAAGAATTCACTCAAAACTGAAAAAATAAAATAAAAAATGATAACAAACAACAAAAACAACCTGAAAAGATTGATTCATGAAAACGAACAGAAATTAAAGAGAAAAATCTGGAGGTGAGTGGAGGAATACCTGACTTTATCATATGATCAGTTGGTGGATTTGCAGTGAAGGAGAGAGTGTAGAGTGTAGAGTGTAGAGTCCTGACTCCAGACTAACAAAAAAAAAAAAGTGCAGACCCGAGCCACAGTCCTGACCAACGGATAGATGACACGTTTTCGTTTGAGTCAGCAAGCGAGGTGGGGTCGGAGTTAGGTAGGTGGAATCAGATAAAATGAGAAGATATAAGTGGGTCCATCTTTGATTTTATTAGATTCGGCTTTGGAGGATTTGTCAGCGTACGTGGACTACACGCAACTTTATCTGACGGTTATTGTATTTCTCCTCGTTGGCTCAATAATTATCATATATTCATATGAATATAATTTAGGTAACGATATTGACACCAATAAATATAATAAGCACATTCATATTTTAATAAAAAAATTAATTATAAAAATAACCCAATAAGAATTTACCAATAAGGATAAATTAATTTAATTAAAAATAAACCAAATACTATGTACACTCATTAATTACACTCATATCTTCAACTATATCACTTTATTAAAATAAAAATAAAAACATAAATCTTAATTCTATTTCAAGTATCAAAATTGTAGTTTTTGTAGAAGAGAAAACAAACTTAAATTATTTTTTACTTGAAAACTAAATTTTGAGTGTTCTCTTTGGATTCGAAAGAATAAAGTAAGGTTTCCAAAGTAAATTGAATTTTAGTTTGATGTTTTATGCATCAAGGTTGTTTTAGATTCATGGTTTATATGTTTGTAGAATTATGTTGTTTGCAAATACTAGAGCTGAGCAAGGATGTCGAAGATCTCATGCCTGCTTGGAAAGGTTTGTTTTGCCTTCTTTTCTTTTCTTTTTGTCCCTAACGTTTTCATTGTGTTACCAGGGAAGATTAAATGTATGATTACACACAACACGACATGATGGATTGAGGTTTTCTATTAACATGTTTGGTTTGTGTTTCAATGTTTTCTTCAACAGCTACAAAGAATAAAAAGATTATTAAGATTTAATGGGTTAAACTCGATTTAAAACTGATCTATATAAACAATAGGATAGGATTTAATGAACTAGAACAGCTAGAAATGCAATGAGATTCCAAAAACAGCAAAAATCTCAATCACATATAAGTAACTTTCAGCAGAAGAGCCAAACTACTTAATTAAGAATCTCTCAAACTACATAATCTAAAGCTAGCTTCAAAGACAGTAAAATTACGAAAGCACATAATTTGATTATAGACACGGCAACATATATATCCGATTCACTGCTTGGATAAAAGTGTTAAGTTTTTTTAACAGATATTAGCTAGGCCTCCCACCGTTCAGTTATCAGTTTCAACAATATATACGTTTTAATGTTTTGACTGCCCTATTTATCTCTGTGGTTGCATCATTTATGTTTATAGTTACTTTGTGTATGTTGATGGTGTAAAGCATTCTTGTGTAGAAGGAAACCGTGTTATGATACCAGGATCTCTCTGTGCTTTTTTTTTTTTTTTTTCTTTGAGAGGGAAAATAAATAGCTCTTTTGGTAAGAGTAGGTTTCACAAGACTAGGATACCAAATCGACAATGTTGCTGCAACCATGATATGAGATGTTATTGCATCTTGACTTGTTCCATCAACATAAGAAATCCAATCTTGCACTTCAAATGATTCTAGCCATGCCAATACTTTAATTTCCTCAACATGAGAAATTCCTTGTATTTCAGGTGACCATTCAGAATCTTATCTATATTTAGATTTTAGTTCTAGAGAAATTGAGTGTATTAATAACTAAAAGGGTTTATAAATAAATTGTATTAAAATGAAAATATTCATTTAAATAAGGGTACTATTGGCATTAAGATGGGTGTTTATAGTAATGTTTTAATTTTAAATTTTAGACATGGGTGTACTTATAAATATGGGTGTACTTATCATATTTATGGGTGTCAATATCCGTACCCTATAATTTATTATAGCATTTTCAATATTATTATACATTTTTGTAGTAACATTTGACTAAGGGTAGTCATGAACCCAGTCCGGTTCCGACGGTTCGGTTTTTTTTTTTTTTTCATATTATTATTATTTTACCAAAAAAAAATAAAATTATTAGACATGTAAAATTGTAAATGCACTTTATTGGGTAACCCAAAATTAAAATAAAATAAATATATGACAAACTAAAAAAAGAAATTAAAATAAAACTAAAAAATATAAAATTGGTCTTGCACTTAATTTTTACCACAATTAAGTTGCATATGTATCCTCTTGGGGTTTAGAGGAATCAAATGCCACGTAGTTCTCTTACCTTTTATTGCAAATTTGGTGATGACGTGATGTGAGGTGGCACCGTAACTAATCGCTGCCATTCGTTCCAGTAGTAGGGGTATGCCGGTCATCATCGAAGAAATCATAGGGTGCATCTTGATCAATTTCTTGTTGTTTGTTTTGCGCCTTGGTCCAATCATCAATACAAGCTTGTATTTGAATTGATTTCGGACTCAAAAGTGAACGTCTTGCGTCCAGAATATTTCCTCAAACGTTAAACTCTTGTTCCACAGCCACTGTAGAAACTGGTGGTAAAAGAATTTGTTTAGCTATAATAACCAAGATTGGAAAATACTTTTTATGTTCATTCCACTAGTGTAGGATATCAAATTTTTTAACATTAGTGTTTCCCATAAACTCAAAAAAGGTACTTAAATAACTTTCAAACTGGGAATATGAGGTCGAGCTTGATGAAGAAGAACCTCGTAATTTTTTATTTTTTGGGGATAACATTTTATACCCTAACCCCATTAATCCGGATGATTATGGGGAATGAGATACATTTTGAGTTTGTGGAACATCTATGCTCAGTGATGGACCATAAACTCTAATATATTCATCATATAACTCATACAATAATGTCTGAATTTTAGAAGAAGACCCAGTAACATCATAATTTATTTGTAAACATTGATAATAAGCAATTAGATAGTCAAACAAATTTTCTAATCTACAGCATGAATCAAAACACATTGCAATCAAATAAATAGTTGGAAACTCCGTATAATAGTCTAACCATTTTATTTTCAAAGCATTAACGAACTCCAGTAATTCTATATCGAATGCACACTCAGAAAATCCTCAAACAATATTAACACTATCAATAATAAATAAATTAGTTGTAGAATAATAAATACCAGATAAATTGTTAGTAACATTATTAAAGACTTTTAACAAACCACAAATTTTAGTACAAACATCCCAATGATTTGAATAAAAATTAATGTGACTAACATTATATTGAATAAAAGTAACTAATAAATCCTTGTAATCATAGCTTTGAGCAAACAATTTATAAGAAAAATTCTAACGTGTTGGAACATCACGGGGAAATCTAATGGCATGCCTACTATTTTGTTTACAAAATTTTACCCATGCTTTCATTGTAGAAGGATGTTTCCACAAATAATAGAGGGCATCTTTAATAAGTTTAATAAAATCTTGAAGAATTACTAATCCTTTTTTAACACATAAATTTTAAACATGACATGCACATCTTTGATGAAAAAAATTACCACAAACATCTTTCATTGTTGGAAGCATTATCAAAACCAATTGCAAAAATGTTGTTTTCAATTTTATACTCTTCAAAAATAATTCTAAGCTATTTATAAATATTAGCAGTAGTATGTGCATTATCAAAAACTCTAAATGAAAGAATTCTTTTTTGGATAGTCCATGCATTATCCATATAATGGCAAGTGATACCCAAGTATGAATACATTTGCTATGGTCGGTTCATATGTCGGCACATACAGAAACATGACCATTATATTTTTCAAAAAAAAAATTCCAACTTCCTTTTTTCTTTGTAATAAATGTTAGAAAGTGCACGTGTGAGAGTGGTTCTAGAAACTCGACATGCAGAATGATTTAATGTCTGTTGACAATAATTAATAAAACCAACATTTTCACCAAAACTAGATGGTAAGTGTTCTACTGCAATTATTCTAACTAATTTTTCTCTATTTTTTTTCATCACTATATTTAAATAATTGTTGGTTAGGGTAACGTGCCTGGAAATTTGAGCTTGTGAACTAGATCCGGCTTATGCGTCTGGATGGTTGTTTGTTATATGATTTCGATAGGAGTCATATCCTTAAGATTTGCTCCACTTAAATACTTTTTTACAATAATTGCAAGCCACTACGGTGCTTCCATCTGCTTGTGTTACTTTCTTCATATGAAGTATGAAGAGATTAGATTTGGGCTGCTTCTATAAATTCCCTTCTGTAGGTGGTTCAAATTCAAAATCTGAAGGGGATCATGCATATTTTCTGATTGGCTTGTTAAATGGGGGGTGGCATTAGGATCAAGTTCGGAAATTATTAGAGGGGGATGATGAGAGTTTAGGGATTCAGCATAGGCTTGGTGTTGAAGGAACTCATGATAGGCGGTGTCGTCATAATCGACATTGTCCGGCATACGACCTTTACCTTTCATAGAAATAGAACGCCTTGGACCGTCTCCACTTCCACTTGTCATTTAAAAAATTGAATTATAAAAATCCTTAAGGAAAAAATGTGAAAAAATTGATGGAATAAATTTGAAAAATTTGTTGGAAATGAATTTTAATTGAGTAAAAAACTAAAAATAAATGTAATTGCAAATAAAATAAATTATTAAAAACTAAAAATAAATGTAATTGCAGGGCGGTTCTGATTCAGTTCCACCATTGGAACCGAACCATAGTCATGTCTACCTAAAGGGTCATTTTTTTTTTTTAAGACTGAACAGTCCTGAATTTTATTGAAGACTGAACAATGACTGAAACCTAAAACTAAATGATATGTTATATATATATAATTTTTATCATCTCTTAATAGAGTGTCAGTTTTTTTTTTTTTGTTTTTTTTTTGTTTAGATAAAATGGTTTTAAAATAAAGAATTTGACATTTATACTCTTATTACTATTAATTGTTATAAATTTTCATTTTATATGATCAAACAACTAAATAGAAACAATTTAACAAATCCTAGCCCATTTTTATGTAATAATGATGTGATATTATTCAAGATTAAGATTTGATAAATATTTTTTTTTTTGTAAAAAAAAATGATAAATAATGATTTATAAATGGTTTTGATTTAAATAAAAAAAAAAAAAAAAGAATTGGAGGCTTAAGGGGTTGAAAGTGACAATGTGATTAATGTTTTTTTTTTTTTTTTTTTTTTTTTTTTTTTTTTTTTTTTTTTTTTAATTTTAATTTTTAAGGTTATCATAAGTAATAGGTTAAAAAAAAATTATACAATATAAAATTGATAAAATTGGAAAAATATTACTTTTTATTCTAAGTTATTTTTTTTGGTATTTTTAAGTTGTTTGACCACTTAAAAACAAAAAACAAAACAACTTAATAAATTCAATTTAGACTCATTAAGTTTTAAGTGGAAAAAACAAAAGACTTTTTTTTTTTTTTTTTTTAAATTTTATTTAAAGAAAAGCATATATTAATCACACGGCCAAAACTGGCAAAACAAGCAACACTAACAAGGAAAAGCAAAGGAGCAAAAGCACCCCAAACCCACACAACAACAATCGACAGACAAAAATCACCACACAAGGAAGCCCAAACAACATATAATGGCACAAATAGAGGAAGCCGAGACAACCCTACCAGCTCCACATTGGATCACAACTCTCCCTATTGAAGTGTTTCCTTTTGCGAAATAGCGTCTTGCTTAGCTAGAGTGTTCGCGAAGGCATTGAAAGCTCTTGACTTATAGATCACTTTCGTATTCACCAGCAACATCAGGAGGCTACGGATCTCATAAATAACCGCTACATGTTTCAACAACCCAAAATCACCACCAATCACCCATGACATAGCTGACATTGAGTCACTAGAAATGGTGATGTCCCTCTGATGGAGATCCAACTTGAGAATGCATAGCTCCAAGGCTCTTTTAATGGTTAGAATCTCAACTAAGTTAGAATCCATACTTCCTACGCCTTGAGAGAATAAACAAAAAACCATTCCTTTTGAATCATGAAGCACCCCCCCTAACACCAGCCGGTCCCGGATTGCCACGAGAAGAACCATCGACATTAAACAAAAGGCCGTCATTAGATGGCGGAATCTAATCCTTAGTTTGCTTAGACTTTGATGTTTTTTTCTCCACACACAGGTTTGTAAGGTTTAATAGAAGAGTAGTAATCGATTCTGAAGACCCCTTCTTGAAGTGTTTAAACCACTACACACTCCTAAATCTAACCAAGTTTACAGCTTGCTCAATAGAAGACCGAGTTCCTTTGAAAACGATTTGATTTCTGCACTCCCAAATGGTCCATGAGATCGCAAAGAACAATGAGCACCAAATTCGTTCAGAATTCGGACCCGGACATCATCCTATCCATCCTTCAAACCACCCTTCGAAATTCCTATTATGACACCAACTTAATCCCCACTAGCTCATACATTCCTCCTACAACGATCTCGACCAGTGACACATCAGGAAAACATAGTCAATTGTCTCAGTTTTAGAGTCGTAGAAGGGGCAGCTCATATCCGAAATCTGATCCAAACCACATCGTTTCACCACATCTTTAACAAGCACTCTTCCACTTAGCAACTGCCATAGGAAGATCTCAATTTTGGGAGGGCAAATACCTTGCCAAATATCTTTGAACGTGGTCGTCACTACGGTCCTATTCATTTCGAGACCTCTACCTAGACCAGGCTATGGAATCCGCATGTCCTCTAATGGGGATGTTATCAAGGAATGACAGAAAAAGATTCCATTATTGAAGTTCCCAATCGAAAGCCAGTCTTTTGGTTTGGATATCCCATATCCAATTTGTTCCACTCCAAGAGCCGAACTCAATCATAAAGCCTGTTTTCTTCACCGCCAAAACATAACATCTTGGAAAGGCATCTTTCAAAGCTTTTCCATCCCATAACTTAGCTGACCAAAAATCTACCCGGTCACCATTACCAATAACAATCTTCACTCATTCCTCAAGCAAAGTCAACGAGGTGCTATCTCCTTTAAAAAGGCTTCTCACACCTTTAATAAATGAGGAATCAGATTTTGAACATTGCCAATCCCAATACAAAGCCTTGGTATCAACTTTGTATTTAGCACAAATGACACTTCTCCACAATGAATCCGTCTCCCTACCAAACCTCCAAACCCACTTAGCAAGCAAAACCTTATTTTTATCGAGAATTCTGCCCACCCCTAAACCACCGTTAGCTTTGCTACGACACACTTCCTCCCACTTGACGGCATGAATTTCTTTTGATGGTACCATCACCCTACAAAAAACTCTTTTGGATTTTCTCAATCCTTTGGGCAATACTAACCGGAACTTTGAAGATGGAAAGGAAATAATTCAGAATATTTGAAATCACCGACTTAACCAACACCAACCACCCTCCTTTTGATAGAAACTTTTTTTTCCAAGGGGCAAGACGATGTTCAATCTTGTTTATGATTGGATTCCAGAACGATTTTGAGGATGGCCTAGCCCCTAAAGAAAGACCTAAATAGCTTATAGGAAGGGAGGCTTTCTTGCATCTGAATACTTTAGCCCAATCCACTGTCTCGCGAGCCTTGCCTTTGCCAATTCTCACCACGCAAGATTTATGAAAGTTTATGTGTAGCCGGAGGCTATTTCAAAGCACTGAAGAATCCTCTTGACATTGCTTAAATACTCAATCTTGGGCTTGAGAAAAAGGATCGCGTCATCCGTGAATTGGAGGTGAGAAATATGAACATTATCCTTACCCAAATTCTCACCCCGAATGAGATCCAGACCATGAGCTTTTGTCAACAAGCCATTCAAACCTTCCACTACAATATTGAACAGGAATGGGGATAGCGGATCGCCTTCTCAAGCCTCTCAAAATATAGAATTGGGGGGTAGGACTACCATTAATCAACACGGATATCAATGGTGTCATGACACAAGCTCTCATCCATCCTCTCCATTTCTTCCCAAAACCCATGCTCTCCATCATATGATCGAGAAACTTATGATCCACACTATCATAGGCTTTTTCAAAATCAAGCTTCACTAATAGGCCACCATTTTCCTCTCCCTTCCATTTATGGATAATTTCCTCCGCAATCACAAAACTATCAATTATTTGTCGCCCTTTAACAAACGCCATTTGAGCTTCTCCAATGATCAAATCCATCACTTACTTAAGCCTATTGGCCAACACCTTAGATAACACCTTGCACATGGACCCTATCAAGCTAATTGGTCTAAAGTCTTTTACTGATTCTGGATTCACTACCTTTGGGATAAGGGCAATGAAGGAATGGTTCAACTCTTTAACCGTAGAGCCGTCATTGTGGAACTCCTTGATGAAGTTCATGAAATCTTCTTGAATATCCCCCCATTTAGCCTTTAAAAAGTTCAAATTAAAGCTGTCGGGACCCAGCGCTTTATTACCATCACACCCATTTAAGGCAACCATCACTTCTTCCTTACTAAAATCTCTTTCAAGAGAAATCTTCTCCTCATAGGATAGAATTTTAAGTGCCTCCTCCTTAATAATCGGCCTAGGCCAGACACCCATTCAAACTGCTTTTTGAAGAAACTAAACACCCTATCTCTAATTTGGGATGGATCTGACATTCTTGTCCCATTGAAGGAAATTTCTCTAATATGATTTATTCTCCTCCTACCATTGGCCACACAGTGAAAGAATCTCGTGTTTCTATCACCTTCTTTGATCCACTTCACCCTCGATTTTTGGTACCACGATTGCTTCTCCCTTCTAAGATTCTTCCACAACTCTCCCAAAAACTTAATGTAAGGATTCCCGTTGTTTTTAATTGGCTTATTTCGTGATCAAGCCATATGTGGGGGTTCTTTGTAAGGGTAGCCTAAGTATCGGTCTTAATGTTCGAAGCCCTTTGAAGACCTCGTGTTGATAAGCACCGAAGGTAAATTTCTATGTGCTTACTTTTCTTTGAAGAGATTAGTTGCACACACACACTTAACATTCATTGCATATGTGTGCATTCTCTTCATTTGTCACATTTCACACTTACACTTATTTATTATATTTTGTTGTGTGTAATTGTGTCATGTTGTTGTGTAATTCGTTTCTCGATAACTTTCGGAAACGTCCGCGCATGCACTAGAATGTGCTTGGTTTAGCGCGAGGACCGCCTATGGAGAATGCCCTTGGCTTCTCCTTGGTTTTCACCTATCTAGGTGATCGGCGGTTATGATCGGCGGCCTGGCCGCCGAATGAAACCGCCGTTTCAGTCCAGATTGGTCTGTAGCATTTCTGCGGTTGAGATCGGCGGTCACGATCGCCGTTCGAAACCGCCGTTTCAAGACCTGATTGATTTATCTCTCAGTCTAATTCGGTGGTTGAAACGGCGGGCATGAAACCGCCGTTCGAAACCGCCGTTCATACCTGGTTGATTTTAATCTCTCTGTTCTGTTTCGGCGGTTGGAATCGGCGGTCACGAAACCGCCGAATGAACCGCCGTTTATGCTCTGTTCTTCACGAGCTCAATTCGGCGGTCATGAACGGCGGCCAGGCCGCCGATTGAAACCGCCGATTGGCGCGTTTCTTTGAAACTTACTTAAACGACCTCACTTTGATTTGGCCCCCTATATATATGCCACTTTGACTTTAGGTCAATTAAGAGAGTTCATATTCAGAATTCATACTTAGGATATTTTTCAAAGAGAAGAAAAATTCCAAGAACTCCATTCTTGATTCTCAAACACTTTTTCATGATCATCAATCATCATCTAGCATCATCTTAGATCATCTAGATGTCATCTAGCATGGAATCTTCATCATACTTTGCTTGGTAAGCTTTTCACTAATATCTTACATGTTTTGTGTTTCTCTTATCTAGCAATCTCAATTAATTACTTGTTTGTTATTTTGTATGCTTTAGATACAATATTGAGATGAGTATGATGTATGTTTGAGATTTTATATTGTGCTTGCATATTAGGTTTTGTGCTTAATATTGATTAGCTAAACTAATTGACATGTCATTTAGTTTTGATATCTAGGATTGCTCTTAATTGCATATTAATCATCTTAGATAAGCATATAGGGTTTCCCTTGCTCTATGTTGCATTTTGGATATTCACATATATTCACTTAGGGTTGTATTCTCTTCATAGAGAAAGTAAGTCTTGTGTGTAGCATCCGGGATTAGGTTGCTTAGAACGCAAGCAAATTGGACTAGGTTCACTCATACCGGGATTAGGTAGGTGTGTGATTACTTCCGGGATTAGGTTGTAATCGTTTGCACATTTAGTGGATTCGAGGTTCGAGTGTGGCTTACTTACATAGCCCGTGGTTTTTCCCGTGAGGGTTTCCACGTAAAAACCAAGTGTTGTTTTAATTTCCGCACCATATTACACTTGCTTGTTTATATTATCTTGAGGGCATTTTCGTAATTTTGACTAACACGAAAAATTGGGTAAAAAGCGTAAAATCTATTCACCCCCCCTCTAGATAGCTTTATACACACCGTGCTATAATTTGTTTCAATTGGTATCAGAGCGGGTTCCTAGACATACATAGGTGATCCTTGCTTTTTGGTGTGTTTTGCATTTTGTGTGTTTTTTGATCATTCATACATTTGCATTCATTTCATTCATTCATAAACACTATGAGTGGAAACGGTGGAAATGGTGGTGGCCACGAAGGAGCTTCTAGCACAAGGCCTCCACTTCTTACCAGATTGAACTATTCCCAATGGAAAGGGAAGATGGAATCCTACATATGCCAAATTCATGACCGTGCATGGATGGCGGTGGAAGACGGATATGATCTCCCTATGATGACTCCCGAGGGTGGAGGACAAGATGTTTTGAAGCCTAAGGCGCAATGGAACGCGCAAGAGTTTGAGGCTTCTAAGTGGAATAGGAAGGCTATGCATGCCATTATGTGTGCTATGGATGAGAATCAGTACAAGCTTATTCAGAATACTCAGATTGCCAAAGTGGCATGGGACATCCTTCTAGTTGCACATGAGGGAACCGAGGTGGTGAAGGAGTCCAAGCTTCAAGTCCTCCAAACTCAGTTTGAGCTTCTAAGGATGGGAGAGGATGAATGCTTCAATGACTTCGAAATCAAATTGATGGACATTGTAAATCAAAGCCATCAACTCAGAGACCCATATTCGGATAGGAGAGTCAAGCAAAAAATTATGAGATCTCTCCCCGATAGGTTTGAATCCAAGGTGACGGCCATAGAAGAAAATAGTGGCTACATGGATATGAAGCCAAGTGAGGTGATTGGGCGTCTCCTTGCATATGAGTCTAGGAAGGCTCCTAGCACCACTACTCCTCCTAAGAAGTCTAAAGGAATAGCTTTGAAAGCATCTAAGGATGCAAAGGAGGCAAAGCATGAATCGGATGAAGACCTTGCCTTATTTGTGAAAAGGTTCAACAAGGTTATGGGGTTCAAGAAGAAGAAGGGATTTGGGTCAAGAGGACAAGATTTGAAGAAAAAGAGTTCCTTCAAGAAGTTTGAGCCTAGACAAGAGAGGACCGAAAGGAAAGGGGTCCGATGCTTTGAATGTGGTGGGATTGGTCATTTTGCCCCCGAATGTGCTAATCACAATGAAAAGAAGAAGACCAAAGTGATGGCCGCCACTTGGAGTGGGAGTAGTGATGACTCCAATGAGGAAGATGAGTCTTCAAGTGAAGAAGAGCTCATGGCTAATCTCCTAGCTTTTGCCTCCTCCCATAAAAGCAAAAGTGCTAGTGAGAAAGAGGAAATGAGTCAAGAGGAAAATGACTCAAGTGAAGAAGAAAGTGATTCCTCATCTAACTCCATAAGTAGTTTTGTGGAGAAAAAGGTGCTTGCTAAATGCCATGCCGAGTTTAATGATTTAGCAATCAAGAGCACAAGGAAGATCAAGATGTGAAAATCTTGAGCTTGCATCTCATAATGACCACTTAGGTGAACAAGTGGAAAAATTCAAGAAGATAGAAGATAAGCTAAGAGAGGAGTTAGCTTTATCTAGGAGGAATGAAGAAAGTCTAAAGAGTGAGCTTGAAGAAGTTAGAAATTC
This sequence comes from Acer yangbiense, assembly GCA_008009225.1. NCBI lineage: Eukaryota > Viridiplantae > Streptophyta > Magnoliopsida > Sapindales > Sapindaceae > Acer > Acer yangbiense. The sequence continues at coordinate 23,191,370 of CM017762.1, forward strand.
TATGACTAGGATGGATTCTAGCACCAAGAAGCTTGACCATTTGCTTGGTGTTGGAAAGAGTCCATGTGACAAGAGGGGTCTTGGGTATGAAGATGACAAGAAGATCTCTACCTCTAACAAGACCGTGTGTGTCAAGAGCTTGAAGAGAGAAGAAACTTCATTTGTGCAAGCTCCTAGAAAGAAATTAGAAGTAGGACAATGCTCTAATGCACAAGTGAAGATGGGGCCAAGAAGGCAACCTCAAGCTCAACCCCCTAGGGTCTCTCAAGCCAACATTCCTCCTCAAATGGCTCACAAAGGAAAGAGACCTATCATGCAACCTCAAGCTAGGAAGCAACCAAGACCGGTTCAACAACGAAATAGGATTGAACCCTTTCATCCACAAAGACAAGGACAAGGTATGATTCCTTATTTCACTCCTATATGTCATTTTTGTGGATTTGATGGTCATATTAGACCACATTGCTTTCGATATATAAAAATGTGCAAAACTAGAAGCATGATAGAGAAGAAAAAGAAAAGAGCCATGATGCATGTTCCTAGGAATGATAATATTATTATGCATGATCCTAGGACATCTAGAGCCCATATACCAAAGACCACTAAGAAAGCTAAGATTGTTTCTAGGTGGATTAGAAAGAATGATATTGTTTGCCATGTTGCTCAAATAGCCTTGAAGGCAAATTCTTCTAATTTTTGGTATCTAGATAGTGGGTGCTCTAGGCACATGACGGGAAACAAGAGTTTCTTCGAGACTCTTGTTATGGAGGAAGGTGGATATGTCACTTTTGGTGATGGATCCAAAAAGAAAGTAGTAGGGAAAGGAACCATTTCCGTTCCCGGATTACCCTCCTTATCCGATGCTTTATTTGTTGATGGCTTGAAAGCCAATTTAATAAGCATTTTACATCTAAGTGATGAAGGATATTCCGTCTTGTTTTGTAAAGATGATTGCTCGATCCTAAAGCCCGATGGACAAACCTTATTGAAAGGTATGAGATCTAGCGACAATTGCTATTGTCTTGAAGCTAGAATAGTCTCAAACAATGTGTCCATGGATGAGCAAATTGAGTTGTGGCATGAAAGACTTGGCCACATGAACTTTAGGGATCTACGGACCCTTGGAAAGTTCGAGTGTGTGCGTGGCCTCCCTAAGCTTGGGAAGAAAGCCAATGGTGTTTGTGGACCTTGCCAACAAGGAAAGCAAACTAAAAGCATGCACAAAAAGGGTAAGTGTCTCACCACCAAGGAGCCTCTTGAGCTTCTCCACATGGACCTCATGGGTCCCATGCAAACCGAAAGTTTGGGTGGAAAGAGATACATTTTTGTATGTGTTGATGATTTCTCTAGATTTACATGGACATACTTTCTTAGAGAAAAATCCGAAACTTTTGATAAGTTTAAAATGCTTTGTACTAAATTACAAAATGAAATGAAATCTAACATTAGAAGCATTAAACGGATTAGAAGTGACCATGGGAGAGAGTTTGAGAATGCCTCTTTTGAAAGCTTTTGTGATAGCTTAGGCATCTCCCATGAGTTTTCGGCTCCTAGGACACCTCAACAAAATGGAGTTGTTGAGAGGAAGAATAGGGTCCTCCAAGAGATGGCCCGAGTGATGTTGCTTAGCAACAATGTCCCTAGGAACCTATGGGCCGAAGCCATTAATACGGCTTGCTATATAGGAAATCGTGTGTTCCTAAGGCCCGGTTCTAGAAACACCTCCTATGAGCTATGGAAGGGTAGGAAGCCAAATGTTAGCTACTTCCACACATTTGGAAGCAAATGCTACATTTTAAATGACCGTGATCAACTTGGCAAGTTTGATGCTAAGAGTGATGAGGGTATCTTTATTGGCTACGCCTTGAATAGTAAAGCCTATAGAGTTTTCAACTTGAAGACTCGAACCGTCATGGAATCATCAAATGTGGTCATTGATGATACTAGGCTCAAGTCTAATGACCATGAGGAGGAGGATGTTCTAGAGGATGACTCTCCTTTGGAGAGGGTTGTGGTGACTCCCAATGTTGGGACATCTAATGAAGTCACACAACCCATTACTAGAGTACCTCTCTTGGTCTCTAAAGAACCCGCTCCATGGGTTAGGAAACTCCATGATAAAGAAGATATCATTGGAGAGGTAAATGAGGGTGTTAGGACTAGACGTCAACTTGCTAATCTTATTAGCTATACTTGCTACACCTCTCAAATTGAACCCAAAAAGGTTGAAGAAGCCTTACATGATGAATTTTGGGTTCTTGCCATGCAAGAAGAGCTAAACCAATTCGAAAGGAATGAGGTTTGGACTCTAGTTCCTAGGCCTAAGACCACTAATGTCATAGGCACTAAATGGATATTTAGGAACAAATCCGATGAGGATGGCAACATAGTGCGGAACAAGGCTAGACTTGTAGCACAAGGGTACTCTCAAATTGAGGGTATTGACTTTGAGGAGACATTTGCTCCCGTTGCCCGTCTAGAGTCTATTAGGCTTCTCTTGTCCATTTCTTGTGTGCACAAGTTCAAATTGCACCAAATGGATGTCAAGAGTGCCTTCCTCAATGGCTTCTTGCAAAAGGAAGTGTTTGTTGAACAACCCAAGGGGTTTATGGATGCTCACCACCCCAACCATGTCTATCGCCTCAAGAAGGCACTATATGGGTTGAAACAAGCACCGAGGGCTTGGTATGAGCGCCTCACTCAATTTCTTGTTGACAATAACTACACAAGAGGTAGTGTTGACAAGACACTATTCATCAAGAGAGACAATGATGAGCTTTTCATAGCTCAAATATATGTCGATGACATAGTGTTTGGCTCCACCAACAACACCAAGGTCCAACAATTTGTTGATGTTATGTCTTATAAATTTGAGATGAGTCTTGTTGGTGAGCTTAATTACTTCCTAGGTTTGCAAATTAGGCAACTTGATAATGGGATCTTCATAACCCAAGCCAAATATGCCAAAAACCTTGTGAAGAAGTTTGGTCTTGAAAAAGCCAAACATTGTGACACTCCTATGAGCACCACTTTGAAGCTAAGTAAGGATGCTAGCGGTAAAAGTGTGGACCAAACCTTATATCGTGGCATGATAGGGAGCTTGCTCTATTTGACCGCAAGTAGGCCCGATATATCATTTAGTGTAGGAGTTTGTGCTAGGTACCAATCCGATCCCAAGGAGTCCCATCTCTCTTCGGTTAAGAGAGTCATTCGTTTTGTGAATGGGACTTCCAACTATGGGATTTGGTACTCATTTGACACTAATCCTAGTCTTGTAGGATATAGTGATGCGGATTGGGCAGGAGATTGTGATGATAGGAAGAGCACATCAGGCGGTTGCTTCTTTCTAGGCAACAACTTGGTGTCTTGGTTTTGCAAGAAGCAAAACTCGATTTCCTTGTCCACGGCGGAAGCCGAGTACATAGCCGTGGGGAGTGGATGCACTCAACTTATGTGGATGAAGCAAATGCTAGTGGATTACGGATTCAACCAAGGTACTCTCACTCTCTTTTGTGATAACATGAGTGCCATTAATATTTCCAAGAATCCGGTGCAACATTCTAGAACTAAGCATATTGACATCCGCCATCACTTCATTAGAGAGCTTGTTGAAAATAAATGCATAGTACTTGAACATGTCTATTGGGGTATGTCTTGTGGAGTGATGTTCTATGATTGACCCCATATGGGGAACTCAAGCAAAGAGAGCTATTTTGCATTCTTGTATCTTGCAAAAAATTTGAAATATCTTATGCCTCTTCTTTTAATTGCTTGAGTAAGCTTGGTTGTACATATGTATATATGTTTTCAAATTCTCTAAGTGTGAACCTTGCTTGTCTACAATCCATGTCATATTTATGTTCAAACATGCATTTTTGGACTAGGATATTTACATAGGAAGTATGATGTGAATGACCTATAGTTTTCTCCATGACATGATGATTCTTTAATAACATGCTAATGTCAAATGAAAAAGCATGAAATTCATATAACATGCTCACATGAAAAGCATGAATTGATGATTGCATATTCTTAAAATGCAAAACTTGTGTGAAAACTTATGAGACTCAAAATGAATAAAGGATCTTGTATCCATTCAAAGGAATTTACATTCCAAATGTCTCTCTTTCTTTATTAGTTGAACATGGTTACTATCATACGGATAATTTTATCCGGAAAAATCAAATAGGGTGCAAAGTCGCTCATGCCATGTTTCGCTTATAAAGTTGGATATAGTTGCTCTTAAATTGAAATCAATAATCTCTATATCCTTGCTTTTCCCATGACATTGGTGAAATTGGTTTGAATTCTTATTAGAAACCTTTGTCATTTGCTTTGCCAAATACCATTGTATTTTGGACTTGAATGCTATATGTCTTGTATGCAAAACATGTTGGATTCACACATTTTCTCAAAATAAATCTCCTTGTTTCTCTCAAATTAATTGAAGTGCATAAAGTGACTTATATGTATATGCATATCTTGCATGCTTCTATCTCTCGTTGCTATGAGTGACCCGGTTGGGGACTACTCCTTTGCCTATATCATGACAAAAAGGGGGAGTAGGATATGGTAAGGGGAGGTGCAAAATATAGAAGCTTTTGTGCACTTTGGGGAGAACATACATTGAGGGGGAGTAACCCGTTGAGGGGGAGCATTGCATTTATCATACATTGCATACATTTGGTAATGTTGTGCCTAAATTCTAAAAATGCAAATGCTTGGTATTGTTCTCACATGATTAATCTCACACTTTTCTTGTATTAGAAATGTTAGAAACTCTTTTCAGGGATTGATTATTCTACAAGAGGATTGAAGACTTCAAGATGCATTAGCTTATCTCTTTGTAATGTAGAATATCATTATAGTCCCGTAGTTTCTATTTTTTTGTGAGGAATCATTGTGAGTGATGGTTTTGTCACGAAATAGCCAAAGGGGGAGATTGTAAGGATTCCCGTTGTTTTTAATTGGCTTATTTCATGATCAAACCATATGTGGGGGTTCTTTGTAAGGGTAGCCTAAGTATCGGTCTTAATGTTCGAAGCCCTTTGAAGACCTCGTGTTGATAAGCACCGAAGGTAAATTTCTATGTGCTTACTTTTCTTTGAAGAGATTAGTTGCACACACACACTTAACATTCATTGCATATGTGTGCATTCTCTTCATTTGTCACATATTCACACTTACACTTATTTATTATATTTTGTTGTGTGTAATTGTGTCATGTTGTTGTGTAATTCGTTTCCCGATAACTTTCGGAAACGTCCGCGCATGCACTAGAATGTGCTTGGTTTAGCGCGAGGACCGCCTATGGAGAATGCCCTTGGCTTCTCCTTGGTTTTCACCTATCCAGGTGATCGGCGGTTATGATCGGCGGCCTGGCCACCGAATGAAACCGCCGTTTCAGTCCAGATTGGTCTGTAGCATTTCTGCGGTTGAGATCGGCGGTCACGACCGCCGTTCGAAACCGCCGTTTCAAGACCTGATTGATTTATCTCTCAGTCTAATTCGGCGGTTGAAACGGCGGGCATGAAACCGCCGTTCGAAACCGCCGTTCATACCCGGTTGATTTTAATCTCTCTGTTCTATTTCGGCGGTTCGAATCAGCGGTCACGAAACCGCCGAATGAACCGCCGTTTATGCTCTGTTCTTCACGAGCTCAATTCGGCGGTCATGAACGGCGGCCAGGCCGCCGATTGAAACCGCCGATTGGCGCGTTTCTTTGAAACTTACTTAAACGACCTCACTTTGATTTGGCCCCCTATATATATGCCACTTTGACTTTAGGTCAATTAAGAGAGTTCATATTCAGAATTCATACTTAGGATATTTTTCAAAGAGAAGAAAAATTCCAAGAACTCCATTCTTGATTCTCAAACACTTTTTCATGATCATCAATCATCATCTAGCATCATCTTAGATCATCTAGATGTCATCTAGCATGGAATCTTCATCATACTTTGCTTGGTAAGCTTTTCACTAATATCTTACATGTTTTGTGTTTCTCTTATCTAGCAATCTCAATTAATTACTTGTTTGTTATTTTGTATGCTTTAGATACAATATTGAGATGAGTATGATGTATGTTTGAGATTTTATATTGTGCTTGCATATTAGGTTTTGTGCTTAATATTGATTAGCTAAACTAATTGACATGTCATTTAGTTTTGATATCTAGGATTGCTCTTAATTGCATATTAATCATCTTAGATAAGCATATAGGGTTTCCCTTGCTCTATGTTGCATTTTGGATATTCACATATATTCACTTAGGGTTGTATTCTCTTCATAGAGAAAGTAAGTCTTGTGTGTAGCATCCGGGATTAGGTTGCTTAGAACGCAAGCAAATTGGACTAGGTTCACTCATACCGGGATTAGGTAGGTGTGTGATTACTTCCGGGATTAGGTTGTAATCGTTTGCACATTTAGTGGATTCGAGGTTCGAGTGTGGCTTACTTACATAGCCCGTGGTTTTTCCCGTGAGGGTTTCCACGTAAAAACCAAGTGTTGTTTTAATTTCCGCACCATATTACACTTGCTTGTTTATATTATCTTGAGGGCATTTTCGTAATTTTGACTAACACGAAAAATTGGGTAAAAAGCGTAAAATCTATTCACCCCCCCTCTAGATAGCTTTATACACACCGTGCTATAATTTGTTTCACTTAAGACACTCAAACCTTAGATTAGACGACCACCCCTCCACAACAACCCTTTTATCCACCTCACTTAACTTATCTTCAAAATCTTTAAAGGAGACCACATTTTTATTATTGGAAAAGAGATCTTTTCATGCACATCTTAGAAGCCTTCACTCTAGAAAATAACACAAAGCCATTGAACCCTTTCACTTTACATTCCTTCCATCTTTTAGAGACCTCTCCCATCATGGACTTCTCTTCAAACCACCAATTGAAAAAACGAAATGGAATCGAACCCCGTTCCTCTCTCGACTCGCCAATGAAAACTAGATTATAATCGAAAAGACTCCTAGGCAAAGTCTTTTGGATTAGCTTAGGGAACCAAGTCAACAACTTTGGAGAGAGAAAAAACCTATCCAACCGTGCCCACGCACCCTTCTCCCTGTTGTTAGACCAAGTAAAAGTCGACCCTTGTACATGAATGTCCACTACCTTTTCTTGGATGATGAAACCAATGAAGCTTCTCATGGCTCCCACATTATTACCTTCATAGATTCTTTCAGACACATCAAGGACCGCATTAAAATCCCCCATATGCACCAAGGCCCTAGCAAGGCAACTTGCGATCTCATAATAAATTCCCAAAGCTCATCTCTTTCGCTTTGAAAAGACACCCCATACATATTACAAAACACCATTTCTTTGTTGATATTCACCAATAACCCCGATAGGATGATACATTGTTTGTGTGTGATGCAATCTTTGACTTTGAAATTGTCTTCATTCCATAATGTAACAAGCCCACCAGCGGCCCCAACAGAACCAACACCCACACCTCTAGACAACCAATTCCCACCTAAACTTCTAACAACATTACTGTCAAAGACTTTGATTTTCGACTCTTGAATAAAGATGAGTAATGGTCTAGACGAATTGATAAGGCCTCTAACCACCCTTCTTTTCTCCTTACACCCCAAACCTCTAACATTCCAAGATAACATTATCATAAGAGAAACGAGACCCTAAAGCAACGCACCAACTAGCTCATCAATTCCCGACAACTTCCAGTTGTCCATTATCTTCTTGCTCCATCCTACCTATAACCTCTCCTAATTCAGTTTCCCTACCTTTAAAATTGAATCCCAACGCCACCTCCATCTCTAATACCTTGGCGATTTCTACTTTTAGGCTCTAGAAAGAGTCAAACATGAGCTCATTATCAGTATCCCCTTCTCTGCTACTTTTAATATCATTCCAAGACCTTTCTGACTTCCTAGCTCTAAAGTCATACCCTCTCGCAACACCTTCTTTAACTACCTTAGCGATTTCGACCTCCAAAATCCAAGGCACAGAAGCTCTGTTCTCATCTTGCTCAGTCTGAGTTTTCTCACTAGGCTGAACAGGTTCTATCTGTGCTAAACCTGTACGCTTAATCTTCGAAATTGGTTCAGGTGTGTTTTTAATTTTTGTTCCCCCACATGACCCAGATAATGGTTGGAAGAAAAACAAGGGTTTGTCATTAAGGGCCATAAATCTTGACGAGCCTGAACCGGTTCTACAAATACTACTACAAATTACGCTATTCTACTACGGTTATTTTAAAGAGGCGCGCGAGTGTTTTACCCTTTTTGCAAGTGCACAAGTCGTTAAATGAGTGTAGTGTTTAGAGTAAGGGTTATCGTTCCCACGAAGGATTAGCAATTTACACTTACTTAGAATAAAAGTTAGTAACACTAAAGTTCACTCTAACTAATGTCAATTCAATAAACTAAGATGATCAACACATTAACTATGCTAAGTTTGGAATTGATTACGGAAATTGGTTACAATTATTTGGTTTAAATTCTAGATTAAAGGATTGCTAGGAGATAGATCCATTCAAGTAACAACTTACTAGCTAATCAATCATTCATTAAGATTAATCACAAAGTCCCTATCATGCATCTATTCATGTCAAGTTATAAGGCCTTAGTTCCTCAACTTTAATAACCACCTAGAGTTAGGAGAGTGATTAAAGGATTTTACTAAGGGTATTGAGAAAGATTCATAAGATAGCAATCCTTATGTTATAGGTAAAAATCGTTATAAAGGACACGTCACCCCCATGAAGAAGCCACGTAAGCAGGAGCCAGGAAATGTCAACTCGAAAGGGGAAAATCCCCCGAGTAACCCATTCAGCTGAAACCAAAGCAACCCGATTACAAACAAAGAGAACCGGCTCGGGCAACACCACCTACTCGAGCATACTCGGGAATCAATAGGAAGAGATGGCAGCGGAAACTCACTTCCTAAATACATGGAAGGAATTTGCAGTAAGCACCTCCACAATACGCAGCAGTGTAACCCTTCAGAGTTTAACAAGGAAACAAACAGGCCTCTCGCGAATAAAGGAGAATGAATCCTTCCCAAATTCAGATTAAGTCAAAACAGGAAACATATCACGCCCAAGAAGGAAACAGAATCCGACTAGGACTGGGAATCCGCTCAAGACTTGGGCGCCACGACACCAAACCCTAGCGGCATCCCCAAACCCTAGAAACAACATGTATAAATACCCTTTGTAAGACATAAGAGAGGGAGGGATCTTTTTTATCATAAGAGAGACCCGAACGTATTTTGTAATCAATTTTATATAGTGGATTTTGGCTTCGTTGCTTAGGCAACAACCCGTGGACGTTTCTCCGATCATCGGAGTTTTACCACGTATTTCTTGATCATTATTTTTACAGTATTAAGATTCAAACTATTATCACTCGCAAACGTGATCTCCAATCATCGATTGAGTGTTGACGAAAAATCACCGTCAACACCTTACAACTTAGATGGCATAAAAAGGAACATGCATAAATGATCTTTAATGCATATAAGTTCCTCAAGTTGCTTGTGCATTCAATGAAAGATTATGGTTGCAACTACCAATCATAATGAAATAATAAGCACATACATAACTTGTGAAGTGAAATAAACATGATTGATTATATAGTAAAGTTAAATTACAAGAATTACATCTAATCTCCTAACAAGGAGGATTTAGCTAATCATAGAATCAAAGCAACTAAGAAATACAATTGAAGGAAACATCACAAAATGATAACTCTTGTGAAATGGAAATGATTCCTCTTTTTGCAATCAAGGCAACACTTCTTCTATGGCAACTTGAAGTAATCTATACTAAGGTATCAAGGTGGTGTTTGGTTGCCTAAAGAATTGCCAAGAAAAACTAACTTGGCTTTTCTAAGAGAAAAATATCTAAAATAATATCTATTTTCTTACTACTTTTCTTTTCTTCTTCTCTATGGTTTTTGTGCCTCTCACCACTTAGAGAAGTAAAATTGGATTGATAAAATACAATAATGGAGAGGCCTTTCAAAGACAAGCAAGGGTCATTTTGTCCATAACCAAGGCTAAAAATGTAAAATGGATGGAAAGTGAGTATGAAGTGACTGGATTCAATCCACTTGTAGCTCGTGAGAGTCTCCCGCGGGTATGTTTTGTGGCTTATTTCTCACGGAATGAACCCGCGGCTAATCTTTCTTTGTGCTCACGGATTCCGTCCGCGGGAATTGTCTCTCCGGAGGATTGGTCTGAAACCGCTGATGTGCTTTCGCGGTTTTGGTTCTCGGCTTTATGCTCGCGGAACAGAAGAATTAAAGTCGCCGGATGTGGTTTTGACACAACCCGCGGCTTCCTTCAGTTGGTTTTTTCCCGCAGACTTTGATGTCTAAACCCGCGGGAACAGGGCATACTTTGGTTTTCCTGCCTTCTTTGCCTTCTTTTCCTCATTTTGGACCCAAATGCCTTCGAAACGCCGTACTTACCTGAAAACACATATTTACAACATTAAACCCCTAAAATGCATGGAAAATGATTATAAAAACCAAGTAAGGGAGCGCTAAATGTGAACATTTACAGCGTGATCAGAGGGGGACAAGACGGGAAAAAGCTGGTATGTTACGAGAAAATATCACTTGAAGCAGAAAGGAGACAAGATGGGGATGTTAGGATTATGCTCAATAACAAGAGTGTAATATTGTAATTGACAATCTTTTCATATTAATAAAGTGATTTCTGGTTTAACAAATCTTATAGCATTTATAGTTTAATATTATAATTGTCAAAGTAAATAATCATAAGGTCAAAAGACTATGAGAAAAGAAGAATTGTTCGTACATCTAGATATGTATGAGGTAGACACAATTCTTTAGTTAGTCTTGAATAATGTTCACAACTTAAGTTAAAGGTTGGGCACTTTTATCTTGTTAAAGTTGTAGAATTCTTTTGCTAGCATTTGAGTGGGATCAAATGAGTTATGATGAGTCTGAAATCATCGAAGGGTCTTCGAGTAAAAGAATCTAGTGCACTGGGTGCATTGAATAGGATCACAATGAAATACTTTATCTAGAACCGTCAGTAGATAAAAGTTTTTTTCATTATCAGGACAATCGGAGAGTTTATCTTAATCCTGAGATAAATGATGGACTTATGGTTGCAAGTGTTATCATTTGAGTTATCAATGAGTACGATTATATAGAATAGTCTATCCTCGATAGTTTGGTGCTATTCATTTGTTAATCGATAGAGGACTTCGTTTATAGATATGGACATCGTGGCTCCATTTATTAAATGAGAGTAGAATATCATCATATGGATGTTTTTGAGGTATTGGATATTGAATCTTAACGTTAAGTTTTCGATAGAGTCTATTGAAACATGGCTTTTGGACAAGTCAAAATATCCAGGTTCAAAATGTGGTCATATGAGTAAATATGGTAACTTGGAGAGCTATAGGCGGTCTATGAGCTCTTGGCGATTACTGATATTCTTCACGAGGATACACCATCTCCAATAAGATTGTCTAGGGTACGAATGAGAAATATTTACTTATTCTATCTTTATTTAAGAGTTCAATTTTAGCTCTTTAGTGGAATGAGTTAAAATTAATAGATCGGACCTAAGTGAATCATTTGTTGATTGTGATTAGGTTATGTCTATTGAAGCTTAAATTTAGATAGCCCGCCAAGATCCCCAATCCACACGGACTTGCATGGATCACTTGATATATTCTACCGGACCAATTTATGGATCCATCTAGAATTGTATTTAATATATTAAGAATATAATTTGCACATTATTTATTTAATGGGCTGATCTATTATATTAATATATTAATGAAAGACATGTGAGCTTGTTTCTTTTAGTAAGAATGGGTCTGGTTCACATGTGGGCTTTTTAATTAAAGTCTAATGGATTAAATAAAATAAGAAAATAATATTAGGCCCATGTATATGGTGTGGGCGGCAAGACTAAAATAATAGTCTAAAATATTATTTTATTTTATTGATTGATTAAATGGAAATTAATTAATTTATTAGTTAATCATTTAATTGAGAATAAAAAAAAATTTCTGATCAGGAAAGATGGTTCCTAGAGTTATACTATTGGTAGTAGTATATTAAAGATAAAAGACTTATTTGGTAAGTAGATAAATAATAAGGTTTATTTATCTAATCAAATAAGGAAGTCTTTTAATAAGTCATAATATGATTAAACACTTATGAGTTGCATTAGGGTTAGGATTCTAAGGTTGATAGGAATTAGGGTAAAGCACAAATCCTCTTTGGGAGAGAATTCGGCCAACCCTAAATCCTAACACAAGAGAATTCGGCCAACCCTAATAACACTACATGAAGATTTCGGCCACCCTATATATTTGATAGGATAGCATTTGGCCATCTTCTTCTTGTTCTCCTAGCTTGAGTGAATTATTTCTTTTGCTTAGAAAAATAATTCATACTCTAGACAAGTGTTTAATTCGGCCAAGAGAGAAATAGAGAAAGGGAGTTCTAATTTCGATAGTGCACTTGTAAGCTTGAATATCAAAAAGCTTTGTGCACAACTTCGAATTAGGTTCACGTGAGTTTCAATCTTAACGGTTGTTAAATTCAAAAGTGATCGGAACATACTTTCTAGTTTTCTTGGATTTTATTGTGACTAACGATCAGGAGGAGAGATTTTTGTTTTCCAACCTTAGGTATGCAATTCAAAGAAAGGGAGACCACGCTCCTAGGTGATTCACGTTCGTGATAGGATTGGAAGATCTTGCAGATTACCATCGACTCAAAGTCAATCGGATCACGCGACAAAATGTATTCTACTTTTTAGTATATATATATATATATGTTTAATTAATTAGAGGGTTAAGGTTCAAATTATGGAAAAATTTTAAACTATACTAAACTTTATTTTAGTCTCGCTTCCGCTGCGTGCAATCGTATTTTTCCCTACAGGGGAATGGCAAAGAAGTCAATGGAAACCTTTTTCAGCTAAGGTCAGACACCAAATCTGGCTTTAGGAGGAGTAAGGATAAAGGAAAGGCTGTTGACATTAGAAAATCAAAATTTTATTTTCCTTTTTAGCTTTAAATTTACAACGGAAAATATTATTAAACAAAAAATAGACATAAAAAAAATAAAGATCAAGCTAAATCAACTTAAATTTGTGACTTCAACATCTCAACCATTCTTGTGCTTTTAATCCAATGGTTGAGATTTGAATGCATTTATAACTCTTGGATTAAGAGCATAGATGATTAAGATATTGAAGTCCAAATTTTAAATCATAAATTTAAGTTGTTTTAGCCTAACCCAAAAAATAATTTACTATTTGGGTCTGACTTTTCAGGTTCAGACTGGACTCAGCTAGCACAATAAGTTATAAAAGCTCAATCCAACTTTCGGTCCTCTACAGTACTAGGTTGAGTAGAGCCGAACCCGAACTAATCATGTCTTTTTGATACCTCTAGGTTTTGTGATGGAATTAGATGGAGGATTTTTTTTTTTTTTTTTTTTTTTTTTTTTTTTTTTTACCTTTGGAAAGAAATTTGGTAGAGGCTTGGTTAAGGGCAATATGGTACTTTCATAAGAAAAATGAGTTAAGGTCTTTTTTTATTTTATTTTATTTATCTTAAGTCATAATGGGTTTGAAAAGAACCTATTTAGATATTTTGTTTGTTTTTTCAAATAATCTGAAATCTTTAAAAGTAAAAAATAAAATAAAAATAAATAAATATTCTGAAATGAAAAAGTAAGGGGTCGTTTGTTTTTTTTGTCTGAATATTGAACAGTTTTGAATTTTTTTGAAGACTGAATAGGGACTGAAATCTGAACCTGAATGACATGTTTGTTTGTTTGTTTGTTTGTTTTTTTTTTTTTTTTTTTCAAATTTAAATATACTGTCAATATGTTTATTTTTTAAAAATAAAATTATCTGAAAATAAGTAATTTTACATTTATACCTATACTAATTAAAAGAAATAATTTAAACATGCACTATTCTTTATACGATTTTGCATGTTCTTCTGCAAACAAAGTTCAATTTAACAAAATAAAAAATTTATCAAAGAATATAATTTTGCATTATTATACAACCGTAGTTCAAGTTCAATTTATTGTAAAAATAAAAATAAAAATTTCAAGTTAGTTTGCATGTTGTCCACGTTTCCGCTGTATATATAATTGAGGAAACCATTTTTGTTTTTTTGGTTTCCTCGATCATATGCACCAAAAACCAAATAAAAAAAAGGTTATTTTTTTTATTTATAAAAAAATAGGTTCTTGAATTATATGCACCAGTCTCTATGGGAAGTAATTAGGGTTTTTTTTCCTTTCTACAAACCGTTTAAAATAATAAATATATATATGTTAAAAGAAAGAATTCTATACCATATCAAATTAGGATAAATTTAGAAATATATCTTCTTTAGGAGGATAGACTTGGAAGAGAATATATTAAATGCAATCCAATGATTTGGAATTAAGTTAAAAATTAGGATTTCTTACTTTTAAAAAAAATAAATTGTTTTTTTGATATTTTTACGTTGTTTGACCACTTCAAACAAACAAACAAAACAACTTAATGAGTTCATGAATTCATACCCATTAAGTTTTAAGTGGAAAAAACAAACGATTTCTTAGATAACTTGACTTATTAATACAAGTAAGATGTATTTTTATATATATAAAAAGAATTTGGATCCTCTGCTGATTTGATTTTTTTCCTTACCTCACATAATCTCATGAAACATAAAAAAAAAAAAAAATCATATCAGTAAAGGATCTAAATCATATAAAAGAAAAAAAAAAAAGTGTCTTTTATAGCTTACTTCCAAAATTGCACTCAAACAATTATATAATGGCACCAATAAAGTAAAATAATATTTTGTGTTCAATGGTCTCCTTCCAAGTAAAGAAGACCATTGGCCATTTGGCCGGCATCGAAATCCGAAGGTCCTTTGTCTCCATGAGTTTTATATTTTAAAATATTTTTATTTATTTATTTTTAATAATAATTTCATTACTTTTTATAATTAAATTATTTTTTTAAATAATAGTTCATTAATTACCAAATATTAATTAGCCTAAAAAATGTTATAAATATTTAGATAAATAATTTACACTAAATACAAATATATAAAACAATTAGTTAAAGGGCTATATGTGTCTTGTTACAAATTTTCAGATGTTTACATTAATATATCATAAGTGAAAAACAAACATATTGTTAATCTTTATCGATTCAAATATTTTTAACTTCATATTACATTTTGATCTTTCTATACTTAAAAAAAACAAAAAAACAAAAAAACAAACGCTACTTTAGATTTGTAAGAAGTCCAGATTTGTGTTAAGTTTTGAATTGAGCGGTCTCTCAAATGGGTTAGTTATTGATTAAACTCTAAATTTTAATTAATTTATTTAAAGATTAATTATAGATTCATACAAAATAAACAATGATGAACAAATAAATAAATATGGACTCCTTAAAAATAAAAAATAAATATGGACTAATTTGGTCATTTGTCTCTTCCAATGTCATGTTTCACTCAAAAATCTAAAACCCCCAAATTCTACATATATCTTTCTCTCCTGACTTGTGAGTTGTGAAACATGTCAAGAAGTGTTCTCCACAATACAACATCAAAAAGAGTCAAGGCGTACAAGTGCGAACATTCCCACCACAATTCTGGAAACAAACTGCGAATGCACATACACTAAAGATACAATGCATGATTGATGCATGTAAGTGCAAACCTACTATAGTACAAGCTAGAAGCTTACCATAATGCGTGATCTCTTGAAGATGTTGATGATGCTTGTAAAGTTGTTTGAACATGAAACTCGATCCTATAACGTACAACTTATGGAACTAAAACAAATACAAGCAAATGAATGTTTTGAAACAAGAATAAACCAATCTAAAATCAATGTCCTCACAGTTAGTAAGGGTAATGTGATACTTTTCACAAGAAAAATGAATTAGATTTGCAAGAATTTCATATTTGGGTTAGGTTTTGAATTGGGTTTGGTTTCTCAAATTGATTACTTATCAATAAAACCCTAAATTTTAACTAATTAATTAATTTAAAAGTATAGATCTTACACACCATATAGTGATAATTAACAAGATGATCAAATGAATAAATATGGCTATAAGTCAAAGGCCCATTACTTTGATGACTGAAGACTACACAATCTCTATTAACTCTGTAAGGTTTATACATTGACACCTTGTATATATTGTCCTACCATTATCTATAAAACATATTTATTTGTGGGAAGACCTTTTCCAATATTGGGAGCCGACTTACGGTGTTTCTTGATTCTAGATAGTGTTTGACATACGTATTTAAAAATAAAATAAAATATAAAAAATGGACTAATTTGGTAATTTGCCGCTTCCGATATCATGTTTCACTCAAAAATCTAAAACCCCCAAACTCTACGGATATCTTTCTCTTCAGAGTTGTGAGTTGTGAGTTGTGAAACACCAAACCGCAAAGGCCTAAAAAATGGCTTCACTCTCAATGGAAATAGCGACGACGTTCCTCTCCTTCACTTGTCGTCAACAACCTAAAATCCCAACCACACTTGTTCCTTTCTTCTATAAACCCAAAATCGGTAACTTATCCTACAAAACGGCGTCGTACGCCAAACCTATGCGCCGCTTCTCCGTCGCTGCCAGGACAACAGCCAGTGACGATATTGACGTCGAAACCAAATTTCCAGCCGATAATAGAATTCCGGCAACCATAATTACCGGCTTTTTGGGCTCAGGAAAGGTACATATACTCATTCTCATAAACATACACATACTTTCTTTGTGTGTTTTGGTTTTGAAATTCTAACATAATTACATGCTTGTGTGTGCTGACAGACGACGTTACTCAACCACATATTGACTGCAGATCACGGGAAGCGCATAGCTGTGATTGAGAATGAGGTATGACTTTAACAAATAACAACACTGAGGATATTGTTATGATAGAATAACTTTTTATGTCTTTTTTGATGTATATATTTCAATTGCAGTATGGTGAAGTTGACATTGATGGTTCTCTAGTTGCTGCTAAAACTACCGGAGCTGAGGATATAATTATGCTTAACAATGGATGTTTGTGCTGTACAGTAAGGGGTGATCTTGTGAGGATGATTTCGGAATTAGTCACTAAAAAGAAAGGGAAATTTGACCATATTGTTATTGAAACTACAGGTTTAAACATAGTCTTTTTCTGACATAAAAGAGTTTGTTATTTTTCAAATATGAATTTAGTCTGTTTGATGTGTATGAGAATTTGTATATTCTTTTCAGGATTGGCAAATCCAGCCCCAATCATTCAGACGTTTTATGCTGAGGATAGTATTTTTAACGATGTAAAGTTGGACGGTGTTGTCACTTTGGTTGATGCTAAACATGCTGGTTTTCATTTGGATGAGGTTAAGCCAAAAGGAGTTGTCAATGAGGCAATCGAGCAAATTGCTTATGCTGACCGTATTATAGTAAACAAGGTATCCGCTGTCATTAACCATTATCATACTTTTGAAGTAGATTTTTCATACCTTGGTTTGCTTGAAATTAAACATGAGAAATTCTTGAATTTTCATATCTTTGTTTTATTTGTATAAATACACTCTTCATGGGAATGGTTTGCTGTTCTTGCCAGATGCCACGTGGTCAAAATTTTATAAAATCTGCATCTGCCATGTTCACCTTTAATTGTCCTAGACCAGAGCTATATTGATGTCATAGAAATGAATCATTAAGGCTTTGGTCTGTTTTCAGAATACCTTCCTTCTGTGTTTCTGGTGTTGCTTCTTGCAATCCAAATATGTACTTTCATTTTTTACTTAAGTCTAGGATATGATGTTAGATTCTAATTTAGATTTTAACTTTGTTTCTCTAAACAGCCAACTAATTTAGTTATCCATGTTGTTATCAGACTGATCTTGTCAGTGAGCCACAAGTTGCTTCTTTGGTGGAGCGGATAAAGGTGTTTATTCTGCTTGGCTCTTTAAATATGCTATGTAATTTTCTTTTTTAACTAATTCATTTGGAGTTTTCTCTGGAAGTTGACGTGGCCTGTTTGAATTCAGAACATAAATAGGATGGCTTATTTGAAGCACACAGAGTTTGGAAAAGTTAACTTGGATTATGTTCTTGGAATTGGAGGCTTCGATCTGGAGAGGTTAAATTTTATATCTGATTTCCTTGTTTTTGGGTTTACGTAGGTCCACTTTTAACCATTTAACATTTAGATTTCTATATAGATGTCACTTGATCTGTTTTCCTGATTGCCATTTTTGTACGATTCCTTCTATACCAATATCTATATTTAAATTTATCCTTTTTAAAGACTGGTTTGGACTCTCATTGATTGCTAAAAATGGATGAGTGCTCCCTTTTGCGTTTATCTGTGGATAAACTTTGCTCCAATGGTCAAATGTTACAAGAAGATGTGTTTGGTTTGTGAACTATTAAACTATTTGGCAGTGGTCACCATTTGTGTGGTGTTAAGAATGATACTTTTGCTACCAAGAGTTGATCAGATTTGATATTACTTTGCTGTATTATTATATATCTCACCCCGCTTTCTTAAGGAACTATGGGCTTACACTGTAACTGTGCATGAACACTTGAAATCTTGTTGTGAATATTTCAAAATTATTTTTCTTATTGTTAAAAAAAGTGGCATTCTTATGACTTAAAACTGCAACTACATATATGGACCAAATTATGTATAAACCAGGCTCTTTCTGGGGTCTAAAATTGCTGTCAAGGTTAGAAATGTTTCCATTAAGATGTTTTGTAATAGGAAATGCAAGTATATTATGATACCAAGCAATGAGAAGGAAGATGATGGGTCCGTGCTTAGAGAAAGAGAAAAGATGCAAGAATCAAAACAGATAAAGATAAAAGTAGAATGAACCAAACCACCTGCTAAAAGGAATGCAAGATAAAGTGAAAAATGAAATAGACAGAGCACATTGATACTTGCTGAACTCAAGCTTTTCTCCATTAATTTAAGCAATACAGCTTTATGAGTGAATAGACTTATTTTTAATATGATGCTCTATACCTTTTCTTTGGGATAAATTTCATTCTCCTATTCAATCCTTTGACTAAAATTCAAGCAGACCTAAATGGTTTTAAATTCATTAGCAACCTTTCTTTAAATTATGATGTTTCTTAGAAACCTCTCTTAGTACCTCTTGAAATTTTTCTGGAACCTCTCTTGTAGATGGTCTTTCATGAAAATAGAAATCAGCTAGATCTGCTTGTATTTAGTTAATTCTCTGTAGAATCTCTGGAATTTACCCTTTTCTTTTTTGTTAACATTCTGTTCTTTTGTATGAAATAAATGTTCAATGTTTTCTAGAAATGCCAGGATGCTTCCCACTCAGGATGCCCCCATCAATTTTTTTCCTCGGCTGTCTTCTGCCTAACATCTGTAGTTGCTAATTTTGTGGTAATGTGGCCTAACCTTTGCTAGTACTTGCCAGGATTGAGAGTTCTGTCAACGCTGAAGTTGAGAAAGAAGATCACCATGATCATGATCACCATGATCACCATGATCATGATCATGATCATCATGGACATGAACATGACCACAAGCATGGTAATTTTATTTAAATGCAATTAAGGAATTTCATATAACACATTACAAGTTTTCTCACATTTGCCATATTATACATGTTCTTCTTCTATCTGTATGTGCTAGGTGGCTTGTTGACTGTCTAATTAAAATTTCAGAGTCCAAAATAAAATAGTTTTGTGCTTTAATTGCTTCCCTGTTAGAATCTATTGCATGCACATATCCTTGTATAAGTCTTTATCTGTCAACAGCTTGTTGACTGTCAAATTTAAATTTCATAGTCCAAAATCTAATAGTTTCTGTGCTTTAATTGCTTCCATGTTAAAATCTACTGCATTAACATATCTATTTATAATCCTCTTCTTAAATAGCGCTCTATTTCTGATTTTGTTGTCCTTTCTCATTTTAGCTGATCTTACTGCCTCTTGTGGCTTCCCTTCCCTTTTCCGTGTCACTTTCATCACTTGAGATTTAGTAATTTTTTTTTTGAAGCTGTGATTTATATTATTTTTGGTGGAGCAAAATAATGCTACTTTTATTCATTTTCTTTGTCATTTTCATCACTCGAGACTTACTAATTTACATTATTTTCGGTGGAGCAAAATAATGCTATGTTCACAGTTAGTCAATTACTGGTATTGCAGTTCAAATAATGAATTTTAGAATTGCTTTGATCTCTTCCCACCCCCTCCATTCTTTTGCAGATATACTGCTATGAATATTCTGGACTTAAATTCTTTCTGGTGCTGTTATGCAGGACAACATGATAATCACCATTCACATGATCACACTCATGATCCTGGTGTCACTTCTGTCAGCATAGTTTGTGAAGGGAGCTTAGATCTAGAGAAGGTTCATTTTTACAGTTATAAACATGATATATGTACCTATTATTCTAAGTGACTTGAGGATTTTCACCTTATATACTAGCTGTCCGGGGGACCTTTTTTCCAACTTTTAAGTAGTTTATTTACTTTACAATATCGGAAGCTGACAACCAGGTTGACAAATGATCACTTATAATTTGCAGGCTAACATGTGGCTGGGTACGTTGTTGCTCGAACGTAGTGAAGACATATATCGGATGAAAGGCCTCCTATCTGTTGAGGGTATGAACGAGCGATTCGTGTTTCAGGTACGCTAGAGAGTTCCTGATCATCTTGCTACTCGTGCTTGTTATTTTATTATTGATTCTTAGAATATATATATATATATATAAAGTTTTTTCCTTGAACAAAAATGACCGGAACGCTCAACCCCAGTTAAGATCTTGTTCAACTTCCTTTATGCTGATTATGAGTTTTTCAGCGTTGTCTTCAATTTTTAGCTCCTCTTTCAGCTGCCAATTGTGAAGCTATGAATCTAATGTAATGTTCACATAGTCACATTTCCTTTTCTTTCCGGTTCATATTTCGTAGACCAATCCTTCCTAATTCACATCTCTGGTGAAAAAAATTATTTTGTAATTACTTACATAAGGATTCAGAAAATACCATATCTCTGTGGACTCTGCCTACACAGGCAAATTATCGATGAAACTCCAAAATGGCATTTTCTTTTGACCAGTAGGTCCTTAAGTGGATCCGACGTTAGCCCCAAGATGTTGGTCCCTAATTTGTTGCTTTTTCTTTATGATACTTTTATTTTGAATTGATATTAGTTTTAGTCATTACTTGAATACTTGCGGGGCCATAAAGAAGAAATGAAAACACTTCTTGATTCTTGACGACATTTTCCATGTCAAAGTGTTTTGAATTGTTTGTAAAAATTGATTTTTGATGCAATAAAAGATATTTAAGTCAAAGGGCCCTTGCTTGGTGGGTTGATGGAGAATATGAAAACCTTGACACCTATTATATAAGTAGAATTTTAGGGTTTAATATTGTGATTCTCTATTCTTCTCCCAATAGAGGTATATATACAAGAGTAGTGAACAAGAAAATAGTGGGGACCACATAAGAGTGGAAACCAAGTAAAAGAATTCCTAACTAAGTAAATATAATATTTACATTCCAACTCTCCCCCTTAAGTTGGTGCATAGATATCACACATGCACAACTTGGATAGGAATGTATAGAAAGGAACACTAGTAACAGCATGAGTCATCACATCAGCTAGTTGATCTGCACTCTTAATGCAAGGAACCCTTATTACGCCAGAATGAAGATTATCCTTGATGTAATTCCTGTCAAGTTCAACATGCTTGGTTCGATCGTGCTGCATCGGATTATTAGCTATCTCAATGGCAGCCGTGTTATCACAAAAGAGCACCATAGGTTTTTGAGGGCCATAACCGAGTTTTCCTAAGAGAATATGTAACAAAGTAAGCTCTGTAGTAGCATGATGAAGTGCACAATATTCAGCGTCCGCACCGGACAGAGAAGCCACATTTTATTTCTTATTTCTCCAAGTCACCAAATTACATCTCACAAATGACACATACCCAGAAGTAGACTTCCTATCCAATTTGGATCCAGCAAAGTCAAAGTCAGTATATCCCATGATATCTAGGTGTCCATGCTTGGAGAACATAATACCTTTACCTGGAGAGGACTTCAGATACGCTAAAAAACAGTTCACAACACCCATGTGTCGGTCACTCAGATTATGCATGAATTGACTCACGACACTAACATCATATGATATGTCAGGTCTAGTATGAGTTAGATAGATCAACTTCCCTAATAACCTTTGATATCTCTCCTTGTTCGTTGGAACTTGATCGGGATAGATAGTCTGTCCATGGTTCACCTCAATAGGAGTCTCCATAGGTTCACAGGCTGAGTTACCAGTTTTAGCCAAAAGGTCTTATATGTACTTTCGTTGAGAGAAAATTCCTTGCTTGAATCGAGATACTTCAATGCTCAAGAAGTATTTTAGAGCCCCCAAATCCTTAATCTCGAACTCTTTAGCCAAACGACACTGAAGCTTTTCTGTCTCACTTATGTTACTACCCATAACAATCATGTCATCAACATAAACAATAAACAAGGTAATATCATCACCATCTCTTTTATAGAACAGATTGTGATTTGCCAAAGCCTGCTTAAAACCATACTCCTTCATTGAGTAGCTCAACCTACCAAGCCAAGCTCTCAACGACTGTTTCAAACCTTATAACACCTTCTTCATTTTGCATACCTTTGCTTCCTTTGGTGTAAATCCTGGAGGAGGATCCATATACATTGCCTCTATCAAATCACTATGAAGAAATGAGTTGGAATGTAAATATTTTATTTACTTATTTAGTTAGGAATTCTTTTACTGGGTCTCCACTCTTATGTGGTCTCCACACTATTTACTTGTTCACCACTCTTATGTGGTCCCCACTATTTTCTTGTTCACTACTTTTGTACATCCATATGTATACCTCAATTGAGAGAAGAATAAACATCACAATATTTAACCCTAAAATTATACTTGGTATCAGAGCAAAAAAAGAAGAGAATTTTTTCCGCTGCCCTTTTCTTTTCTTTGCCCTAAACATAATTAGAAGATTTGCTACCTCCTCTGCCACACCTTGAAAGGCAACTTGCGCTCTCCTCGTGTGGCCGAACAACCTTTCTTCTTTACTAGAACCATCAATTTTCTAGTTAAACCTTAGCCGCACCAAAACCATCAATTTTAGAATTGGACTTTTAGATTTTTCTAGTTAAACCCTAGTTGCACCAAAACCATCAACTAGCGGCTAGGGTTTAGCTAGAAAATTGATGGTTTTGGTAGAGAAGAGAGGCTGTTCGGGCACACAAGAGGAGAGTGCAAGTTGCTCTTGCAAGGTGTGGCAGCAGCGGCAACGGATCTTCTAATTAGGTAGGATCTTCTAATTAGGTCGGATCTTCTTTTTTGGGCTCTGATACCAAGTAGAATTTTAGGGTTTAATATTGTGATTCTTTATTTTTCTTTCAATGGAGGTATATATAGATATAAAAGAGTATTGAACAAGAAAATAGTGGGGACCATATAAGAGTGGGGACCAAGTAAAAGAATTCCTAACTAAATAAGTAAATATAATATTTACATTCCAACTATATATATATATATATATATATATATATATATATATATATATATATATATTGTTGAGGGCATTTTTATCTTGGTGGAGGAGGTTTGTTAGTTCCTGTCTTGAGTCGACCAATGAGTCAACTACTTGGTTTGTTTGAGAGCCATTGTCAAAGTCATTTGAGCTGTTGAAGCTGAGTTGTTTGGAATTTTGGACATTATTCTTTCTAGGAGAGGATCTCTTTGATATGGGCCTTTCCAAAATTTGTTTTTGTAATTGTTGGGTGATAAGTCTTAGATCTTTTTTTTTTTGCAATATTCAAGAAGTGTGATACCAAAACGTAGCACTAACAAATACAAAAGGATCCACAAGACAATATATAGTAAATGATAAAACATAAATGGAAAAACAGGTATATGTAATAAATAAAACAAACTTACAATAAAAAATAAAATAGTTTGATAGCAACGGAGATGTACAAAGATGGTCGCAAACTTTATTGATTCAGAAATTTGTTACAAAGAGATAGGAGAAGATGGAGATTATAAGAGATTGGAATCTCTGAGAAAGGAAATTACAAAAAACTGAACCTGCTAAGCTAATGGCCCGAGCCTTCCATATATAGGGATAGGCTCTGGATTAAAGTAACCATGGTAAACCTGACCTTGGTTAAACTTTAATGATTACATAGGAATGATTGTCTGCTTTCACTATTTGGGAATAGTGGATCGTCTGGTTATGATTGCCTAGTCCTGTTGATGGATGATGATATGTCTGGTATTGTGCTTGTTTTCTTGTGTTGACGGTAGGTTAGGAAGATAAGGATTGAATTGGATCTGAGTCATAAAGGGACTCTGCTGGGGTCTGATAGTCATGATTGTCAATAGTGGATTCCATGTTCTTTGAGTATAAGCCTGGTGAACTTGATAAGACTAAAGCCTCTGGTGTTGAGAAAAACAGGGATTATACAAAACAGGGGATCAATGATTGCATCTGCAAGTTTCTTAGGCTCCTTGAAATAATGGTCAAGCAATAGTGGTGTTTCCATGGAGAAAAGCCTGTCAAAAAATGGTTTGAATAGGTAGGGATAACTTTGGTTGTTGATTTTGGGGAGGCTGGGTGATAGCTGGGTTTGTCTTATTGTGGTGACCTTGTCCTGTTTAGATGAATGTGGACTGATATGAGAGGTTGAATGATGGGGATTCTGATTTTAGTGGAGAAAGTTGTTGGATATTTGTATTGGACCGGTAATATTGGGCCTGGGGTTGATGATAACCCTGGGCTAAGGCTATGTGTTTTAGGGGTGCTAGGTTGTGGTAAAAGTGTTAATGCATATTTGTCTTTGTGACTGGGCCTTGTGTGTTTGGGGCTAGTTTGTTGTTATCTTGATAGGTCATAATAAGTCAGATGATAAGTCATGAATATTGCGGATCATGACAATGATAGGGTTGCTAAATGGTTCTCAGAAAACCCTACTCTCCGTAACAAATCATCTGACCAATCCCAGTTCTTGATGGCAAAATCTTAGAACCAAGCTAGAATTGTTGCTGCTAGCACCCCTGAAGAACTAATGAAGATCGCAGAAGAAATGAAAAAGACAATGACCAACATGTCCTAAAAAGATTCAGAATTTAAAAACCAGGAGGAAGATGATGACCTTCTGGATGAGGATGACCCCACCAAAGCAAACAATTACTTTGGTCATGACTTATCTCAATACCAGAGGCTTTAGCCTTATCAAGTTCACCAGGCTTATCCTCAAAGAACGTGGAATCCACTATTGACAATCATGACTATCAGACCCCACTAGGGTCCCTTTATGACTCAGATCCAATTCAATCCTTATCTTCCCAACCTACCGTCGGCTCAAGAAAACAAGCACAGCACCAGACATATCATCATCCATCAACAGTACCAGGCAATCATAACCAGACGATCCATTATTCCCAAATAGTGAAAGAAGACAATCATTCCTATATAATCATTAAAGTTTAACCAAGGTTAGGTTTACCAAGGTTATTTTAATCCAGAGCCTATCCTTATATATGGAAGGCTCGGGCCATTTAGCAACCTTATCCTTGCCATGATCCGCAATATTTATGCCACTCCACCATTTGATTTTTGTCTGTCGGCCAAAATAAGGGATATTGACGTTCCCGATTAACTTGTCCTTGATCATATATTCGAGCATTAAAATCCATGTTAGATTGAAATGCTTGAAGAAAAGCAATAAGTCTGGAATGAAATCCCAATCAGCTGGTTTTGAAAGATAAGTCGTCCAATGATTATAACCTTCCTTGATAACCTGTGGGAGGTAATCGATGGTTGAACCATATTTGTCCCACCATTCAAGGAATCAAAATGGGATTTGAAGTGAAATTTTTTTGTCAAAGTAAATAAACCAGGACAAAGAGTTGCCTGGGTTTTGGCCATATAAAATCTTTGTCCATGCGTCTATATAATCCCAATAGGAATATTTTGGATCAATTTTTCTTTGTCTACTTTGTCAAAAACATCTGAGATGTAAATAGAGTCTGTGTCCGCTAAGATGAACTCATAAAATATATGTCGTTTTGAAAAGTCCTCAGGGATTCTACACACACACACACACACACACACACACATATATATATAGTGAGTCTCTCATGAGGGATCATTTATTTTAATTTCGGTAAGGACCTTAATAAAAATACATCGATTTTAATGAATTTTAATCTGAATTTTTTTATTGATTATGAGTTCATTGAAATCTACATATGAATAAAATTTGAGAGTTTTTCAAATATTAGAACTATTTTTCTTGAATTTTCCTATATTTCGCCTATTTTTCGATACCTTCATATTTAACAAAATTTGGATAATTAGTTCTAGTATTCGGAAAATTCTCAAATTTTGTTCATATGTAAATTTTATTGAACTCATCATCCATAAAAAAATTCAGATTAAAATTCATTAAAGTTGATGTGTTTTCATCGTGGTCCTTACCGAAATTAAAATAAGGGATCTCTCATGAGAGATTCACTATATATATATATATATATATATATATATATATATATATATATATATATATATATGTTGTCCCACCATTGCCTTTAAAACCGCAATAAGTGTGGGGAGACTTCTCTTGGTGTTGGGAGCCGATCTCTTCCGATTATGGAAGCAGACATTTGACCCGTGCTTGTAGTATTTGATCTCAGTAGGTCTTAGTAGACATTGTTCAATAATAATAATAATAACAACAACTTAAGTTAAAAATTGAAAAAGTAATGAAAGATAATGGAAACCTCGAAAGGTCTTCTATCATAGTTACGAACTATGAAACCAAGTAAAGATAAAGGAAACATTGTTTTATTTTTCTAATGTGTATTTCTTGTCAGTTGAATTTGGTTGGTTTGTGGTGTTGAGCAGGGTGTTCATGACATATTCCAAGGTTCTCCTGATCGATTGTGGGGCCCAGATGAACCAAGAATGAACAAGATTGTGTTCATTGGGAAGAATTTGGATGCACAGGAATTAGAGAAGGGATTTAAATCTTGTTTACTTTGATTACTTAATTAATTATTTTGTTTGACTCTAATCAAATTTGGATCTTACTTGTAATAAATATCTCGAAATAATTTATAATGAAAATTGATTTCTGTTGATGTTGGATTTGATCCTATTCCTATTGTCGTGTAAGAAAATTTTAGCTCAAACAATGTTATATATATATATATATATTGT
Source organism: Acer yangbiense (assembly GCA_008009225.1). Taxonomy (NCBI): domain Eukaryota; kingdom Viridiplantae; phylum Streptophyta; class Magnoliopsida; order Sapindales; family Sapindaceae; genus Acer; species Acer yangbiense. The sequence continues at coordinate 23,218,668 of CM017762.1, forward strand.
AGATATAGGATGATGTGGTAATTATTGTCATACTTGCAAATCATGACGTTTTGTCAAGTTATTTTAATTAGGGCAATTACCAAATTGGTCCTGGACTTTTTTCTTTATTCCAAGTTGTTTGCGACTTTTACAAAAGTGACTAAATTGGTCCCTAACTTTTTAAATTGTACCAATTTCATCCTTCAATTAACTTTCTGCTAGTCAAACCTAACAGTCAATGGTATTTTAGTCGGGCAATTACCAAATTGGTCATGGACTTTTTTCTTTATTTCAAGTAGTTTGTGACTTTTACAAAAGTGACCAAATTGGTCCCTAACGTTTTTATGGAGTACCATTTGAGTCCCTAACTTTTAAGAAACAACCAAAAACATCCCTTATCATTAACCTCGGTTAATTATACCGCTACTTTGATTATGATTTACTTTCAAAAGACTAAAGTACCCCTCAAAACTCTAAAGTTAAAAATGTTTAAATAAAAATAAAATAATTATTTAAACAAGAATGTAATGAAAACAAAATAAAATAAATTATCTGCAACTCTCTCATTGATTCGAAAAACAATCCATATCTTTTCAATTTTTCATCGATACAAAACCCAAAAAATTATATAGGTTTCTATAAATTTTTATATAATTTTTTGGGTTTTATTGAAAACTAACCCCTTTGGGAGGTTGGAATTGAAATCTAACTCATTTTTGAAAATTTTGCAAAACTAACTCTTTTTTCATGCGTAAGTACCATTTTACCCTTACTTACTAACTTTTCTCTTTAACTCATTCTATACCTATTATTTCCTTATTTTCTTCACTTCTTCCTCTCCTCACCACCACAGACCTGCGAATCTCACTTCTTCTTCCTCTCAAATTTTTTTTTTCTTTTGCTCTCTCTTCCTTTGCAAGTACAAATTAAGCAACTCCACCATTGAGCAAGTAGAAACAAGCAACTCCACAAGGGTTCCTTCCATTGAAGCTTTGAGGTGAGTTTTTTTTTTTTTTTTTTGAACTTTTACACTCCGAAATTCCAATTTACTTGAATTTGTGTAATATTTTTGTGAAAATAGTTTACATTTACATAATAAAGCATGGGTCTTGATTGAATTTGATGTTGTTGTGATCAATTTAAAGTTTATCCTTAAATTTTGAGTTTATTTCTTGTTAAAATGTCTTATTTACTTAGATTTGTGTATTAGGGTTCTTTATTTTTGTGAAAATAGCTTACATGGATGTAATAGATCATGGGTCTTGGTTGAATTTGATGTTGTTGTGGTCAATTTAAACTTCACAACCTAAATTTTTAGTTTATTTATTTGTAAAATGTGTTATTTACTTAGATTTGTGTATTAGGGTTCATTATTTTTGTGAAAATAGCTTACATGAATGTAATAGAGCATGAGTCTTGGTTGAATTTGATGTTATTGTGGTTGATTTTACATTATAGTATTGAATCTAGACAATTGAAACAATTTTTTTGGAATGTGTCCAGCACTGTTTGGAAATTCCCAACAAGCGTTAGGAATTCTCAACACCCGTTAGAAATTTCATAACAGCTGTTAGGAATTCCAAACACCTGTTGGGAATTCCTAACAGCCGTTTGGAATTCCTAACTGTCGTTGAGAATTCCTAACACTTGTTGGGAATTCCTAACTGCTGTTGGGAATTCCAAACGCCTGTTGGGAATTCCTAACAGCCGTTTGGAATTCCTAACCGTCGTTGGGAATTCCTAACATCTGTTGGGAATTCCAAACGTCTGTTGGGAATTCCTAACGCCTGTTGGGAATTTCCAAACAGTGCTTGGATTCATAATATTTTGTAGATTCAATATACCATGAATTTATAATATTTGTTTAGGAATTTAATAATAAATTTCTTATGCATTTGAAAGGTGGGTTGCATGGATAAAGTCTGATTTGTTGTTATGCATTTATCCCTTAAAGCTTTATATATTTCTATGATCGATAGTGAGCATTAATCTTGTTCAATGTTTCTACTCGCAGGAAGCAAATACAAGACTGCCTTCTTTCGGATAATGACGATGAAACTTGAATTGCCTAGCATGATGGATAAAACCCAATATAAAAATATACTTAAAACCCAACACTGTTAATATTCAGCATTATGCAATTAAGTTAATGTTCAACATTATGGAACCTTGAGTGGCATGGCATGTAGATGAAGATGATGGATACACATGTGCGAAGATCTATATCCTATCGTGGACTATTACCTAGCATACTACTACATACAGGAATTTAAGCCATGAAATAATTTTATGACTTTGTTCATACATAATTTTAAGCCATGAAATACTGTACTACTTACACAATATATGACTTGGTTCATGACTTCATGTCAATAATTGTATTTATAATCCTAAAATTCAATTTGAGCTATGAAATTTTATGTAATTACATTTCTGTTTCAGATTCATTAATTGGACTGTGAAGCAGCAAGCATGCACAGTTGGTAAATTAGCAGACAAAATACTCCTGCACCAACCAACAAAAACACATTGTATCACAACCACTAAATACAACCAACTATTTCCCCTTTAAATTTATTTTATGAAGAATATAAAAAACCATTTTGGTTTTATGTACTGTTGATGAATATATAGGTGCCACACACGACCCAATTCCACCTTCGAGAAATGTTCTGCAGCCTTTAATAACAATTCCACCTCTTCTCCCATTTAATTATCCTGAAATATAACATAAAACCATAAAATATTAATATAAGTACAAATGTTTTAACCGAATAAGCAATTTAAGGTGATATTTGTTACTATAGTTCATAATTCAAAACGCTGTTGGGAATTCCCAACAGCTGTTAGGAGTTCCTAACTGCTGTTGGGAATTCCCAACTGGTGTTAGGAATTTCTAGGAATTCCTAACACCAGTTAGGAATTCCTAACACTAGTTAGGAATTCCTAACCCAACAGCTATTGGGAATTCCTAACAAGAGTTGGGAATTCCCAATAGAAGTTGGGAATTCACAATAGCTGCTAGTTGATGTTGCGAATTCCGAACGTAGTTAGAAAACCAAAATGCCGTTGAAAATACCAACTCAGAAGCACATGCAAGGGGATTTGGTCACACCTTGCAAATCAAACATCAAACACCAGCAATATAGCAAATCATAGAAGGCCATAAGGCCAAGCACCAAACAAAAAGACAAGCTATAATCAGCATTTCATCTTCATGACAGCAGGCTCAATAACCCCTTGAATATATATTCTAAATATTATTAACAACAAAGATTTATTCATGAACCCAAACATTTTTAATGAACCCAAACACAATAAATCTGAAACACCCATCAACAAAAGTCGTAAAGCTTGATTTGACAATAAAATTACCACAAAATGTGAAACATATCTCCCTTCATCTGCTCATATAGACACACATAAACATAGATTAAGATACAGGCCTTACTTTTTTTTTTTTTTTTGAAACTGCTTATATTATTAAAAAAGTAGAGAGCCACCAAGAGCCTTACAAACACCAAAACCAAACCACCTGCAGACTAGACAAAAAGCAGGGGACAAAGCAAAACTGAAAACAAAGCAAAAACCACTAAAAACACGACACAGGAAGCCAGAAACTACCCAAAACTATACAACCACTACAAAATCTAATCCAAACAAATAAACATCATAATTGATTGAATCAACCATAGCATAACTGGCAATGTTTTCCCCAATATTAAAGGAACTTTTGTCGTATAAAATTTCAGTTAAAAATGGGTGAAGAAATGAGTTCAATGTGTGGCAATATCAGCTCAAGTTAGGTGACCTTCAAATATCTTTAGATGTACATTGTCAAAGTAACCGAGAAATAACTAGCTGAGCAACCAGTGAGTTGATTGGCTGCCCAATAAAGATTATACGATTCCTAAATAATACAGTTGTGAGGTCCAAAGCTCCTCTGGGTGTTACTACTGCTGGCATTATGGGTGGATTTCCCTTTTTGGCTGTTATTGTACCGTGACTATATATATACCATAGTGTTATAAACTTATATACCACCATATATAAATAATTAAAGTAACAGAAATCATGGAACAGTTTATACAGCACATTGCAATATTTTCCCCAATATAATTATGCTTTTATGGTCATCATAATTGATCGAATCAACCATAGCATAACTAGCAATGTTTTCCCCAATATAATTCTGCTTTTATGGTCAAATTTCGTTTGTATACTATCAAATGACTTGCAATGGCAGCATTGCCAAGAGACATACTTTTCTATGTAAACCTTTAAGTGAAATACACATCTTCCAAGCAAACTTAAAAAGGATTATATACACACAAATTTCGAAAAATCATATCAGACAACACACACACATATACACACAAATTTCGAAGTATACACACATTTGATTCCCAGCTACACTTTAGCTCTCATGGATTGCTTGATTCTGATAACCTATTGTATATGAATTTCAGGCTCAACAGCTGAACAAAGACATATTTGAAACCATATATTACCATGCTATGAAAGCTTCTACTGAGATAGCTGCTAAGGAAGGCCACTACGAAACATATGAAGGGAGTCCTGTGAGCAAGGTATGCAACTCTTTTGAAGTGCATGTGGGCAATCGTTTAGTTTTTATTCCATGCCATTGCAATAGTTTGGTATGGTATACTAGTAATATAGCCAAAATGAACAATGACTATTAAAACGCTCCAGATTTTAGATTTCATTTTTTCTAATTCTGTATTATAACTATAGTTATAAGCAATGTTTTAAAAGGCGAAAGGCGAGGCGAGATGATGACCTCTTCATGAGGCGAGGCGGTAGCCTCGAGGCGATTGAGGCGGTAGCCTCAAACGAAAAATGGAAAAAAAACGTAAATAAATTATAAAAAAAAAAAATTATAGTTATATATATTGTTGTAACTTATAATTGATTAAATGTTTATAGTTCATGCTACTTTGTATATTCATAGTTATATAAATTGAAAATTGGAATAAACTCAAAATTTATTGGTGTGACAGTATTTAACAGCAAAACAATCAGTGTACAATCACAATGTGCAAGTGCATAGTGATGTACAAGTCAATAATGCATGTCTCATTAGTCAACACTCAAAACACACACTCAACAATATAATAATATATATTAAATATATAAACTTAAACTCATTAACCCACAATTCACAAAACACTGAAATCAAATTCGTGTATGAGTGAGAGAGAAGATCAGGTTCGACGACGATGAAGGCGATGACGGCGACGGTTGACGGCGGCAAGAATAGATTCGTTAGAGGTGAAGAAGAGAGAAGACCCAGATCATGTTCGATTTGGCTTTTAGGTCAATTTCAAATGTTTAGGTTTTGTTCCCCTTTCATGTTTGGTCGAAGAAGAGAGAAGATCCAGATTAGGTGAAGAAGAGAGAAGACCCAGATCAGATTTCTTTTGATTTTTTTTAAAAAAAAAAAATTAAAAATTAATTATACCGAATAACAGTCGCCTCTCGTGAGGCTATTCGAGGCGGTCGTGAGGCGGTCGTGAGGCAGTCGCCTCATTCGATCGAGGCGGACATTTTGGATAATTACACTGGTGCGGTCGCCTTGGTGCGATTTCGACGTCGAGGCGGTCGAGGCGGACTGAGGCGGACCGCCTCGGTGCGAATTTTAAAACACTGGTTATAAGTGCTAAAATGGTCTGTTAATTGTACAGGGAATTCTCCAACCTGACATGTGGGGTGTGACTCCTTCAAATCGGTGGGACTGGGGGGCTCTCAGGGATATGATTGCAAAGAATGGAGTGAGAAATTCACTTCTTGTGGCACCAATGCCAACTGCCTCAACCAGCCAGATTCTTGGAAATAATGACTGCTTTGAGCCGTATACTTCCAACATTTACAAGAATCAACAGACAACACACACACACATATACACACAAATTTCAAAAAATCATATCAGAGTTGCGACGGGGGCATTACAACAAACCAAGACAAACAACAAACCAAGACAAAATCAAAAACCAAAACAACAAACCAAGACAATATTTCACCTGCCCTCAGACCTTTCTTTGCGAGAGACGAGAGTATCTATCAGCAAAGGAATTTGACTAGAATTTGCAAATACTTAACTATAATTTTTCACCTTCAAAACACAATATTTCACCTTCAAAACACAATAATACAAAAATTAAAGAGGGATTAACCTTTTTCTTGAAGCCAAACGGAGTTGACGATGTGTTCAAGCTGCTGTCCTTTGGTCGTCAACTTCAACCTTCTGTGCGCCGTCGTCGTCTTCAACCTTCAGCCGCACGTCTTCGTCTTCGACCTTCAGCCGCGGAATTGAAGTAAGATAAAACTCATGGAGCCAAAACTACAGCTAAAGAGTTTATGATTTCTTCTGGGTTTGTTTCAGTTTAGCGAGTCTGCTAGAGATGAAGAGAGGACGAGTGTAGTGAGAGCACTGTTGGCCTTCAACCTTCAGCCGTGCCGTCATCGGCTTCGACCTTCAGCCGCGCCGTCGTCGGCTTCGACCTTCAGCAGCGGATTTGACGTCAAAGACAGCAGAGATTACAGCGCGATTTGGTCGATTTTAGCTAGGTTTTTGGGAGGGATTTAGGGATTTTGATAGATTGAAACTTTTAGCTACTGATTTTGAAACTTTTGATCGACATTGAATAGAAAACTTGACCTAGGTTTTTGGTAGATTTTAAGAGGAGTGAATTGGGGATTTTGATTGGGATCGATTTTAAGAGGAGAAAAGAGGGCTTTTGAGTGTTTTGATTGGAATGTCATTTTTAAGTTTTAAAAGGGCATTATTGTCTTTCAACAACCCCAATTGAGTTAGTGTTGTAATTTTTTCAAAAAAGGGTTAGATTTCAACAGCAGCCTTTCAAAAGGGTTAGTTATCAATAAAACCCTAAATTTTTTTATCAATATTGAACCCAAAAAATGACTCATTTTCAAGAACTTGAACCAGACAATGATAGAGTCATGGAGATGCCTTCAGTATATAAGCATTGGAGACCCATTTTTGAGAGAATAACCCCATTGACTCCGAGCCAAACCAGAAAACATGTCATCCACGAAGCTGCCCTAGATCTCCCCCGATCTCTGTCTAGTGTTCTCCATCGAAGATATGAGATTTCTAATTCTTAAGGCACTGGCCAATTCTGGATTTGCCAACCTTTGATTTTTATTAAGGGGTTAGATTGTTGGTAGTAAGTGTTTCCAAGTTCGGTAGTGATTTTCGAATCAATGAGAGAGTTGCAGATAATTTATTTTATTTTGTTTTCATTACATTCTTGTTTAAATAATTATTTTATTTTTATTTAAACATTTTTAACTTCAGAGTTTAGAGGGCTACTTTAGTCTTTTAAAAGTAAACCATAGTCAAAGTAACGGTATAAATAACCGAGGTTAACGATAAGGGATGTTTTTGGTTGTTTCTTAAAAGTTAGGGACTTAAATGGTACTCCATAAAAACGTTAGGGACCAATTTGGTCACTTTTGTAAAAGTCGCAAAATACTTGGAATAAAGAAAAAAGTCCAGGACCAATATTTGGTACTGATGCAAAATTAAAAAAATATTTGGTACTGCTCACAAATATAAAATTAAAATATTTGGTATTGCTCTGTGAACTGTTAATGTAAAGTCTGAAATGTTATGCTTTGCGGAGGAATTTTGAAGATAACATCATAAAATTATTATCAAAACGGGTTCCTCTAGTTTTCCCTATTCTCCGTTTACCCCCACTAGTTTTATTAATGGCCAAAATTATCCTCTAGTAGTTTATTTCCCATTACCCTTGTCGTTAAAATTTTTAAACTAATCCAATCCATTGAAGACAAGATTCCAAGATGGATTCTCTGTTAGAATATTAAAAGATTGAAGACAAAATTTGAGGGTTTATAGTAAGAGTAATGCTAGATATCACAACTAAAATCACAACTATTCCGACACAACACATGTGGTACATGAGGTGTCAATTGGTGAGTGGATACATAGATAGGTGAGATAAATCATTATTAATGTATATCCACTCACCAATTGACACCTCATGTGTTGTGTTGGAATAGTTGTGATTTTAGTTGTGATATTTAGCATTACTCTTATAGTAAACAGAGAGAGTAGTAGAGAAGAAGAGAATCTCCAACCGAATTCAAATATTAAGCACACATAAATCAAACATCAAATCCTTAAGTTTTATTGAATTGAAATCCAAAAATCATCCATCCATCCATCCATCATCATCATCCGTCCCAAACCATCCATGCATCATAGTTCACTGTCAACCACCACCCCAAACCCAAATAAAAAACAAAATCAAAATCTCCAAACACAAACCCATACACCCACAAGGCCACAACCACAGGGTTCAAAACTTTAACAACTCTTTAAATAGTAAGTTTTAAGATTATCACTAAATTAATAACTTAAGTTTTAATAATACTTAAAGTGTGGATCTGACAAAAATACCCTTAAAACACATTCACAAAAATAAGTCTCGTGTTTTTTTTTTAGACTTATTTTTCGTGTTTTCCGAGACTTATTTTGGTGTTTCCGAGACTTTTTGGTTATTTTCGAGACTTTTTGCAATTTCTGAGACTATTTAGGCAAAAATGAAATTTTCTGAGACTTTTTTTTTTGTTTGTTTTTTTGTTTTTGTTTTTGTAGTTTCCAAGACTTTTTGTAATTTTCGAGACTTTCTAAACAAAAATGAAAATTTTCAAATTGTGTTTTTTGATCATCATCTTCCTTGAAACCTCCAATGGAAGAGGTTGAACTGACCTCCAATGGAGGTCTTTCATCTCCATTGATGTAGGACCTCTATTGGTCCCCCATCAAAGGAGGTTTTTGAAAAAAAAAAAAAACCCTAAAAATAGCACAAATGTAATAAAAGAAGGAGAGGGGGGTTATTTTAGTCCTTCGGTGCCATTTATACTTAAGTTATTAATCCGGTGATACTTTCAAAATTCAACGTGAGAAGAGTGCAATTTCCTACCATTTCCACCACAACCACACCCAAACAAAAGCTTCAAAATCCCCAAACACAAACACAAACCCACAGCCACAACTACAACCTACAACTACAACTACACTCATACCACCATAACTACACGATGACCACCAGCACCGATCTCGCTATCACAGAGAGTGAGTATAGTTTTTTGAAATGATATTATTTTATTATTTAAATATGAGCTATTTTAATTATTTTATTATAATATTTTGTTTAAAAATGGATTGTCTTCATTAGATTTTTTTTTTTGGGTATCGAGGATCCCGGACTTCGTCCAGGCACCTATCCGCCTATCCTCCCCCAACTGCGTGACTCGCCGTGGCTTGTATATTGGAAGCAGGCCCCCAACTGCGTGACCTGCTGTGCCCTGTATGTCTTCACTAGATTGTTGAATGTAAACGATTTTGTTTTTCAATTTTTGGGTTTTTTTTAGAAGATAATATTTTTATATTCTGGTTTTCTATTTTCTGTATTTAGATTAAAAAAAGACATCATGAATCTCTATTGTCCATCTTTCCATCATCTTTAAAAAAAAAAAAAAAAATTTAAAAACAGAAAAAGATCTAAGTTGAACGGCTATCTTTATTTTTTATTCTGTTTCTTATTTTTATTTTATTTTTTTATATTTGAACGTATAACAATCATTCCAAGCTATATTAAGGGTAAGATAGTCATTTGATTAAATATCTTAACAAATGTTAAAGGTAGGGGGATAATGGGTTAGAGTGGTGCTATTGGCACACCCCCTACCGGTCTATTTATGCCCAATTTTTTTAATTATGTAGTATTCTTTTTTACTTTATCAAAATCACTTAAAGGGATATAAAATTTAAGGAAAAAAAATCTCTTACAAAGTAAGGGTCAGTTTGGTATTGCTTTTGAAAAGTTAAAATCAGATTATTTTATAATTTTAACATAAAATGATGTTTGGTTAAACTTCCAAAAGTGATTAACCGATAATCTAGCAAGTTTTGAAGGTGATTTTGAGAAGTAGGTGGGGGGTTACTTTTTGAAAATGATTATGGAATAATCTATTTCAGCATTTAATATATATTTTAAAATATCATTATTATCCTTATGAAATCAAGTTAAAATCATTTATATACCTTATTTCATTACAAAATTAAATATTCTATTTAAATATTGATTTGATTTATAAAATCTTTTAAAAATATTTTTATTGTTCTTATGGAATTTTTCTTTTTACAATTTAAATATTATACTTAAATATTGATTTAATATATATAATTAATGAAAAAAAATAAAAATGAAATAGGGTCATAAACTCATGTATATTTTAGTTATTATAACTAATCTAAACACTTTTGTAATAAAATTACCAAACATATGTATACTATTTTTGAGCTATACAGTCGTTTTAAAAATACAATTAACCAAACATATACTGATTAACTTCACAGCTGATTATTCCTTCAGCACAGCTAATAGTGATTATTACAAAAGTTACAGCAATACCAAACTGGCCCTAAATCTGATAAAACCCCACATTCCTTTTCTAAAAAAAAAAAAAAAAGGTTCTTGTAATCCGTTTATTTAAAAAAAATAAAAAAAATTCTAACTCTTAAACCGTAATATTTGCTTCTTACACATATACAAAATACATATTATGGAAGAGTCTGATAACGACATCAAGCATATGGAAGAATTGTCTGAGAACAATATCAAACATTTGAAAGAATTGTCTGAGATGATATCAAGCATCTGGAAGCAATTTCTTCTCTAGAAGTAAGTTTGAAGTTTATTTCGTTGTGTTGAAGCAACCCAAATATTTTTTCTTTTTTCTTTTCCACCATGAAATAAAAAGAATGAAAAAAAAAAAAAAAAAAAAAACGAAATAAGAAGAAAAAATAAATCGTTCAATGGAGGAGAGAGAGACATATATATATATATATAAATCGGTGTAAATTTCCTTTAAAAACAAACCTGGGTATTGGATACCCAAAAACCAGGGTGGATACAGTGTTTTTAAGAGGCAATACAGACACACAGTATTAGACTTAGAACCAAAGACTATAACACTAATATTTATTTACAGTAGTAGTCTGTCTATCGAATCCATCTTCCATAAGCACAGAGCACCTCACAAAATTCTCAACTGCTCCCATTGATTTTCTACATTGACGGTGATGAATGGGATGCTGGCCTTACTAGAGGGTTACATAGCAATAACATATTGAACACCTGAGGATGGAGTTTGTGAGAGGCCATCCAACACCATCCAATTCCTCACCATTTGGGATTTTGGGTGTTTTGAGTTTTTTTATGAGGGAGAGTCAATGGAACGGGATGGCAGAGAGAGATGTATACAGAGATCAGAGATGAGGTTTATTAAGTTTGAAAAATAAATAAAAATGGTAGTTTTGGAAATAAATCAAAAAAATTAATAAAAACATTTAATTTTATTTAATTAAATTGAAATTTTGAAAAAGTAGTGCATCAATAGACCGGTAGGGGGTGTGCCAATAGCACCACTCAATGGGTTATGGGGAATATGTTAAACTAGAGAATGATTTTGGTCATTAATAAAACTAGACGGAGAAAAGGGTGAGTATGAAAAACTACAGGGGAGGTTTTGATAATATTCCTAAAAAGTAGAAAAAACCTAAACATAAAGTAAATAAAAATATTAATGTTCAAAATGAAAATATCAGAAACTTTTTTTTTTCTTTTTTTCTTTTTTCACAAAATTCAAAAAAATATTATCCTTTGGTAGACAATTTATATTTGAATTAAGCGATGTTATGTAACTTTTTTTAATCACGAAAAATCGGAGGAGTTGTGCAATCTCCTCTAGAAATCGGGGAGATCCATGCGATTCACTAATTTGGAAGAGATCGGCTATCTCCTCTAGGGTGAGAAGATGCCGGTCTCACCCTCCACCGACAGTGGAATCCTCTCCACCACTGGTGGAGTTCTTTAATTGTTTTGATTATATTCACTTTTCAAATATTAATTGTTTTGGGTCTCTTTTTCATTTTTATTCAATATTTTAGCAATTTTAGAAATGTTGGGGTAGTTTATTTATTTGAGTATTCATACGTTTTTATTTTTATTTTCTTATTTTTACGGTTAATATTTTTTCTTTCTTTAATCAAATCAAAATTTTAATTACTAAAAATAATATTAACAAAAGATGATGGGTTAAGTTGATGAGTTTCAAGTTACCCATTAAAATAACGAATTGGTTTTCATTTTCATTTTCAAACCCAATAAGCTAATGAAGTAATGAGTGATTTAAGTTGAGTAAATTTTGAGTTGACTCATTTACACTTGATACGTATTCAATTCGATTTGATTCATTGTCGGGTCTAGTTACACGTTCACATAAATAGGACAATAAACAATCAACGTGTAGTTATGATATAATCATATAATTATTATATATTACTGTTGGAGTTTAGTGCCAGTTTTATAGTGGTATAAACCGGAGACTAATATAATACAATGCCACGATAAATCAAAATAGAGATTTATACACGTGAGTTGTACTTAAGGAATCCATAATATTTTTCTCGAGGTCCTCTTCTGTGCTCGCTTCAATCATTATCTAATTATTTAAATAACAGTCTTGTATTAACTAGGGGTAAAAGAGGAAAGTATGCAATTGTGGTTTCTGAAACTAACCCTAGTTGCACACTATATAAGGGGCATGTATGAGGCGGCCAATACATTATATCCTAAGAAAAACACACACCCTAGGGTTTGGTTAGGGCTAGAGAAATTTTTTCGTCTAATGGCAGGTTGCAGAGTTTGCAGCATCGTTTATATTATTTATGTTTTTATCTTGTGTTTGGAGAGTAAGCATCTAGTGGCTTCCATGGGTGCAGGAATGTCAGCTTCTTGTGGAGTTTGGACTCTATAGGTTGGGAACTGTTATATTTGCCTTATTTCTTGATTGTTAATTTTGTAGATGATTCAATCAAGAAATAATAGGTTGTGAATTGTTATATACTTATATTTTCCTTATTTCTTGATTGTTAATTTTGTAGATGATTTATCTACAAAATTCATCTACAAAATTAACAATCAAGAAATAATTCAAATATAACAGTTCCCAACCTATAGAATCCAAACTCCATTAAGGCCTATGAAGTCAGAAACTCCACAAGAAGCTGACATTCCTGCACCCGTGCAAGCCACTAGATGCTTACTTTGCAAGCACACGATAAAGACAGATATAAGAATTCCAAACCTTTTTTTTTAATCAGTGTTACAAGCTCTAGTGGAGGTCACCTTCCATAGTTCCATTATTATTTTTTTTCATTTTTAACATGTCATATTTGTGGATCTAATGCATTAAGACTAAAATGCCCCTGATCAATCATTTTGACTAGTGTTTGACTAACAGAAGGAGTGAAGTGAGGAATCTTGGAAAAAAAAAATAGGAATTAAAATAAGAAACATTTTAAAAGGTGATGAATCGTGAAAAAGGTGGGACTTAGGTGAAATTTCCCCTTAAATTTTTTAGTTACGTAATTTAATTGTTATTTTTTTTTTATAATTAATATATTTTTTAAATAAAATTTTCTCAAGTTTTAGTTTTTTTAATTAAATTTTTCATCTTCCACCACGCTGTTGGATTTCCGTAAGCTTGGTAAATTTTAGAACACTAAACAAACCCTAACTCTATTAAACACTACAATTTCTCACTCTAATTGAAGTTAATCTGCAATTTTTAAAGTTTCAATAGTTTACTGCTGCTTTGGACATATAAAGATTACAAAGATTAAATTGGTGGATAGGTACTTCCTTACTTTATCACATCTCAAACAATCCTCTGTTTTTTTCTTTCTTAAAAATGGATTTTGTATGAATATTGTTTTTGTTATTTAGTCTGTGGTTGATTAGCATACTTAGTGGTCATTAAATTGTTCAGGGGAGCTTTGATATTATGAAGGAGTTGAGTGTTGAGGAGGTAACAGGATATCTGAATTGCGTGAATCGATATTACACGGACATGATAAGTATGAAAACAAAGAATTAAATTCAAGAGAGAAGAAACAAGTTAGTTAATTCGTTGGATTGGTCTATTCGATAAGTACGAAAAAATTTACAATTGAGGTGAATTTGTTTAATTATGATTACCCATGAATACTTATAGAATTTTTAGATTCAGACATAATGAAGCTTTTGCAATGAAAATCAAAAAGTTTGATGGAAAAAGAAATAAACATCAACATGTATATATACTCTGAAGGGTTTAGACATCTTGGATAAGATTGGTTACCTTATTTCATCTCATCAAAATGTATATACTCTGAAGGGTTTAGATAATATATGTTTCTTATTTCATTTCATTTTGATGGTTAATTTGTTGCTTTGAGTTGTTTGATCATCTTTTTATTTTGAATGGATATTAGTGTGTGGGAAAAAAACTGTATTCAAGGATAAATTAACACCAGAATTTGATTAGACCTTGTTTTTCTTTCTAATTAAACTTTTGAATGTACCGGCTTTGTTAATTTCAAGCTTTGGTTCAAAAGAATGAAAGATGTAGAGAATTAGAGTACACTTAGAAGAGCTTCTTAAGTAGATCTTTTTGCAATAGATCTTCTAAATGAAAGTCGTTTGTCGTTTGGTTGTCAATTAAAAAAGAGTTTTTTTAATTATAGTTACCAAAATACTCTTGCAATTATTAAATTATAGAGCTAAATTGAAGATTTTAGTATTATTAAAAAAACTCCAAAAGATCTACTTAGAAAAGCTTTAAATTTGAGCTTCTCCAAGTAGACATAAAACAACTTTTTTAATCATCCAAAAACTCTACTGAGTGACAATTAAACGATATAAAATTTTTTTGAAGACAAACTCTTCCAAACGGACACTTAATTTCGATATAAATTTAGAACTTATCTTTACGATTCAAAGAAGGATTTAGCTATTATACCCTATCTACATAGAAACATATGATAGGAGTTTTTTTTTTTTTAGTATTTAATTTTTCTTCATTTTTTAAACGTTTTATTTTCTAAACTGTTGGATTGAAATCCAATAACAGATAACAATTTGACAGTGGCCCAAGAAACAAAACACTACGTACTCATAAAAGCCCAAGAAACCCTAGAAAATCAAAGCATATCAAACAAAGGTTGTAATGCAAAGGAAGTAAGAGCTATTATTTAAAATTAAAAAAGAACCTATCTAATAAGGAAAATATATTTTATTTAATAAAATCAAATCCTAAAATGATTAACTACCTAATTTATTTTGATATGATATATTAGTAATATATATATATATATATATATTAATTACAAGAATATTTTTAAAATTCAAAATCTTCAATAATATCCCGAGGGGTTGATTCCTTTCAAAAAAATAAAAATAAAATTGAGGGCTTGATAAGGGCTAGTTTGATATTGCTGTAACTTTTATAATAATCAATGTTAGCTGTACTGAAAGAATAATCAGCTGTGAAATTAATCAGCAGATGTTTGGTTAATTGTATTTTTAAAACTACTGCATAGTTCAAAAACAATATACAGTAGAACCCCCGTAAATTAATCTCCTATTAATTAATATCCTCTCTAAATTAATAAAAAATCACGGTCCCGACTCGGGCCAGTGTAAAAAATTAATAAACCAATCTATCATAATAATTAATAATTTCTTTTTTAAACCTAGTGTAAAATTTCGGTCCTGACTGTCGCATAAATTAATAATTTCATAAAAGTACAAAATATATTATAAATTATTCAAGAACTAGAAAAGTATTTCAAGATGCTAGTTTACATTAGGTCATTATGTTTGATATTTTTGACTTCATCTTTCATCTTTTGAATTATCCTGAAGAAGCTATTATCATCATCTTCTTGTTGTAGTCAAAAGGTTTCAATTAAATTTAGTACTGTATTTCAACAACATAACCTTACTTGTAGAGATTTTAGATACCTTATGACTATCGTCGTCGTTATCTATCTCAACCACATTATCATTATTCTGCCTTATGATATCATTGATGGTAACCTCTTCAGTTGGAGTGTAACACACTTCTTCAAATTTGGTGGTAGATAGTGCACTGTGATGTTCCTGTGTTGGATGTGATTAGGTAGCTCTATAAGTGGTACATGGGTAGTGCAATTGTCAAGGAGAAGCAAACCTTTCGATTTGCCATGGGCAGTGCCATTGTGATTAGGAATCCTAAAAAAAAGGAACTTCTTCTGAAGAAGAAAACCGACTAAACAAGGAGTTCCGAATAGAAACCTTCCTTAAACAAGAAAACCGACTTCTACACGTTTTTTTAAAGACAAAATAACACTTTACAAGGTCAAACCCTTCAAATTAATAACTCCTCTAAATTAATACTCAAGGGTAGGTCCCAAGAATATTAATTTAGAGGGGTTCTACTGTACATATGTTTGGTAATTTTATTGTAAAAGTGCTGAGATTAGTTACAATAACTAAAATATACATGATTTTAAGACCCTATTTTTTTTTTAATTATATATATATATAAAATCAATATTTAAGTAGAATATTTAAATTAGGAAAAAAAAAATCCATAAGAACAATAAAAGATTTTTAAAAGATTTTATAAATCAAATCAATATATAAATAGAATATTTAATTTTGAGATGAAATAAGGTATATAAATGATTTTAATTTTATTTCATAAGGATAATAATGATATTTTAAAGATTCATTAAATGTTAAAATAGATTATTCCATAATCACTTTCGAAAAGTAACCCCTACATACTTTTTAAAATCACCGTCAAATCTCCTTGTCAGTTGATTTTACTTTCCTTGTCACAACTTTACCTTTGAAAGAATCTAACCCTGCAAGTACGGCTTTTGATGTTCAAAGATTGTTTGGTTGAATTAAAAAAATAAGGTATTTTCTTTGCTTCTATACGCTTATTTTGTTTTTCGTATATATTTTCATTATCTGATATGTTTTGAACTTTCACTTTATAATTTTTGCATCAATAACTAGGCTATGTTTGCTTTCAGATATTAAAAAAAAAAAAAAAAAAAACTAGGCTATGCCTAATTATTAGAATTCTGAAAAAAGTTTTTGGGTTGTCTAGGTATGTTTTGATAGTGTGAATATTATAAAAGAGCTGTACGGATGTTCAAAAGAAGAGGAAGAGGTGGCCTAATTGTTTGGAAAAAGTTTTGCAGAATCGCTGCATGGAGATGATAAGCATGAAGAATTTCACCCTTAACATGGATGATTTTGGTGATCCCGAATTTGAATCATTTGCATGCGAACCGATGCATTTGGTTTGCAGTTGAAGGTGATGTCAAAGAGCTGAGACTTGAATTCGAATGCAGGAATAATAAATTGTTCAAGTTGCCTCAAAGTGTTTTAATTTCAGGATCAATTGAGTTCTTAAAGTTAAGAAGCTGTTTGTTGGAGTTACGAAGAATCAACATACAATTATCTTCCTTAAAAACATTGTTTCTGTCGCATGTTTTTGTAGATGATCACATGATTGAGTCTCTAGTTTCTGGTTGTCCTTTGATTGAAGATCTAGGTTTTGATTCATGTAAAGGATTTGAGGGTCTTGAGTTATATGCTCTAAACAGACTCAATGAAGTGATGAACTTCAATGGCTAAACGTCGAAGAATTGAATATCCATTTATTATCTATTTTTTGGTCAAGTCCTGCAGCATGTGACATCAATGTAGCCTCTTGTAAGAACATTAAAGACTTGAGTTTGAACGGAGTTCGCATGATGAATGACTGGCTCTGCAACTTGATTTCTGAACTTTCGATCCTTGAGTTTTTGAGCATATTTGATTGTTTCGAGCTAGAGAGTTTTAGTATTTCAAGTCCTTGTCTTAAGGAATTGTGCCTCAGTGGATGTAGGAACTTGGTAGAGATAAACATTGTTGCGCCCAATTTACGTGTTTTCGTATACTCGGGTAAAATAATATCCTTGTCGTTAAATGCTTTGGCTCTATCAAAAATTGATCTCGAATTGCAAAACATGGGGTTCTACTCTCAATGGTTTGTCAAATGCGTAGAATTTCTTGAAACGTTTCGTAGTTTTTCCCAGTTCTTTATTTGCAAGGTACAATGGATGAGGTATGTCTGTGCTTACCAACTTATTTCATTTACTTTTGGTATAATTATAAATTGTGAAGCTCTGACTTGTATTTTTGTTTTTGTTTTTGTAGATCATAAATGTTCCTGAAGAATTAAGGTTAACACTACCTTCCCCTTTATCCACTATCAAACAATTGAATTCAAGGTCAAAGAAAACTGAGAAAATAACAAAAGTTGTGGATGATTTGCTCTGGATTTCACCTCATACAAAGACGGTATCAATAAAATCTAGCAATCGCGTTGTTTCTTCTTTTGAGGTATCGTATATTTTCAACTGGGAATTTGTTGAGCAATCTTGAATGATTATAAGCTACAATTGAAGTTTCTCTTGTATGTTAATTATTGCAGTTTCAGTTCTCATACAAGAAGCATGTGATTTATGAAGGACAATTTGCTAGTTGCTGCAAATCTCATCCCATCTTGTGTTGGCAGCACTGCATAGATTGAAAATTATGATCAAAGAGAAAAGAATATGCAATCTTATACTTTGAAGGGTGCAGACATCTTTGAGCAAATCGAAGCGCTGTCAACTGGTTTCTTGTAAGATTTTGCTTGATCTGGATTTATATGTGCTTCTTGTTGATTATTGTCTCAAGTATTTTATAAGGACTTGTGATTTTGAATTGGATTTTGTAATTGGGAAACCACTTTAATTTATACCATGATATATATGTTAGAGTAGTAGCTGACACTCAAAGAGGAAGAGCCACTGTCAGCTCTAGCAATGAAGAAAGAAGAAATGATCAGCTGTGCAATAGTACAGCAATGTACTCTGGTCTAGCATTTTGCACAGCTGATACAAAGCATAATCAAGGGATTGATTGAAGCAAAACAAAGCATAGTTGGCTCAGAAATGAAGAAGGAGAAGAGTGGGAAAATTAGTTAGATACATAAGCTGATGTAACAACCTTATCTATTTAGTTAGTTACAAAGCTGATGTGTCAGCTTCTCCTTGCTCTACTTTCCTGATTATCAGGAAGTTAGTTAGTGAGTCCAAGAGCAATATAAATATTCCCTTGTATCATTTATATAATGTAAGCTGCAGAGAAAAAGAAAATAAAATAGTCTGCGTACCTGAAGCTTTCTTCAGAGTTCATCAATGGCAGTTTTGCCTTTTGTTCTTCATTGAATCATTCTATCAAACACCTTGAGTACACTCTTCTTTATCTCTTTATCTCTTACTTTTTACATGGTATCAGAGCTGATGACTCACGTCATGGTTGAAAATCAATCAAACATCACATCTTCAACAGAGCCTCACAACAACTCGTCATCAACATCAATAAGGAACATAGATTTCTCATCTCTAGCTAAGACTCTAAGTCTCAATCTAACCTTGAAGCTGGATCACACAAACTACATCTATTGGAAAACACAAGTCCTGACAGCCATTGAAGCCTTGGATCTAGAAGGCTTCATCTATGGTGAAAAGATAGCTCCTCCAAAGCTGATTTCAGTTCGTAATGGTGATATCAGAGAACAGCAAGAGAATCCAGAATTTCTTAACTGGAAGAAATCAGACAAACTCTTAATGAGTTGGATCTTCTCAACCTTGACTCAAAGTGTTCTTGGACAGGTAACTAATTCTAAATCCTCATTTGAAATCTGGTCAAAGATTGAAAGGACCTTTGCTCAGAGATCTATGGCCAAAATAATGCAACTGAAACAACAATTGTAGTCTCTCAAGAAGGGATCTGACTCGATTAGCGATTTTGTAGTGAAGTTAAAGGCTATTGGTGATGCTTTGACTGCATCAGGAGAGACTATGAGTGATAGAGACCTGATTATGAGTCTCCTAAATGGAGTAGGTCATGAATATGACTCAGTTGTTACCTTGGTTTCTTCTCAACAAAATGTTATGTCTCTTGAAGATGCTCAATTCCTCTTCCTGATGCATGAACAAAGGATTGAGCATCTCAATACATCTGCTCATCTAAGTGTTGTAACACCTTCAGCACAGTTTGCTTCAAACACTTCTAACTCTTACAATAGAGGGAATGGCAACAGAAATGGCTTCAATAACAACTATAGAGGAGGCTATCAAGGAAGAAATAGAGGTGGAGGAAGATCTGGTGGTAGAAACAATCAGAGGCTTCACTGCCAGCTTTGCTCAAAACCAGGACATGGAGCTTGGCAATGCTATAAGAGATTCGATCAACAATTTCAAGGTGGACCAAATCAAGGAAATCAAGGAGGAGGTCAGAGTTTTCATTCTAATCAAAATGGACAGGCCTTTATCACACAACAAAGCTCGAGTGGTGGCTATCAAAATCAGGGAAATCATGATCAAGGAGGTAACTATAACTCTGTTAATCAATTTCAAGACAACTCACATGGAAACTATCAAAATGCAGCCTATTTTGCTACACCTGAGACAGTAGCTGACCAGGCTTGGTACCTAGACAGTGGTGCCACAAATCACGTGACATCCAACCTCAACAATCTCTCCATCAAAGCTGATTACAGAGGTAATAACAAGTTGTGTGTGGGTAATGGTGATCAATTAACTATTTCTCACATAGGAAACACTAGAGTTAAGTCATATTGCTTACCACAACATGATTTACAATTAAGACAAGTGCTCTGTGTTCCAGCTATCACTAAGAATCTTCTTAGTATTTCTAGATTAACTAAAGACAACAATGCTATAGCTGAATTCCCCTCTCTTGGCTGTGTTATTAAGGATCAGAGAACCAAGAGAGCACTTCTTCAAGGATCATTTAAAAATGGGCTCTATGAGTTGAAGCTGGTAGAGGCTAATCCTCAAAGTCTTCATCTTCTCAACTCAGTCTCTAAGTTTGTTTTTAATGTACCAGCAAATAAATTTGGAGTTGCTGCAAATAAAGCTAGAAATTGTATCTCTAGCAAGTCTTATTCAGCTGATTTCAGTGCTTTAATAGCTGCCAAGAATAACTCTGTAATATGGCATGCTAAACTTGGGCATCGAGCCCCTCTTGTTCTTCAAAAAGTACTAAATACATTGCATTTTCCTTTTAATATGCATACTTTACATTTTTGTGATTCGTGCAAGCTTGGAAAACTTCACAAGCTACCTTTTCAAAAAGCTGTTCACACAGTTAAGGCACCTTTACAGCTTGTTTTTACTGATGTGTGGGGACCTGCACCTATGATGTCTAGTGATGGATCTAGGTATTATATTGCTTTTGTTGATGCATTTATAAGGTTCACATGGGTCTATCCCTTAAAACTGAAGTCAGATGCCTTGCAGACCTTTATTTAGTTCAAAAAGCTGGTAGAACTTCAATTTGACACAAAAATCAAATGTCTACAAGCTGATATGGGTGGTGAATATCAGCCTTTTATACCTTATCTCTCTAACTTAGGAGTTCAAATCAGATTCTCTTGTCCATACACCCATCAACAAAATGGGATTCCTGAAAGAAAGCATAGGAATATAGTGGAAATGGGTCTCACACTGCTAGCTCATGCAAATTTGCCTCTCAAATTCTGGTGTGAGGCTTTCACCACAGCTGTTATGTTGATCAACAACCTTCCTACTCCAGTTTTACACTTTCAATCACCCTTTGAGAAGTTATATCAAAGAAAACCGAATTACAATTTTCTAAAAGTTTTTGGGTGCTCTTGCTTCCCATATCTAAGAGACTACAATAGACACAAATTGGATTTTCATACAAGCAAATGTGTCTTTATTGGTTACAGCTTGTCCCATAAAGGATATAGGTGTCTTCATCCATCCGGAAAGATCTACATCTTAAGGCATGTTATCTTCAATGAGATTGAGTTTCCATATCAAAGTTTGTTCTGCACCAGTTCTCCTTCTCCATCACCTGACACTTTTGGAATAGCAATACCACTTGCAAACTTGTTTCAAAAGTTTGCTGATACAAGAGTCCCTTCTTCAACTCATCAGCTTAGTCATTCAACTTCTCAACCTACTGTGTCTGAGCATAATGAGACACCAATATCCAATCCAGCAGAATTGTCTACTGAGCAGGTGTCACATGATCTGACTTCAACATCCATTTCTTCTGTTAGAGATCGTGTGTCACCTCAGCATGTCACTCAACTAAATCAGCATACCATGATCACAAGAAGCAAGACTGGATCTCTCAAGCCTAGATTGTTCTTGACAGAATGCAGTCTTCCTATGAGCTTTCTTGCTGAAAGTGAACCTAAAACTGTCAAGTTAGCTATGTCTGATCCTAAATGGCTTGCAGCTATGAAGATGGAGTTTGAAGCTCTTCAAAATAATCATACATGGGTTCTAGTTCCTGCTTCAGCTGATATGAACATAGTTGGGAGCAAATGGGTTTTCAGAACTAAGTATAATCCTGATGGCTCAATCCTTAAACATAAGGCAAGGTTAGTTGCTAAAGGGTTTCATCAAACTGCTGGTGTGGATTTCTTTGATACTTTCAGCCCTGTTGTGAAGCCATCCACCATTCGTGTTATTTTTGCTCTAGCAGTCTACTATAATTGGGACATTCAACAGGTGGACATAAACAATGCTTTCTTGAATGGAGATCTTCAAGAGCATGTGTTCATGAGGCAACCTGAGGGTTTTGAAGATCAAAGATTTCCAGGACATGTATGTAAGTTGATCAAAGCCTTATATGGGCTTAAGCAAGCTCCTAGGTCTTGGTTCCAGAAGCTTAAAACTGCTCTTGTTGATTGGGGTTTTCATGGCTCTACTTCGGATTCCTTTCTCTTCATCAAACATTCTGGTAATGATGTTCTCTATCTCTTAGTATATGTTGATGATATACTTATTACAGGGAACAATGCTAAATCAGTGAGTCTTACCATATCACATCTTAATAAGGTCTTTGCCCTTAAGACTCTAGGATTAGTTAACTACTTCCTAGGCTTTGAAGCTCATCGAGATGCTACTGGTCTTTATCTGACACAATCCAAATATATTGTTGATCTATTGAAGAAGACAAATATGTTTGACTGTCACCCATGTGCTACACCTATAAGTTCTGGCTCCAAACTCAGAAAAAGTGATGGGGAGTTGCTTGAAAATCCTACTATGTACAGAAGCACTATATGAGCCTTACAATACCTATGTTATACTAGACCTGATATTTCTTTTAGTATAAACAAGTTGAGCCAATTCTTAGTTACTCCTTCTCAAGCACATTGGCAGGCTTGTAAAAGAGTGCTTCGTTATCTTAGAGGAACTCTGCACAAGGGTTTATGGTTCAAGCCCTCTACTGCTCTCACATTGGAAGCCTATGCTGATGCGGATTGGGCAAGTTGCCTAGATGATAGGCGCTCCACAAGTGGTAATTGTGTATTCTTAGGTGGTAATCTCATATCCTGGAGCTCGAAAAAGCAACAAGTGGTTGCTAGATCAAGCACAGAGGCTGAATACAGGTCAATGGCTAACATAACTACTGAAATCTTGTGGCTCCAATCTTTGCTTCATGAGCTGCATATTAAAGTTGCCTCTCCTGCTGTGCTATGGTGTGATAATATTGGGGCAAATTCCCTTGCCCAAAATCCTGTCTTTCATGCACGTACAAAGCATGTTGACATTGACACACACTTTATTAGAGAAAAGGTAGCAACTGGAATTGTAGAACCCAGATATGTTCCTACAGAGTACCAAACTGCTGATGTTCTCACGAAGGCTCTCACCATTGAAAAGTTTAACTTTTTTTGTTCCAAGCTGAACTTGGTTGACTCACCTCAGTTCAGCTTGCGGGAGGATGTTAGAGTAGTAGCTGACACTCAAAGAGGAAGAGCCACTGTCAGCTCTAGCAATGAAGAAAGAAGAAATGATCAGCTGTGCAATAGTACAGCAATGTACTCTGGTCTAGCATTTTGCACAGCTGATACAAAGCATAATCAAGGGATTGATCGAAGCAAAACAAAGCATAGCTGGCTCAGAAATGAAGAAGGAGAAGAGTGGGAAAATTAGTTAGATACATAAGTTGATGTAACAACCTTATCTATTTAGTTAGTTACAAAGCTGATGTGTCAGCTTCTCCTTGCTCTACTTTCCTGATTATCAGGAAGTTAGTTAGCGAGTCCAAGAGCAATATAAATATTCCCTTGTATCATTTATATAATGTAAGCTGTAGAGAAAAAGAAAAGAAAATAGTCTACGTACCTGAAGCTTTCTTCAGAGTTCATCAATGGCAGTTTTGCCTTTTGTTCTTCATTGAATCATTCTATCAAACACCTTGAGTACACTCTTCTTTATCTCTTTATCTCTTACTTTTTACAATATATATATATATATATATATATATATATACAGTCTTTCTATTATCAGTTCGAACTGACAATAAATATATCAGGACGAAGAATGTGGACCACAGATTATGGAGAAGTTTTGACAAGTGCATACACTTTGAGTCAAAGTATGTAAATCCAGTGGTCTACATTCTTCGTCCTGATATATTTATTGTCAGTTCGAACTGATAATAGAATTTCTGTATATATATATATATATATATATAAGTTAATTAACTAGCAGAATTTTTTGCTTAATGTTGCTAGGCTTCCCATTTTTTTTTTGTTTTTTTGTTTTGTTTTTTGTTTTGTTTTGTTTTGTTTTGTTTGGAGTAATACTACTTTGTCTAAATTTGGAACCCGAATGATGTGATTTCCCTAAAGTCCAATCATTTCAATCATGCAATTCTAATACCAATAAATCAAGGATCCAAATTATTTGGACACCGGATTTGAACACCAAATGTAGGCAAAGTTGCATTATTGTTTTTTTTTTTTTTTTTTTTCTAAAAATATTCTCAAATGATGTGGCGTGTCACTTGTCAAAATATTGTAAATCATGAATTCATGTGGTGAGGGATGTAATGTTGACCATGCTAACTATTAAATGCACAAACAAATTCATAAGCAAAGAATTCACAGTCAACGAAGATTTCTATTCGAAGATAGAGATAAAAGTCAACAGCATTGTAGAGAGAGATAGTAAGATATTCTAGAAATAGTTCAAATGCAATCATATAACACCTAAAAATTAAAGCAATTAAAGCTGATGAAATGAACGACAAGGCAATCATATGTGAAACCGTAGGAAAATTACTCTTGAAAAACTTGACCGGTGCCTGATATTATAATCACAAAATACAAGATACCAAAAATAAGAATTGTTGAAGATTGGAAGTTAACTTGGTACTTGCAACACTTATACCAACTTCTGCTTCCTCTCTTTATGGTTGTCATAGTTCTATGTGCACATAACGCTTGTAATTGCCTTCAATATGGATGATGGATATTTGCTTCGATGCACCCTAATATCAAATTCAAGAACACACATGCCCAGCCCGGCCCCTTCCCGGACCAACCTCTTAGCCAATTAATTTTAGAGTAATGCTAGATATCACACCTAAAATCACAACTTTTCCATCACAACACATGTGGCAGCTGATGTGTTAATTGGTGAGTAGATATACATTAATAATGATTTATCTCACTTATCCATGTATCCACTCACCAATTGACACATCAACGGTCACATGTGTTGTGATGAAAAAGTTATGATTTTAGGTGTGATATCTAGCATTACTCTTAATTTTAACCATATAATTAGTGGAGTTTATATTTTTACCTAGCATTAGTGTTTTGATTATTTTCACCAAGCTTTCCACTGATGAGACAAAAATACCCTTAATGATTTCTCAATTAACTACATGTATTTTTCAATTAAACACACCAGTCTTCTTCAATAAAACACATTCGTTTTCTTCAATTAAACACACTACAAGTTTAATTCCTAACATGTTTAATCTGTGTGTTTAATTTCTAGTATGTTTAATCTGTGTATTTAATTCTCAGTGTGTTTAATTTGGTACAGAGGTAAATTTGTCTCTTCAGTAGAAAGTTTGGTAAAAAGAAAACACTAATTCCAAGTAAAAATAGAAACCCTCTTAATTTTTTGGTTAAAAACTGCTATTTCCTCTTAGAACTAATACAATATAATGTTTGATTTGTTTTGAATTATGCATTGCATTGTCTTTAGCTAATACATTTTAATTGATCTAATGCAATAAATGTTGTATTAGCTAACACAATGGGAACAAAGAAGAAATAAATAATTATAATAATAATAAAACTTTAAACTAATAAAATAAAATAATATTATTTTAATTAAATTTAAAAAATAAATAAAATGGAAATGCTAAATAAAAATAAAACTAAAATGTTATTCTAATAGTATAAATCTAAAAATTAATTAAGATAAATAAAATATAAAAAAATTATTAAATTTCTCCCATTTGATGAAATTGCTCAAACTTGTGTTTTAATTTGTTTAAAAAAAAGGGAAAAAACATGGTGTACTTACTCAGTTTTAGATTTTGATGAAACAGTTATTTATTTATTTATTTATTTATTTATTTTTTGAATGTAAGGATTGGTATGAAAATCACAATTTATATATTAAGGACCCCAAAGAATGAGTTATTTAATTGTGGCAGAAACTATGAAAAACCGTCACATGAACATGATTAGTATTTAAAAGTGCACACACAGACCTAAAAGCTGATAGGAAAGTGGGAGGTAACTCTCTTTCATTGTTTGCCAAACTAATTGCAATATTTTTGTTGTTATCATATTAGCCATGGTTGATTCATGTTGAATTTGGAACAAACAATGGATATGTACATACAACGGATTTTCAATCATTTTTGAGTTTATTGTATACCCAAATTAATAAAAGAAATTGGATTTAAAAAAATAATAAACTAGAGTATCTACAACGTGCATTTCCTGTGGTAATTATGTCATCGACAATGGGATTAGCCTATGGTAATCACATCATCTACCACTGGCATTGCCTGTTGTCGAACATGTCATTTACAACAGGCATTGCCCATGGTAATTACGTCACCTACCATGGGCATTAGCGCAAAAATGCTTTATAGACCATAGGCACTTACCCGTGGTTGATACACATCTATGAGCATTTTTCTTGTAGTGAAAACCATCATAAATCAATAATAGTTTTTGTCCATCATAAAATCTCGACAGATTTACACACGATATTATTTCATGATAGCATAAAACAAACATTGACAAATGACATCCAAATACCTATTAAGAAAAGAATATATATAGGGACGGACCCACCTCAGGATCAGGTGGGGCCCGTGCCCTACCTCAAATTTTCAAAAAAAGAAATTGATTAACCTAAATTACAAAATATTATCTTTATCTTAACTGATTTGTGCCTTCTTTTCACCTTTTTTGTTAGCGGTTCAACTCCCACCATTAGCATTTTTCAAACAATATAGATATTTTTTTTTTAAAAAAAAAATACAATTTCATCTTGTAATTTTAATATATTTTACCGTCTTTTCAAATTCCTTTCTCAAAATTTCAATTTCTTTTTAAACAAAACAATTCACTTTCTCTTTTCTATCATTGTCAACTTCTTGTTTTTCTATAGTTAGTATTTATTTTTTAATATTGTGTTTCTTGTTTTTATTTCTTTTTGAATGTAAGTGAAAATATATTTTACGTGTGTCCAAAATTAATTTCAAACACCCCTAATGTCTAACACAAATCATCACGTAAAGTAAGTGCAGAAATAATGGTAATGACACAATGATTTGTTTTACGTGAGAAAACCCCAAAAGGGTAAAAACTCATGGACATAATTGCCAATCGAACCCTCAAATCCACTATTTGCAAATACGATTACAATCTAGGTTGACTACATCACACCTATATGATTACTAATCCGTCTTTACTACCCGCGAGCCTTTAATAGTGATTCTAGACTCTTGCTTGTAAACTACCCAATGTAAATACAATACTTAACTCTCAAATGAAAAGATATGCAACCTAATGTGAATATGAGCAACATTCAAAGTGCATAAATGCAAGGTCAAGCATTTAAGCTTATCTAGCCATGGATGAATATGTCAAACAATCATAGATATCATGTTGCTATATGACATACATACAACTTAGCTATATGAGCAAATAAAAAACCCTAGATGCAATAGCTATCACAAACAAAGCTCAACACACAACACAAAAACTAATCTTGATACTAGTCAATTCATAAAGGAGCTATCTTGTAAAGCTCTACACAAAGATAGATGAAGATGATGTTCTACTTAATTACAAGTCATGCATGTAATAAAGAAAACCCATGAAAAACATACCTAGATGATGCTAGATGATGTTTGAAACATGAATGGATGATGGGTATTTGAGTTTTGGTTGATAAAAATCAAGTCTTGATTGCTTTTCTTACAAGACACTCTGAAGCTTTCAAGAAACTCAAATCATAAGCTCTAGGTCTACAAAGAAGAGAAATAGACATATATATATAGAAGGCCCTAAGAGAAGTGACGTCGTTTTACTTGGAAAACTAAATCCCGTCACAACCGTTGAGCATGCCGCGATACGGACAGGGTGTCTGCACTGCAGTACATACAACGTGTGGGTTTTGGAAAGTTTCACGGTGGGGACCACTCCAGAGGTAGGGTGCACCAACCGCGGTCATGCACGGTGAAAAACATCAGAGGCTGCACTTGACCTGAACCGCGGTGCAGGCAAGGGCACCGGTAGCGGTACCCAAGGTGGTACGGACCGCGGTAAAAAGAAAAGTTCTCTTTTCAAATCAACAAGACACACCTAATCTATATGCATGTTGTGCAAGTGTAAAGTGAGAGAATAACATGCATAAGTATCAAACAAGAAACACACAAGAATATCTAAGACATGTAAATGCACGAGATATGTGTATGTGCAATTTAAATCTCTTCAATTAATAGTCAAGACAAGTAGGCTACCTTCCTTGAAGCATTTGAAGTTCACAATCCTAAGCTACCCTTACAATTTTAAACCCCATTGTGATTTTGTCAACGAAATAAGCTAATTAAAAAGTGATGCATTTACAGTAAGATTAATTAGTTTATCTTGAATAAGTGTTCTATTTGTTTTATTTTATCTAAACTTCATTATACCATCAATTTTTCTGTATATAGAAAACTCATTTTTACTTCAAAAAAAAAAAAAAAAAAAAAACAAAAAACACTCATTTTACTATGATCTTGATTTTTCAGTATTTTATTTATATAATTGTTATTTTATTTAAGTTCCCCACCTGATTAAACTTTCTGGGTCCGCCGCTATATATATATATATATATATATATATATATATATATATATATATATATATATATCAGTCTTTCTCTCCTCAGGACGAACTAATTTGAAGTCGTCTTAAACTTAATCAATGACTCACAATTCTCGTCTTAATCTTAAAAGTTCATTTCGGTCATGATATATATATATATATATATATATATATATATTTCTTAGATAGTTTATTAGGAAAGAAAGTGATTCTCTTGCTTTCTAACCCATAATTAATGCTTGATTTCTTAATTCTCTGATTGTATTGATTTTGTGTAATTTATTACTTTTCTAGTCAATAGTTTTCTTTTTAGTATCTACACATTTTGAATAAATTTTCATTTACAATATCACTGAAATAATATTGACACTCTTTTATTACTCAGCCTTTATACAGTTAAAATAAAAAATTACAAATATCATTATTAAAATATACAAAAATCTATCACCAAAATCAACCCTAAAATACAAACTATTCTACTAAAAACCTACATAAAAATATATTTAAATGTTCTTTGTTCATCTTCCTTGAGATTTCCTTTCGAGCATACAACTGTATAGTACTAGAAACAATATGAGTAAGATTTGAATAATGATTTATTGAAAAAAAAAGAGCTCAAACTATATTATAACATCAAATCAAAATAAAAACTTATTTTAACAATAAAGAATAAGAAAACAAAAGGAGCCCAAACGGATAATTAAGAAACCTCTTGTTCATATTGACATCAACTTTCTCGTAGACAATTTTGGTGAAACGATACCCAATAGCTTAGATAGAGGTGAGAGGGAACATGGTCTTCTGTTTTCCATAAACATTCATGTTCAAAACACAAAAAATATGTTGAAGAAAGTCCTCATTTGCTACCAGAGACTATAACAAATTCCAAATAAATACTTGGAAAAATATATAAATAAATACTAAGAAAAAAATATGAAATTTTTATTCCAAATCATGTGATGAGTTCATTTGAAGTTAAACACTCACCATGTCGATCTAGGGTTTTTATTTTTGTGTGAAAAGTGAAGAATGTTGGTGAGAGATGAAAAAAAAAAAAAAAAAAAAAAAGTGTGGAAGATGACATAGTGCAAAAGATATAGTGTGAACAACCCTATTATATTAAATTACGTAATAAAAATCTATTTTTCTTATAGTGGTATTTAAGGAATTCGTACTTGAATTATGAGTATATATACATACATATATATATGAGATGTGCATGCACTATCAAATAATTACATGCTAACATGGAAGGTGGTCGCATGCATATATAGTCCGTTGGTAACCACATCTTTCAACAAAGTTAAGGTCCCGATCGAGTTCAAATCCCCCATCCTCCACTTCAAAAGAAGAAAAAAAGAAAAAGAAAAAGAAAAAGATCTCAACATGGAAGTGTATATATACCCAAGTTTGTGCGGATCCATAGTTTGTTCTAAATTCAACATGCTATATATATCAACCATGTTGAGATCTTTTCTAGAAGGTAGACAAGGTGTTCGGAGCTAACAATGTTGCTAAGATTATCAATTCAGTGTATGGACAGACGCCGTTGACTCGTTGGTCTATGAAGCGGCGGCTTGGATGCTTACGTAGTCCAGTGTATGGATGTGCTGGTATAATATCGATGCTTGAAGAGCAACTAAAGCAAGCCGAGAATGATCTCTATAATGCAAAGAAAGAGTTGGCTATCTATATTGGTCTGTGAATGCCTGAATGGTCTAACAATTAATGGCCTCTTATGCCGCCCCAACAACATGTGGGAAAATCGCCATCAATTATATATGTAAATCTACGGAGGTGTGGTGGTGAGTATCCTATGACGGGTGTGGGTCATAGGGTGAAGTTTGTGATATGTGAGCAACTCACGGAACATCAAGGGTAATTAACTGAAAGGAAGTAGGTGATAAAAGGATAAGTTTTTAGTTGTAATATTGGGAAATAAAAGATTGGCACAACATGCTAAGGTACTTGAATCTAAAACGTGCAATATACTGGCCATGAGATCCTCAAACATTTCACAAGGAGATGCTTTTGGGACCAGCAGTAGATGATTGGGAATCTACTGGTCCCAAAAACATCTCGTTGTGAAATTCCTGAGGATCTCATGGTCAGTATATTGCACGTTTTACTTTCAAGTGCCTGTGTCCGAAAAACAGTCAAGCAAGAGCTTGGAATACTCTTTTTTTTGCAACAGTGTGGACCATTTGGGACTGCAGGAATCAAGTGGTTTTTAAGAATTCTGATCAAGGGGTCTGTCAAGCTGTTGATATGATAAAAATCAGAGTCGTTTGGTGGTTCAAGCATTTTGCGGAGGGTTGTACGGATTCGATTTCTGCCATGCTTCATAATATTGCTGAGAGGTGCTCTGTTTTGAAGCCTCCTAAGGCTGTCAGCTTGGGAGACTGGTCCCCTCCTCCCTTTGGTGCTCTGAAGTTTAATGTGGATGGATCGGCAAGGGGCAATCCGGGGTCTGCGGGTATTGGTGGTGTCTTGAGAGATCATAGTGGTAAGGTTCTAGGTTCTTTTTCCAGGAGTATTGGCATGGCGGATGCCAACATGGCTGAAATTATTGCAATTCATCAGGCTTGTGCGTTGTGTGCAAACTCGCCAGTCTTGTTGGGCAAAAGGATCTCTATTATTAGTGACTCTAAGGTGGCCGTCGCTTGGGTTAATGACACTGGATATGGGAGTCTGAATCATGTAAATTTCATCTATGATATTCGGTCAAACCTGAATGTCTTGGGCAGTACTGCTGTCATTTACAATCCTAGGTCCACAAATTGTTTTGCTGACTTCCTGGCAAAGAAGGGGTCAAACTTGGATGGGGATTCGTTTTGCTGGGAGGTGGATTGATTCCTACTCTGCTGCGTGTGTTTTCTGCTGGGTGTTTTTCTGCTTTCTTGCCTCTCGGTTTGCTGTGTTGTTCTTTTGGTTTGTGGTGTTTCTTTGTTGCTCTTTGTTGCGTTCTTTTTCTTGCTTTTGTCAGGGGGCTTAGTGCTCTTTTGTTGGCTGGTCTTGTGCCTGGGGCTTGTTGTTGCCTTGTGGCTTTGCCTGCTGTTGCCTTGTTCCAGGGGCTTTGCCTCTGTTTTGCTTTGTGGCTTCAATATATTTCGTGGTTCAAAAAAAAAAAGTGCCTTAGCATGTCGTGCCAATCTTTCATTTCCCAATATTACAACTAGAACCTTATTCTTGGTAGTATCAAACTATCATATATCACTTTTTAAATTTTGAATTGTATAACTATCAAACTTTAATAACTCTTGTTTTAATAGCACAATAATTATTTGGTTCCGTCTAGGAGGAGTCCTGGTATCTCAAGACTCAGTGTGGTCTCACGACCCGGTACTTCATGACTTGATGCGGTCTCCTAGATAATTAAATATGATTCCTAATTAGATTTATATTATACAAGGAAAGTTGTAAAACACTAATTAGTGACTGCACTAGGTGTCTTGGTATAATAATCTAGGAGAGCTTCGTGCTCATATCATCTAGGAGCTTCTGCTTCTATCATATAGAAGAGCTTCTACTCATATCATCTTGGAGCTTCTTGTTCCTATCATCTAGGAGAGCTTCGTGCTCATATCATCAAGGAGCTTCGTGCTCCATATCACCTGGGAGAGCTGCTCATATCATTAGGAGCTTCGTGCTCCATGTCACCTAGGAGCTTCGTGCTCCATATCACATGGGAGCTTCATGATCATATTATCTGAGAGCTTCTTGCTCCATGGTCTTAGCCAGGTTTTAGGGGGGGGGGTGGGGGGGGTGTGGGTGGTGTGAATCTGGTAAAATTTGGTTTGTTGCTAGGTTGTTTACTAGTTATTTGGTTCCCTCCATGAGGAGTCCTGGTACTCAAGACCCGGTACTTCACGACCTGATGCGGTCTCTAGCACCTGACACTTCATGACCTAGTGCAGTCATTAATTAGTGTTTTGCAATTTTCCTTGTATAATATAAATCTAATTAGGAATCATATTTAATTATATCCCTAACAAACTCATCTACAATTGTGAGTTGATGAAGCCAATACATATTGGCTATATAATCTAAAACAAAATCTTTACAACAAACAAAACCAACCTCATCTATCATAATCATTCCCACCAAAAATGGTTTCAAAAACAGATAACAAGTCAAAGCAAAAATCACCACCATAGAAACACCTCTTATAGATAAAAAAATCTACATGTATTTCTGACGGGCAAGACTGTCGGAAAAAATGATATAGTTAAAAAAATGATGTTCCACCACCACCTCATAGACCCTTCATAAAGAATCCCACAGATCTACTGGTGTTATAATATTCTTTTAAAATTTTTTTTTTTTAAGAATAATGTTAGACATCCCTATTCATATCTCAACTTTTCATCCCAACTCATATGGCAGTTGAGGTATCGAATGGTGAGTGGATATATGTGGTAAGTGAGATAAATTATATGTATCCACTCATCATTGGACACCTTAACTGCCACATGGGTTGGGATGAAAAAGTTAGGATTTTAGGTGGGATGTGTAGCATTTCTCATTTTTTAAAGACGTTAATAATACTAATTATTATTAATATAATTAAGTGTTCCCATAAAAAAAAAAAAAAAAAACTTATTAAGTGCTTCTTTATAATACTTTTTTTTTTTTTTAAATTGAATGAATCGAAACTTGAATTAATGAAAATATAGTCAATTCCAACAAAATCATTCATAGAGGTTCACATTGATTCCCTAGTATGGAATTAATTACACATGAAAAGATTGAAAGAAGAGGAGAAAGAGTTGATAAAACTCATGAGTGTCTTTTTCAAGCTTCCAAGTGCAACAATGGTGGTGGTGTGATGAGGGACGACCCCCTTGGTGGCTTGAGACCTTCCTTGGCTTGTGTCCCGGCTGGTCTCAAGTGCTTCTTCATAGTACGCTTTTTTTGTATATCTTTACAATAACTAGTTGGATTTAGCAAACGTTGTTAAACAAAAATTTTCCAAGCATACCTTTGGTTATGATAGAATATGCAAAATTGAATCAAAATTAATTTTTATTTCACTGAGGGTGTAAACTAATTAGGGTTTTACACTTTTCATTGTATAATATAAATCTAATTATGAATCATATTTAATTATATCCCAAACAAACTCATCTACGAGTTGATGCCAATACATATTGGCTATATAATCTAAAACAAAATCTTTACAACATACAAAAACAATCTCATCTATCTTAATCATGTAAACTATTATACAATTTACACTTAATGTTAATTGAAAGATCTAGAATCACATATTGTTTCACATATAAAATAATCACGTTAATTTTGTAAGATAATAACTTACGTACCTTGATCCATGAAAGAAGATATTTTCACAACAATCGTTTCTCTCCTCCTTAACCTTTATACTTTAAACTTTTATGTGTTATTTCGTATATCAAAACTAATGAGAATTCTGATTTATATAAAGGTCAGAGAGAGGATAAGTGTTTCTCACATTTAGTTTAACACAACAATTAATTCCCATAAAATTAATGTTACGTTGAGAAACAGTTTCTCAAACCAATACATTGGCATGTGCATTATTTAGATAATTAATCCTTCATTAATTCAAGACTTCATTAATTTAAGAATTAATTTGATAACTTACTTATCACACATTAGCTTAACATTAAAACCATTAGTTATTAGGACTATAAATCCTACATCATTCCCGCCAAAAATGGTTTAAAACAGAGACCAAGTCCAAGCAAAAATCATTGCCAGAGCACCCACCTTAAGTCCACCAATGGGCGCCGCCAAAGATCCAGCAGACTGACCGCTAGCCGCTGGTCCACTAGCATCACCTGCCACTGGTTCTGGCGCAGACCCCGGTTCCGGTGGTGATCCCATTGGGGAAGTAGGAGTTTCAGCTGCTGCTGGTTCCTCTGCACTTGTAGGTGAGCTTGCGTCAGGAGAATCAGCCGTGGATGGTGTAGGAGCCTTAGACTTGGACGGTGTAGGGGCCTTAGAATTTGACGGTGTAGGAGCCTTCTCAGGAGACTTTCCAGCATCTGATGGTGTCGATGCCTTCTCAGGAGAGTTTGCCGGACTTTCTTTTTTGGCTGGATTAGGGGATGAAGAAGTTGCATTGTTAGCTGGAGGTTTCTCTGGATTTATACTGGGAGCTGGGGTCTTTGTCGGTGAACCAGCTGGAGAAGACGAATTTGAAGATTGTTTTTCGGTGGTAGAATTGGAATTGGAATTAGAATTAGAATTAGAATTACTAGCTATTCCTGGTGGAGCAATAACACTGCTGACTTGCAAAATAGAGATATTATAGGGTTGCGAAGTGACTGCCTTTTCGAATTTGGACTTAAGTTCGGCGCCAGGAACGGCAGAGCCAAATGCAATGCTGCCGTCGCTCAAGTTGGTGACGTTCAAGAAGCCTTGTTGGCCCTTGGCTTGACCACTGGATTGTAAAAGGGTGGTGAGAAGGGCGGTTTTCTTGTCTAGTTTTAGGAGCTTTTGTTGATCAAAGTAATCAAGAATGACATGGAGGCTGAGGATGTTCTTGACGACGTTATCAGATTCGCCGGAGAGGGAGGAGAATGCACCGTTGTTGACGACGAGGATGGTGATGGATTGGCGGCTGTTGATGGCATCGCCAACTTTGGTTTGGACCAACAAGTTACTGAAAGTTGAGAATTCAGGGTATTTGCTGAGGATGTCGGTGATGTTTAAGGCAGAGGCGGAGGAGGAGAGGAGGAAGAAGAAGGAGAAGAAGAGAGAGAGGTGTTTTGAGGAAGACATTTTTGTACGAGAGAGAGAGTGGTGAGAGGGAAATTTATATGGAAATGAGTGGATTCAAATGGTAGTGTGTTTCCGCTAAGTTTGGGGAGACTTTCTTTTGTTTGGTTAGGAATGAGAGTGGAGATTTGGTGGTGTGTTTATTACAATTTGTAGAGCCATGCATGACAATTGCCAATTTTATAGTGTATTAATTTCTACTCTAATGACCTTGCTTCTAAAAATAGATTATTTGTAATTTGTAATTTTGCAGTTTACATTATCGGATCCGAATACAAAAAAAATAATAAAAAAATCGTATATATCTTAAATGATGAGGCAAAAAGACACGGATCAAAGATTCAAAATAGGTTAAAAAAAGAAAAGAAAAAGAATTTCTCAACCGATGTGAACAAAGGAGGCCTATAGATCAATCTGTTTTACTATAACTATCGTATGTTTATTACTCATGTGTAGTAGTGCCTATAAATTAGTTATCAAATCAAATATGATGTTGTCAAGAAAAAAAAAAAAAAAATTCAAATATGATATAAATTTAATGATATTTTTTGCCATGTATTGTACCATTTCTTTACACTCTATATAAAAAGTGTGAGTTGAGCAACATTTTAAACTCTCTCTATTTTGTTTGTGATTTTTTTTTCATGGTGAAAAGACTTATATGCCCCTGTTCTTTTCAATAATTCCTAACTAATTATGTATACTTTATTTGGTAGGAAGGTGAAGAAGTAATTTACAAATTTAAAATTATTTTACTAAATTTACAACAGTAAAAAGATAAAAAAAAAAGCCTTCACATGTTCAAAAATTACATGAAACTTATATGGTATAACTAATTATAAAGGATAACAATGTCATTTTATGTTTACAATTGGGGTTGTTTTTACTTTTTAAAATTGAAAATGTATCTTTCTTTAATTGTTTGGATGACCAATAACAAATTATACGTGGGATCCACATTGTTAAACAAATTAAAAAAATAAAATAAAACATGACACTTGCAGCTTTGGCTGGCAATTAGGGGTTGCGATAGAGGTTTGAGATGAAAAAAACAAAACGTTCTTATCTTCTTCCAGCTTCTTACATTGCACTCCATTGCCACATGCATAGTCTACCTATATCCTATGTTTAGGTGCACCGATGACTAAGTTGAAAAGGATAATTGTGAAGAAAAAAAAACGCAGTATACAAATAAGTATTAGGTTGGTTGAGAGAAGAAGCGATAGAAAGAAGTATTGGTTTGGTTGAAAGAAGAAGAAATAGGAAAACAAAAGAAATAAATATTGAGCTGCAGTTTTGAAATCTGTGCTTGAAATCAAGGTATATAAGTTTTCTGATATGGTGCATTATTTTGTTAAAATATAGATATAACTAAAAAAAAAAAAAAATACAATCTTTATGAGAGAAAATGAAAGATAATAGGGAAACAAAATAAAATTTAGAAATATAGATCCTAGAATTTGAATCTAAGATATACACAAAAGAAAAGGTAAATAATTGAACACATAATTGAACCTGGCAGAAGAAAAGAAAAAAAAAAAAAATAAAGGTTACAGAGAAGAAAAACTCAAAACTTCATAATAAGAGATTTAGATGGGTGTATTCAACTAGGATTTCGAAAGACTTTTAATGACTTTTTATAAGTGAATGATTTTTACAGATTTTATGGACTTTTATAGACTTTACAAGATTATGAAATTTTTTGATAGACTTTTATTTAAAAGACTTTCATAGACTTTCATTTTAAAAGACTTTCGTAGACTTTCATTTTAAAAGACTTTCGTAGACTTTCATTTTAAAAGACTTTTGTAGACATTTATAGACTTTTATTGACTTCTAAATATAATAATGTATAATTTGTTTTAGCAAAATTATATATATTTATCATGTCAATAAAAATAATTTTTCAAATGAATAAAAAAAACCATCGTTAATTAAACTTGACAAAAGCATTCATGTCTATATATGTGATTTTAATTTTTTTAATTTTAATTATATTTTGCATTATAAAGACATTATGCTCCTTTTTGTTTTTTAATAATTAGTCAAAATTTTATTTGTTTTTTATAATTAGTGAAAATATTATAAATTTTCTTTTAGAATAAATGTAGTAAACGACAATAATATTAACGTTTACATGTCTCTACGAAAGTATGACAAACAGTATAAAAAATCAACCAAAAGTTCATTTAAGTTACTATAAAGATAAAACATAAAAACCGTACCTAGTTGTTCAATAAGATCCATACCTAAAAGTGGGTAGTTTGATATTGATCATAATTACATGGAGTCACGTTCATACGCGACTTTGATTATGACATATTGGCATGGTTAAGTAGCGGTTTTTGTCTTTTATTAATTTTATTTTACATAAATGAAGTTCATTTGATTTGTTTCGGTGTTGTTTAGTTGCTTTAAAAATATAGGTAAAAAAAAAATGAAATCTTTCGTCCTTAATTGCATAGCTAATGAATAGTTGTTTTATATTATTATTGTTTTTTTGTTATAGATGTTTTATTTATTTATTTTTATTTTTATTTTTATTTTTAATGTTTATTCATTTTAAAGTTATTCGTTTTATTTTATTTATGAAATTTGTTAAGAATGAGTGTGCTTTTATTTGAAAATAAAACATATATTTGGTGGTTGATGATTTTTAAAGAGTTATATATTTTTCTTTTAAAGTGAAATTCTTTCTATTTTATTTATTCTTTCAAAGTCTTTGGTAGAAATGGAAGACAAATTGTGAGATTTGTTATAACTAAAAATCATTAAAAGTCATTGATATTTTAAATTCATTAAAAGTCATTAAGATTTTAGATACCTTGTAACTTTCATAGATTGTTAAAAAGTTTTGATTGAATACCACATGACTTTTAAAGACTTTTTAAAAGTCTATAAAAGTCTGTATTGAATACCTCATGACTTTTATAAAGTCGTTAAAAGTCTACATTGAATATACCTAAACTTTTTAATTTCATAAAAGTCATTAAAAGTCTTTTAAAATCCTAATTGAAGACACCCTCCTTAGAGAAAAAAAATAAAACTTTGAAATAGCAGAACACTCAAATATGAATAGACAGTCAAACTCAAGTAAACATGAAACCCAATAAAAATTATATGAAAATTATGCCTTAGCGGCCTAGGTGAAGTCAAAATTCCAATATCATATACCAAAAACAGAAAGTCCAACAATTTTAAAATAATAAAAATTACTGTTTAACAACACAAATATATTGATCATATGTCATTTTAACAAAATAATGCACCACATTAGAAAACACACATTAGAAAACACAAATACCGTGATTTCAAGCACAGATTTCAAAGTTAAAGCTCAGTATTTCTTTCTTTTGTTTCCCTATTTCTTCTTTCAACCAAACCAATACTTCTTTCTGTTGCTTTTTCTCTCAACCAACCTAATACTTATTTGCATACTGCCTTTTTTTTCTTCATAATTATCCTTTTCAGTTAAGTCATCAGTGCACCTAAACATAAGCTATAGGTAGACTATACATGTGGCAATGGAGTGTTTCAATTTCTCAAGTGACGATGAAGTTGGGCACCCGGGCACCAATCAAATATGTATGAATTATTTATTTAAATTTCTAATCCTTATTACATACTCTTAGAATACATGTTATATTATAAACTATCGATGACTGACTTAGTGATAAATGACGCTCATTTAATATATATGTTTTTATTGTCTCAGGTTTGAATCGTCGCCATATATAAAAATAAATATATGTTACAAGATCATTTTATATAACTCAAACAAGATGACTTATTAATTAAATGTGTCAAATCTCAAATATTATTGTTAGACCTTTACGATCGGTTGAGCTTTTGCTAATGTGTCAAATCCTATGTTTTAAATATCATTCCGTTGATCCTTTATTACATAAGGGCATGAGCTTTTGGGTTGAGTGAGCCTCTAATTTCGTGGATATGTTGATTTCCTTGAATATATATATATATATATATATATTATGTGATAGAATGTGTCTAATGTGCATCCATCATCTATCATTTGAGTTGAGTGGTTATTGAATTTATTGTGCATTTGTGAAAGGTATTAATCTATGAAAAGAATAGAATTTATAAACCTCGACTTAGGATTCTATCCTACTCTTTTTCTTAATAAACTTAAGAATTTGCGATTTGCTTGTATGACCGTATGAGAGAAAAAAAAAAAACAAATGACCATATGTAATATTGTTAAGAAATTGATGAGTTTCCACTTTCGGCATAAATTCAAAACAGAGAATAAAAATGAGAAGTTGACAAAATATTTACAAGGTAAAACTCAGTGTGAGAGAAACATCCACACCGAGAAACATCCACAAACAAGTGTAAAAGGATTTCACTATGAGAAAATGACTTACAAACTTCTCTCTACTTACAAACTTCTCTCTATAAGTAGGAGAGAACAATTGAATCTCTTTCTCTCGATATAGGATAAAATATCTCAGGATTAACTTGAATTGGAGAAATTACAAGAGATTTTAGAAATGAGACTCTGGGAGATTGAGATTGTATTGGAATGAATTGAGAGCATCACAAACCTAGTATTTATAGGCAAGTAATGACAACTAATGGATGACACCTAACATCCAGGTGTCCAAGCAAGAAGGCACCTTATGCCACCACTCAGGGCCGGCTGGACCTATAGGCAACTGAGGTAGTTGTCTAAGGCCCCACCTTAAATCAATGCCTCATATTTTCATTATCAATATCAATATATATATATTAACAATTAATATCCAATATATATTTTTTCTATTTATTATTCAAAAAATATCTCTTTAAACTTATAGATTATTTTTCATTCCTACTTTCAAGTCAAAGATTTCTATTTTCAAGTAACCAATATTTATGTGGCTTAGGGCATGTTTTGTAAGCGTTTTTCAGTTGATGTTTTTCGA
This sequence comes from Acer yangbiense, assembly GCA_008009225.1. Classification (NCBI taxonomy): domain Eukaryota; kingdom Viridiplantae; phylum Streptophyta; class Magnoliopsida; order Sapindales; family Sapindaceae; genus Acer; species Acer yangbiense. Next base: position 23,259,539 of record CM017762.1, read on the forward strand.
AAAGAAAAACGAAAATGAAAACAGTGTTTTTGGTTTTAATTTTGAAATCTGAAAACGCATATGGTAGAATATACTGAAAGCTGTATTCTAAAAATGAAAATGTAAAAAAAACGTCTGGTAGATTAACCAAAAAATATGAAAAATTATAACCAAAAAAATCAAAATACTAACAACAGTCATTAACAACCCAGAAAATCAAACCCATACAATCAACACAAATCCAGAAAATTAAACAATGATCCAAATATATATACAACCACAATCATCTGGTATGTACATTTAAATATATATATTTGGCATTCAACCACAATCAAACCCATACAACCCAGAAAATCATTACAAACCGAGAAAATATTGGGTTTCATTATCATTAGTCGCCCAACTAAGGGGGGGTGTATTGGTTTAAGATTTTATTAGACAATTTTGGGAAGGAAAAGTCTGGTGGTATTGGATTGAGACTTTTTAATAAGTTAGATAAGTCTTGTGATATTCAATCAAAACTTTTAAGATTTAAAAAAAAAATCCATATTGTTTTGTTGTATTGGATCCAGACTTTCAAGAGGCAGCAAATTGTCTTGTGGTATTGAATTGAGATCAAGATTTTTAGGATTTCATGACAAAATGGATTTTTCAGACTTTTCAGTGATATCTATAAATAGTTTGACTCCAAAATTGTCTTGACCTCTCCTACAATACTTTCCATACTTTTTTTTTTCGCTCTCTCTCAACATCAGCTTCATCTTCCCAAATCTTCGCCGCCTCGTCATCAACTTCTCAAATCTTCGCTATCTTCCCAGATCATCTCCTAAACTTAATAAAGGTTAATGTGACACATCATACAACACATATGGAGGGCATTGAGTACTTTTATCAAACATGTGGTGGGTGTTCAACACATATGGGTGTAATTTTCTACAAACTCAAGTCGAACTAGTCTCTACATATATTATCAATTTTGATAAAAAAAAAACACAAAAACAATAAATAAAAAAATTAAGTGGACTTATAGACCACGGGTGCTCGAGTTTGATAAATCTTCGCCATGTTTGATAGATCTGGGTTTGTAAGAGGTGGAGTTAGGAGATGGAGATGTTTTGATTGAAAAAGAAAAGAAAAGGTGATGGTCGATAGATCTGGGCCGAAAAAGAAATGAGGATGTTTTTCGCCCAATTAAGAGATTCTTGAAGTAGTAGAAAAAGTAGAAAAAGTAAGAGAAGTAAAAATGTTACCTTTAAAAAAGTCCTAAAAATCTTGAAATAAAGTCTAGATAATCCTAATAGTCTATGAATAAAGTCCGAGGACTCTTTCAGAATCCTAAAAGTATAGTCCATATAATCTTAATAGTATTTAAAATCATACAAATCCATAAAATCCTTGCACCAAAAAATTATCCATTAAAATCTCAATCCAATACACCCCCCTAAATGTCAAGGAATCATTACAAACCCAAAAAACAAAATCAAACACATATCATCATCATCCATTCATAAAAAACAAACCCATAAAATCAAAATCAAACACATAATAATTTTGTTTTCTTGTGGAATTTAGACATATTTTGTAGGCAGCTTTTATGTTTGATAAAGAGAGGTAGGAGTGACCCATCACCATCATTTGTTTCCAAATTTGATGGTGTGAAACAAACCCAGAAAACCAAACACAATAACACTCAAACACCATCATCCATCTCTCAATTACCACCATCAACCTCTCAATCACTAAAACCTAACCCTCAAATCAAACCACTACCACCTAACAAACAACCATCACCACCAAGGTCTATTGGCGCTCGAACTCAAACTAGTTCAAACCAAAAGTGACAACAAAGATGACTAGAAGCCCTCGAACTCGAACCAGAAGCATGATGATGACCACCCCTGCCTACCCAAACCAAATATGAACAAGTTCAAAACAGAACCAAAACGTGGAATTGAAACGTGTCCGGAGGAGTAGATTGATAACTCTTATTTCTACACGTTGTGTAGCCCCTTACTTTTATCTTTTATGCTTGTTTTCTGAGTAAAACCAGGTATTTAACATTTTAAATAAGTGTTTCAGGTTATTTTTAATTACAGGGGCTAAAGTGCAAAAATATAGGAATTTTTGGGTAAAAGTGTAAGTTTTGAAAGTTAAAATTATGCTCCCTTGTTCTACGATTAGGGGCTGCAGAAAGGGACCAGAAGACCCCCATTTTGTAAATCGGCGGCCCATGGCCGTAGAATAGGGCGCAAAATCAAGGCGGAATTTTTGACGAAAGTTTCCTGCAGAACACTCAACTTGCGGGGGTCATATCTCCCTCCTCCGATCGAACTGGGTTTCGTGCTACATATGGTTGGAAATCCCCAGAAGTATTCTTTCAAAAAGTTCTTTCAAGAACGTGATTCCAATGTTTGTGGAGAAAGTTATGCCCGTTTCCGTAACGGTGCGCGCTGCTGGAAAGTCACCCGCGTAGCCCTCAAAATCAGCCACTTATGCAAGGGCATTCTCATCCTTTCACCATCATTTCTGCCCTAAACCTCTCCCCACTATATATACCCCCTTTTGTCTCAGTATTTTTAGAATCCCTTCACTCCCTCTCTCTCTCCTCCGCCCAACTCTCTCTCTCTCTCTCTCTCTTCCATTTTCTTCATCTTCTTCACATTCTCCACCAAATAAAAAAAGACCCAAGCTCCCATGAAGGTTTTTCCTCCATGAAAGCACACCACACACCTCCACCACCATTTTCACACCTCTTCCATCCATCTTAGGGTAGTTTGCAAGGAAATAGGAGTGGTTTTTGGGCCAAATCCGAGCTAGGAAGGTTTGGAGCATCTTTGGAGGACTTGTCTTCAAGGGTTTGCTCTTATTTGCTCATTTCTTTGTATTTTCTGTTTCTTTGATGTGTAACCCCAATTTGGGGAATATTGTAAACCCTACACTTGTGTTATATATGTTGTTTGTTCTTAAATTCATGTGGGTTTTGTTTTACTTTTTGCTAATTACATGTTTTAAGCTCTAATTGCAATATCCATGTGTGTAGAGGTCCTAAATTGATATGTGCCCATGATTGGGATTAGGAGTAGAGTAATTTAATATAGGAGTAGTGTAATTTAACTTCCCATGATTGTTGATTGATTGATGGATGACCAAAATGCCATGTTTAGAGTAATTGGAGTGTTAAAGGTTTAGCTTCAAAGAGTGGAAAAGGTTTCAGTTCAGGCATTTAGTTGCTAAATTGGCCTGGGTTCCATATTCTTGTACTTAATGGGTCTTGTTATCAAGGCACAATTGCTCATCCTTGGCTGGATTGGGTAATAAATTGATTTAGGGAAAATTCCCAAATCAAGAGAATGAACCCTTAACCTATATTGAATGGTCTTAATGAATAACAACCAACTTATTTGCACATTGTTGTTTGGTAAACTTGTTTCCCATGTCTAGCCATCCTAAGGAGATTGATAAAACTGAATCCGTATCTAGAGTAAAGACAAACTGAATTCCTCTTGTGCTTGTGTAGTTATATGGGTATTTCATTGCTTAATGCTTTCACTCGGTTAGCCACCTTGTGGATGATATTTAGGCTATGTGTTATAAATTGCATGGTTCACATTAACATGTCCAGCGTGATATCCTCTACATTTGACCAGACAGTGAGAGATACACTAGGCTGGCGTGTAGAGCTCGTGTGTGTGTCCCACAGTCCTTAATGAATCCAAGCATTTATGCATGGATGTAATCTTTAAGACATCGAGAGAGATTAGAGATTAATTAAGGGGACACGAGCATATAACATACGTGTTATATGGGTATCTCGTATTCTTAATGCTTTCACTTGGTTTTCATCCTGTATTTGGTTAGCCATTGTGAATGAATTAGTGGCTGTAGTATGACCCATGCGGTTGCGCATTACATGCCCAACGAAATAACCACTGTATATGACCAGACAGTGAGAGATACACTAGGCTGGCATACAGGGCTCTTGTGTGTGTGCCACTGCACTTAATGAATTCATGTGTACTTTGTATGTGTGGATGTGATTTTTAAGACTCGAGAGAGATTATAGATCAATTAAGGGGACACGAGCTTATGATATACTTGCATATTAAGGGACAAAGTAAGTCTAGTGCTTAATTATGAGGATTGTTACGGTTGAGTCATTTCCTTAGTGTTACCACATTTCATGCCATCTCTCCATTCCATCCTATCCTTGTAAATATTATGTTATGGAAGTTAGTTTATTTATTTATATTATTATTTACTTTTCCACAAACGCAACACACAAGTTCTCTCGGAGTGTTGTAATAATAGCTAGAACTGGTAACGGTCGGCGAATCCCACCTCCCTGCGGAATGATACCCTCACTTGCCGCTGTGCTAGTCTCTGTGACTCGCGCGCTAGCGAGGTCGAACTTAAATATTCATCTTTTGACTGACATCGCAACGACGTGTTGTCAAAGTTCCCCGAGCAAAACGAAACAAAAAAATGAAAACAAAGCAAAACAAGCAAAACAAACTAAAACAAATAAAAAGTAAAAACTAGGCTAGTCCACTTCCGTAGGAAACACGGTGGCACTTAGCATATGCCACAAGCCTTTAAACCACTAGGCGATCCCTAGAGGAAGAGTTATAGTCTCCTGGGGGTTTACAGCTACGATACCCACAAACTTATACTCTGCAAGAAAAGTTGAGATGCAATCCAAACATACCAAGCAAAGACTACACATGCATGCTAGTATCTCAAATATACCAATTAATAACAATGTATCACACAATGCAAGTATGCCAATACTTAGGATGTTTTCGGTTTACAAAACAACTACGCTCAAATTGCCCAAGATAAAATTCGCCTTGACTCTAATCCTCCCTGGATTTCAGTCTGATTTTTCCACTCAGAACCTGGGCGATCATTCTCAATCAAACATATGCGAATGAGTTTATGTACTGGAATCTAATATATCGCAATAAAAGCACATTTATAGTGATAGATCTCATGGAAGGAATTTAAATGCCATGAACGTGGAAAGAGCATGCATCGACTCGCATTCCCAATATAGACTTCCTAAGAGATCAAATGGGCTTTCTCTCACTTTATATTGTGGCCAAGGTGATTTGTGAAGGTGTATGGGATGGAATATATGGTAGGAGTGGGAAGGATAAAGCTATTAACCATGCCAAGGTGTTTACACATTACATTACAACAAAATTAGCTCTATTACACTTTACTACAAGCGTCTAGGCTATAAAATTTACATTGCACATTTGTGCTACATTTGTACTAATATTTAAGAGTAACATTACAATTGAAGAGCTTGAAGGCTTAAGTGTTTATAATTCACACTTATTCTCTTTTTTTCTTTTCTTTTTTTTTCCGTCTTTTTTTTTTTTGTTTTTTTGTTTTTTTGTTTTTTTTTTGTTTTTTGTTTTTCTTTCTTTCTTTCTTTTTCTTTTTCTTTTTGTAAGCCTTGTCCTAGCACACTTACATTTGCCTAAGTACACGCTTTTACAAAAATTAGAGCTTTACTATATATAACTTCTATTAAGCTATATACCTTAACATGATCAATAACTAGGGAATGGTTGGGGGTGAAGTGTTTGGCCTCAATTTGCAATGAATATAGGGGTGTGGGAGTGTTTAGACTATTTTAGTACTTTCGCACACACTCAAGCCCAAAATCATTTCTAAAAGTCCATCTAACAAGGGAATACAAATCTCAACAAGCAGTCCACATTATTTTAGTTCTATGGCAATCAATGCAAAATGTATGTACAATGAGATCACAATTAAGAACAAAATCGAAGAGTTTTTAAAGAGTAGAAACAAAATATACCCTCTGAATTTGGCGCTAATAGGCTCGAAACCTCACTAAGGTAGTCTCCACTATTTTCCTAGGCTAAACAAACATAGAAGTCTCATCCACCTCAACATCAAAAGATTGGCACTGTACAAGCAAATTTAAGCGATGCACGGAGCTAAAAGCATGCAATGCATGTCTCTACCGGCACACAAAGAAAACAACTCAACAAAAATGGACTCTAATTCCAAGATTTTTCAAAATTGAATGATTTTGTGCAGAGATTTGAAAATTTTCTAAAACAACACCCTACAAATCCTGAGATCTAAGCACAACACATATCCACTCTTAGATCTAAACATAAATAAAAATCACGAAAATAAGCAAAGCATTATACCCTTGAAGCGCAAGCCCTCGCGAGTGGTTATTCAAACCAACCAAGCCTCTCGAAGCTCTCTTGAGTTGTGTGGTCCATCCGACCTGAGATTTTCTTTCCTTGCACAAAACAACTCAAAGAAAATAAAATGCATATGCTTTAAACAAAAATAAGAAAAATAACACGACTTACACCCCCAAACTTAGCCTAAACATTGCATGCATTCAATGAAAGGCAAGATTAAAAGAGATGTTTATTTTCAACATAACAAACTACTCCGCAAAGCAATAAAAAGCAATAAATCTAAGATATTTATAGAACCTAAGCTAAAACTAGTAACTATCAACAAATAAGCCACTTCCCCGGCAGCAGCGCCACTTTGACGACACATCGTTGTGATGTCGGTCAAAAGATGAACATTTAAGTTCGACCTCGCTAGCTCGCGAGTCACAGAGACTAGCACAGCGGCAAGTGAGGGTATCGTTCCGCAGGGAGGTGGGATTCGCTGACCGTCACCGGTTCTAGCTATTATTACAACACTCCGAGAGAACTCGTGTGTTGCGTTTGCGGAAAAGTAAATAATAATATAAATAAATAAACTAACTTCCATAACATAATATTTACAAGGATATGATGGAATTGAGAGATGGCATGAAATGTGGTAACACTAAGGAAATGACTCAACCGTAACAATCCTCCTAATTAAGCACTAGACTTACTTTGTCCCTTAATATGCAAGTATATCATAGACTCGTGTCCCCTTAATTGATCTCTAATCTCTCTTGAGTCTTAGAAATCACATCCACACATACAAAGTACACATGAATTCATTAAGTGTCGTGGCACACACACAAGAGCCTTGTATGCCAGCCTAGTGTATCTCTCACTGTCTGGTTATATACAGTGGTTATTTCGTTAGGCATATAATGCGCAACCGCATGGGCCATACTACAGCCAATAATTCATTCACAATGGCTAACCAAATACGGGATGGCAACCAAGTGAAAGCATTAAGAATACGAGATACCCATACAACACGTATGTTATATGCTCGTGTCCCCTTAATTAATCTCTAATCTCTAATCTCTCTCGATGTCTTAAAGATTACATCCATGCATAAATGCTTGGATTCATTAAGGACTGTGGGACACACACACGAGCTCTACACGCCAGCCTAGTGTATCTCTCACTGTCTGGTCAAATGTAGAGGATATCACGCTGGACATGTTAATGTGAACCACGCAATATATATAACACATAGCCTAAATATCATCCACAAGGTGGCTAACCGAGTGAAAGCATTAAGCAATGAAATACCCATATAACTACACAAGCACAAGAGGAATTCAGTTTGTCTTTACTCTAGATACGGATTCAGTTTTATCAATCTCCCTAGGATGGCTAGACATGGGAAACAAGTTTACCAAACAACAACGTGCAAATAAGTTGGTTGTTATTGATTAAGACCATTCAATATAGGTTAAGGGTTCATTATCTTGATTTGAGAATTTTCCCTAAATCAATTTATTACCCAATCCAGCCAAGGATGAGCAATTGTGTCTTGATAACAAGACCCATTAAGTACAAGAATATGGAACCCATGCCAATTTAGCAACTAAATGCCTGAACTGAAACCTTTTCCACTCTTTGGAGCTAAACCTCTAACACTCCAATTACTCTAAACATGGCATTTTGGTCATCCATCAATCAATCAACAATCATGGGAAGTTAAATTACACTACTCCTACATTAAATTACTCTACTCCTAATCCCAATCATGGACACATATCAATTTAGGACCTCTACACACATGGATATTGCAATTAGAGCTTAAAACATGTAATTAGCAAAGAGTAAAACAAAACCCACATGAATTTAAGAACAAACAACATATATAACACAAGTGTAGGGTTTACAATATTCCCCAAATTGGGGTTACACATCAAAGAAACAGAAAATACAAAGAAATGAGCAAATAAGAGCAAACCCTTGAAGACAAGTCCTACAAAGATGCTCCAAACCTTCCTAGCTCGAATTTGGCCCAAAAACCACTCCTATTTCCTTGCAAACTACCCTAAGATGGATGGAAGAGGTGTGAAAATGGTGGTGGAGGTGTGTGGTGTGCTTTCATGGAGGAAAAACCTCCATGGGAGCTTGGGTCTTTTTTTATTTGGTGGAGAATGTGAAGAAGATGAAGAAAATGGAAGAGAGAGAGAGAGAGAGAGAGAGTTGGGCGGAGGAGAGAGAGAGGGAGTGAAGGGATTCTAAAAATACTGGGAGAAAAGGGGGTATATACAGTGGGGAGAGGTTTAGGGCAGAAATGATGGTGAAAGGATGAGAATGCCCTTGCATAAGTGGCTGATTTTGGGGGCTTCGCGGGTGACTTTCCAATAACGCGCACCGTTACGAAAACAAACATAACCTTCTCTACAAACATCGGAATCACGTTCTTGAAGAACTGTTGGAAAGAAGACCTATGGGGCTTTCCAACCATATGTAGCAAGAAACCCAATTCGATCAGAGGAGAGAGATATGACCCCCGCAAGTTGAGTGTTCTGTAGGAAATTTTCGTCAAAAATTCCGCCTTGATTTTGCGCCCTATTTTGCGGCCATGGGCTGCAAATTTACAAAATGGGGGTCTTTTGGTCCCTTTCTGCGGCCCCTAATCACAGAACAAGGGAGCATAATTTTAACTTTCAAAAATTACACTTTTGCCCCAAAATTCCTACATTTTTGCACTTTAGCCCCTGTAATTAAAAATAACCTGAAACACTTATTTAAAACGTTAAATACCCGGTTTTACCCGGAAAACAAGCATAAAAGATAGAAGTAAGGGGCTACACAACGTGTAGAAATAAGAGTTATCACAGATCGACGGCAACAAGGCCGGAGGAGGTGAGATCCTCCTTTGGCGACGCTGTTCTAGCCCATATGGGCATCGCCGGAGGAGGATCTCATCTCCTCCGGCCTTGGAAGAGCATATCAGAGAAGAAGATGATGAAGAAGAAGAAGCAAGAAAAAGAATAATAAGAGAGAAGCAAAATAAGAAGAAGTGAAGAAGAAGACCAGTAGTGAATAGTGATGTAGAATGTCGAAAAACAAGAAAAAAAGAGTAAAAAAAATTGATTTTTTTTATATATATATAAAAAAAAGTAAAAAACAAAATGAAAAACATCTAAAAGTTGTTTTTTAAAATTTTCAATTTTAACACTGGTTTTTTTATTTATTTTTATTTTTATAATTTTGTTTTTGTTTTTTGAAATCAAAATGGAAAATGGTTAACGAACACGAATTTAATTTTTTTTTCAAGAAATAAAAACAAAAAACACCCTAAAACCTTGCTACCAGACATCCCCTTAAATACTCATAAATGTTTTCCTAAAAAAAATTACACATTAATGTTATTCTTTTCTTTAAACGGTTAATTTTTTTAAAAAATTATATATTCACACTAAAATCTATTATTTTAAATCTTCTTCTATATCCATTCAAACCATCCTATTGCAAAATCAAACCCTCATAATGCAAACAAACTCTCTCATTGTTTCTCTATATATGTACTTTTTCATAAACATTTTAGATTCAATTTCATAAACATTTTAGATTCAATTGTTCCAAACTCTATTACTTTAATTTCATTTATTAATTTATTTTGTTTTCAACTGTAACAGAATTTATTTATTTATTTATTTATTTTAAGTTTTGATAACTGAAAATATTATTTGAATCGCAAAAATGAGCTCAATAAATTTATAAGTAGTAGCAAAAAAACAGGGCCGCCTCATTTTAAATTTTCGCCTAAGACCTGGCTATCCTTGAGTTGCCCCTGCCACCACTTGCCTTATCAACCTATTGCATGACACCTTACCACATGAGAAGAACTCACATCTTCATTTTTCACATGAGAGAGGAAAACACCTCTTGTTGCTTCTAGAAATACGGTGGGTCTAAAGTCAATAAAATGACTTTATATTCAATAAATATCATTTATACTTAAATGTTACTAGATTAGAAAAATGTTGATTAAAAAAAAAAAAACTAGAATAAAAATGTGGTAAAATTCTCGGCGTGAGAGAAACATCCACAAATAAGTGTAAAAGGATTTCACACGACTTACAAACTTCTCTCTATAAGGAGGAGAGAACAATTGAACCTCTTTCTCTCAATATAGGAGAAAATATCTCAGGAATAATTGAATCGGAGAAATTACAAAGATTTTAGAAATGAGACTCAGGAGATTGAGATTGTGTTGGAATGAATTGAGAGCATCACAAACCTAGTATTTATAGGCAAGTAATGACAACTAATAGATGACACCTAACATCCAGGTGTCCAAGCAAGAAGGCACCTTATGCCACCACTTGCCACATCAACCTATTGCATGACACCTTACCACATGAGAACTGAGAAGAACTCACATCTTCATTTTTCACATGAGAGAGGAAAACACCTCTTGTTACTTCTAGAAATATGGTGGGTCCATAGTCAATAAAATGACTTTATATTCGATAAATATCATTTATGATACTGGTTTAAAAACAAACAAACAAACAAACTAGAAGATGATCCTAGCCGGCAAAACCTGTTTCATTGGCTGATTTAGGACTACTAAATGCATCATAAGATTTAAAAGTTAAAATCCATGTCCTATATATATAAAAGCGCCTTATTTTTGCAAAAGGGCAATTCATGGTGTGATCATTTGCCTTATTTCCCTCTGTGTCCTTTTTTTTTTTGTTTTATTGCCTTCAATTGTCCAATTTACCTCTATATCCTTTATCCTTTTTTTTAATAGCCTTATATTTCCCCTTTTATCCTTTCCTTTTTACGTGTCTCTGCTACGTTATTTGGGATTGAAGATGGCAAACCTAGGCTATGCAAGGCTATACTAGGTTGTGGTGGTGAAGAGGTGGAAATATAGGAATAAAAGAAAAGAAATTGAGATAAAGAGAAGAGTGAGTCTGTAAAAAAACAAAAAAACAAAAAAACAAGAACGGAGCAAAAAAAAAAGGAGCAAAAAAAACCAACTGATTGTTGGATCTAAAGGCATCACATCTAGGTTTGTGGATTTTGATTTTATTGCTTTAAAGGTTATTGATATTGCTGTATAAAGGTTGTAGTTGTGATGATGATGGTTGAATATGATTGATTTTTTTTTTTACTGGGTTTGTCGAATTTAAGATCACAGTAGGATGATGAATATGTAGAAATCCTGAAAAACAAAAATGAACTATAAAAGCCTAAAGCTCAAACTTCAAATTCAACATCTGCGACCCAAATTAATCTACTGAGATAGAAGATACAGAACACATCAATATGGAACCTAAAAACAATCATATATATAAAAAAAAAAAAAACAGTTCCAAAATAACCAATTTGTGACAAAACAAACCAAATTATATCAAAATATAAGTCAATTCAGTTGATAAGAAATACTTAAAAGGACAAAAAATATCTTGAAAACAAAAATCTAAACTTGAAAAGAAAAATAAAATAGAAATCTGAACAATAGATCATTATCATATTGAAGACCAAACAAAACAAAATCTTCAAATCTAAAGCCGAAGGATATAACGTAAAAATTGATATCTACAAAAAAAAAAAAAGTTAAATAAACTAAAAAATTGATTCTACTGCATGGATCTAATTTGAAAAGAACAAATGAAAAAAAAAAAAAATTAAACTAGAAATCCATATATAATTAAAAAAAAAAATCTTAAAATCAAAATTCTAATTCTGTAACAGAGAAGAAAACTAAGATAGAAATCAGAAAAAGAGAAAATAACAGTTAACAGATGTGGATGAAATAAAATAAAAGAAAGAAATCTAAAAACGAGATAGGAGGAAGAGAAGAGGAAGTTTGGTTTATTCAAAAACCCACATGCAACCACCACAAAATAACCTTAAAACAAGAAATAAAACATACCTGATTTTGGAAATTAAAATCCTCAAATCCAAAAAAAAAAAAAAAAAAAAAAAAAAAAAACTTATAATCAAAAACTGAACAAGAGAAGAAAATTGAAACAGAAATCTGTAAAGGAGAAATCTAAAAATCCAAACTAGGGATGAAATCTGAAGAAGAGAAGAAGGAACCATGGATTTGGGTGTGGTTTTGGTAAGAAAGTAGAGAGAGCTCAGAGGATTTGGGTGTTTGATGAAAGAGAAGAGATATAAATTAGGGTTATTAGATACACAAAATGAGTAAAAAAATGGGTATCGGTAATTCGGTATTCATATTCTAAAAATTCTTACAAAACTCAAGAGAGTTTGGGTTTCAAAAGGAGGGTGCTGGCCCAAATTTGGTTTAAATGAAATATTGACCCAAATAAGATTTTGGGTTCAAATGGAAATGGGCCCAGATATTTTTTCAGCCTACATAAGTTTGGGCTACAATTATTTCTAGTCCAAATAAGTTTTCAAGCCCAAAGAAATATGATGATGATGATAATAATAATAATAAATTTAAAAATAATATAATGATAATAATAATAATGATAACAATAATAATAATAGCAACAACAACAATAATAATAAATTAAAAAAATAATAATATATAATAATAATAATAAACTTTAAAAATAACAATATATAATAATAATATAATAATAATAATGATGATAACAAAAATAGTAATTATAATAATATTATTATTATTAATAAAATTTTAAAATAATAATATAACAATGATAAAAACAATAACAACAACAATAATAATGATAATAATAATAATAATAATAATAAATTGATTTCATTTTCGTTAAATGTAAAATATTATCTTCAGTTGTAACGATATACAGTCAATTTGTGTATAGTTTTTGAATTCGGTTAAAATCATTCTCTACTTGAGAGTTCGGACTCGAGTTTGTAAAGGATAAGTGATAATACTCTAATAATTCTTTTGTGTTTATCTTCACCGTGTACAGAGTATATTTCCTATCTCGTGATAGTCTCCTAGTTTAGCTCATATTTCTATTTGTAGTTTTCTAGTTTACTTCCAACTTATTGTCTTCTAGCTTTCATGTTGTACAAGTCCAAACGTGACTATCTTGTATATATACTTGTAATAGCTGTGACTTAGTTTTTTAATATAATAAAATATATTCAATCTCTACAGAGTTAGGGTCATATATATATATATATATATCATATTTACGTTTCAATATTACAAATTTGGCATATGCATTGCACGTGCCCTTGCTACTAGTAATAATAAAAGCATACCATAATTTGGGACTTGTACAATTAACTTTTCCTTTAATTTATTAAAAATGACAAAAGGATGGAAAAAGTTTATTAAGAATTTTATTTGAAAATATTACGAAGTTATTAATAAAAGAGTAATGCTATATTGCCCAAATTTTGTGTCCAAATTTGGTGCCCAAATGACGTGGCAACACTCTAATCCATTCATTTCATTTAAATTGTATTAGATTTGCATGATTTAAATGAATGGATTGAAGTGTTGCCACGTCATTTGGACACTAGGATTAGGTACTAAATTTGGGCAATGTAGCATTATTGTTAATAAAATATCACGAGGATAGTTTTAACATTTTAAAGATTTTAGGAGTAAATTCAGAGAAGTAAATTGAGCTTGAGATTTATAGACAGATGTAAAACAACTTTTTAAATTATCTAAAAGCTTTATTAGTGATCGAGTGATGTGAAAATTTTAAATTAATATATACTCGTAAATGCACGAATTCATTAGAGTATAAATATGGGAATGCATGGTCGAACTTAAAGAGATAGATAAAAAACTAATCTAATTCTATATTTAAATTTAATCATAATCTAGTTAACATAAAGTGATCAATCGAAACTAAAATTAAAATTAGGAAACAAATAATTTAAATTGCCCAAATAGAATTGAAAAACATTCAATTAACAAGTACTAAGGTATGATAATGTACCACTATTTAACTTCAAAACTTCATGATAATATATTAATTTTTTAAAATAAAATGACCATTAAAACTCAATTTATTGTTATCCCATAAATTTAACAATTGGGTCAATTATTAGTTTCTTAGCTTAAAAATATATATAAATTTGGAGCATTTTATACATTCAAATTAATGAGAAAGAAAAAATCAATAACAAAATTATAAGTACTTCTCAAAAATAAAATAAAATTATAAGTAACTTTATAAAACCAAATGATTATATATATATATATATATGAGTAATGCTAGATATCACAACTAAAATCACAACTATTCCAACATAACATATGTGGCACATAAGGTGTCAATTGGTGAGTGGATACATAGATAGGTGAGTCTACTCACCAATTGACACCTCATGTGCCACATGTGATGTGTTGGAATAATTGTGGTTTTAGTTGTGATATCTAGCATTATTCACATATATATATACAGTATTTCTATTATCAGTTCGAACTGACAAAAGTTATATCAGTTCCTTGAATGTGAGCCACTGGATTTAAATACTAGTGGTGTAAAAGTGGGTTGGCACGGCCCATTTGTGCTGGGCCGAAAAAGCCCGTTTTTGAAAACGGGCTCGACCTGGCGCGGCACACCTTTTTTGTGTGCCAGGCCAGGCCGACCTGTTTTATAAAAATGGGAGCCCGGCACTTGCCAGTGGCACAGGCCATATGTATGTGTGCCGGGCCGGGCTGGGCCAGCACGCAGGCTCCATTTTTTATTTTATTTTATTTTATATTAAATATTATAATATGGTTTAAACAATTTAGATTATGTAATTTTAATTGTAAGTTGTCTATCTTATTATATATTCTTATTTATTATTTTAGTGTAATAATAAAAAAAAGAAGATAAATTTATTATTTTATTTAATAAAATAATTCAAAGAATAAATTAAAATAAAATATGAAAGTAAATAAAAAATACATGAAAATATGAAATCAAAAATGATTTATTTATTTCGGATTTTCACTTTTACATGATGGCCTCATTAAAAACCTTACCAAGAAAAACCCAATGGGATAAAAATTTGGCAAGGGAAAAAGTGTGCAATCTCTATTTACGCGGAGTCGTAACTAGCCCGTCTGGCCGTCCCGGTTCCGTTGTAGTTATGTCCGGGTTATAGTTTTTGGCTCTTCCTGTTGAGCCATGCATTTGGCCATATGCTTGTGCAAATGACCGGTTCCCGACTTTGGATAGGCATCATATGAGCGTTTACAAAACTTACAGCGATATTTTGTTGTGACCCTACCGTCTGGGTTTGGTATTTCTTCTTTGTCAAAACACTCCCATACTTTTGATATGTACTTTTTAGGTTTGGGAGGACATGATGTCGGTGTTATGCCGGAACGAGAAGGTCCCGCTGCCGTTTCCGTCGGCCCGGAAAGGTCAAAATAATTTTCCTCCATGTTAATACCGTCCAAAAATTGAGGATGATTATGATCCATTTCCTACAATACAAATATTAACTCATTAGTCATTACAATGGCTAAGCATAAAATCATAAATATACTAATTACTAAGCATGACAATATTAAAATTAATTACTAAACATAAAATCATCAATTTACTAACTAAACAAAATATACTAAGTATAAATTAAAATATACAAATATTAAAATTAATTATTAGACCTAAATTCATAAAATGATAAATTTACTAAAACATAAAATTAATTAATAACATTTAAAGGAAAAAGATAACCTTTGAGCTTTGGTGGAGAGATTAGAGAATAATATTAGACTATTAGAGAATAGAGATTAGAGAGAGTAATGGAGAGTTGGAGAGTGGAGAGAATGAGAGTATGAGAGAATAGAGATTGAGAGAAAGTGTATGGAAAATTGGAAATTGTGGATTGGAAATTTTGGAATGGGTGGGGTATTTATAGAAAAATTTGAAATGTGGGTAAAAATATAAAATACAAGAGATGAGGGGTGAAAGTGTAATTTGTAGCCATTTTGAAAATTTTGACCGTTTGCTGACGTCAGCAACGGTCAAAATTAAAAAAAAACAATAAAAAATTAGTTTTTCAAACGGTAATATATATATATATATATATATATATATATATATATATATATATATATATGCATGGCGGGCCCGGCTCGTCGGCCTGGTAGGCCGGCGTCCCCCTATTTTTTTTATATATTTTTTAAATTTTAAATATCTTAATTAACTTAGTTTGTTATTTGTTAATTGTTAATTGTTAGTTTTGTTACTTTGTTTTGTACTTTTGTTACATACTTACATTATAAAATATAAATTTATAATATTGTTATATTGTTTAAACATTTTTAATTGTAATTTGTTTATCTTATTTATTATTTGAGTCATTGAGTGTAATAAAAAAAATGTAGAAAATATAAAGATTTATTATTTTATTTAAAAATAATAATTCAAAGAATAAATGATTATAAAGCTAAAATATTAAAGAAAATAAAAATAGAAGAAATTATGAAAATATGAAAAGAAGAATTATTTATTTCTTTTGGAGTCTCAGACTCTCAATATTGCATATTTACATGATTGCCTCATTAAAAACCTCATTAAAAACCTTACCAAGAAAAACCCAGTGGGATAAAAACTTGGTAAGGGAAAAAGAGTGCAATCGTATTACAAGTTAACGTACATGTATAAGCTAGAAGTCCTAGATTTTGTTACTATCGGAACTTTCTTCGACATATAAATTACTGAAATTTTGAATAAGTTGATCGTCAACCGTTTCATTTTGCAACCTCTTTTTCGCACGCTCCCAATCCCGAATGCATGCCAATACCTCTACCATCTTTGGAGTCAAAGAATTTCTTCTTTCTTCAACAATTCTTCCAGTCGTGCTGAATACATGTTCTGAGGAAACAGTGGAGACAGGGATAACCAATATGTCCCGTGCTAGGTGTGATAGGATCGGATATTTATAATAGCCATAGGTTTTCCACCATACCAACAGTTCAAATCCCTTCTCTCTTTCAAATGACCGGTCGTCGAATTGAGCTTCAAGGTAGCTTGTTAGTTCGGCACCGGAAGTTGCATCAGCTGATTCAACTCGTGAAGAAGAAGAACTTGATCCTACTTTTTTTCGGCGTTTTAAAATGTTCCAACTTGTCTAATTTGGGAGTGTGTCTAGTTCTATTGATGGTTGCACGTCAACACCACCATACTTGCGCTCATAAGTACTAAAAACTTCGAACAACTTGGTTCGAATGTCAGTAACATGTGCAGAATAATCTATGCTCAAAATATCACCAAGATAATCTAGCAATGTTTCTAAACCAGATAATTTAACCCTAGGTTCTATTATAGCACCTAAAGCATAAAGGAAAGGAATTTCAGACCAGTATTTTTTAAACTTGGCTTCCATGGCAACAACTGCAGGGTCTAAGATTCCATCTTTCCTATAATTGTTTAACAATTCAGACATTTCCACAATATGATGGATTATCAGGGAAGATGTGGGGTAATAGACCCCGGAAAGAGTTACAGTGGAATCGTAAAAAACCTTTAAAAATTGAATAAAGATTTTTGCCACATGCCAATCATTTGGTGTCAGTGTTGGATGGCCAAGTTCAGACATTTTCATGTTATAAAAACCTGAAATAGGTGATTCATATTCCAAACAATTTAGCAGCATTAAATAAGTAGAGTTCCACCTTACCGGCATATCTGTTAGGAATCTTCGGGGTCGTAGACCGAAGGTTGTACAATATCTACCGAATTCATTCAATCTTGGATTAGAACTGCAGAGCCAAGCAAGGGCATCTCTGATGCGATCTATACGATCACTTATTACCTTCATACCAGATTGTACAACTAAATTTATGATATGACATACACATCATTGATGGAAGAAATAACCCCCATATTGCGGGATATTTTTTTCAAAAAACAATGCAATGGAACTAGTATTTGCAGATGCATTATCTAATGTGATAGAAATGACGCGATGCTGTATTTCAAAAGTTTTTAAAACAGACATAATGCCATTAAAAATATTTTTTACGGTATGTGCGCCATCCATAAGACGAAAACCAAGAATTCTTTTTTGAAAATTCCAATCATAGTCTAAATAGTGTCCCGTGACAGTTATATAGTCCTGTTTGGAATATGCGCTCCAAATATCAGATTTTAATGCAATATAGACAGTTAGATGCTGTAATTCAGCCTTCAACTCATCTCGTTGGGTTTGAAAACATTTTATCAAATCATTTCGAGTAGTGGTTCTAGAAACAGATTTAAATTGGGGGTTGTATGCAGTTTGAATAAATTCTTCAAAAAAAGGGTTGTCACCGAAATTAATCGGTTGATCAGTACATGCAATGTAACGTGCCATGCACTCTCTAACATGCATAGGGTCGTAACGCCATGTTGTAACGGACCCGTCTGGGTGCCGTTGTAGTTGTGTTTAGGTTGTAGTGTCTACCTGTCCGTGTGCAGACATGCATTTCTCCATATGCCTTCGCAAATGACCAGTCCCTCCTCTAGAAGTGACATAATGCTTTTGACAAAACTTACATTGAGCTCTGTCCATGAGTTAACCGTTTGGCATAGTCTTCTGTACTATGTCAAAACACTGCCATACGTTTGATGTGTGCTTTTTAGGTTTGGGAGGACGTGATGTCGGTGTTACGTCGGAACCAGAAGGTCCCGCTGTCGTTTCCATTGGCCCGGGGCCGGAAAGGTCAAAATAATCGTTGTCCATGTTAAGACCGACCAGAAATTGAGGATGATTATGATCCATTTCCTACAATACAAATATTAAATCATTAGTCATTAAAAAGTAATAAAAACAAGCATAAAATCATAAATACTAAGTATAAAAATATTAAAATTAATTACTAAACATAAAATCATAAATATACTAAGCATTAACATTTAATATATTAAAATTAATTACTAAATATAAAATCATAAAATCATACAAATATTAAAATAATTACTAAACATAAAATCATAAATATCATAAAAATATTAAAATTAATTACTAAACATAAAATCATAAATATACTAAGCATTAACATTTAACATATTAAAATTAATTACTAAACATAAAATCATAAAATCATACAAATATTAAAATAATTACTAAACATAAAATCATAAATATCATAAAAATATTAAAATTAATTACTAAATATAAAATCATAAATATACTAAGCATTAACATTTAACATATTAAAATTAATTACTAAACATAAAATCATAAATATCATAAAAATATTAAAATTAATTACTAAACATAAAATCATAAATATACTAAGTATTAACATTTAACATATTAAAATTAATTAATAAACATAAAATCATAAAATCATACAAATATTAAAATAATTACTAAACATAAAATCATAAATATATACTAAGCATTAAAATATTAAAATTAATTACTAAACATAAAATCTTAAATATACTAAGCATTAACATATTAAAATTAATTACTAAACATAAAATCATAAAATCATACAAATATTAAAATATATTACTAAACATAAAAATATAAAAGCATAAATATACTAAGCAATAAGCATAAACATATTTAAATTAATTACCAAGCATTTAATCATAAATATACTAAGCAATAAGCATAAACATATTTAAATTAATTACTAAGCATTTAATCATAAATATACTAAACATAAAAAATATTTAAATTCATTACTAAGCATTTAATCACAAATATAGTAATATATTAAGCATAAAAATATTTAAATTCATTACTAAACATAAAATCATAAATTGATAAATATACTAATATACTAACTACTCAAGTACTAAGCATAAAAGTATTTAAATTAATTAGTAAGCATTTAATCATAAATATACTAAGCTTAAATATATTAAAATTAATTACTAAATATAAAATCATAAATATCATAAAAATATTTAAATATATTACTAAACATAAAATCATCAATTTACTAACTAAACAAAATATACTAAGATAGTAAGATTACTAAGCATAAATAAAAATATATAAATATTAAAATTAATTACTAGACATAAATTCATAAAATGATAAATTTACTAAAATCTAAGATTCTAAGATTAAATATTAAAATTTATAACAAAGCAAAGCATAAAAATATTAACTCATAAATACACTAAGCATAAAGCCATAAATAAATATAAAATATACATAAAACATAAGAATGAATATCAAAATTAATAACTAAGCATAAATATTAATTATTAACTATAAATATAAAATTTATAAACTAAAACATAAAACTAATTAATAATATTTAAAGGAAAAACATACCTTTGAGGCTTTGAGCTTTGGTGGAGAAATTAGAGAATAATATTAGTAGAAATTTAGAATAGTAGAGTATTAGAGTAGTAGATTAGTTATGTAGAGAATAGAGAGAGAGAGAGAGAGAGAGAGAGAGAGAGAGAGAGTAAGAATGGAATTATTAAAAATTTAAATTATGAAGGTGTAGAGAAAATGAGAAATAGAGATGAGAGAGAGAGAGTAATGGAGAGTTGGAGAATGTAGAGAGAATGAGAGAATAGAGATTGAGAGAAAGTGTATGGAAAATGAAATGAGTGGGGGTATTTATAGAAAAATTTGAAATGTGGGTAGAAATATAAAATAGAAGAGATGAGGGGGTAAGTGTAATTTTGACCAATTTTGAAAATTTTGACCGTTTGCTGACGTCAGCAACGGTCAAAATTTTCAAAAATAATAATAAAAAATATTAGGTTAAACGGTAAAAAAATAATAATAATAAAATAAAATAAATAACATAACGGTCGGCCTGGCGGGCCGAGCCCGCTGGCTTGGCAGGCCGGGCCGGCACGTTAGGCCTCAAACCTCTACCCGACCCGTGCCAAGAATGTGGGCCGTGCCAGGCCTGGCCCGCAATTCATATAGGCCGTGCCTGGAACTGCTCGCCATCCTTGGCGTGCCGGCCGTGCTGAGGCCCATCAGGCCCGACACATATTTACACCACTATTAAATACTTTGACTGATAAGTGCATACAGCCAAGTCAAAGTATTTAAATCCAGTGGCCCACATGCAAGGAGCTGATATAACTTTTGTCAGTTCAAACTAATAATATAATTTATGTATATATATATATAACAATTAATGAAAGAGTTTCAAATTTAATTATCAATTGAATTTGAACTGCCCCTAAGGGTGTAGCTCTGCTGGTAGATGGACGAACTTGGTACTTGGGTAAATGACTTCTAAGTTAGTGGCTCAAATCCTACCAATGAAAAAAAGCTTTTAAAAAAAAGTGAATCATAACCCATAAACATTAAATTTGATAAATAATATAAGGGTCAAGCTAAATCAACCTAGATTTATGACTTAAAATTTTGACTTCAACATCTCAACCGCCAATGTACTCTTAATCTAATGGTTGATATTTGAATGCATTTATAATAGTTGGATTAAAAGCACATAGGTGGTTGAGATTGAAGTCAAAATTTTAAGTCACAAATTTAAGCTGATCTAGCTCGACCTTATAATATAAATATCTGAAAATTACTGCCTTAATCAGGTTTTCATAGCTTACTCTAATAGAAGAGTGGTGCTATTGGCATACCCCCTACTGATCTATTTATGCCCCAATTGTTTAAATTTTGATTTAATTAAATAAAGTTAAATGTTTTTATTAATTTATTTTATTTATTTCCAAAACTACCCTTTTACTTATTTTTTAAACTTAATAAACCCCATCTCTAATATCTCTATCTAACTCAGATCTCCTTATCTCCGGAACTTAACGATTATCATAATTAATTTCAACAAATTTCCCTTCTCTAATTTTCGTTCGTTCGTTTGTGTTTTTTAATACAGAGCCGCCATGAGTACTAATGAGACCGGCATCATGATAGTGTGAGACGAGAGCTTTAGTTTTATTGACATCTTATAAGGTACATGCTTTAATTCCTTAATAGGGCTCCATATTAAACTGCTTACTTTCATTGATTCAACCTTGTTTAAAATATCGAAAAACTGCTTCTAATTAAAATTGAATTACCCAGGTATTGGCTTAGTGTTTCTTATTTTGCTCCTATTGATTTGGGCATAGTGGCTACCGATCACAATAAAGAGGAGAATTAATATCAAACTTAAAGAGAAGTACTTCAAACAAAATGGTGGTTTACTTCTACGACAACAAGAACGTTGGTCAGGGAAGTTGCTCACTCTAAAAGAGTTAGATAAAGCTACTGGCAATTTTTGTGCGGGCAGAATACGTAGTCTAGAAATTTTGGGAACAATATACAAAGGACTGTCGGATGGAATGGTTATTGCAGTGAAAAAAATCCCAAGTAATTGATCATGAGGGGATGATTGAAGAATTTATCAATGAGATTGTTGCTCTTTCATCACAAGTTAACCATAGAAACGTACGTTGTTAAATTGTTAGGGTGTTGTTTGGAGACAGAGGTAGTATTTTGTTAAACAAAAAAAAAAAAAAAAAAAAAAAAAAACGAACGGCCCACAAACAAAACGAAACAAGAAGCTAGCAAAGAGCAAGTATTTGTTTTAGTTATCATCATTTCACTTTCAGATTCTAAAAGAGTAATGAGATTAAATAATAATCAATATCTCATCTGTCTAATGCACCCCAAGTGTTTGATTTTTTGTTTAAATAGGATCCGATACAAATATTTTTTAGGGTTTAAGAGTTATGAAAAAAAATATATATTTCAAGAAAAGGATTAAAAGAATGTTTTTTTTTTCTTTTTTAAAGGAATGTGGGGTTTTATTAGATTTACTTTATAAAATATTTTTTTTTTCTTAAATCGTATGTCTCTTTTAGTAATTTTGATAAAGGAAAAAAAATAATACTAAATAATTAAAAAAACTGGGGCATAAATAAATCAGTAGGGGGTGTGCCAATAACACCACTCTAATAGAGGACTAAATCTTGGGTGCAGCGGGATGGACCCAAGTTCTTCTCCTAATAGACCCTGATGTTGCCACGTCAGCAAAATCTTTTGATTTTGCTGACGTGGCAACATCTGGGTGGGGGATGCATGGTGCATCGGATGCACCCAAGTTCTTCTCCTAACAGAGACACATTAACAATAAAATAACAATAAAACCCGAATAATACATTGATTTCAAAACATGACTTTGATGGCCTGTTTGCTTTGCAAGATTGAATTTGACTATTTTTATGGGATTTAAAAAAAAAAAACGAAAATTATCCATCACAACCTTAAATACCATTCATCACAACCTTAAACACTATTCATGGAGGGAACAAAATTGTTTTAAAGAATTATTTGTTTGAATTTCCTTTAAACGAAATTGTTTTAAAGAATTCATCACAACCTTGACTTTGGTGTTGCATTATAATGTTCCCATTATCCTCATTTATATATATATAAAAAAATTCATGCAGATGGGTCTTTCTAAGGCTATATTGGGAATTAAAAAAAAGCATGAAATACTTTAACCCCTAGCCGCCGCCGTCCCCAACCAAGATCCCTGTCACCAGCCCGACCAAGACCCGTCGTCATCAGCTCGATCCCAAACCTCTCTAACCCCGTCGCCGATCTCACCCCGTCGCACTTCACCACATCAGATCTAGTTTCGATTTAGCTTTCCACGAGAGCTGTTTGGGCGACTCCTCCTCAGTGCTGATTAGTTTTCTGATCGCCAGATCTTATCCAGCCTCCTTGCTTTCGCTACTTAGCCGCGTCATCCCATCCTTGCTTCTGCTGCTCAGTCGAATTCATCTGCAGATTTTCTTATGGCGTGATCTTGGATACCATATAAAAATTGAATAAACTGATTGTTGTTTTGTCGTTGTTTGCTTTGACTTATGGCTTCTATGGAGATATCAGATCTCTTTCCAAAGCTTGAACTATGGGCTAGAGTCCCTTCAATACAAACAGACTCTCACATGGAAGGACTTTCGAATCCCAAACCAGTAATGAAATCTTATGCCCAAGCAATCTCCTCCACCATTACTCTGGTTTCTTCGGCTCCAAAGAAAAAAAGTGATTATGTTGCAGTCAAAGTCAACCCAAAAACTTACGAAGAATGATTGAAACTTTGCAGTTGTTACCCTCTTATCGGGCGAGTTGTCTTGTCAAAGGGAGATGAACCATGGAAGATAATAGCTCTTAAAGAAAAACTTCAATCTATTTGGAAATTAAACTCTCAATGGCGTCTCATCTCTCTTGGATAAGGATTCTTTCAGATTCTTTTGAATTCTGAGGAAGATAAAGCACGAGTTTGGGGTATCAGATCACTTCATTTGAAACCTGGAATTCTAAGACTTCAGCCATGGACTCAGAATTTTAATCCTAACACGTAACACACGAGGAATGCTCAAATATGAGTACGGTTTTACGATTTACTTTGGGAGTTTTGGCACCCTCAAATCCTTTTAGACATGGCACATGGGATCGAAATTCCTCTAAAGTTTGACAGAGCTACCCTTGAGGTTGATTATGGCCACTTTGCTTGCATGCTGATTGATGTTGACCTTTCTAAGCCTTTGCCTGATTCCATCATGATAGAGGTTGGGGAACATTGTTTGTTTCCGACTCTTTACTTTGAGAATGTTCCAATTTTCTGCTCGGTTTGTTGCTCTATTGGTCATACGGTTGCTAATTGTCACCATTTGGCCTAATTTACAGTGAATGTCACCATCAATCCAAAAGACAAGAATCCGGAAAAAGGAAGATCTAGAATTCAACAAGAGTACAGACCGAAACACAAGTCAAGAGATGTTCCGACCTCTCGAGTCTTTGAGACTACCAAATCGGGTATTGATGCCATTGCGACTAAGCCCGATGAAGCTGCAACCTTTCTTCCAAACAAGACAACTCTAGACCCGGCTATCTCTTTTAGTTCACTCAAGCCAATCATTCCTACTAGACAAGGGGAAACCTTGAAAAACACTGTTTATTTGGATGATTCCACAGACCCATTACACACTGAGCATATAGATGTTGATGCCATGACATATCCTGTTATTTCTCATATGGAGCCCTTGATAGATCCTCCTATGGTAGAGCCACATTTGCACACTCTTGAGGGTGAAGTTACTTCTGACATTGATAGTGAAGGCACTAAATCAAACTTCATCCACCCCGTAGTTTTAGACATCACAGGTATTCATGGTGGAGTCACTTGGGCAGATCAACTGAAAGATTTAGGTTGGAAGGAGGTTACCGTTAAAAAAGGTAAGAAGAATAAAAAACAGGTTACTAGTGTTGTTTCGCCCAAAACTAAGGCTGCTAAAAATAAATTGTTACATAAATGATTGTCCTTTATTAGAATTGTAGAGGTATTGCAAACAATGATACCCAACGTACTTTGAAATACTTTCGCTCTCGTCATAGACCGAATTTTGTTTGCATTGCTGAACAGTTGTGTGCTTTTGATTCGATTGCTCCTAGTATGTGGATTTTTGGGTCTACTACTTTTCAGGATACTACTATTATTCTGTCTCATTCTTAACATGTTACTGTTTTTGCTAATTTGTGTGAGACTGTCCATCGGATCTCTTTTATTTATGCCAGTGTGAACTACATCACCCGTAGATCTCTTTAGAGCTCTATTTTATTCGGATGATCTGTGGCTTGTGTTTAGGGATTTTAACTTGGTTCTAGGCACTCATGAGACCACTGGTAACATTTCTACTATCTCTTGTGATGATTTCTGTGTTGCTTTAACGGTTTGTGATCTTGTTGAGATTGAAACGAAAGGAGTTTTCCATACTCGAATCGCCTAGGGTAAGCGTGGTATGGTTCTTTCTTGATTAGACAGAGCTGTATGTTCCCATTTTTTTTTTCTAGATGCCTGGTCACAGATAACTTGTGTTACCTTGCCTAGATCTCATTTAGATCATCACCTTTATTAGTTTCTTGTTATGCGGGTGTTTCGCCGGGTCCACGGTCCTTTAGGTTTCAAGGTATGTGGATTTCTCATCCCTCCTTCCTTAATTTGGTTAGATCAGTTTAGTCATCCACTATTACTGAGAGTGGTACTCGGTTGTTGTTCAGAAGTTGAAGCTGTTAAAAAAGGCCTTGAGAATGTGGAATTGGGAGGTGTTTGGGGATATTGCCTTGAAGGTCACTAATGCTAATGAGAAGGTGATGCTTATTTAGGGTAGGATTGGTTCTGAAGGTTTTTCAGAGGATTTTTTTCGTCTTGCGATTGCCGCTCTTGCAGATTTGGATAGTGTTCTGAAACAGTAAGAGATTTTTCTGAAAGAAAAATGTAGAGTCATGTGGCTTGTTGAGGGTGATCGGAACTCTAATTTTTTTTATTCACTGCTGAAGCGTAGAGGGGGGAAAAAGTCCTTTTCCTCTATTCAAATTGGTGAGAATATTTATTATGATCTAGCTGAAATTGGTGAGCATGTTTCATCATTTTATTAGCATATATTTTCGGATCTTGGCAACAATAGTTCAGACTTCTCTCTAATTCAAGAGCATGTGCCTTCATTGGTTACTATTGATGAGAATGCTTTGATTCTCTGGGTTCCCTCTTTTGATGAAATAAGGAGTACGATTTTTGCCATGGATCCTCTGAGTGTTCTTGGTCCTGATGGTTTATTGAGCAGATTTTATTCTAATTGTTGGGAAATTGTGGGATCTGATGTGGTTTTAGCTGTGTAGGATTTTTTTCATTCTGGTCGAGTTTTTTCGGGTTTGAATTCTAATTTCTTGGTCCTTATTTCGAAGACTCCGAATGCTCTCATGGTCGATCAGTTTCTCCCAATTGCTCTTGGTAATTTCCAGTTTAAGGTTATCACTAAGATTATTGCTGACCGCTTGGCTGAAATTTGCTCTTGCATTATCTCTCCAAATCAATTTGGTTTCATTAGGGGTCGTCAAATTGGAGAATGTATTGCCAGTGCTTCTGAATGTTTTAATGTGTTAAGTAATGGTAGTTGCGGTGGGAATTTGGCTTTTAAAAATAGACATTCGTAAGGCTTTTAATTCCATTAGTTGGCCTTTTCTCTTCAAAGTCTTTCAGTGTTTTGGCTTCTCTAAGAGTTTTATTGGTTGGGTTGTGGCTATTTTTTATTTTGCTAGGATCTCAATTCTTATTAATGGTTCCCCTCAGGGCTATTTCCCCTGTTCGCGTGGTGTGCGGCATGGTGATCATTTCTCCCCCCTGCTTTTTTGTTTGGTGTAAGATTTTTTGAGCAGATATCTTACTTATCTAGTAGACTCGGGCTCTATGACTTCTATCTCTTCTCCGGTTGGGATGCGTGCCCCTTCGTATTTTCTCTATGCTGATGATGTTATCCTCTTTTGCCGGGCTTCTCCTTAGAATTTGCGAGTGATTTTAAATGCTTTTGCGGTTTATGGCTCTCTCTCAAGTCAACGAGTTAATTGGGAAAAATCTACAATCTTCTTTGGCAGAGGTATCTCTAGGCCTCGAATTACTAATTTTCTCTCAATGTTTAGGATGTGTAAGGGAAATGATTCAATGACTTATCTAGGGGTCCCTCTTTTCATTGGTGCACCTAAACGTCGATTGCTAATCCCATGGGCTGATAAAATTAAAAGTAAATTGGAATCGTGGAAAAGTTTCTCTCTTTCAATGACAGGTAGGTTATGTCTTATTAATTCCATAATTATGGGTCCCTTCTTACATTTATTTCAAATTTATCGTTGGCCTTCATGTCTTTTGAAAGATTTAAATGCTGCTATTCAGAATTTTTTTTGGATTGGTTTGATCGATGGTCGTACATCTGTCCAAGTTGCTTGGAAGTCTTGCTGCAGGCCTAAGGATAGTGGTGGTCTTGGTGTTAAAGACCTTGGTATTCTTAACAAGGCCATGCTTAAAAGTTCACATGGAGGATGTTGACTGAGGAGTCCCTCATTTTCACATATCTTCGAGCTCGTTTTTTCACCCAGGATCACAGACTTAGAACGTGGTATGTTGTTTCTTCTATTTGGTCGGGGCTAAAATTGCATTATACTCCCTTGATGCTTGAGTATAGGTCGTTGGTTGGTCGTCACTCTAAGGTTCATTTTTGGACCGATAACTAGTTGGGAGATCCATTGATTGATCTAGTTGAGGATAGGTCATCGTTACAACCTCCTATAGATTATGTTGTGGGTGATATTTATTTAGATGCTACGGGTTGGGATATTCCTGCTTCTTTTCACACTTCTCACCCAGATGTTGCTTTTAAGATTGAGAAGGTGGTGGTAAACACTGACCTAGACTCGTTAGTTTGGACTTATTCCCTGGATTATGTTATTTTTTGTAAATCTGCTTATGATTCTTTTTATGAGGTTAGGAGTTTTGTTTTTTGGGTTAAGCAGATTTGGGCGTCTTTTATTCCTCCATTTCGCTCTGTCCTCGTTTGACACTTATTTCATGGTAAGATTCCTAAGGACATTGCGTTACGTGCCAGAGGTTATATTTCCCCATCTTGTTGTCGATTTTGTTGTGCTGTAGAGGAAGACTTAAGACATATGTTTCTTGACTATCCTTTTGTTCGTGGGTTGTGAGATGTTGTATTCTTTACATTTGGTCATAAGCTTAAGTTGGATGGTACTTGTTTAGACCTTTGGCAGGAGGCGATGAGGGTTGTCTTAGACACTCAACTGAAAGCTCTCTGGTGGACTTCTATCATCACGGTTTTCTGGGTGGTGTGGTTCCTTCGGAATTAAGCTACCTTTGAGGGTGGAAAGCCTGTTTTTGCCAATGCTCTTTCCTTGATTTGGCATTCCGTTCGCGAGGCAGACTCCCTTCAGTCTGGCACTATGAAGAATTCAGTGGATGAGCTTTAGACTCTTCAACGACTTCATATCTCTGGTCGTCCTTTCAAGGCTCCTCGCATTTTAGAGGTTAATTGACGCCCTCCCCCGCCGGGTTGTCTTAAGGTTAACACGGACTGGACTGCTTTTGGTAGTTTTGGTCTTGCTAGTTATGCAAGGGTTTTTTATACGTGCAGAGGTTTGGTTAAAAGTTGCTTTGCTATTCCTTTTAGTGTCTGCTTTGCTTTTGAGGATGAATTGGCCGCTGCCGTCCACGCTATTGATTATGTTTGGACTTTTGGCTGGCATCGGTTATGGTTGGAGAGCGATTTGACTTTTGTAGGAGATATCCTTTGTTCTAGGTCTCATAAGGTTCCTTGGCGTTGGCGCCCCGCTTGAGATAGGTGTTTGAGCTTAATATTTCAAATGGACTTTGCTGTCACTCATATTTATCGGGAAGGTAACCAAGTTGCAGATAGTTTAGCATCCAGGAGCCCTAATATCGTATCTCCTACATGGTGGTGGACCGCTCCGAATTTTTGCACTTCCTTTATTTTTAATGATTTTTTCAGTAGATCTTCTTTTAGGTTCTGTTGATCTGTTTTCTTCTTTTGTTTTCTTTTCTCTATTGTTCTCTTTCTTTTTCTTTAATAAAATGTTGGGATGGGTTTGATTCCGATCACCAACAACCTTATATAAAAAATATATATATATATATATTAACAACTAAGGATTAAGAAAATAAGAGTTGGTCATCAGTTGGACTTCTCTTGAGACTTGCTCTTCATACTGGAACATAAAGAATTGGAAACTTCATGCAGCTTGAACTAAAAAGAGTGTTTGATGAAATCTAAAATTGTTCGAGTTCATTGATAATTAAATATATATATTTCAGTGGTAATAGAAATGAAATAAAATTTCTTAGGCAAGTCAAGCGGAACACGGCGACACGAGCGGACTGACTTTCTCCAAACCGGAACTTGCCCCACATTATCGTAATTTTAAATCTACACTTCGCTTTCAAACGATTTCCCAAATATTTGTATAAGGGGCCGCCTATGTAGAAAATTGACTGGCCAACGACAACTAATGCTTTATTCGATCTCATAATTCAAAATTACTACAACTTTCGCGATGTTTCAGTCTATATTTCCGTATTTTAAAAGTACCGATATCGATATATAGTGTAATATATTTCTGCAAAATCTAACAAATTTCAGTGAATATCTATGATATTTCCATAAAATATCGATATCGATGAATTTTTTACATAATATTATTTAAGTGTCCGTGAATTACCGGGAACATTTCGGTCAATGTAATAAAGTGAGAAATTGATGATTTATTTTCTTTGTAATTTGAATTTTAAAGTAATATATTTATATGACATGAAAATTAAGTTTTAATTGATGATTTATTTTCTTTGTAATTTGAATTTTAAAGTAATATATTTATATGACATGAAAATTGAGTAAAACTTGTATCAGTGGTGAAGCCAGCTATATCAAATTCGGAAGGTCTACGAGGCAAATTTAAAATTTTTATAAAATTAATTATAATAGAAAAATGTAAATAATAAAAAATAGTAAGGGAAAATATTAATAATCTTCTTAAAAAAATTGTACCCCCACCCAACTATGCGGACTTCGTGCATGTCCTGTCAGTGATTATGTAGAATTCAACTGGTTTCAAAAATATTAGTTTACATAAACTAATGACCCTGTCTAACTTTTTTGATATACCACTTGTGGGGCTCTGAACATTGGATGGTAGTAGCTGAATGAGATGAATTTCTACCCTCTCATTTCCTTGACTTTCGTGTCGCAAGGATATTGGATTAATAATCTTTCCCATCAAGTTTAGCCACCTCGATTGAAAATTGTGGTTCACCTGCCTTGAAATTCAACGCCGACGACATAAGAAGACTATCTAGTTTCATTATTTAACATTTCCTTGATTTTTCTAATAGTTCCTAAGGTGACAATTCTCTATTTTTACTACTCAATATTGAACGATTCTTGCGAGCCGGCACTAGATGTCCAAATTTCTCCAAGTTGGAAACGATGCCTATAACTTGCTCGATCAACTTATCTATATGGTCCTTCGTCAAAATAAACATGTACAAGCCTTGTCAATCGCGTTTTGATCATATATGATTGGTATTTGGTGTATTAATTCGTACATGATGAAGTAACGTACCAAGTTCCTGATTCATAGTTCAGAGGTAGATGGAAGATGTCGATCCTCGTATTTTCTGGGTCAGTAAGTATCTTCTTGCTTCACTTGCTTTCTTTTGTATGCATTGTTATGTCGCAGAGGTCACCTGATGATCCGAACACTTACTCATATTGCCCACCTGGTTCAAATAACACTGCTTCCGGCAAGTTCATGTACAATCTCGGTGGCCTTTTCAACCGAAAGCTTTACGATGAAGGTGTTAAGTCTATCTATTACAATACAACTGAAGGGGAAAATCCAGACAAAGTTTATGGTAATTATGTTTGTAGATTCGATTATTCTCATGAAACCTGCCAGAATTGCGTAATTGATGCTATCAATAGCATTGTGGAACGGTGTAACGGCACGAAGGAGGCAATTGCATGGTATACCGAGTGTATGGTTCGCTACTCGGACAAAAATTTCTTCGCTACATTAGAGACAGTTCCGACCGTATATGAGCCGATGAATACGAGTCGAATAGGAAACGTTACGCTGCCTATTGAGTTCCCTAAGATTTTGAATCAGACCTTCACTGATTTAATTTCGATGGCACCTTCGAACAGTGACAATTGTGCGACCCTGGAAAGCAACATTTCTAACCTTGAACCGCGACTATATGGTTTTGCCCAGTGCACACCAGATTTGTCTTCAGAAGACTGCCGCACTTGCCTACAAACTGCTTTTGATCAAATTAAACAAGATGATCACTTGCAGGGAAAGCCAGGTGGTAGAGTTTTTATCCCAAGCTGTTTTATTAGGTATGAACTGTACCAGTTTTACGGGGACCCGATAGTTGTTGGAGCTCCTGTGCCCATCTCTCCACCTCAGGGAAGGAGGACAAAGAAGGAGACCAGAGCATGGATTCGAATCGCTATAATAACCGCATCAGCAGTTTTTGTAATGGTGTTGTTTAGTTCTTTTGTTTGGTGTATGTGGAGAAGACATAATAAAAGAGACAAAGGTAATTATGGGTTTACTTAGCATCATAATAAAAGCTAGATTACCAATCTGAATTTTATGTTTTACATGACTAATTCAGCGACGTGACTTAATTGCAGAGGAGAAAACAAACAGTCAAGAGCCTCGATTACTTCGATTGGGAGAACATAAAATTGGAGATGACAGCTCCTACAATATTTTACGAGGAGAGAAGCAGACGGAATCTCAAGACTTGTCTATGTTTCCGCTAAGTCTCGTCCTCAAGGCTACACAGAATTTCTTTGATGAAAATAAGCTTGGAGAAGGTGGGTTCGGGTCTGTGTACAAGGTAATAATTATGATGTGATGACTTTAAATAATATCTATTGATCAAAATATTTTGAATCAAACCTTACAACGCATGTGTTGGAAAGGGACTTGATACATTTAAATGTACCATACATCTTCTCTATAGGATTCATGTTATATTGCATGTGAATAAATGTAATTGGCTAATCATTTCACATGACACGTAAATTAAATGGAAGATATATTAAATGTATTCTAGACTTTCACTTGATGGAAATTATACCATGCATTGACTTTCACTATGAAACTATTGTTGGTGTATT
Organism: Acer yangbiense; assembly: GCA_008009225.1. Classification (NCBI taxonomy): domain Eukaryota; kingdom Viridiplantae; phylum Streptophyta; class Magnoliopsida; order Sapindales; family Sapindaceae; genus Acer; species Acer yangbiense. The sequence goes on from CM017762.1 coordinate 23,292,096, forward strand.
AAAGGACCGGTTTTTTTTTTTTTTTGGAAATGTTCTCAAATAGACACTTTTTTCTTGTGTTTTATTGCACAATCCAGGGAATTTTAGTGAATGGTGAGGAAATTGCAGTAAAGAGACTCTCAAAAACATCTGGACAAGGATTACAAGAGTTCAAGAACGAAGTTACTTTAATTGCCAAATTACAACATAAAAATCTTGTTAGACTTTTGGGTTGTTGCTTAGAGGGGAATGAATCGCTGCTCATCTATGAGTTTATGCCCAACAAAAGCCTTGATTTCCTCCTGTTTGGTAATTTTTTCCACTCAAACTTTCTAAAGCTTGTCATTTTTTATTGTACACACGAAAACAAGGCTTGGATACATTTGCTGGTTGCTATTAAGTTGTACAAGTAGAGATGTTAATGTTGGTAGGATTTCTCAGCTAAATGCTAGGCCGTGTATAGCCTTGCAATTGACCATGTTTATTGTTTACAAATTACATGCTTTACAATTACTATTAGCAGCATTACACCAATTGTATCCAAGTCTTTTTCCTGCCTCCTCTCTTTAGCCACAAAGCATGAAAAAGTAGGTAATCTTTTAATTAAGGATCCTCTAAATGTATTTAGACACACGTCATAGATCCACAAATTTAATAAAAAAGTTCAAAATTTAATCTTTCAATGCATCATATGCATACTTTCACGTGTCTTTAAAAAATAAATTTGAGTTATTATTATTATTATTATTATTAATTTCTAACGTATGCAGGACAAACATTAACACATCTTTGTATTAACCATTTTTTTTTCATTCCTCTTTAGATAAAACAAGAAGTGTGCAACTTGATTGGAAAACACGCATAAGTATCATTAATGGAATTGCACGAGGTCTCTTGTATCTGCACGAAGATTCTCGACTCAGAATTATCCATCGCGATTTGAAAGCAAGTAATGTTTTGTTAGACCATGACATGAATCCAAAAATATCAGACTTTGGAATGGCTAGAATATTTGGTCGGAATCAAAGTGAAGCTAATACCAATAGAGTGGTTGGAACGTAGTAAGTACATTTTGTCTAATTGGCTCTATTACCTTACTGTTTACAAATTATTTCTTAACAATACATCCATTATTATCTGTCTGAAAAGCTGGTTGTCATGCTACATTTTCTATTTAATAGTTTTAATAATAATTTTGAAAGCATTTATCAATATTAATACAATAAAAGAATTGGAAGTTAATTTAGAATGTAACTTATCAAGCTAGGTGCATAATACATCCACTTTGTACTTGATTTTGAAGATATTTTTTCTTAAAAGATACGATAACTTCTCTTCCAATTCGTGAATTATGAACCACGAAACGCCCATATATGCACTCACATGATAGAGATAGTATATTAAAAATACATATTAAATTGTTGGAAGTATGAAAAAAAAAAAAAGAAAAAAAAAAAAAAAAGAAAGATATATAGCAGATGGCATATTATGAGATAGGCCTTCAGTTCTCAGTAGTATTTTAACTTTAGTTTGGTTTTACTCTTTTTGAACAGCGGATACATGGCTCCAGAGTATGCTATGGAAGGACTATTTTCCATCAAATCAGACGTTTTCAGTTTTGGGGTTCTACTACTAGAGATTTTAAGTGGGAAAAAGAATGGTAGATTTTATCATTCAGAATACGGTCTAGGCTTGATTAATTATGTATGTAACTAAATCTATCTGTGTTTTTGTTTTAGAATGATTTCCAATGATGAATACATAATCTTAGTTCATGACATATAACATTGCAGACATGGAATCAATGGTGTGAAGGTGAAGCATTAGAGCTGATGGATCCAATACTTGTGCAGTCATGTGTTCCTGATGAACTAGTGAAATGCATTCATATTGGATTGTTATGTGTACAAGAAAACCCAACAAATAGACCTACTATGTCATCTGTGGTTGCTATGCTAGTAAGTGATAGCATAAAACTTGCTCAACCAACCCAACCTGCATTTTCTGTTGGGCGACTTGTGGAGGAATCTGGTCAATCCGCATCTGAAAAAGTATATTCTAATAATGAGGTAACCATTTCAATTGCATCACCTCGATGATGATTCTACTTTTATTTTCTTATTGTTTGCTGTATTCAAATATTCAGAGACGTGTATGTGATGTTTGACATCATTTTTATAAAATTTAGACATCGTTTTTAAAGAGGATGGAAATTCTGAAACAATGTTTTGAATGGTGAAGACAATATTGATCATTCCATTGTATATATACGATGTATTCGATTAAATCACCAAGCATTTTAGAAATCTCTTTATCACTACATGCAATTACCTTTGATTATGTAATTACCTCTGATTGTGCATGCATGTATTTCCTTGTACAGTTGTATACAAACCCTAAAATATTTCTTCGTTTTTCCCGGTATTTTATTTGTTATGGAACTTGATCATGTTGAAATTGCAAATGAAATGAAGAAAAGTAAAGGTTTTTGACAATATGCACAAGGTGCTTGACAAAAGGTCACAGAGAGAAAATATGTAAAGATGACAAAAGGTCACAGAGAGAAAATATGTAAAGATGCCATGAACATGGCTCTGATTTGATTCTATATTCTTAATTACCTTTTTGTTCTACAGAGAGCCTGTATATATATATTACAAGAGAATACGAATGTTGACTAAAATAACTAATTTGTAACAAACTCTTGACTTGTAACAAACTCTTAATTGTCAAGAGATGAATCATTGATTTTGCCACACAAGATTCATGTGATAGCTGATAATGCCACATCAGACTCTGTAATTGCCTAACTAACTTTGTATCCAGCCTCTCGTTTTCCAAGCTTGAAATGTTGCTCATTCTTGCTAGCACATAGTGCAAGACCAGCATGATAAGCTGCACCTCTCTTTACTGAATCATGACTCCTATCTTCATTGCAAGATGTGTGAGTAAAAGCTGGATTGGTAATATCTCTTACATTCCCCCGCAAGCTAAACTGGGGAGACATTACCAAGTTTAGCTTGGAGCAAAAGAAGTGAAACTTTTCTTTCGTTAAAGCCTTCGTAAATACATCTGCAACTTGGAATTCAGTAGGCACATACCTAGGCTCAACAACACCTGAACTGACCTTTTCACGAATAAAATGCGTATCAATGTCGATGTGTTTCGTTCATGCATGAAAAACAGGATTTTTGGCCAATGAATTAGCTCCAATATTGTCACACCAGATGACAGCAGGAAGAGGAACATGAATGTGAAGCTCCTTGAAGAGTGACTGTAACCACAAAATCTCAGTAGTTATCTGAGACATGGACCTATACTCTGCCTCTGTACTAGATTTGGCCACAACTTGCTGCTTCTTGGCACTCCATGATATTAAGTTTCCACCAAGAAAGATACAATTGCCACTGGTCGATCTTCTATCATCTAAACAACTTGCCCAGTCTGCATCTGCATAGGCAACAAGAGTAAGAGCTGAAGAGGAAGGCTTGAACGAAATGCCTTTGTGAAGAGACCCCCTCAAATATCTAAGAACTCTCTTGCATGCCTGCCAGTGAACCTGAGTTGGAGCCACAAGAAATTGGCTCAACTTGTTGACACTGAAGGAAATGTCAGGCCTGGTGTAGCATAGGTACTGCAGTGCACCAATGGTACTGCGATAAAGAGTTGGATTATCAAGTAGTTCACCATCTTTCAAGGACAACTTGGAGCATGAATTAGGATTGTCACAAGGTTTAGAGTCAAACATGCTGGTTCGCTTGAGTAGGTCCACAATATACTTGGCTTGAGTCAAGTATAAACCAGTCGAATTTCTGAAGGCCTCAAAGCCAAGGAAGTAATTGACAGAACCCAAGGTTTTTAGAGCAAAAGCTGACCTGAGTTGATCAATTGCTTTGTGAATGAGAGAGATGCTGGTACCAGATATGAGAATATCATCAACGTACACAAGCAAGTATAGGATATCAGCACCTGTTTTCTTAACAAAAAGAGAAGAATCCGATGCACTATTGACAAAACCCCAAGCAAGAAGAGCTGAACGAAGCTTGTGAAACCAAGACCTTGGGGCTTGTTTCACACCATACAAGGCTTTATTCAGTTGACAAACAAAGGTTGGACAGGATGAGTCCTCAAATCCTTCCGGTTGTCTCATGAACACCTTCTCTTGAAGATCGCCATTGAGGAAGGCGTTGTTGATATCCACTTGTTGAATATCCCACTGAAAATGCATTGCTAAAGCAAAGAGAACTCTAATAGTGGATGGCTTAACAACCGGGCTGAAGGTATCAAAATAGTCCAAGCCAGCAGTTTGGTGAAAGCCCTTGGCAACTAGTCTTGCCTTGTGCTTCAAGATAGAACCATCGGGATTAAATTTCGTTCGAAACACCCATTTGCTTCCTACAACGTTCATATCAGTAGTTGCAGGCACTAAGGTCCAAGTATTGTTCCTTTGTAAAGCCTGAAATTCATCATTCATGGCATCAAGCCATTTCTGATCCTGCATGGCAGCCTTCACATTCTTTGGTTCTAGCTCAGTGAGGAAACTAGAAGGAAAAGCACACTCAGAGAGGAAAATACGAGGTCTGAATATCCCACTTTTACTTCTAGTAACCATAGGGTGCTGTGCTACATTTGGAGCCACGTGAATTTCTGGAATTGAAGAGCTGCTTGTGGTGTTTGAAGAGGTAGCAGAGTGACCAGAAATAGAACTGGTAGCAGGCCTTTGAGAACTCAGAGATGGAGCAGCTGATAAGAGAGGACTAGCTGGAACTGGAACACATGATGAAGTAGGAGTTGGAGAAAAAAGCTGCAGCAACCTTGAAGTTGCAGTAGGTATACAATCTTGAGTGCCAACTGAAACCTTCCCAAGATCAGAACAAAACAGCTCCTTGTAAGGAAATTCGAGCTCATTAAAGGTTACATGCCTAGATATGAAAACTTTGCCTGACGGATGAAGACAACGATAACCTTTGTGGGATGGACTATAGCCTATAAAAACACACTTGCTAGAATGAAAATCTAGCTTATGTTTGGAGTAGTATCTCAAGTAGGGGAAGCAAGAACAACCAAACACCTTGAAAAAGTTGTAGTTGGGTTTTCGGCCATATAATTTTTCAAAGGGAGAAATGAAATTCAGGACTAGTGTTGGTAAGTTATTGATCAGAAAAGTAGCTGTAGAGAAAGCCTCAAACCAGAACTTTAGAGGAAGACTACTATGAGCTAACAATGTCAAACCCATCCCAACCACACTTCTATGTTTTCTTTCAGGTACCCCATTCTGCTCATGAGTGTATGGACATGAAAATCGTACTTGAACACCACTTTTAGACAGGTAAGAAACAAAAGGAAAGTACTCCCCACCCATATCAGCTTGGAAGACCTTAATTTTCCTTTCAAAAAACAACTCAACCATCTTTTGGAACTTAACAAAGACTGATAAGGACTCAGATTTGAGTTTTAACGGAAAAATCCAAGTAAATCTAGTGAAAGCATCAACAAATGCAATATAATATCTAAAACCATCATTGGACATCATATGAGCAGGGCCCCAAACATCACTATATATCAACTCAAGTGGAGCCTTAGCAGTTATACAAGCTCTCTTGAACGGCAGCTTGCCAAGCTTGCCTTGCTTACATGAGTCACAAAAACTTAAGCTTGTTACATTGAAAGGAAACTTAAGAGTTGCTAACACTTTTTAAAGAATCAAAGGAGAGGGATGGCCTAGTTTTGCATGCCACATAACTGAATTAGCTTTGGCAGCAACAAAAACATTGAAATCAGGTGACATATTCTTGCAAAGCAATGTCTGATTGCTTGCTTTATTAACATCACTGAAAAAGTTCCTATTATCTATACTTGAAGTAGCTAAAGAAACTGATTTGAGCAGATTTAAGCTCCGAGGAGAAAACTCCACCAGTCTTATTTCATAGAGACCACGGTTAAGCGTACCTCGAAGAAGAACCCTCTTGGTTTTCTGGTCCTTGATTACACAGCCAGTAGAGTTAGATTCAGCAAATGCATGATTGTCTTGAGTAAATTTAGACAAACTAAGCAAGTTTTTAGTAATAGCAGGCACACACAATACTTGAGTCAGTTTTAAATCCTGATGTGGTGTGCAAAGTGATCTCACCCTAGTATTTCCAATGTGAGAAATCTGTAACTGAGCACCATTACCAACAAAAAGTTTATCCTTACCTCTGTACTCTGACTTCATTGAGAGGTTATTGAGATTGGAGGTGACATGGTTGGTGGCACCACTGTCCACGTACCAGGTAGGATCTGCAACTGTCTCTGGTGAGGCAAAATATGCAGAATTTGGTGTTGTTGAAGAGATACATTCTGAACCTTGATTTCCTCCTTGATCAAACAAATTGTTATGAGGTTGTTGCTGGATAAATGAACCTTGATTTCCTGGGAAAAATGCTCTTTGATTTCCTGTGAAGAAAGCTTGACTTCCTTGACCATGAGTAGCTTGATTACCCTGACCATAACGATTTCCTTGAATTGGTCCCTGAAATTGCTGGTCAAAACGTCTATAGCATTGAAGAACCACGTGACCAGGTTTTCCACAGAGTTGACAATAAACTCTTTGATTTCCTCTACCACCAGCTCTTCCTCCTCCTCTGTTTCTGCCTCTAAACGAGCCTCGTGAGTTGTTAAAGTTGTTGTTATTGTTGCCATTCCCTCTACTGTTATAGTTTCCTCTAGTATTGTTCATATTGTGATCACTTGAGGCAAATTGAGCTGAGGAATTAACAGTAAGATTTGTACTAATATTCAAGTGTTCTATTCTTTGCTCATGCATAAGAAATAGGAACTGAGCATCTTCAAGAAGCATAGAGTTTTGTTGAGAGGAGATCATAGTGACTACAGAATCATACTCATGACCAACCCCATGCAAGAGACTCATTATCATATCCCTATCACTAACAACTTCTCCTGCTGCAACTAAGGCATCATTAATAGCTCTAATTTTTACAACAAAATCACTAATTGAGTCAGAACCTTTCTTAGCATTCTGAAGTTGTTGCTTTAGCTGCATGATTCTAGCTAAGGAATGTTGAGAGAAAGTTCGTTCAATCTTAGACCAGACTTCAAAGGAAGATTTAGAACTTGTTACCTGACCAAGAACACTAGGCGTTAATGTTGAGAAGAGCCAGCTCATTAGAAGTTTGTCAGATTTCTTCCAATTGACAAAATCAGGATTCTCTCGCTGTTCTTCGACATCGCCGGATCGAACAGTAATGAGCTTCGGTGGAGAGGGTTTATCACCATTGATGTAACCTTCAAGGTCTAGGGCTTCTATTGCTGTAAGAACTTGAGCTCTCCAGTAAACATAGTTGCTGTGATCAAGCTTCAGCGTGAGATTGAGACTTAGAGTTTTTACTAAAGACGAAAACTCCATTGTTTGAGGTGGTGTGAGATTACGAGATTCAGTTGAAGACGAACTGTTGTTGGATCGATTTTCTTCCATTGACGCTAGTCAAAAGCTCTGATACCATGTTGAAATTGCAAATGAAATGAAGAAAAGTAAAGGTTTTTGACAATATGCACAAGGTGCTTGACAAAAGGTCACAGAGAGAAAATATGTAAAGATGCCATGAACATGGCTCTGATTTGATTCTATATTCTTAATTACCTTTTTGTTCTACAGAGAGCCTGTATATATATATTACAAGAGAATACGAATGTTGACTAAAATAACTAATTTGTAACAAACTCTTGACTTGTAACAAACTCTTAATTGTCAAGAGATGAATCATTGATTTTACCACACAAGATTCATGTGATAGCTGATAATGCCACATCAGACTCTGTAATTGCCTAACTAACTTTGTATCCAGCCTCTCGTTTTCCAAGCTTGAAATGTTGCTCATTCTTGCTAGCACATAGTGCAAGACCAGCATGATAAGCTGCACCTCTCTTTACTGAATCATGACTCCTATCTTCATTGCAAGATGTGTGAGTAGAAACTGGATTGGTAATATCTCTTACAGATCAAATTCAGATTACTAGTTTGTTAGTTCTTGATTCATCCTGATTAGCCATTGATTTGTTATTATTATTATTATTATTATTATTATGATTGTTATTATTATTATTTTTAACAACAACTATATCAGATCCTCAACAAACCAAGTACGTATTCGACTCATAAGACCACCAGCACCTTCACCACAACCACCCTAATCGCTGTGAACAAGATGGTGATGACGACTACGATGACGTTATTGTTGTTGCTGTTGTAAGAAAAGTCACACACACAAATCCAAACACACAAACAAATAATATGAAAGCAATAAGAAGAACAAAGACAACACCAAAGATTTTACGTGGTTCAGCAATTTGTCTACGTCCATGGAGCACACCACACTTAATCCACTACTTTCAAAGTTGATTATAATCTCTCTGTCTCTCTACAATTTGCTCTCTCTCTCTCTCTCTCTCTCTCTCTCTCGCAACTTTTTCTCACACACGGTGATTACACCACAGCACTTGCTACATATCAGAGTACACATAATGGTGGTATTTATATGGGAGCACTAGGGTTGGTCAAATCCTAATTGGAGTTTATTTCCTTTTTCTTTTTCTTCTCTACGCAAGATTTCCTATTCTCGCAAGAATTCACTAGACCGATGTCAATACCGTTGTCGAAGCCATAGCATTTCCCACAGCGGAATCTACTGGAATTGAACCGCTGTCAATACCGCTGTCGAAATTACACAATGAAAGACATAGTAGACATAATTGCTAGACATAATTGATGTCCACACCACTCTGAAAGACACAGCGCAACACACAGAGTGTTTCACTGATGTCTGGCCGTTGTCCAAGTCGCTGTGGAAATACACAACGTAACTCATGGCGCTCTTCATTGATTGGAAAACTACTATCATTGCCACTGTGAAAGGGACAGCACAATCCATAGCGGTATTGCTTCTTTCGGCCTTCGTTGACTTTGAAGTCTTCACACACATTCCTAACAATCTCCCACTTAAAGACTGAATCAATAGACGTTCTCTATCCTTCCTCAATGACTTAGTGGATAAATGATGATGCGCTCATCCCCCACGTTTTCACTCTTGAAGACCCACTGAAGCTGGGCATAGCTCTGATGAGGTCATTTTGTACTCTTCAAAACAATGTTTTATGTGATCATTTGAAAACCATGTTAAACCACTTAAGAATCCTATTAGGATGTTAATTTTAGTAAATGGTAAGCAAAGATTCATTCCACGGGGAATTGGAGTAATACGTTAGATTGATTGACTAATCTATAATGTGATAAAGTAAATCATGATAAATGGATAGTTGTGTGGTTTGATAAAGTTGGGATGGTTTCTCCACCTCGAGTTGTAGGCGTTTGAGTAAGGGTTGTTCCATTGCCCTTGGAAACCCATAGCTTGGATTTCCTCTTGCTCTTGTCCTTCATTCATGTCATTGAATCTCCCACCATCATTTGATTGTTCACTAGAGCTTGACTCTTGTCTTCCTAGCATCTTCACCCCGGCCTTGGGAAATCCCATGCTTTCAATGTAAGATGTCAAGGATTCTATTTTCTTGTTCATCCTAGAGATCTCAATAGCGGTTTCCGTGCTAGCATTCACATCAAACTTGGCCCCTCTAATACTATTTGCATTTCTTTGTTGAGAGTTTTGTGCTAGCATCTCATATATCTCATATATCTCAGTTGCGATCTTTGTATCAAAAGAGCCTCTACAAGCATTATTCACCAACACTTGAAAGAAACGTGTGAGGCCACCTTGGAAGCATAAAACCATGTACTCTTCGGTGAACATGTGAGGAGAGCATTGAGCCAAGAGAAGTTGATACCTCTTCCATGACTCATGGAATAGCTCTCCCTCGCTTTCATTGAAGTCCGTTATCTTAACCTTAAGCTCCTTTGCCAACCTAGCGCAGAAAAACCTATTAAAGAACACGCCATAAATTTGGTCCCAACTTGTCAAAGATCCTAGCCTAAGTCTCATCAACCATATTATTGCCAAATCCTTTAAGCAATATTGGAAACATCTCATATAAAGTTTCTCCCGAGAGAGTTGCATGATCGGAAATGTCTTAATGATCGTGATATACTCCTTTATAAATTGCAAGCAATCCTCATTCAACTTCCTATAGAAGGAAGGTAAAAGGTTGATGTGCATACTCTTTAGCTCATACTTATTTGCAACCGGATCCAAGACAATTGGTAAAGGTTGATTCCCAATTGCAGGCAATGAGTACTCCCCTATGGTCATCCTTTGGCCATGGTTAGTAGGAGTCTCTTGATTTGCTTCACTTGTAGGAGGAGCTTGTTCCTCCCTCCTAAGATCATGTTCTTCCCTCCCTGATACTTGACCCTTCATATTCAGGGCTTGCCTTTGAACTTCTTCAAATTCCCTCACAATTCTTCCAACACGGTTAGATTCGCCCAACGGTCGGCGTAATCCTCTTCCTAAGGATCTTCTACCGTGCATGTATCTAAGCTCCTGAAAATAGAATAGATAAAAGAAAACACAAAAAGGTAAAAATAACTACGAAAATATAACAAACAATAAACAAAAATAACAATTTGGTGAAATTAAAACTTAGTAAGCTATCTAATAAGATTATAAACTACAAGAAAAGTCAATAAATTCAATAATCGCTACCAAACTCCTCGGCAGCGGCACCATTTTTGATGAGGTCGTTTTGTACTCTTCAAAACAATGTTTTATGTGATCATTTGAAAACAATGTTTAACCACTTAGGAATCCTCTTAGGATGTTAATTTTAGTAAATGGTAAGCAAATATTCGTTCCAAAGGGAATTGGAGTAATATGTTAGATTGATTGACTAATCTATAATGAGGTAAATCATGATAAACGGATAGTTGTGTGGTTTGATAAACCACCAAATATGCAAGTAAAGTAAGAGTAACAAAATGTGATAGGAAAAACAGAATGCTCAACAATCTTTGATAAGAGTAATGAGATGTAAACAATTAAGAGAGATGCTAGGGAATTGATGGAGTTGCAAGTGGATTATGAGTAATGCTTTTCAAGCCACTTTAATGGACCAATCTCTTATATGTTAACCATTTCTATTCTTAGATGTGTTTAGGTCATCACTATGAACCCTAAACATCTTCCCACTAAAATGCCTAACCGATTAAGGATAAGGGGTCAAGGTGGGATTGATTTGTTACAAATCAAGGTTTAGATTATTGTGGTTGATATACCCTCCAATAATCTATCATATTCACTATGTTCCTAATCAATCAAGGGTGTCAATCTAAGATTGATTACATAACAAATTATCTTAAACAAGTGTATAATCAACTAGTGGGTATACAATGTCAATCATATAATGAAAAGATCTAATTATAAAGTGAATAGAACACAAATAGAGATTCAAATACAATAGCTTAAGTAAAACCCAAATCCAAATATTCCTTACATCTATCCCCTAAATTAGGGGTTTAGTTACACATAGTTACAATCAATAAGCAAGAAAGTAATAGATAAGGAAATCACCATTGGACCTCCTTCTTTAATGCTTGCTCTTTCCTTTCCTTAGATGCTCCTAGTGCAAAGAGTTGTAGATGAGGATGTGTCTAGATGGGTGGATGTCTAATGGTGAGTGACAAAGGTATTGGGATGTAGAGAATGGGAAGAGAGGGATGGTTGGGTGAAGTAATCAAGATTTGGTGTTGAGGTTTTGGATGGAAAAGGTAGTACAAGATTAGAAATTGAGGAAGTTGAATGTGGGAAGTATGGAGGAGAATGCTAGGTCTAAAACTTTATGTATTCATCCTTAGAAAATGCTTGGATCCCCCTTTAACTTGGAAGAGAAGAATATATATAGTGGCTCTCAGATTTGTACTGTTAACTGCTAGAAATACTGATGTGGCAGGGTGTCGCGGTACATTGTCGCTATATCGACACCACCGTGGTAGATGGTTATACATTCTGAGATTCGATTGTCGCGTCCATTCTTATCTTTTTTACGGTTGTGACGACAACGACATTGGAAAGGCGACAAAGAGATCTGAGATCCTGATAATGGTCTCTTATTTGATCATATGACGACACAAACAGCGACGCAAGACTTGATCATTTTCTTGGGTTTCATCTTTTCTGTCGTGGTATGGATAAAGAGCGACACTTCACAGCTACACCATACTTGATTGATTTTCAGGATTTAATCTTCTCTGTCGCAAGGGCGACACTTCACAGCAACGCCATACCTGATTGATTTCAAGATTTAATCTTCTCTGTCTTGCATTGGTCGCCACATCGACAATACCACAACACTCTTTGGCTTGAGTCTTCAGTGCTTCAAGCCTTCTGTCGCCGTGTGCTCAAGGTGACACCATCAAAGGGGGACAATGCCCTGTTCCTCACACTTTTATTGCACTTTTTGTACCAAATTAATCTCTTCTTCACAAATGCCCTTGTGGCATAAATAAACCTGAAACACTTGATTAATGTCTTTAAAACACGAGGAAATGCCTGAGAATCAATCATAAAGAGAAGGAAATAAGGGCCAAAATCATACCAATTTTGGTTCGATCAAGCTCCAGTTTCTCAGTAGTGACTAGCTTGGTTAACATGTCAGCCAGATTTTTAGTTCATGCAATATTCACTAACTTTAGCACTCTTTCTTCGATTAACGACCAAATGAAATGGTAGCGCAGGTCTATATGCTTAGTCATAGAATGGAAAGCCAAATTCTTGGCTAAGTGTATTTCACTCTGACTGTCACTGTGCAACATATTCATCACTTGATTGAATCCCAACTCAGCTAATAACCCTTGTAACCATATCAGCTCCTTGGTTGATTCTGTCACAGCTATATACTCTGCTTCAGTTGTAGAGATTGCCACTATCTTCTGTAATTGGGACACCCAACTAATTGCGGTACTAGCCATCGTGAACACAAATCCATTGGTATTTCTTCTATAATCCACCTCTCCAGCAAAGTCTGAATCCATATAACCTTCTAGCTTGAGTTCATCTCTTTTGAAGGTTAGACATCTATCCGCCGTACCCCGCAAGTATCTTAGAATCCACATCACGGTCTACCAGTGAGGCTTGCTCGGATTGAACATGTATCGGCTCACAACTCCCACTGCATGGAAAATATCTGGTCTCGTGCAAGTCATGGCTTACATTAGACTTCCAATGGTTGAAGCATAAGGAACTCTAGCCAGGAAGTCCTTCTCCTCTTCCGTCTTTGAAATCTGATCATTGGACAACCTGAAATGACTAGCCAAAGGTGTTCACACCGGTTTCACATCACCCATGCTAAACCTCTATAACACCCTCTGAACGTACTCTACTTGAGAAAGCTTCAATGTACCTTCCTATTCGTCTCTTCTAATTCTCATTCCAAGAATCTGCTTTGTTGCACCTAAATCCTTCATCTCGAACTCATTCAAGATTTGCTTTTTCAAGTTGTTAATCTCTTCTAAATCTGCACCAGCTACTAACATATCATCAACATAAAGTAGCAAAATAGTAAAACTTGACTTAACCTTCTTGAAGTAGCAGCAGTGGTCAGCATTGCATCTGAAATAGCCATTGCCTTATATAAACCCATCGAACTTGTACCACTGTCAAGGAGCTTGTTTTAAACCTTACAAGCTTTTCGTCAACCTATATACTAACTCTTCCTTGCCTACTTCTGCAAACCCCTCCGGTTGCTTCATGTATATATCTTCCTTCAAATCTCCATAAGTACTAGTCGTGCATTGTATCTCTTGGAACCATAATGTTCCTCTTCGATCTGAAACACCCATTTATTCTGTAGGGCTTTCTTTCCTTCAAGCAACTTGGCTAATTCCCAAGTTTAGTTAGATACCAACGACTTCATCTCATCCTTCATTGTAGACTTCTACTTGCTCGCATCTTCTCCTTGACATGCCTCATCATAGCACTCAATTTCTCATGCATCTGTCAACAGCATGTTTTGCAAGTACTTCCTATTTGATATAGGAGTTCTAGTTGATCTTCTTAAAGCACTCTGAGCCCGTGTTGCTAGAGCATCTCTATATGGGATAGGTTCTTAAACCTGGGGCTGCACACCTTGCTCTTCACTCTTCTAATTACTATATTCCACGATCCTGCTATCCGATACATCATCCGACCCAAAGTACTCTGGCTCTTCCGGCTAAGACACATGTGTGTTCCTGTCTTTATACATGACCCTTTCATTGAAGACGACATCTCTACTTTTGATCATCTTATGGTTTTGGTCATCCCACAACTTATAAACAAATTCATCTTCTCTACAGCCCACCAAAGTACACTTCACTGACTTGGCGTCTAGCTTACTCCTTGCATGATCACCTACATGTACATAGGAAACACACCCAAACACTTTAAGATGATACAATTTTACCTCTTTTTCAGTCTAGATCTCCTTTGATATAGCGAGGTCTAAGGGTTTTGATGGTCTTTTATTGATCAAATATGATGTTGTATTGACTGTTTTTGCCTAGAACTGTTTTGGTAACCTTGAATGTAACCGCATGCTTCTGGCTCTCCCAGTCAATGACTTGTTCATCCGTTCTGTTATGAGGTTTCAGGAACCGTCCTACTGAGCTTTATCCCACTTTGGTAGCAAAACTTCTTGAACTTATTATCTTTATATTCTCCACCATTGCCTGAATACAGCTTTTTGATCTTCAACCTTGTCTCGTTCTCAACCCTAGCTTTCCATCTCTTGAAAGAGTCAAACACCTATGACTTGTGCTTTAGAAATTAAACCCATACCTTCCTAAAGTGATTTTCAATGAATGTGATGAAATATTGTTTACCTCCAGTTGACAAGACTGAAACTGGACACCAAACATCGGCGTGCATTAGTTTCAACTTCTCATTTACCGATGCTTTTCCAGTCTTCTTGAAGCTCACTCACTTATGTTTTCCCAATACACAGCTCTCACAAAAATCAATATAAACACTCTTCAATTCTGGCAACTTTTATTTCGAATGCAAACACTTCAGCCCCTGACTACTCATGTGTCCAAACCTCTAGTGCCATAAGTTCAGATCATCTTTACCTTCCGCCATAGCGATCGAACCATAACAATATGTGGTTGTGTAAAGCGACCCATTCTTATTTCCTTAGACGATTGTCATTATACCCTTCAAAATCTTCCACTTATCATATGTGAAAGTTGTCATGTAACCATCTGACGCCAGTTGCCCAATGGAGATCAAATTATTCCTTAAATCTTTTATGTGCCTCACATTATTGAGCTTCCAAACTAACTCTTTCAGCTGAATCTTCACATCTCCCTTCCCGGTAATGTTGCATGCTTGATCGTCACCAAGATACACCTTACCCAATTTCCTGAGACATAGTTCTCGAACAAATCCCTATGAGGTGTGGCATGGAATGACGCTCCTGAATCTAGAACCCAAGACTCCGTCTTGCTTTCTAACGAGTAGATGAGGCAGTCATCTGACTTCTTAGACACATAATTCACACTGCTCTTACCTTTATCCTTCTTATCAGATCTACACTCATACGAGAAGTGACCCTTCTTACCACAATTCCAGCACTCTATATCCTTCTTGCTTCGTTGCCGATTTCTCGAATAGTTGACCTGATTCCTAGATTTAGAATTTCCTCTTGACTTTGATCTTCCCCTTTGATTCGTGTTTCGATTTTTGTTTTTGCCTTCTCTACCTTCCACATTCAGTGCTAAAGATGTAGATGCCCCTAATCCCTCTTCACGCAACCTGATCTCTTCGATCATGATCATGTTTACAACCTATTGGAAGTTCAACTTTTCCTTCCCGAACGAGTTGGCAATTGACTAACTTGTCATCTTCCAATTTTCTAGCAATTGGGTGAGCATAAACATCGCCAATAACTCCTCATCAAAACCCATAGACACAAAACTTAACCCATCCTTCACTTCGTTGAACTGGTTTAGAAACTCTTTAAAGCTCTGACCTTCTATCATCTTCAAATTTGACAATTTCTTGACAAAATGGACCTTCCTTACCATAGAAGGTAAGTCATATAGATTTGATAGAGTATCCATCAGATCTTTGGCAGTCTGCTGATCTTTTACGTTGAAAGTGACCTGCTTCGTCAAACTGAAACGAATTGCTCCTAATGCTCTTCGGTCCAGGAGTTCCTAATGCTCTTCATCCATGCCCTTCGACATCCACTTCATTTACCAATCTACGTCGATCAAACTCTTCGGCTTATCTTTTATCGGTCAGTGCATGTCTTTCTGGTATAGATAATCATATATCTACATCTTCCAGAAGCTAAAATTCGTTCCATCGAATTTCTAAAACATGTACAAATCTTTCTCTAATCCCATCTCTACGACGAAATCGATGATCTCGAGAAAACCTAGATTTGTGTGAAAAATAATTTGCCTCAACCAAGCTCAGATACCAATTGTCATAAGAAAAGTCGAACACACAAATCCAAAAACACAAACAAATAATTTGAAGGCAATAAAAAGAAAAAAGACAACACCAAAGATTTTACGTGGTTCAGCAATTTGCCTACGTCCACAGAGCGCACTATACTCAATCCACTACTTTCAAAGTTGATTACAGTCTCTCTATCTCTCTTTCAATCTCTCTACAATTTGCTCTCTCTCTAGCAACTTTTCTCACACACTGTAATTACACTAGATCACTCGCTACATATTAGAGTACATATAATGGTGGTATTTATATAGGAGCACTAAGGTTGGCCAAATCCTAATTGGAGTCTATTTCCTTTTTCTATTTCTTCTTTACGCAAGATTTTCTATTCTTGTAAGAATTCCTTAGATCGCTATCAATACTGCTGTCGAAGTCACATCGTTTCCCACAGCAAAATCTACTGGAATTGAACCGCTATCAAAATTGCACAGCGCTTTGCAAAGCGCTTCCCACTGGACACAATTGATGTCCACACCGCTGTGAAAGGCACATCGCAATCCACAACTATATTGCTTCGTTTGCCCTTCATTGACTATGAAGTCTTCACACACATTCCCAACAGTTGCTTCGAGAGATTTTCAGCAGGAACCATGGTCATATTCTCTGACAACCCAAGAACCTAAACCATCAACAGCTGTTTTGATGAAGACAACAAAAAATTTCTTCAATGATCTCAACACGAATTGCAAAAAACAAACTTTGGGCTATATTCTTCAAAATTCTTATGCAATTGCAAATAAAGGCATGGTTTTATCTATTCCCATTGATTTAAAAACATAAAACACCCAGCAATACATAATAATCAAACCTTAATTTTATTTTTTATTTTTTTTTAAAGTCAAATAGAAATCCTTTTACAAATAAACACAAACAATAGCATTGGAAGAATGTGTTATGCATGTTTTAACACTTAGCAAGAAATAATAGAAGAAGAGAAGGAAAGAAGAGGGTTTGGGAATTATTAACAATAATATTCAACATAATCTCATTATATCTCAGTTGGCTATTTACAAGCCACACACCACGAATGAGTAACATAAACAATTCAACAGATTTAACATACGAGATAATAGGAAATAATGGAAATAATGGAGAAAAACAACCATGAATCCATGCCCACATTCCCCATGTTGAGCGTGAACTAAGGATCCTCTTATTTGCACTTAACTACTGTTGACTTGGTCTACACATGACTAATATGTTGACTCTACTTACTTGGATTCGCATGGCTTGCATGGCTCTTGCATGGTGCACACATCATTCCACCCTGCTTGGAGTATCCTTATCCTCAAGGATAAAATCAGGGTATGTTCGGGAAAAACGCCATTGATTTTCCCATATAGCATCTTCACGAGGAGCCCCGACCCACTTCACCAATATTTCTGTCTTAGGATGATAATTACCTTTTTGAACGATACGACGATCTAGAATAATTTCAGGCTATGGAAGGACGATATATGTGTCTGAAATTGGTGGAAGGATCGAAGAAGGCGGTGGTTCCGATCCCACTTTTTTCTTTAAGAGACTCACATGGAAGATATCATGAATCAAGGATCCCGTCGGAAGCTCAAGTTTATAGGCCACGGTTCCAATTTGTGCCAGCACATGGTATGGGCCAGAAAAACATGGAGATAATTTTAGAGAGCTATGAAAAGCACTGACTTTTATCAATAAGGTTGGAGCTTCAGATAAACATAGTCTCCTACGCTGAAGGCAACGTCTCTTTGATGTTGATCAGCTATGGTCTTCATTCGGTTACGTGCCACCATTAAATTATGACGTAACTCTTGGAGAATCTTGGTTCGAGTGTGGAGGAATTCATCGACGACCTGGACTTTGGTGGTGCATGGGATGTATGAAAGCAGTGTGGGGGTGGAATGCCATACACAGCCTCAAAAGGTGAGACTTTGGCGATGGAATGGACAAATGTATTGTAGCTATACTTTGCCCATGAGAGCTAATCGATTCAGTTTTTTGGCTGCTCATGTGTGAAACAACAGAGGTACTACTCTAATATACGGTTGATAACTTCTGTTTGGCCATCCGTCTAGGGATGGTAACTCGAACTCATGCTTAGAGTTATGCCTTGCAATTGGAACAGTGTCTTCCAAATCAAACTCATGAATACCTTGTCACAATCACTAATGATGGAGGTAGGAATGCCATGTAGTCACACAATATTATCGATGAAAGCCTTTGCAACTGTTATGGCCGTATATGGATGTTTGAGTGGGACAAAATCATCATATTTCGATAAGCGGTCGACTACGACCATGATGACAGTATACCCTTGAGCAGCCGGCAATCCATCTTTGAAATCCATGGAAATCTCATACCAAATTGTGGTTGAAATCCACAGCTAGACTCATACTATCATGCTTGCAACACTGGCAGGTATCACAACTTTTGATGTAATCCTTGATCGATGCTCGCATATTTGGCCAAAAAAAAACGTTGTTTGATACGATTGAGCGTTTTATGGTAACCAAAGTGACCACCTATTGACGATGAGTGGCTGTGGACCAAGATGCCGGATATTAGTGACGAGGTAGAACTTAAACAAATCCGCACACGCTTGAACCAAACTCCATTATAGAAGTGATACATTTATTCAGTTGGAGGCAAATTCGAATTGGTCAACTGCTCATAAAAGGGGTCATGTGCGACTTCTAATTGAAGAGAGCCCTACCAATTTGAAATTGGTAATGAAATTGCAGAACATTCAAACTCTACCACCCACGAAAAAGCATCAGCTTCTTGGTTTTATTTTCCTTTTTTGTATTGAATGACATAGTTGTAACCCATGATTTCTGGTAACCATCTAGCTTGCATAGGTGTCATTATCCGTTACTCCAGTAGGTACTTTAAACTGTGTTGGCCTATCCTCACAACAAATGGTCTTCCCAAGAGGTAAGGTCGCCATTTTCGGATGGCTTTGATGATGGAAATCATCTTTATTTCATAGGTTGACAAGGCCAAAACTGATCCCTTCAAAGCATCACTGTAAAAAGCCACTGGCCTATCCTGTTGAATTAAGATGGCACATGTGCCTGTGCCGCAAGCATCGTTTTCAAAAATGAACTGCTAGTCAAAGTCTACGAGATGTGAAATTGGTGGTTATATAACTGCTTGCTTCAACTGGTCAAAGGCGGAAGCAGCCTTTAGAGTCCAACGGAGCCCCTCTTTAGAAAGGAGTTAAGTGAGTGGTGCCGCCGTTCCACCAAAACCATGAATGAACTTGCGGTAATAGCCCACCAACCCCAAGAATCCTGGCACGCCTTTGGTTATGGTAAGAGTCGGCCATTCATACACTGCATTTGTTTTAGCTGGGTCAACTTATACTCCTTCACCTGGTATAATGTGCCCTAAATAGTCCACACGCGTTACTTTGAAACGACACTTTTCTTTCTTGGTAAACAATTGATTAGTTGACAGTATAGGTAATATAGTGCGAAAATGGTCAAGATGCTCAGACCATGATTTACTATATACTAATATGTCATAAAAAATAAAAAATAAATAAAAAATAGGATAAATTGTCTGAGATACGGTCGAAACAAGTCGTTCATAAGGCTTTGAAATGTGGCAAGGGCATTGGTGAGCCCAAAAGGCATGACGACGAACTCATAGTGGCCTTCGTGGGTCCAGAAAGTCGTTTTATAGATATTCTTCTGACAAACTCATATCTGATGATATCTCGAGTGTAAATCCAATTTCGAAAAAAAAAATTGGCCCCTTATAATTCATTCAAGAGTTCGTCAATGATCGGAATGGGATACTTGTCTTTCACTGTGATGTTATTTAAGGCTCTGTAATAGATACAGAAGCACCAACTCCCGTCTGGCTTTTTCACAATGAGCACAATTGATGTAAAAGGGTTGTTGCTTGGACGGATTAGACCAGAATTGAGGAACTCACTACAAGAAAAAAGCCCTATTGGGACAAAATTCTTTTGGGATGTTTTTTTTTTTTGTCCCAATAGGAGGTCTATTGGGACGAATTCAATATTTCGTCCCAATAGGGTATCTATTGGGACGAAATAAATAATTCGTCCCAATAGACTTGTCCTATTGGGACGAAATACAGAATTCGTCCCAATAGACTGTATATTGGGAAGAATTTATTTCGTCCCAATAGGTTTTTTTTTTATTTAAAATGATAGTAGTTAATAAATTTTGTTGACCTTTAGGGACGAATTATTTTCGTCCCAATAAGGCATCTATTGGGACGACATAAATTTTTTGTCCCAACAGAATACCTATTGGGACGAAATTATTTCGTCCCAATATGTTTTCTTTTTATTTAAAATTAATAAATTTTGTTGATCTATAGGGATGAATTTGTTTCGTCCCAATAGGACATCTATTGGGACGAAATACATAATTCGTCCCAATAGGTTTTTTAAAATTTAAAATTATAATGATTATTTAATTTTATTGACCTTTAGGGACGAATTATTGTCGTCCCAATAGGATGTCTACTGGGACGAAATACGTAATTCGTCCCAATAGACTATCTATTGGGACAAATTATTTTCGTCCCAATAGATTTTCTTTTTATTTAAAATTATAATAATTAATTAATTTTGTTGAAAATTCTTGATTTTTTTTAAAGTTTTTTCCTTAAAGATATATTAATAATTAAATTACCATATAAATTAGAAAATGATACAATATGGATCTTTGGTTCGTCCAAAGTGGTTCTCTATCGAAATGAATTTTGTTTTTTCCCAATAAGTTCTTCATAAGGATCAATAGCTATTAGTCTTGAAAGGTTTTCTATTATATTTTTAAAAAGGAACTGAATCATTGGAACCGGAATTGGAACCGTTGGTTCCAAATCGAAAACCGAAATGTGGAAATGGTGGAAAATGTCACCTTTTTAAAGTGGTTTTGTAAGAAAGTCACAACTTTAATAACTTAAGTTTAAAAGACACCTATTATGATGAACAGACCAAAATGCCCTTACTTTACACAAATTCTCTTACTTTGAAGTTTTTTTATTTTATTTTATTATTATTATTCTTTCATCTTCTTCATAGAGGTCTGTTAAACAGACCTCCAATGGAGGTTGAACATCATTGGATAATTAGTTTAGTGGCTTTACGCAAACGCATTTGGAGGGGTGGGGGCAGTGCCCCCGAAGATTTTTTTGGTTTTGAATCTTCCATTGTTGAGCCTTTTCATTTTGTTCTTCGAGTCTTTTGTAAACCCAAATCGAAAATTGAAACCGCTGGTTCCGAATCGAGAACTGGAAGCTGAGTCATGTGTAATTCCGAGTATGATTAACGATTGACCCTTTGATCTGACAAAATAATTTAATTAAATGTTATAATAAACGTTTTTTAATATTAATTTATTTATCATATAGAAATAAAATTTAAATTAGTGGAATCAATCTAAAAAAAAATTTTGATTGAAAAATAATTAATAAAAATTTAATAACAAGTAGAGATTATATATATATATATATATATATATATATATATATATATATATATATATCATATATATATATATATATATATATATATATATATATATATATATATATATATATATATATATATATATATATATATATATATATATATATTATGCTTTTATCATCACAATCAAAGTAACAGCGTGGTGGATAAGGCACTCATATCATGAGTGTGCCAGGTTCGACACCAAGCAATCACAATTAAAATTGTGATTTCAGCATGGTGGGTGGGTCGTGGGGTGTGGGTGTGGGCGTGGGCGAGGGTATGCTGGTGGGTGGGTCGTGGGTTGGCTTTCATTTGAAGGCAAAGAACCAATTTTTTTAATTTTTTTTAATTTTTTTTTAAATTTCGTCCCTATAGAGTTTCTAAAGGGATGAAATATTATTTAAAGGGACGAAATATTTCGTCCCTATAGGTTATCAAAGGGGACGAAAATACAATTCGTCCCTAAAAAATGTCTATTGGGACGAATAATTTCGTCCCTATACATTATCAATTGGGACGAATAAAAATCGTCCCTATAGATAGTTTTAAGGGACGAATTTCAATTTTCGTCCCAAAGAAGCTGTTGCGACCTACCTGAGGGGACGGATTTTGGGGCGAATTTTATTCGTCCCAATAGGCCTCTTGGGACGATTTTTGACCTATAGGGACGATAAAAAATCGTCCCAATAGCCAATTTTTTTTGTAGTGACTCCTTTACCATTTTTTCCATCTCTGATTTTTGATAGTGTGGGTAACGGTACATGCAGATGCTTATGGGTGGTTGCTGAGGTTGTAATTGTATTCGATGATCGTGTCTCTGCTATGGTGGTAATTTGACAGGATTCAAAAACACCTGCTGGAATTCAGTGAGGAGTTGGTTGAGATCGAATGGATGCTCTGTAACTTCTTCTTGGGTGTCTTCCGGTACTATTTGAAAAAAGAACCCCAAGCCCTCCAAGTTCAGCAGTTCATTGTCTCGTAATGCCTCTAACAACGGTCGGTTGAGTCCCTGAAATGTTTGTTCAATTCCATTTTAGTGAAAGGTCATGGTGAGTTTACGATAGTCAGTTTCAATTGGATTGATAGTCTTCAACCATTGAACTCCTAACACGGCTAGACGAGCGGCGACTGGTAGAACAAAAAAAATCGGCCTATATGGTGTCATTGGATGAACATCATAAGGCCCAAGCCTCTTTCTGCACACTCAATTTTTTTCACGGTTAACAACCATTACCTGGAAGGTTTGATCATGCACCACAAGCAGACCAAATTTCGACACCACCGCTTGGTCGATAAAATTGTGTGTATTACCGCCATCAATTAGAACTATAATATCTTTATTTTTCAGCTTCCCGTTGACACAGATTGTTTGAGGGTGATTGGTGACTGCGATCACTTGTAAGGAGATTTCATGAATTGGTTCAGTAGGGGTTGGCTCCTCGGTCGTTATGTGGTAGCCAAACTCATTTGGCGATGTCAAGTCTTCGAGCATGAAAAGTTGCGATCGTTGACAATGATGCCCTGGTGTGAACCTTTCGTCACAGTAAAAACGCAAACCCTGTTCCAGACGGTCCTTGGCCTCCTGTCTGAATGGAATGGTGGAATTTTGATTCATCTTTGGCACCGACAGTGGACATATGAGTTCGGCAAATGGATTCGAAGAAATTCTCTAAGTTTGTGTAGACCTCGTTGATTTAATAAAAGTGTTGGATTTATTTTGTAGAAGATTGTGTTATTCAACGAGTCTGGCAACTCCAATGGCGTTCGATAATGTCTTTGGTTGTTTAACCTTTACATCCAGGCGGATGTCATCACGGAGACCTGCAACCATGGGCAGAGCCCTTCAGGGGCTTGGGTGGGTTGTAGCCCACCCAAGTTTTTTGCAAAAATATTTTAAATTTTGTTTAATTAACCAAAGTTTGATTTTTGGTGTTAAACTTACTAAAGCCCAATAAACAAAACTATAAAAAATATATTTTAAACTTACTAAAGCTCAATAAACAAAACTTTATAAAATATGTCTAATTAGCCCAAAAACTTTGTTAAAATAGATTAGCCAAAATGAAACAAATAAAAAGAAGAAAAAATTTATTAAAAAAAAAAAAAAAAAAAAAACTCCTCTTGTTTCAGCGATCATCATTCGACGGATTCTCAAACCCCTCACTTTTTCTTTCTTTTCCACTTTCCCAAATCTCGAATTCTAACTTCTCTGAGTTCTCTTTTCTCTTAAATCTCTCAATTTGAAAGTAAATTCCCTTAACTTTAATCTCTGTTATTTATTTTCTTAGAATGATTTTAATTTTAGGTTTTGTATTTTATGATTGTTATTTAAGTATTGTATTTTATTATTGATATTTAAGTTTTGTATATTAATGTGTCTTCTTATGGGATAGCAAAGTTAGAAAAGAGAAGAAAAATCTTAGGAAAGCTAAGGTTTATTTTACTTTTGGGGATTTGAAAAGAAAAATATACATCGAAATATTTTATTGTGTGTTACCATTATCTCTGACTATGTATATCCTTGATTATTTTTTTTAATGAAATTTCTCTCGTATCGTTTTGATTTTATTATTACAAAGAAAAAATTTACTTATTAGTTAGTTCAAAATTTTATGGATTTTAAATAAGAAAAAAAAAATTAGATTAGCCAACCCCGAATTTTTTTTCCAACTATGCCCCTGCTCGCAACAAAACTCACTCAAAACTTTGGTTGGTTAACTCAGGGACACTTGGCATTCAGTTGGGTTAGGGGTAATGCTCCCCCCAGTTAAAAGCATCTCCAATGGTAATGTGGCTTGCATTTGAAAAAATGGTGATATGTCAACATTGTTGATGCAGTAAAAATTTATGTTCAATTTAAATTAAAGTTCGTTCACTGGGATCGGTGATTCAATCGGTTGAATACTACTTAGTCTAGGAAAAATCTACTCTAAGTGCGTGAAAAATAAATTGCATAAGGCTCGGTTTGGAAATGATTTGGTTTCTTAAAAATGCTTAAAAATGCAAACTTGTAACATAAAACTAAACTAAACACTACAACACACAAGTAGTAAATATATGAAGAAAGCACTAGGGAATCGATGCAACCTTCCTTAGACCACTCAATGCACTCACTTAGTCTCATTAAACATTTCAATCCAATTTTAGGGCTTGTTTTAAGATAAATCGATTAAGTTCTAGGTCCTTCCCATTACTT
Organism: Acer yangbiense; assembly: GCA_008009225.1. Lineage (NCBI taxonomy): Eukaryota > Viridiplantae > Streptophyta > Magnoliopsida > Sapindales > Sapindaceae > Acer > Acer yangbiense. The sequence goes on from CM017762.1 coordinate 23,317,183, forward strand.
GCACAAGGTCATGTAACAAGCAATGATCAATCCCCCTATTTAATATAAAACTCTAAGCCAAGTTGACCTAGCATAGTCATGCATAAACCAACCTTCCCAATTAATAAGCTTGTGGTGAGATTTAGATAGGATGGCCACCTACACCTAAACTCAACCTCTTACATAAACTAACTCTTAAACCCATGTCCCTTGTGGTCACAACAAAACATGAGTAGAGAGGTTAGAGCAATTAATTCAATAATTGAGACTAAAATCGAATTGAATTAGAGAATAAACTAATTAATTACATAGAGTAGTCCAATACGGTTACATCAATCCCCTAGATGAAGTTTAGTTACACATCAATGAAAAATAAACAAAGAAGGGAAAAGTGTAGAGAAAACCCATAAAGTCCATGTGAACTTTCCCTTAATCTTTGAGTTCCTTCCTCTTCTTCATTAGATAAACTTCCAAAAATGTTGGTTGATGATGTAGAGAAAAGAGGTGTGTTGAAGAGATGGTGAATAGAGATGTGGGAGAAGGGTTTTTGGGTTATGGTGAGGTGATTTCTAGATCTAGGGTTTAGAATTGTGATGTGTGGTGTTTTTCTAAACAAAGAAAACATGATATTTATATTGGGTGCCAAAAAATAGGTCTAAAATCCGTCACTTAGCTGAGCTGGCACGGAAGGTCGCTGTCATGTTCGTTGTTGGTGGGGGTGACCAGCATGACAACGAACTTGACTGGAATGTTGGAGTTGAGGAGGTCGCCCTTAAAGTCGCTGTTGGCAGGAACGACCAACAAGGGGGCGAACATCACTGTTTTTTGAATAGAAAAGGTCGCTGCCACATTTGCTTCCGGAGGGGGCAACCAGTATGACAGTGAACTTCACTATTCTTTTGACGTTAGAGGAGGTCGCTATCACGTTCGCTTCTGGCCATGGCGATGAGCTTCGAGCTTGGTTGGCCATGGAAGTTTGGAAGATTTGGAGTGAAGAGAAACATCGCGTGAAGGCCTGAAAGTGGTATCAAACAGACCGGAGGGAGGCATGTTGTTGATCTGGGTAGAAAACCATCGGAAAATAGGTCAAAAAATGGCTGGACGAGGACGGGTTGACGTCAGGTCATACGCGGGTCCGGTTTGGGTCACACGGGTCTGCAATTGGGTCATTGCTAGTTGAAGACGATGTGACGTCATGCTGATGTTAGCGCCCAAGCCCAAAACGTACCGTTTCATTAATGACGTGGCGTGCGTTGGCTGGCGAATGACAATAAGTTCCCCTCAACTCTTCTCTAATCACAGAATCGTTAATATATTCTCCATATTTTCATTTTGACCTCTGATTCTCCAAAATTACACCAATGCCCCTGACCTCCGTAAATACCTGAAACACTTATTTTATCATATTAAATACCTAGTTTTACCCGATGAATAAGCACAATAAGTAGGAATTGGGGACCTAAAAATATGAACAAAAATAGTACAATCAATTGTCAAGCTCACTGCTTCATATGTGACATGTAACTAAACTTGATAGACATCCAAATAAAAAAGTGGTCTCCAATGCTTCACTTGTAAATGCATGTTTTTAATAACATGTCAATATATTATTGGTCTCCTTAAATATACTTTAAAATTGTTGAATAAAACAAAGTAGAAGACAATAGTGGTTGCCGACTAGGCCAACAAGATGGATGTCCAGCAGACCCTCTGAAATCAGAGAGTCATGTTGACAGCCTCTAAAAAAAAGGTTGCCACCTCAGCTTGAAGTTGTACTAGAGAGGTTGCATTGGAGATGAATTTTTTAACAAAATGGATGTTCATCCTAAGTGGCATCTAATTTTTTCACAACCCACATTACCATTGGAGATTCTCTAAGGTAGGTGAGTAAAAATGAACTCCTTGTGAAAAGCATGATATGGCATGCCTAGCCAGAGGGCCGGCCCTGGGCCTAGACTAGAGGGGCGGCCGCCCAGGGCCCAACATTTATAGGGCCAAAAATTACATGAAATCAGTTATCAGTTAAATGCATATGGGGCCCAATAAATATTTTGAGACAATTAAAAAGGCCCATATTAAAACAAATGTATATGGGCACATGTTTTAATACTCAGTCCAACACTCCAAGTCTCCAACGTACTCAAACGGTAACTACTTAAAAAAGGAAAATGTTTGGGTACTAACTGATCAGTACCCAAGGTACTGACCCCACCAATGGGATATTGCCACGTGGCTTTTTTCTTTTAACTTTTTACATTTATCTCCTTGCATTTTTCACAAATGAGCCACGTGGCAATACCCCATTGGTTGGTCAGTACCCAAGCATTGTTCTAAAAACAAATGGCCCAATGTCAGTAATTTCATTCAATTTTGTTCAGAGTTTAGACCCTTTTTTTCTAGGGCAATTAATTATCATTTGGCATCTTTATTTCTTTTGCCTCCACCAAACCCATTAACGCAATAACGCCCCATCTCTTTCTGTCTCTCTCTCTCTCTCAACTCTAAAATCTAAAACTCTCACTAAAATCTTCGAGTCTCATTGTCTCATTTCGCTATTTGCAGTTCTCACTCTCACTATGTTCTAACTTGTGAGTTGTGACTTGTGACTTGTCACTCTCACTAAGGTAATTTTGTTTTTGGTTTATTATTATTATTTTTTTTTTTACAAATTGTAATTTTGTATCTACTCTGTTTTGCACTTTTCACTTTTGTTTACTTGGGACCTAGGTTTTTGCCTTTCCCTGTGCCTATGGGCCTATGGACATGTGTTCTTTCATCTTTGTTTGTTAAATGTTGAGTTGTTGACCTTGTGTCCTTATTTACTTGGTTTGCCTTTTGTTGGCTCTTTATTCTTTATTCTTTAATAAAAATTAATGTTAAAAAAATTGGTGATTTTAATTGAAATGATTATTTGATTGTAATTTGTAAATAATCCCAGCTATAATTTTATGAATCCAAATTTACAAGAAAGGAAATCTAATAATTTATCAATACTTAATTTGTATAACTTTTAGTTAGTTAAGTAGTTAAGCTTATGTAGTTAAGTAGTTAACTAGTTATGTCCTTATCAGTTATCTACTTATCTGCTTATTGGCTTAACTGAATTTTATTTTGGTAACTTTTTATTTGCTATTTTGTTGTGTTATAGTTAAGTTTGGGTTATTATATTGATTTTTACAAGTATTTACTAGAGAAAAAAAAAAAATCAAGTAAACATATATAGAGTATAGAGGGCCTCATTTTCTATAGTTCGCCTCGGGCCTCGAAAATCTCAAGGCCGGCCCTGCCTAGCCAGTAACATTTTGCCACGTCATTATATTTTTAAAAACAAAATACCATCATTCCCTAATCAGAATTTTTTTTGCCACATCATGTATTTAAGCCTCTTCCTCCTACAATCTCTCACCGTCATCTTTAACCTGAGCATATCTCCATCTCTGTACCCCATGCAGCAGACAATCTCTTAAAAAAAAAAAAAAAAATTCATTCAGTGATTAAACCTAAAAAATAAGCATAAAAAATTATGGAGACACGGGATTAGAGACAGAGGCATGTGAGGACGAGAGGGGGCCACTGGCCCCTTTGAAGTTTTACAAACTTTTAAATTTATCCCTTAAGTTTTCAGAGTTTTATGTTTTTACCATTGTTTCTTATTCTTTGAAGTTTTACAATTTTATAAATTAATTCACTAAACTTTTAGATTTTTATGTTCTTACCCTTATTTGATATTTAGACTTTCTAATTCTTTTATAAATTAACTGTTAATAATTTTCTCGTAATCACGTAAAAAATATATTTGATTATAAACATATTACTATTATTTTTTTTATATCTCAAATATAAATCAAATCGCAACATATATATTTTGTTATGTCAATTGTAATTTTTTCTTATAAAAATTACACTTACTCAATTCAATCTTAACTAATTTTTTTGTTGATTTATATAATTAAAATATGTCAAGTAAACATAGTCGTATATTTATGTTTAATTATTAAGAATTTTTATCAAGCAAACTTTTATAATTTTTAACAATTAAAATTTCATCATCTTATTTATTATAAATGCACAAATTAACATAATTTATCTCAATAAAATATTATTATTCAATTAAAATAATTAATGAAAAAAGTAATGTTTTAAAATATAAACAACATTTTTTTTAATTAACCTTTAAAATATATGTTGATTTAACTCATTATTTTACAGCCCCCCAACCCCCCTCCTCCACACACAAAAATAAAAATAAATAATAATAATAATCCTGGATCCGTCCCTGCACGAGAGGGCACTTCTTCTAGATCGGAAGAGGAAGTTGGCTCTTCCTCCGAATGGGAGAAAATAAATGGGAGAAAGCCCGGGTCTCCTTAATTTTTTTTATTTTTTTATTTTTAATTTTAAATAAATAAATGGATTCAGAGGAAGAAGAGAAGAAAATGAGGGAAATTTTCTTGACTAAAAAGATGTTGGAACTTGGAAGAAAAGAGTAGCAGTGGGCGAAGGAGAGATTTGCTGATGAGAAGTCGAGAAGAAAGAGGAAGGTTGTTTCCATTTTCATGACCCGTCAATTATTTTATGTGACACGACAGTATGGTGTTGTGTTTTTAAAATATAATGATGCAGTGAAATGTCACTAGCTGGGCGTGTCATATCCAGTGTTCGAAAACGCGACTGCCTGGGCCGATAAATCCGTCCAATTCGTCTAGGTGGTCGGGAACTGTAGCAAAAAGGGGAAAATCGGCCTAATTCAACAGTGGCCGCGTAATCGGGCATGGCGCCGATTAATCATCTAGGTGGGTTAAAGCCTTTGAGTCTGCCGTTCTTCTGCACCGAAAATCAGCTGGAATAAGGTGCGGGATCGCCGTTTCCAACGACTGGACCAACTAGGGTTTGGTTGGCAATGGAGACAGGCGTGAGGTTGAAGATGAAGTTGAGGAAGGTGGGGTGCATTTAGCAGCGGGCTGGGTGCACGCATGCTTCAGTTGAATCAGGTTGGGCCAGCGTTTGGGCTCGTGTGTTGGGCCTCGCCTGATGTGGCGTGAGCTGGGGTGTATTTATCGTGTTTGGGTCTCGTCTGATTTGCATGGAAAATTACGACATGCCCCTTGATCTCTTATAAAATCACAATAGCTTCAATCTTCCTTCAATAATTACACTTATACCCCTAATTGACCAATATTACTCCAATGCCCCTGAACTTTATAAATACCTGGAAAAAATTTTGTTTGGATTTATAATTGGAATTTGTTTGTGATTGGATTTTCATGTAGGAAATTAAAAAAAAAAAAAAAAAAAAAAGGTCTAAATTCGCCAACCGACTAATTGCCCTAGGTGCTAGGCGCTGGGTCTCCGCCCGACTAGAGCCTAGCGCTTACTAAAACACTGGTCATATCTTATTTTGCACCAGAGGTACTGAAACCTTTCCCCACTGGAGGGATATTTTTTGAACAATAAATAGAAAGAAAAATATTAGATATTAATTGTTAAAATATATATATTGATAATGAAAATACGGGGTAGGTGGGGCTTTAGACAACTACCTCAGTTGCCTAGAGGTCCAGCCGGTCCTGAGTGATTATATATAAAAAGAGTGTTTGATGAAATATAAAATTGTTCGAGTTCATTGATAATATATATCAAAGAGAAATGAAATAAAATTTGTTAGGCAAGTCAAGCGGAACACGGTGACAACTGACAAGAGCGGATTGACTTTCTCCAGAACGGAACTTGCCCCACATTTTTGTAATTTTTAATCTACACTTCGCTTTCAAAAGATTTCCCAATTATTTGTACAAGGGGCCGCCTATGTTGAAAATTGACTACCAATGACAACTAATGCTTTATTCGATCTCATAATTTAGAATAACTGCAATTTCTACGATGTTTCGGTCCATATTTCTGTATTTTGAAAGCACCAATATCGATATTTGGTGTAATATTTTTTCCGTAAAATTCAGTAAATTTTGATGAATATCCGTGATATTTCTATAAAATATCGATATCGGTAAATATGTAGTGTATTTTTACATAATATTGTTGAAGTGTCTATGAATTATCGAGGACATTTCGGTCAATGTAATAAAGTGAAAAATTGATGATTTATATTTTTTGTAATTTGATATAATATATTTATATGACATGAAAATTGAGTATGATATGAATATAAAGTAAAATGTGTATCAGTGGGGAAGCCAACTTTATTAAATTTTGAAGGTCTGTGGGGCAAATTTAAAATTTTGATAAAATTAATTACAACAGAAATCTAAATAAATAAATAGTAAGGTAAAATATTAATAATTTAAAAAAACAAACCCCCCCACCCCCCCAACTATGTGCACTTCGTGAATTGTGCACGTCATGTAGGTGATTATATAGAAGTCAACTAGTTTTAAAAGGACAAGAATCCTCTATTGATCTCATTCTTTGACGATATGTGCTAAGCTTTTGAGGATTTGATGACATATACCTGATAAATAAATAGAGGGTTATGATTTGTTTTCTCTCTCAACTTACAGATGGAGGCCCAGCGAACACACTCAATCCCTAACAGTTTACATCATATATTTTTCTTCTCTCACCTTACAAACAACGCTGCTAACTCCATTATTTCATTGCTCTTCACCGACCAACCAAACCAAATTACAAAATCCTTGATGGGATGATGTTTTTAGAGTGATTGGGAAAATGGGTTTTATGGGGGAAAAACCTTTAATGGTAGCGAGATGGATTACAAAATACTTTTCCAGTGATGATATTGACACTGATTACATGTGGGTTTTGCTTTTGGGTGAAATTTACTTAATTTCCATTGCTGAGATGAATTATTTCTGGTAGAATTTGTGGGTTTTGCTGGTAGAATTTGTGTGTCAAATTATTTATGAGATGAATTATAAAAACAGGAGAGTGGAGGTGGAGGGTGTGAAGCATTGAAGCCTCTGGCTTGAAGTCGGAGAAGAGAAGAGTGTCCCTAAACAAAGAAGATAGATTTGGTGGAGAAAGACGCTTTTAGGACTAATAAAATTGTGAGGTTTTGTTAATACGTTGTCGTTTAGAGTATAAATTGGAAAAATAAAATAAAATTAAAGCAAATAATCTAGACCGTCCAACAATTTAATATACACATGCCATCGGATCATTAAAAGCTCAACACAGATCAGTAGAGAAAGTGTTAGCAGAGGATCCTTGTCCATTTCAAAAATATTAGTTTAAAAACGTGTTTATACATATTACATAAACTAATGACCCAATCTAACTTCTTTGATATACCATTGTGTGGGACTCGAACCTGGATATTGTCGGACTAAATGAGTATTATTTACCAACAAGCCACATTAGACGGTGGTATTGAATAATATTAATTTCTACAAGCTCATTTACTTAATTTTCGTGTCATTAGGATATTGGATTAATAATCTTTCCCATCAAGTTTAGCTACCTCGATTGAAAAATGTGGTTCCCCTGCCTTGAAATTCAATGCCGATGACATAAGATGACTAGCTAGTTTGATTATTTTCCATTTCCTTGATTTTTCTAATAGTTTTCAAGGTGACAACTCTATTTTAACTACTCAATATTGAACGATTCTTGCTAGCCGGCACCAGATGACATATTTCAGATTCCAAGTTGGAAACGATGACTATTACTAGTTAGATTAACTTATTTATATGGCCCTTCGTCAAAATAAACATGTACAGGCCTTGTTAATCACGTTTTACTCGTATACGATTAGCAACTTACCCTGATCAATTGTCACTTCTGATATCGTAGCAAGGGACCAAGCTTTTGATTCATAATAACTACATCGCAGTTTTTGTAATGGTGTTGCTTAGTTCTTTCGTTTGGTGGTGTATGTGGAGAAGATATAATAAAAGAGACAAAGGTAATTATGGGTTTACTGGCATAATATAAAAGCTAGATTAACAATCTGAATTTTATGTTTTACATGACTAATTCAGCGTGACTTAATTGCAGAGGAGAAAACAAGCAGTCAAGAGCCTCGATTACTTCGATTGGGAGAACATACAATTGGAGATGACAGCTCCTACAATATTTTACGAGGAGAGAAGCATACGGAATCTCAAGACTTGTCTATGTTTCCGCTAAGTCTCGTCCTCAAGGCTACACAGAATTTCTTTGATGAAAATAAGCTTGGAGAAGGTGGGTTCGGGTCTGTGTACAAGGTAATAATTATGAGGTGTTGACTTTAAATAATATCTCTTGGTCAAAATATTTTGAATCAAACCTTACAATGCATGTGTTATTTTATTTTTTTTTGGAAATGTTCTCAAATAGACACTTTTTTCTTGTGTTTTATTGCACAATCCAGGGAATTTTAGAGAATGGTGAGGAAATTGCAGTGAAGAGACTCTCAAAAACATCTGGACAAGGATTACAAGAGTTCAAGAACGAAGTCACTTTAATTGCCAAATTACAACACAAAAATCTTGTTAGGCTTTTGGGTTGTTGCTTAGAGGGGAATGAATCGCTGCTCATCTATGAGTTCATGTCCAACAAAAGCCTTGATTTCCTCCTGTTTGGTAATTTTTTCCACTCAAACTTTCTAAAGCTTGTCATTTTTTATTGTACACACGAAAACAAGGCTTGGATACATTTGCTGGTTGCTATTAAGTTGTACGAGTAGAGATGATAATGTTGGTAGGATTTCTCAGCTAAATATGCTAGGCCGTGTCTAGCCTTGCAATTGACCATGTTTACAAATTACAGGCTTTACAATTACTATTAGCAGCATTACACCAATTGTATCCAAGTCTTTTTCCTGCCTCCTCTCTTTAGCCACTACAAAGCATGAAGAAGTAGGTCATCTTTTAATTAAGGATCGGATCCTCTAAATGTATTTAGACACACGTCATAGATCCACAAATTTAATAAAAAAGTTCAAAATTTAATCTTTCAATGCATCATATGCATACTTTCACATTTCTGTAAAAAATAAATTTGAGTTGTTATTATTATTATTATTTTTAATCTCTAACGTATGCAGGACAAACATTAACACATCTTTGTATTAACCATTTTTTTTCATTCATCTTTAGATAAAACAAGAAGTGTGCAACTTGATTGGAAAACACGCATAAGTATCATTAATGGAATTGCACGAGGTCTCTTGTATCTGCATGAAGATTCTCGACTCAGAATTATCCATCGCGATTTGAAAGCAAGTAATGTTTTGTTAGACCATGACATGAATCCAAAAATATCAGACTTTGGAATGGCTAGAATATTTGGTGGGAATCAAAGTGAAGCTAATACCAATAGAGTGGTTGGAACGTAGTAAGTACATTTCGTCTAATTGGCTCTGTTTCCTTACTGTTTACAAATTATTTCTTAACAATACATTATTAGAGCATCTCCAATGTAAATATGCATTTTAGAGTTTCTAAATAGTGCCACATCAGCATTTCTATTTATTATGGGCCCACTTTTGAAAAAAAATTAGAGAAATGCATATTCATATCTCCAATGCAATTATTTCAAGTCAAATATGCATTAATTTTATGTCCAATCATAATAAAAAATTATTACACACTCTCTCCTCTTTTATTTTACAATTAAATGAGGTTTAATCTTATTGGTGAAAAGAGTTGAAAGGTTTAATCTTATTGGTGGAAAGAGTTAGAAATCCTAGTCAGCATTTCTAGGAGAGTTTCTAGAATTAGAAACTCAACTCCATATTCTCTAAAAAAAATTTTGCCACATCATCTCCATATTCAATTTAGATAATAGCATTGGAGAGAATTTTTCTAACTTTTTTAATATCTATCATATGTAGCACTCTATTTTCTCCAAATGCATAATAGCATTGGAGATGCTCTTATCTGTCTAAAAAGCTGGTTGTCATGCTACATTTTCTATTTAATAGTTTTAATAATAATTTTGAAATCATATATCAATATTAATCAGTGTTCGAGAAATCGGCTGCCTAGACCGATTAATCAGCTCAATACAGCTAGTTGGTAGCAAACTGAGGCGAAATGGGCGAAATGGCCAAAATCGGCCTTATTAGTCGGTGACCGACCGATTAATCGGCCTAGGTGGCCGATTAATCGGCGATTAATCAGCTAAATCGTCGATTAATCGGCCAAAAATGAAATAAAAAAATATAAAAATATATATAAAAATATAAAAATATAAAAAAGGTGATTGGATTTTTATGCAGGAAAATAAAAAAAATAAGTCTAAATTTGCCGGCCGATTAATCGGCCAGGCGCTAGGCATTGGGTCTCTGCCCGACTAGCGTCTAGCGCTTACTAGAACACTATATTAATACAGTACGTAAAAGAATTGAAAGTTTAGAATGTAACTGATCAAGCTAGGTGCATAATACATCCACTTTGTACTTGATTTTGAAGATATTTTTTCTTAAAAGATACGATAACTGCTCTTCCAATTCGTGAATTATGAACCACGTACGAAACACCCATATATATATATATATATATGCACTCACATGATAGAGACAGTATATTAAAAATACATATTAAATTGTTGGAAGTATGAAATTTAAAAAAAAAAAAAAAAAAGGATATATAGCAGATGGCTTTTCTGTGCATATTATGAGATATGCCTTCAGTTCTCAGTAGTATTTTAACTTTAGTTTGGTTTTACTATTTTTGAACAGTGGATACATGGCTCCAGAGTATGCTATGGAAGGACTATTTTCCATCAAATCAGACGTTTTCAGTTTCGGAGTTCTACTACTAGAGATTTTAAGTGGGAAAAAGAATGGTTTTTATCATTCAGAATACGGTCTAAGCTTGATTAATTATGTATGTTACTATATCTATCTGTGTTTTTGTTTTAGAATGATTTCCAATGATGAATACATAATCTTAGTTCATGACATATAACATTGCAGACATGGAATCAATGGTGTGAAGGAAAAGCATTAGAGATGATGGATCCAATAGTCGTGCAGTCATGTGTTCGTGATGAACTAGTGAAATGCATTCATATTGGATTGTTGTGTGTACAAGAAAACCCAACAAATAGACCTACTATGTCATATGTGGTTGCTATGCTAGTAAGTGGTAGCATAAAACTTGCTCAACCAACCCAACCTGCATTTTCTGTTGGGCGACTTATGGAGAAATCTGGTCAATCCGCATCTGATAAAGTATATTCTAATAATGAGGTAACCCTTTCAAATGTATCACCTCGTTGATGATTCTCCTTTTGTTTTTTGTTTTTTGTTTTTTTTGCTGTATTCTTAGATTCAGAGATGTGTATGTGATGTTTGACATCATTTTCATAAACTTTAGATTTCGTTTTTAAAGAGGATAGAAATTCTGAAGCAATTTTTTGAATGGTGAAGACGATATTCATTCCACTGTATATATACGATCACCAAGCATTTTAGAAATCTCTTGATCACTACAATTACCTTTGATTATGTAATTATTACCTCTGATTGTGTATGTATTTCCTTGTACAGCTGTATACTGATGTATTTTACTTTAGGGTCTGTTATTTCCTTTCCTTTCTATGTGTAGCTGTCGAATTCATTATATATATATATATATATATATATATATATATATGTGAAGATCACCAATTTTGTGATCATTGGCAAGATCGATCTCTTTATTGTTATGGACAAAAGTAACAATATCAGTCTCTGGGACATTTAACAAACAGTACTTTGCCGACTATATATGTATGGACGTAATCTACGTACAATTGTCTCTGATGAAGGACTTGTTTCTTATAAGTCAAAGCATTTTCAATTGAATGTTATGTTTGATTTAGAAGATGGAGTATAATTAGCAAAGAGTGAAACTGGAATAGGGAATCAATTAGTTGTAGTGAGGTTTTCTAACCAATCAGTGGGGCAGTGTTCTAATCTTGTTACTGACTTGGTTCTTTCGTAACCTATAAAACTAAAGACAACATTAAAATGCTTTGATAATTAGCAGTATTTCATAAATATTTACAAGTCTATTTGTGATCGATTAACTAATACATTTCCTGTTTCTTAAAATGAAAAATTACGGAAATGTAAAACGCTTTCATTTATAATTAAAAAAAAAGTGTTCTTGTAAGCGCCAGTTATATGATGGATCGGCACGTAACGCCGAAACCGCTTATAACCACCTCTTTTTTTTTTTTTTTCTTTTCCTTTTTGTACTTGCTTATCCACTTTTATTATTTTAATTTTTAATTTCTTTTTTGGTGACAGCACCACCATCATTTCCGGACCCCACAATTTAACTTTTTTTCTCAATTAATGCGTCTATACTCTATACAGCACATCATCACTCACATGATCACATCACTCATCTTCTTCTCAATTAACACGTCCACTCTCTCATTTCTACACACATTTCAACACACTCATCAGTAGTCATCACACACGTACTCTCTCTCCATCTCTCTCCAGACTCCCTTCTCTTTCATATTTATTTTCTCTACAACTCTTTACACACTCTCCCTCTCTTCATCTCTCACTCTATCCTTTTCATTTCTTTTATTTTCTCCAACGAGCTCCGGTTATAATGGTGATGGTTGAACGTGGGTTGTACTTGAGAAATAAAAAACTGATTATTTTGATGGAGGGATTGATGGTGTGTGAGAAAAAAAATATTTTGAGAAGAAGAAAAGATATTTTAGGGTTTTTTTTTTTTGAGAAAGAATATTTTAGGGTTTGATTGTGTGTGAGGAAAAAATTATTTTGAAATAAGAAGAAGATATTTTTGGGTTTGTAAAACAGACAAAAAAAAACACAAGTGTAAAAAAAAACTAAAAATGGAAAAAACTTGTTTTCTAAAAAATGGATTTGAAGTGTCTTTAGAATTTATTTATTTTTTTATCTTATTTAGTACTTTTAATTTAAGTTAAAATTGTTATTAATAAAAAAAAAAAATGAAGTGTAAACCGATAATTAATGAATTGTCAATAGCATTTCTCTTTTATTTTCTCTATGAAGTTTCTAATTTATCTTTAGATTTTTTTTTATAATAATATAATAATAAATTATTTGCATAGGTATTTTAATCTTTTAAAATTAAATAAGGGATAATTGTACAAACATACCCCATATTTATCTAATAAAGTAAATTTTTAAATAAATGTCTTATTCAAACACAAACATCCTAATTGGAATGTGCTTAGGGTATAGAAAATCAATAGTGCCCTTGTGTAAAAGAGAGAGGTTTGATAGATAAATTTCACAAACAACCCTGAATTTAGGTGTAAATGTATAAATATTCATTTTTTTCTAATAATTATATAAATATACCATATCGTCAGTTGACTTTTGTTAACTTTAACTTTTAACCACATTTGTATCCTAAAATGACTAAACTAACCTTGAAAACTTATTTATCTTTTCTTTTATTATTTAAATATATTAAAAAATATTTACTTAAAAAATTAAAAAAATCGGTACAATTTTTTTGTTGCTTTCTTTCTATCATTTTTTTTAACACAATTAGAACCCACAAAACTGGAAAAATGGCTGTGTTTAGTGGGTATTGATTGTGTTTAGTGAGTTTTATGGGTTTTGATTCTATTGATTAAATGTAATTGTTGGTGGTTTTTGATTGTGTTGATGAAATGAAATTGTTTGTGGGTTGATGAGTATGAAATTGAATGTTTTGGTGATAAAGTTGGTTTTTGAAATCTGAAAAATTGTTGTTTGGGGACATGGAAAATGTAAAAAAAAAAAAAAAATTGATTGAAAGAAAAAGAAAATAAAAGCAAAAAAAAAAAATTGTACTGATTTTTTCAATTTTTTAAGTAAATATTTTTTAATATTTTTAAATAATAAAAGAAAAGATAAATAAGTTTTCAATGGTAGTTTAGTCATTTCGGGATACAAATGTGGTTAAAGGTTAAAGTTAACAAAAGTCAAATGACGGTAGGGTATATTTATGTAAGTATTAGAAAAAAAAAAATGAATACTTATACAATTACACATAAATTCAGGGTTGTTTGTGAAATTTACCCACCAAACCTCTCCATGTTACTCAAGGGTACTATTGACTTTTCATACCCCAAACACATTCCAATTGAGTTGTTTGTGTTTGAATAGAGCGTTTGTTTGAAAATTTACTTTATTAGATAAATAGATGGCATTAAATAACAAGCAAGTGAGGACTATACTTTACAGTCCACAGTCCACACCCACCTCGTTTCTAAAACGGGTTTTCAAAATCACCCCAAACTTGCCCCGAACACATTACCCTATACGGGGCGGGGCAAGGTGAGGTCGGTTGGTTGCTAACTAGTAGTGAATCCACCTTTTCTGTTAAACTCCCACAAAAGAAACCTGTCCATATTATGCCTAACTACGCATGTATCAAAACTAATTAGAAAGTAATTAATTTCGTAATAATAAAAAAATAAAAAATAAATAAATAAAAAAGTAATTGATGATTATATATCTATATCTATAGCTACAGAAATTCTATTATCAGTTCAAACTGATAAAATTATATCAGTTCCTTGCATGTGGGTCACTGGATTAAAATACTTTGACTTGACTGTATGCCCTTGTCAGTCAAAATATTTAAATCCAGTGGCCCACATACAAGGAACTGATATAATTTTTATTAGTTCGAACTGATAATAGAAAGACTGTCTATATCTATATCTATACTATATATAAAAAGTGTGAAGTGGCCAACTGGAATTATAGCCTCCCTTTTTTTTTTCTCTTAATTTCTTTGACTTTTTTTTATATTCTTTATTTTTAATTTCTTTAAAAGTAAAATTACAAACACATCCCTTAAACTTTATATAATTACTTAATAGATAGCTTTTAGTAAGATTTTTGTTATAGCATCCCTTATTTTTTTTTGAAAGTCAAATGACAAATACAAGCCTTCGAGTTTGTAGAATTACTTAATAGACATGTCTTCCTAACAGTAACACAACATGGATTGTATAGTAATTTCCAAAATTTATCTTAATTTAAAATTCTAAATAGGTTAAATCATTGTTAAATAGTTTATCCCAATTATTATGACTTTAGATGGTTATTTACTAAGAGGCTAGAGGTAATGATATAGACTTGACCCAAATCAATATTTATTAAAAGAGCAATATACCAGTTAGTTATGGCATATATATATATATATATATATATATATATATATATATATATATAAATTAGTTTCTTTGAAAATAACCTTTTTAATTATAGCATCCTTTTTTTTTTTTTTTTTAAATTTTTTTAAGAGTAAAATTGACTTGAAATATACAAGTCAAAGAAAGAAAAAATATATTTAAAAAAACTATTAGAGTCCAAGCGGTGGACTAGATATCTTTCTTTTATACAAATCTCATTATTTTCCTTTTGGGTCCTTCTCACCTTTAGACAAAACGAGAGAAAAACATTGAAACATTTTTTCCCCTTTCTCTCCTCTTCTTCCAAATGAATTTCTCTGCATGATTCATCTAGGAAAAGGTTGGTTCTTTATTTTTGCTGTTAATTATGCTAAAATATCAGTTAGATTTAATTATTTAGGTGTCTGTTAAACACCGAAGAAAATCACATCATTCAACAAATCAAATGCTAAAGAATCAGAAGAGACTCAGGTCCTCTTTCCTCTTCAATTCCTTCAAAAATGGTACATTTCTGATTTTCTACTTCTTTTTTTCCTTTCATTATTTTCTCTTCAATTTAGGGTTTAATTCATTTTTGTATTTGTTTTGATTTCTCAAAACTAATCAATTAATTATGAGAAATTATGACTAAAATCTTATTAGTTTTATAATACGACTGAAATATTGTGATTGTATTTGAATGCTTTTGATTGAAATTTTTTCTTCTTCTTGAGGATGCTCATTTTAACGGGAAGCATGTATATATTTATGTCATCTGCAATTAGGTATAAGGCTTTATTTTTTTTTTCTTACAAAAATAAAATACCGTAAATAATGTTAATGCCGGCCTCCATAAGTTGATGCATCATGGGAGTTATTTTTGTATGATTGAATTATGTTTTTTTATTTATTATAATTTGTGATCTCATAATTAGTTGTATATAAATTTTTCATTTTTTTTTTAAATATTATATCAGATTTAATTTCTATTAACACACGTGCCTTGCACGTGTAACCAAACCTAGTAGTATATATAAAAGTGTGAAGTATCGGCTGGATTTATAGCACCCCTTTTTGTTTCTTTTAATTTCTTTGACTTTTTTTTAAAAAACAATTCTTTAAAAGTAAAATTACAAATACAACTATTAAACTTTATATAACTACTTAATAGATAGCTTTTAGTAAGATTTTAGTTATAGCATCCCTTATTTTATTTTTATTTTTTAAAGTCAAATGACAAATACAAGCCTTCGAGTTTGTAGAATTACTTAATAAACATGTCTTAGTAATAGTAACACAACATGGATTGTATAGTAATTTCCAAATTTTGTCTTAATTTAAAATTTTAAATAGGTTAAATCATTGTTAAATAGTTTACCCCAATTATTATGACTTTAGATGGTTATTTGCTAAAAGGCTAGAGATAATGATATGGACTGGACCCAAATCAATAGTTATTAAAAGAGCGATATGTCGGTTAATTATAGCATCCTTTAAAAAAAAAAAAAAAAATAGTTTCTTTGAAAAGAAGCTTTTTAATTATAGCATCCTTTTTTTTCTTTTTTAATTTTTTTAAAAATAAAATTGACTTGAAATATATAAGTGAAAGAAAGAAAAAATATATCAAAAACAACTATTAGAGTCCAAGCGGTGGACTAGATATCTCTCTTTTATACAAATCTCATTATTTTCCTTCTGGGTCCTTCCCACCTTTAGACAAAACGAGAGATAAACATTGAAACATTTTTTCCCCATTCTCTCCTTTTCTTCCCAACGAATTTCTCTGCATGATTCATCTAGGAAAAGGTTGGTTCTTTATTTTTGCTGTTAATTATGCTAAAATTTTAGTTAGATTTAATTATTTAGGTGTCTATTAAACACCGAAGAAGATCACATCATTGAACAAATCAAACGCTAAAGAATTAGAAGAGACTCATGTCCTCTTTCCTTTTCAATTCCTTCAAAAATGGTACGTTTCTGATTTTCTACTTCTTTTTTTCCTTTCATTATTTCTTCAATTTAGGGTTTAATTCATTTTTGTATTTGTTTTGATTTCTCAAAACTTATCAAATAATTATGAGAAATTATGATTGAAATCTTATTAGTTTTATAATACGGCTGTAATATTGTGATTGTATTTGAATGATTTTGATTGAATTCTTTTTTTAGTATCTTCTACAAAGAAAACAAAAAAATTTCAGGGTTGAAAAATGCATTGGTTGCAACAATGCACTAAAGGTTCCGTGAGGATGTTCATTTTAATGGGAAGCATGTATATATTTATGTCCTCTGCAATTAGGTATAAGGCTTTATTTATTTTTCTTAAAAAAATAAAATATTGTAAATAATGTTATTACCTCCATAAGTTGATGCATCATGGGAGTTATTTTTGTATGATTGAATTATGTTTTTTTATTTATTATAATTTGTGATCTCTTAATTAGTTGTATATAAACTTTTTAATTTTATTTTATATTATATCAAAATTAATTTCTAATCAAATATTATAATATCAATATTATAATTATGTATATAAATTAAAACACGTGCCTTGCAC
Organism: Acer yangbiense; assembly: GCA_008009225.1. NCBI lineage: Eukaryota > Viridiplantae > Streptophyta > Magnoliopsida > Sapindales > Sapindaceae > Acer > Acer yangbiense. Next base: position 23,334,785 of record CM017762.1, read on the forward strand.
GTGTAACCAAACCTAGTATTTATATATGTATATAAGTAAGAGGTAGTTTATCATTCTAAATGAATCTTTCCTTCAAATTGTTTTAAAATTTTTAATGAAACCAATATAGTAGGTGGCAAAACGGGTTGGCGGGTTGAGCATACAAAACGGGTTGGCGGGTCGTGTTATGCCCAACAAGAACACAACCCGTTTATTTTTGACGTGACACGAACACGACCCATTTATTAAACAGGTCAAGCCCCCTAAACGCGAACACAACACGTTTATATATAGGTCAACACGACACGACACGACACAATTAACCTGCTTATTATACGAATCAAATCGTGACGGGTCAAATGAACCATTTAAACAACGTTGAACCCGTTTAAAAAACACTAATAATTAACACGTTTAAGTATTTAACTCATTTACTGGCCCATTTAAACACTAATAATAGTGAAATTATATTTTTACCCCTATTAATCGTGTCAACCTGCAACACGGTGGGTCAACACGAACATGACCCGTTTAATAAATGGGTTGACACGATTATTGACACAACCCATTTATCTTAAACCCAAACCCGCAATAATCGTGTTCGTGTCGTGTCGTGTCAACCCGTCGTGTCATAACCCATATTGCCACCCCTACAATATACGAATAATATAATCGAAGATTTTTGGTAAATTTCTAATAAAACTTTTCTATTAAGGTGCTCTTTTGTATCAGTTGACTTGTAAAAGAATCTCTAATGTAAAAGTGATTTGCATACCAAAAATCATTGACATTGTAGTAATGTCAAGAGACTTGCTTTCTATGTGGGAAAAAAATAAACACAATCAACTCAAAATATGGTCTCCAATTCTTCTGTTTAAAACACATTTATTTTTAATGACGTGTCCAAAATTTTTTTTTTCCTTTTATTTTATTTTATTTTATTTCCTTATAAAAAATAGATGAAAATTTAATGTTTATTTTAAATACTTGTTAAGTCAACCGAAAAAATAGTTATGCAACAAGCCGTCTGAAAGTAAACGATCATGTTGATAATGTCTAATTTTTTTTATGTCACATCAACGTGATGTTTAATATGCACAGCTGCAATTGAGATACTTTTTTTAATAGACTATTTATTTATCCTACGTGGCATCTTTTTTTTTTTTTACAAGCCACACTTGTATTGAAGATGCTCTAATATAACAGGAAACGCTAGGTTTAACAATGTCATAATTTCTTTTATATATATTTTTTTAATTCTAGAAACTCTCTTAGAAATGATGACTAGAATTTCTAACTCTTTCCACCAATAAGATTAAAGTTCATTTAATTGTAAAATAAAAGAGGAGAGATAGTGGAATAAGTGTTTTATTATGATTAGTCATAAAGCATTGAAGATGTGAATATACATTTCTTTAATTTTTTTTCAAAAGTGGGCACATAATGAATAAAAATATTGATGTGACACTATTTAGAAACTCAAAAATGTATATTTACATTGGAGATACTCTAAAGTTTCAAAAGAGTGAAAATTACCAAAATTTTCAGTATACTGTAATTGTGTAGATACTTTCCTATTCCAATTTAATGTTTGCTTTCAATGTTTAAGCAGCATATAAACTTAAAGATTTTCAAAATAGTCCGAATTCCATCGAAGCTACATATTAAAAAGGAAAAAACCAAAAACCTTGGAAAAAGAAATAATAAGTGCAATACTTTTAGTGTATATTACCAACTTCGGTTCAAAATCAATATTCATTAAAATCATTGAAATCAATTACCTCCTATGATTTTCACTATATAAACAGTACCATGCATTGAAGAATTCATACTCGAGAGAAAATAAACAAATTAAAGTTAGAAAAATACTAAGAAGCTGAAACTATGGCTCAAATCAAAGTTGTCTCATGTGTTCTTGTTGTGTGTGTGTTTTATTTTCATAATTATTCTGTTTAAACAATTCATAAATTTAAAAGTTCATAATATTAACTCTATATACAATTTTTTTTTTTTTTTTTTATCTAATAGAATATGTTGTATTATGTTTTTATTATTTAATCAGATTGCAAAAGAGTGTTGGGTCATGAAGAAATAATCCCACAGCAAGCTACAACTAAAAGATGTTACAGTCTTACAGAGAACTTCCCATAATATAATCAATGAATTATTAAATTTTATTTTATAAATTTTGGTTAGCACCACGTGTAGTAGTTCCACTCTTTTACCCACGCCTCTTATATCAAAATTTTGTAAGTAGATTTTTTATCTAATAAACATATTTAAATATGTGGTTAAATATAAGACAAAAATCATACTATTACTTCAAGCACTACCCAATAGCACTATCAAATTAAGTGAAGATATATGAAACGTAATTAATTTTATTAATCATTCAATTCATCAATCCATGTGGTAGCTGAAATAGAAGAAGATGATAGGGGTAAGTAATAAAAAACATGGGAAACAATGGATGGCAGGATGAGGTTAAAAACAAAAACCAATATTTGTCAAAAGGCTATTTTTGACAATTTCCTCCCTAAATAATGTATCGATGCAGTTTTTACTCTTAAAATTTTTTGTTATTTCCTCTGTCCAGTAGGGGAACTAGCAAAGATATTACTGTACAATTTAATTTTAAATAACAGTAAAAAAGTCACGACAAATGGTACGGAAGCTTACCATAAATTGCTATATATATCATTATACTATATGAAGATATATATATAAGCTGCAACTTAATTACCATATAATTTTTTTTTTTATCAATGTTTCTTTTGACAATTCAATTTTTTCTATTTACACTTCTTTTCTAAAGATATTCAATTCTAAAATTTTAAATTTAAAAGAAATTCTAAAAACACTTCATTTTGTTCCAAAATTAAAAATGATCCCTTTTATCTTTTGATACTTCTATTATAAAGATATTCCATTTTTAAAAATAAAATTTCTAAAGACACTCCATTTTATTTTAATATTATCCATTATTATTTCTTAATTTTAATTTTAACATTTAGCAAAACCAGACATGTTCATCGCAACAACAACAAAAAAATTAGAATTTTCATTCATCACAGATTCAAATAATTGTCGAGTTCATCGTAGAATCTCATATCACCAATCACTAAACAAAAATGAAAACCCTGCAATTTACAATTTTTTTTTTTTTTTTTTTTTTTGAGTTTTCTCGGTAAGCAAAGCAGACAAACAAAAGAACAAACCTAGAAAAAATGTAGATCTAATTGCACAAAAAGCAACTAACAGTAACACCTCCCACCCCCGTTAAAGCAAAACAAAACAAGCTTCCAAAAAATCAAACTAACCCATTATCCTATATATATATTCCTTCGATTGATAATAATTGATAATCTAGTTTTAAAAAATCAAACTGAAGCATTATTATTATGTTCATATCTCTACCAAACACTGAACACAATATCAAAGTTTTTGGCTTTCAAAAAAATAATTCAGGAGAGAATATTTTTGGAAGTCAATGCCAAATCTAGTAAAGAAATCTATAATGAACTTTAAAGACTTAGAGCATCTCCAATGCAAGAATGGCTTGTGAAAAAAAAAAAAGATGTCACGTAGAATAAACAGACAATGTATTAAAAAATGTATCTCCAATACAGTTGTGCATATTCAACCTCACCCTGATGTGGTAAAAAAAATATTGGACATTGTCAACATAACTGTCTACTTTCAGATGGCATGTTGCACAACTATTTTTAACAATTGACTCAGCAAGTATTTAAAATTGACATTAATTTTTCATCTATTTTTGGTAAGGAAATAAAATAAAAAATAAAAAGGGAAAAAAATTGGACACGTCCTTAAAAATAATTATGTTTTAAACAGAAGCATTGGAGACTAAATTTTGAGTTGATTGTCTATCAAGTCTATCTTTAAGCCATATAGGAAGCAAGTCTTTTGATATTGTTACTATGTCAACGATTTTTGGTATGCAAACCACTTTTGTATTAGAGATGCTCTTAGTGGTATGCAAATTTATAATATTTTTCTCCTTTTAATTTGTTGGATTTTCAATTGAAGATTTGAGATTGCCATATCTTGGTGAAAACTTTAAAATATTGGGAAAAAAAAAAAAAGAAGATCTTTTAGGGTTTGTAAAAAAGTGAAGAGGAAAAAAGACAAAAGAAGAAAAAAAAAATCGTGGATCACAAAGGTGTCAAAATTAAGAAGTGTCTAGGTTGGACTCCTCCTTCGGACAATGATCTCTTGTTTAATGTTGATGGATCATCTAGAGGTAATCTGGGGGATGCGGGTATTGGTGGGGCGCTTCGTGATTCTGATGGTAAGGTGTTATGTATGTTTTCTTATTATGTGGGGAGGAAATAAAGACTTTTGTCACTCTTTTAAGCTGGTCTTTTAAGACTATCACCACTTTAATAACTTATGTTTTAAAGGCACCAAAGTAAGTGACTTCCAAAAATACCCTTACTTTTAGTATTTTTTATTATATTTCTGACTTTAACTTTCTCCTACTTTTATGTTGTTTGAAATCTATTTCTCTCTCTAACTTTAAATTGATAGTAAACTGAGATCCAAGTTCATCTCTCTCTAACTTTAAATTCTCTGTAAACTGAGATCCAAGTTCATCTCCTTCTCCAACTCGTGGTCTTGTTCTCCTCTTCGTTTGTCTACAAATCACGCTAAGGTAATCACATTTCTTTTGTTTTTGTTGTTTGTTTTTTGTTTTTTTTTTTTTTTTTTAATCTTCCATTTGTAAAGGTGTTTGAGGTACTTAGGTTTGTTTTGCTCACGCTAAGTGAGAAGTTTTGGAGAGTATTTCAAAAGTCTTGGAGAGTATTATAAAGAGTCTCGGACTTTTTGTCTTTTGGCATGCATGTTCCTGGGTTGCTAAGCACTAGTATAAGTATTTTGAAATATTTCAAGCATATAAACTTAGCAATCCAGGATCCATGCAAGTCAAAAGACAAAATATCCAAGACTTTTTATAATAGTGAAATCCTATTGGCTCATAAAAAGTCTTTGAGACTTTAGTATAGTGTTCCGAGACTTATTAACTGTTGTGTGTACAAATTCGCCAAACAGGTCACGTCATCATAAAAGCCAATAATTGCTGAAAGAAGGGATGCCACGTCACTCGTTGACCAAGTCAAAGGGGAAAAACATGGATCAGTTAATAGGTCAAGGGTGTAGTCGCCAGAATCAAATATATACTCGCCAAAGTCGGAAATGTAGTCGCCAAAGGATAAAACCCAGAAGCGGGGGTGTTCGCTGCATCAGCCTATTGAGCATGAACCGATCCAGCAGAAGCACAATGGTAAAACCCCCACTCACGAAAAACCCTCTACACCAAGGAGTCTTAGAATAAAGAGGCAGGAAAGCCTATCCTAATCCGTAACAACATGGGATTCCCAATACAAGTCCAAGAGGAAGTCCTACTACAAACACGCCTAAAATCAAGGGGAAACCCTAAATATCATGTATAAATAGAACCACATATCCCACGAGGAAGGGGTCAAAAAAACCAAAAGAGAAAGAAAGCAAGAATTCGAGAGATCTGAGTGTGTAACAAAGCCAAGTAATTCAGTGATATTTTCCTGTCCTCCCAGACGCCGTGGTTTTTTCCCATTCAAGGGTTTTCCACGTAAATCTGTCTTTTGCATGTTCTAATTTTCTTTCTTGTTTGACGTTTGTTTTGATTTAGTTATTGACTCTATGATAATCCAAAAATCACCGTCAACAATTGGCGCTAGAAGAAGGGGGTAATTTGAACAAGAACTTCGAAGAACCCTTGTGACTTAAAAACATGAACAGCGACAAGGAAGGCAACTCCAGCGGAAATCAGATTGTTGAAATAACTGCGCCAACAGGCGATGGAGCGGTGACGATCGGAGAACAATCTGCGGCAACGCTAGGAGCTAGGACAACAAACCCAGAAACTCTGTAGCACTTTCAAACTGCGTTGATGAATCTGATCAGTGAGGCTAACAAAATAGGACTCTCACTTCCCATAGGCCCGGGAATCTCCTCTCCCTACGAATTAACCACACCTGGAATCCATCCACCTGGGAGATTACGGTTAGAAGTCCACATTGCCACCCCCGACACTCGAGTGAGGCAGACCCCCGAAGAACCTCCCCAGGACAACCCTGAAGGTTTCGAGGAAAGAAGATATAGAAAGGGAAAAGCTGTGATGAACGACGAATCCCTGGAGATACAAAATCACGGGCGGATACATGGGACAAATTCTAATGACACGCATCAAAGGAGACGGCGGAGACACCGCTCTATCTCATCTGAAGACAGAAGTCCCCGACAAAGAAGAGAATTACCATCCAAAAGGGTACGGCGAAGAAGATCTGAAAGCGCGGATGATCAGATTGTCAGGAATCCGAATGATTAAGATGACTATGGGAGAATGACAATCAAGAGTAGACTCGACCCAGCAGGAGAACCAACTGGCCATCGAGATGTTATCTTACAAGAGTTGTCAAGGAAGGTTTCAGCAATGGCACGGAGGTATGGTCGCAACGTATCTTCAGATGACGAATCAGAGAGTCCATTCGTCGATCACATTGCTCGCACCCAGTTTCCAGATAGGTTCAGAATGCCGACCATTGAACAGTATAAAGAAAATAGGGATCCGAATGAGCATGTTCGTCGATTCCGTAATATTATGGCCCAGTATTCATCCAATGACGGACTGCTATGTCTCACCTTCCCACAGACATTCGGCGACCTCGCCTCTAGATGGTTTGGAAGACTTCCACCCGGAAGTATAAGCAGTTTCTCAAAACTCAGCAAAGCGTTCATAAGACAATTCATGGGGAGCGTGCAGAGAAGGAAGTCACTCGCCCATCTATCGAATCTAAAGCAGGAGCGCAATGAGTCGATCAAGAAGTATCTAGGAAGATTCGGGAAAGAGGTTGCCCAAATTGAGGATGCCAGTGACGTAGCTGTTATTGCCGCTTTCACCAATGGGTTGCAAAGTGGGCGACTATCCTTTGATCTGCGAAGGGATAGGCCAAAAACTTACGAGGAGATGATGGAAATAGCCGGTGATTATGCATTGGCAGAAGAGGAAGAAGTAGCACAAGGGGGTAGCTACGTACATGGCCATAAGCCTGACTCGAAGTCGGAACATAAGGACAACAAGAAGACACAGTCGCGTGATCGCCAGGGAGACGAAAGAGGCTAAAAGGGACATCCAAGGGAAAGCAAAGGAAACGCTTGATCCAGCAGGTTTCAAGGAAGGTACAACCGTTACACCCCCTTAACTGGCGACCAGGAGGAAATACTTTCTGTGGTAGAAGACAAAGGACTCGCCAAATACCCCCGGCAACAATCAGCTAACGTCAGGAGAGATACAACCAAGTACTGCCGATTTCATAAAGATCATGGGCATGAAACTTCAAAGTGTTTCCAGTTACGTGATCATATTGAGAGCTTGATTAGGGACGGGCACCTGAAAGATTTTACGTTGAAAAGCGATAAGCAAGGTGGTCGCCAAGATAACCACCAAGGGATCGGGCAGGAAAGGAGGAGTCCAAAGAGGAACCCAAGGAGGAACAGCCCTAACGCCACTATAAACACCATCTTTGGCGGGCCCCATACTGGGAGAAGCAATCGAGAAAGGATGTCAGAAGTCCGAGAAGTAATGCATGACAGCAGAAATATGGAGATTAATTCTGTGCAGAGGAACCCCAAGAAAGGAAGGGAAGGACATGACCCCATAACATTTACGGCGGAAGACTCCGACGGAATCGATGCAAAGCCTAACGATGCAATTGTAGTGGGAGTTCAAATTGCACACAGGGATGTCCTTCGGGTAATGATTGATAACGGAAGTTCAGCAGATATTCTAAGTGCTAGAGTATACGATGAGCTGCGACTAGACAGGAAAGATCTAGAACCTTTCCATGTACCGCTGAAAGATTTTGGGGGTGCAGAAGTAAGATCTTTGGGAACTGTAAAGCTGCCGGTGAGGTTCGGTACGGCGCCATGCAGGTGAACAATCCTGTTGGATTTCGTTGTAGTCGACATCCATAATTGGCCATATAATGCTTTGCTTGGCAGACCTTTTCTTAACAAAGCCCGAGATGTCACTTCAACCCACGCCTTGAAGGTAAAATTCCCCACAGAATTTGGAGTCGGGGAACTGAAAGGGTCACAAGAGATGGCTCGCCGCGCTAACCTTTCAATCTTTAAAGATAAAGAGGGAATGGAGACCTTAAACATATTCGAAGTGAATAAGGAGGCACGGGAAGAAAATCCGGAAGCATTCGAATTGGACCCAAGGGACAAAGCAAGCAGAGAGAAGGAAGAGCCAACTGAGTCCATTATTCTGGATAAAGCAGAATCGAATAAAACAGTCAGGATTGGAGCCAGGTTGGCTGAACGAGTCAAGAGAGATGTAACAAGCCTGCTGAAAGAGTACAAAGGGATATTCGCTTGGAGCCATGAGGACATGCCGGGAATTGATAGAAGTGTTATTTCACACAACCTGGCTGTGAACGAAAAATGCAAACCAGTGGTGCAAAAAAGGAGAAGCTTCAACCCAGAGAGAAGTGCGGCGATAAAAGAGGAGGTATCCAAGTTGCTCGCCGCAGGGTCCATCAGAGAAGTTAAGTACCCAGAATGGGTGGCGAATGTAGTTCTAGTGAAGAAGAAGAATAATCAATGGAGGATGTGCGTCGATTTCACCGACCTAAACAAGGCCTGCCCCAAGGACAGCTTCCCGCTACCAAGAATTGACCAGTTGGTCGATGCAACGGCAGGACATGAGACATTGAGCTTCATGGATGCTTACTCGGGCTATAACCAGATAAAAATGCATGCGCCTGATGAGGAAAAGACAGCATTCACCACAGACCAAGGGTTATACTGTTACACAGTCATGCCGTTCGGCTTGAAAAATGCTGGAGCAACTTACCAGCGTTTAGTCAACAAGATGTTCGCCAGACAAATAGGAAGAAATATGGAGGTTTACGTTGATGATATGCTAACAAAAAGTATCACAGCAGATAAACATATAGATGACCTGAGGGAAACATTTGATGTGTTGGGTAAAATACAGAATGAAGTTGAACCCCGCAAAATGCGTGTTCGGCGTACCATCAGGAAGATTTTTCGGGTATCAAGTACATCAAAGTGGAATCGAAGTGAACCCGGAGAAAATCCAAGCATTAGCAGAAATGGTTTCGCTAAGAACTTTGAAGGACGTCCAAAGGCTCACAGGGTGCCTGGCATCGCTGAGCAGGTTCATAGCTAAATCGACAGACCGATGCCTACCATTTTTCAAAGCTCTAAAGAAAGGAAAGGGAGTCGAGTGGAACGAAGATTGTGAAAGAGCTTTCCAGGCCCTGAAAGATTACCTTGGGAAGGCACCGCTACTGTCAAAACCAGAAACAGGAGAGACGCTGTATATGTATTTGTCTGTTTCTGAAGCAGCCACAAGTTCCGTGCTGGTAAAACAGGAAGAGGGAATCCAGAGACCAATATACTACACCAGCAAGGCATTGTTACCAGCCGAAACCAGGTACTCATCGGCTGAAAAAATGGCACTCACTCTAATCACAGCAGCAAGGAAGTTAAGGCCATATTTCTAGGCTCATAAAATCGGAGTATACACCAATTGCCCACTGAAACTAATTCTGCAGAAACCAGAAGTATCCGGTCGATTAACGAAATGGGCGATCGAGTTAAGTGAATTCGATGTAGAGTATCTGCCAAGGACGGCAATTAAAGCCCAAGCAGTGGCAGACTTTGTAGCAGAGTTCACCGAGCCAAGTGTAGAAGTGGCAAGAATGATGGTGAAGCAAAATAAGAGAGTGTTCAAATGGCAACTCCACGTTGACGGGTCGTCAAACACGCATGGCAGCGGGGCAGGGGTAGTAGTGTTAACCCCGGAAGGAGATTCAGTCGAATGTGCCTTGCGTTTTGACTTCAAAGCTACTAACAATCAAGCTGAGTATGAGGCACTCATAACAGGTTTAAAAGTTTGCACAGTCCTAGGAGCAGATGAGGTAGAAATCTTCAGCGACTCTCAAGTTGTTGTCAATCAGGTACTAGATGAATACCAGGCAAGAGATGAAAGCATGATCACCTACCTAGAATTAGCGAGAGAGCTACTGGAAAGATTTAAAGAATACAGAATTATTCATATCCCTAGAGAAGAAAACGAGCAGGCTGATGCCTTAGCCAAGCTAGCATCCGCCACAATCAACATCTGGCCCAAAACTATCTCTATGATCCGCCTATTGCAGCCAAGTATAGTAAAAACAAAGGAAGTTTGGGCAATCTTTGGCGAGAGAAACAGCTGGATCACACCCATCAAAGAGTACCTCGTCAATGATGTACTCCCAAGTGATCCATTAGAAGCAAAACGATTGAAGTACAGAGCTACGAGATATTCAATACTCAATGGAGAACTGTACAAAAGGGGGTACTCAAGAGCACTGCAGAGATGTGTCGGGCCTGAAGAAGCAGAAGGTATCCTGAGAAGCATACATAGTGGGAATTGTGGGAATCACACTGGGGGTGTCAGCCTAGCCCACAAAACATTAAGGCAGGGTTTTTACTGGCCAACACTATTCGTCAACGCCAAAAGAGTGGCAGCGAGATGTGAGGCGTGTTAAAAGATTGCCAACAACATTCGCCAACCACCTGAACTCTTGCAGAGTATTACCTCGCCTTGGCCGTTCGCCATATGGGGAATTGACTTGATCGGCCCAATGCCAACAGCAACTGGAGGAGCGAAGCACGCTATAGTAGCTGTAGATTATTTTACAAAGTGGGTAGAAGCCAAACCATTGGTACATATAACAGAAGCCAATACTATAAGTTTTGTAAAGAAAAATATCATGTACAGATTCGGGATACCTAACACCATCATCACTGACAATGGGACCCAATTTGACGGAAACAAATTCAGGGAGCTATGTGACAAGTATGGTATCAACAACTACTACGCCTCCCCAGCGCACCCGCAGACAAAGGCCAAACTGAAGCAGTGAACAAGATCATAAAACACAACCTGAAAGCCAAATTGGCAGCAAAAAAGGGAAGCTGGGCAGAGAAATTACCATAGGTACTTTGGGCATATCGAACCACAGAAAAAGGTTCAACATGTGAGACCCCATATTCTATGGCTTACGAAGCTGAAGCAGTCATCCCCGTAGAGACGTCCTTCTCTTCACCAATAGTACAACTCTTTCAACCCGAACTCAATGTTGATATGTTAAAATGCGGTCTGGATGAATTAGAAGAGAGAAGAGAACGTGCACAGATAAGAAACACTGCATACCAACAGAGGGTAGCCAGGTATTACAATTCACATGTGCGTGAAAGGAGGTTCGCACTCGGCGACTTGGTGCTGAAAAGGGTGAACCCAGGAACTAGAGACAAGGCTGCAGGATCACTCGCAGACAAATGGGAAGGGCCTTATCAAATCACAGGCATAGCTGGCCACGGGGCATATCGCATCACTCGAGAAGGTTTTGGCGAACTACCTCGGCCATGCAATGCGCAGTACCTGAAGATATATTACCCTTGACTTTTTCATTATCTCTAAAGATTTAGTTCACAGTTTTTTATTCATAGGCAGTTTCCGTTTTAGCATTTTTTCTATGTTACTGTTTTGACAAAAGTTGCAGGAACTATCCAAATAAAGAGTAATTTATTACTGAGAATTAGTGACTTGACTCGCCAGTTACAAAGGGCATTCACCGTCTTATATCAATACCATTGCGTAAAGACGAGTTCCGTACTCGCAGCAATGAGAATAAGTGGCGACCCAACGAAACTAAAGCAAGCCAAAAGCGATTACGTCGCCATAGCCCAAGCTACAGAAATTGGGGATCGCCACTACTAGGAGAATAAGATCTCCAGAGAAAAACTTGGTGTGGGCAAATACGCCCTGAATAAACACCAAGTACGCCAGAACTCAGCAATGGCAGCTGAATAAATAAAAGCATGTTAAAAACTTGGTGTATGGTCGGATACGTCCTGACAAACACTGAGTACGCCAAAATCCAGCAATGGCAGCTGAATACAACAAAATATGCTAAAAACTTAGTAAAACACTGAGTACGCCAAAATCCAGCAATGGCAGCTGAATACAACAAAAATGCTACAAAGTGAAATACTAAGCTAAAATTCAGCGAATAGCAGCTGAATACACAAAAATATGCTAAAAGGTTGGTGAAATGCTGAGTAAGCCGAAAAGTCAGCAAAGGCAGCTGAACAAAGAAAAAGTTTATAACTTTTAATAAATAAAGTCATTTACAATTAAAGAATTAAGAATGAAGATACACTGAAGATATAAAGATTTACAATCCTTCAGTATGAAAGACACAAAAATTCAACTAGCTGCAGAAGGGCCCTCGCTATCTTCCTCATCTTCGATCTCCTCGTCTGAAGGCCAGGTAACTTCCTCATCCCCTTCTGGCATAAAAGGCTCATAATCCCTTCCAGCAACAGGACCCAAGTCAGGCTCAGCGCCAGAACCAGAAAAGCTGCCCTTCTGACCCGAGTAGTAAGTATTGAAGACATGCTTGCTGGGGATTTCTAAATGCATAGGGTGAGGTTCAGTCGTGTTGTAACGACAGTGGGCTTTCCAACGTTTTATCTGCACTTTAATTGACTCCACTCCGCTGGCCATATGCTGTTGAAAAGACCGGTCGAAACGTTTCAGAGCCTTCTCATTTGAGTGGTCCTTCATGGCGAAGAACTTCTTCGACTGCCTCATGCCTTTTTCAAATTCACGCAATAAAAGCGCATCATAGGCAGGGGATCTCTTAAAACGATCAACCGCTTCAACCTCCAGCACAGCCTTGAGATCGTTCAGAATAACTTCATGCGAGGACAACTGGTTGCGCAAGTCCAAAGCCTCACGCTTAGCTTTCTCCTTTGCCTCCTCAGCTAGTCGCTCAGCTTCAAAGCGTGCTGCGAGCAATTCTTGATTAACGGAAAGTTGCTCTCGCAGCAAACGCATCTCCTCCTCAGCAACAACTAATTTCTCTTCAGCAGCCAGTTGGGCTGAGAGATAACCATATGCGGATTCTCTCAACTGAGCAAGTTGCTGAGCATGGGCTTCCTCAGCAGAGAGTTTCTCAGCTGCCAAAAGGGAGGTTTGTTCTCGCAGGCGTCTCACGTCCTTTGAAAGAAAATTTCCTCGCCTATAATTATCAGCCAACTCGGACAACATCTGAAAAGAAAAAATAGAAGTCAGGATACATGCAAATAAAAAATACATGGGCAAAACAAGAAACCCACCAGAGAGTGGCAGTCGAAGAAAAATTCCATTTTCCTGTTGCAGGACCCTCTCTTCATCTGCTCCCAATCCTCATCAACATAGACATTGTTGTTCATTATATATGAGCAGATTTCTACAGCCGTAAAATCTGAAAGGGAGAAAGACCCGACTCCCTCACCAGAATTAGTTGGATCAATGGGAGGAGCTTCATGAGCGACACCGGAACCAGACGCAGTAGCCCCAGGCTGTCTCGACGACCTCGGCTTATCAGTTGACCCTGGCTGGCCAGCAAAAGAGGTGTCCGGCTTATTCGCGGCTGCCGGAGGAGGAGTTGAACCGGTTGGGGAAATGGTAGGAGCATCAAAATTGTTTACCCCCTCCGGAAGAGAAGGCTCCGTCAAATCTGGTCCCTCAACAGAAACTCCAGGGACAGCCGTTTCAGCGGAGGGAGCCTCGGTGAGCACAGGGTCTTCAGCGACCTCATCATCTGAAGAAACAACATATTGCACGACCCTTGACGCCTGTTTCAGAGGTCGAGCAGCATGGTCAGGCGTACCCTCAGCCGAACGTTTGCCTCTACCGGTTTTGGGGGTCAAATCGCTTGAAGGATCCAGGGGAGTCTCAGGAACATCCGTATCAAAAATGGGGATATCACTAGCCACACTTGAAACCCCCACCTTTTTCTTTCCCTTACGACTGGAAGCACTCGCGGCGGCAGTCGCAGCAGGTGCACTCGCAGTAACCTCTGGGCGAACAGGGGATGTCCCCGACTCGACACGCCCCCATCAACATCACCAACTTCCTCATCATCTGAGGGATCGCCACCATCCGGGCTAGCAACTCCCTCCTTAGCCAAACCAGCAGCTTGCCTTTTACTGGCAGCCTCAGAATTTTTAACTGCCCGAGCTTGCAGATCGCAAGCTGTGTCAAAATTATGTACTGCAGAAACTCACCAAAAGTTAGCAAATGGAGACAGGAAAATTATAATACTAAAAGAAAACAGGTAGAACTTACAGCGAGGAAGCCTGGCGGGTAGGCACGGAAAAAGCCCCTGGGCGATCATTTTATCCTCGTCCAAAAGAAACGAGCGACCCCTTTTATTCAAAGGAAGGACAGCTGCAGCAGCAAGGTGAGACACCTCCTCATCCAACAAAATAGGGGCAGCTTTGGACCAGGTATCAGGAGAGGTAAAATGCCTAGGAACCTTCTTCGCTGCAAGATTTAGGCGACCATTGGCGGACACATCTCTACCCCACTCGTCGCCAACAAAGTACCAGCTGTTCTTCCATCTCTTATTTGAGGTAGGAAAGCCCCAAATAAAACCTTTCTTCTTCTCATCACTAGAAACCTCCACTTGCCCAGGGTTCGTCATACCCTCAGGGATCCAGTTCTCCACGGGCGAAGAGAGAAGAAAGTATGTCCCACTGTTGCCAGCCAGCCTACCTTAAAGTGTAAAAATGATGAATCTCACGAGGCGTGGGGGGTTCATAACCTTTCAACTTCCACATTAAACCTAAACACATGAGGATCCTATAGCTGTTTGGGGCAAGTTGAGCAGGTGCAATTTGAACCTCCGTGAGGAACCTGGCAATAAAAGGTTGAAGAGGAAGGGTAATCCCGCAGCTAAGCATGGCATCATAAATGGCGACCGCATTCTCAGGAGGATTCCACGCTACTCGGCTACCAGGCAACATCAAAGTCACTGAGTCTGGAATCCCAAAGCGACTCTTATACTTACGGAGTTCACCCTCACCAACCACATTAACTTCAGTATCAAAGGAACATGGGCGATCAAATGAAAAGTTCAGCCTGTTCCGTTGATGGTCCTCAACGTCAGAATCAACAGTTGTTTACGCATCCAAAAGGGACCCCCGAGGAATCCTAGAAGCGCGTCGTTTGTTTCCACTTGGTCTAGAAGATCTCGGCATTTCTGGAGACTCACTATTGGAAGACGAAGAAGGATAAACATTAGGAAAAAAGTCATCATCAGAAGGCGGTATATAAACAGAAATGGGGACCGGAGAATCTGGGTGGAAATTACGAATCAAAGATTCGATTTTGTCTGCAGTACCCTTATCACCAAGTTCTAAGGCTTGCATCATCTGATTAAAAAGAGAAGAACGTAAGGAAGGATCCATGGGAACTCACCAGAAAACCCTAGGTTCGGAGGATGAGCAAGAGGTTTGGGGGCGTCGAGAAATAAGCACGATCAATTTTCGAAGCAAGCCGTCCGACAGCAAAGTAGAATAGAAGGAATTCGTGGCAGAGATTTCTAAGGAAGACGAAGAAGCTCTGTTTTGAGAGAAGAACAAAGGAGAAAATAGAAAAATAAATGAAAATAGCAAAGTGAGGAAGAAGGAACGATCGGGCCTTAAAAAGAGGGAATTTTGAAATTCAAAAAGAAAATCAAATAAAAGATATGCAATTAATATGAGTGACAGCCACAGTAACTAGCCGCAATAGTCACCACCAGGTAATGGACATGTGGCATCTCGGGGATCACCAAGCAGTCAGAATATCCCCTCACCTGTCAAGTAAGTGGAAGCACCAGAAGTTGTGTGGCTGAAATTAAAAACTTGCACCGGAAGAATCAACACAATACAGTGAAAAGAAGAGAGAGTTAATTACAAAAATGCGTCGAAATTCTGAAGGCATAGGTATAAATACTACTCGCAGAGGCAAACGAAGTAAAGCCATTCGCTCGGCTCGGAGTATTTATGGGGGTATTGTTGTGTGTACAAATTCGCCAAACAGGACACGTCATCATAAAAGCCAATAATTGCTGAAAGTAGGGATGCCACGTTACTCGTTGACCAAGTCAAAGGGGAAAAACATGGATCAGTTAATAGGTCAAGGGTGTAGTCGCCAGAATCAAATATATACTCGCCAAAGTCGGAAATGTAGTCGCCAAAGGATAAAACCCAGAAGCAGGGGTGTTTGCTGCATCAGCCTATTGAGCATGAACCGACCCAGCAGAAGCACAATGGTAAAACCCCCACTCACGGAAAACCCTCTACACTAAGGAGTCTTAGAATAAAGAGGCAGGAAAGCCTATCCTAATCCGTAACAACATGGGATTCCCAGTACAAGTCCAAAAGGAAGTCCTACTACAAACACGCCTAAAATCAAGGGGAAACCCTAAATATCATGTATAAATAGAACCACCTATCCCACGAGGAAGGGGTCGAAAAAACCAAAAGAGAAAGAAAGCAAGAATTCGAGAGATCTGAGTGTGTAACAAAGCCAAGTAATTCAGTGATATTTTCCTGTCCTCCGGGACGCCGTGGTTTTTTCCCATTCAAGGGTTTTCCACGTAAATCTGTATTTTGCATGTTCTAATTTTCTTTCTTGTTTGACGTTTGTTTTGATTTAGTTATTGACTCTGTGATAATCCAAAAATCACCGTCAACATTAACCATGTTCCGAGACTTTATTAACCATTGTCCGAGACCTATTAACAAAGTTCGAGACTTTTAATCTTATGTTCTTGTCTATATCTGTTTCCACTGTGCCTATGATTATGTGAATTATGTTATTCACTAACCGTTATGGTGAGTGAACTAAGAAGAGGTATAATTGTTATACCTCTTCTTAGGGGGGTGTATTCAATTAGGATTCTTGAGGACATTTAAAGACATTATAAATCCTGGTGTATTCAATTTGGACATTTAAAGACTTTAAAAGAGTCCATATGAATCCAGTGGTATTCAATTAGGATTTATATGGACTTTTAAAGAATCCTTTCAAATCTAAGTGTATTGAATTAGGACTTTAAAAATGTCTACAAGAATCAAGGTGTATTTGAAAGTTCTCAAATACTCGAGGTGTGTTTATCAATATAAAGCTAGAGGGAGGGTGAATAGATTTTATCTAATTGTTACCCAATTTTCGCATGCAAGTCAATTTTATGAAAATACCCCTAGCAAGTCAACAAAACATACAAGTGTAATAAGATGCGGAAATAGTAAATGACACTTGATGTATACGTGGAAAACCCAACCACTGGGAAAAACCACGGGCTGTTAAGTGCGCCACACTCGGACCTCGAAATCCACTATATGAAAAGACGGTTACACCCTCAAGTGATTCTCGGACACTCACCCTAGATAACCTCAGGCTATGGACACTACCAATCGCCACTCTTGGTTCAATCCCTAGTGATATCCCCTGATACACTACTCTTGGCGTGAGCACCCTCTAATCTACCACGCGGGCCTTTTACAGCGGCTCTAGTCCAATTTGCTTGCGTTCTAAGCAACCTAATCCCGGATGCTACACACAAGACTTACTTTCTCTTTGAAGAGAATACAACCCTATGTGAATATGTATGAATATTCAATTAATGCAATAAGAGCTAGGGTACTCTAAATGCTTATCTAGGATGATGATATATTCAATTTAAATCAACCCTAGATATCAATTGCTAAATGACATGTCAAATAGCATAGATGATCATAGATTATAAAAACCTAGATATCTATCAAAAACAACACTCAATTAATTCATCACAAATAATCTCTTTTCTTGTATTTAACATATGATCTAAAACATACAAGTAATTTAAAAGAGATGGCTTGGTATTTAAAATACTACAATAAGATGAAATTAATCAAAATCTTACCAAGCAAGTTGTGATGATGCAAACCCATACATGGATGCACTCTATATAGACATAGGAGATGCAATATGAAATTTGATGCAAAAGGGGTTTGATTTGAGTGGTTAAAGATGAGTTCTTGATTTGATTTTCTCTCAAAATCTATCTTTGAAGATTAGGGTTCTTAAGAGTCAAAAGAACTGATTCAGATAATGAGAAAGTGTGATATTTATAGACATCAAGAACAGGGCAAGTGAAAAGACAATTTTGCCCCTGAAACGCACCGTTCGGCGGTTTCAATCGACGGCCAGGCCACCGATGACGACCGCCGAATTGAGCTCGTGAAGAACAGAGCATTAACGGCGGTTTCATTCGGCGGTTTCGCGACCGCCGATCCAACCGCCGAATCAAACCCGAGGGATTAAAATCGATCAGGTATGAACGGCGGTTTCGAACGGCGGTCGTGACCGCCGATCTTGACCGCATAATTGCTTCAGACCAATTTGGACTGAAACGGCGGTTTCATTCGGCGGCCAGGCCGCCGATAATAACCGCCGATCACCAACAATGGTGAAAACCAAGGAGAAGCCAAGGGCATTCTCCATAGGCGGTCTTCGCGCGAAACCAAGCACTCATTAGTGCAAGCGCGGACGTTTCCGAACAATGTCGGGAAACGAATTATAAGGCACATATACACACAACAAGATATATCAACCAATGTGCTAGTGTGTAAAGTGACATGTGAAGAGATGCACATAAAAATAAGCAAGTATGCAATCATAGCAAGAATGCTAAGTGTGTGTGTGCTACTAAATCTCTTCAAAGAAAAACAAGCACAAGAGATTATACCTTTGGCGTGCTTGTATCTTGAGGTCATGGAAGGGCCTTTGATCTTCAACACTAATCACTTAGACTACCCTTACATTCAAAACCCCAACATGTGGTTTGACCACGAAATAAGCCAATCAACAAAACGGGAATCCTTACAGTATTCAATTAGGACTGGATTTTAAAGGATTTTCTTAAGTCATGGATTTTGATGGATTTTGGTGGACTTGATGGTAAGAGATATAAATATCAAATGTCATAACATGTCCGGCCTTCTCCCCATAGATTTTGGTGGATTTTGCTTTCCCTCTCTCTCTCAAAATAGAAACGAAAAGCACTAATATGTAAAAATTAAAAAAACCGATGCATGTGAAAATAATAAGCTTCCATCCCCAGCATGCTCTGTGAATTAAAAAGGAAAAAAAAAAAAAACTGCACATAATTATATATGTGAGAATATGTTGCAGTCACATAATTATATATAACAAATACAAAACTCACTACGTGCCAAAACTGCACAAAACAACACCAAATTAATCTATAGAGCCTTCAATCAAATACCAAAATGCTCACTCTTTATTAGTTTTTTTTTTTTTTTTTTTTTTTTTTTTTTTTTTTTTTTTTTTTTAAACTCTTTATTAGCATTTTATTTTAAAGAAAAATAATTCATCTGCATTTTATGCAAGCAGTGCCTTTACGCAGATAAGCCTTAGCCAATTTTGGGTTCAATTCAATCGCTTTGTTTGCATCAGCAACAACCTCAGACTATATATATACGCAAATATAGATTGACTGGTGTATCAAATTTTGCTCATTCCAACTTCAAGGGTTTTTTTGATAATTAGCTATAATTAGCTTACTATTGATAAGTCAGAGATAACAAATTCATAAAAGCCTTAGCCAATTTTGGATTCGATTCAATCTCTTTGTTTGCATCAGCAACAACCTCATAATATATATATACGCAAATATAGATTGACTAGTGTATCAAATTTTGCTCATTCCAACTTCAAAGGTTTTTTTTTTATAATTAGCTATAATTAGCTTACTATTGATAAGTTAGAGATAACAAATCCAAGAAAATCCTTGGATGTCTAAACAAATCCACAAAAGTCTGAGATAGATGTCTAAACAAATCCATAAAAGTCTGAGATGGATGTCTAAACAAATCAATGAAAGTCCATGTGGATTTATAAAAGTCTGTAGAAATCCATGAAAATCTGTAACTTAAAAAATGTCTTTAAATGTCTTCAAGAATCCTAATTAATCCTAATTGAATACACCCCCCTTAGTTCACTCATCTTGTCGGCTTGTGAATGTATAACAAAATTCATTCAACTCTGAGACTTTGGAATCATCTATAATTTTGCGAGACTTTAATATATCTTCTTTGGTTGCCTATATATGTTTCCACTGTGCCTCTCATTGTGTGAATTGTGTTATTCACTAACCGTTCTGGTGAGTGAATTGAGAGAAAGTATAATTGTTATACCTTCTCTCAACTCACCCATCTTGTCGGCTTGTGAATGTATAACAAAATTCATTCAACTCCGAGACTTTGGAATCAGCTATAATTTTGCGAGACTTTAATCTTCTTTAGTTGCCTATATATGTTTCCACTGTGCCTCTCATTGTGTGAATTATGTTATTCACCAACCGTTATGATGAGTGAATTGAGAGAAGGTATAATTGCTATACCTTCTCTGAATTCAGTCATCTTGTCAGCTTGTAAATGTATAACAAAATTTATTCAAAGGTTTGAGATAACAACTTGTTGAATGGTCAAAACATAACTACCGATACGTTTGTTGCACTTCAGCCCTATTTTCCTAGACTCCATCAAGTGCCTCATCGATTACGACCAGGTTTTGCATCTGGTTGTCATGAGTAATCTTGACTTCATACCACCAGTTGTCCTGGGGGGTTTTTAAGCTGGCCCTCAGTTTACTCAAATTCCTCATCTGCAATTCACAATATAAAAAAGATCAGGAAATTTATTCCAGTAAAAAAGTCTCGGAACAATATAAAAAAGTCTCAGATAAAAGTCTCGGAACACATTTGAAAAGTCTTGGAACGCATTTGAAAAGTCTTGGAAAAATATAAAAGTCTCGAAATGCGTTCGAAAAGTCGGAGTGTCATACAAAAGTCTCGGACGAAAGTTCAGGACAACAGTTTCCGAGACTTTTGTCACACTATCTGAGGCTTTTGTAATTATTTTCGAGACTTTCGTAACACTTTCCATGACTTTTTCAACACTGTCCGAGACTTTCACTAACCCTACTCACTATTCATCATCTTCCCCGATCTAACCCTAGTAACCAAAACCAGGTATAAACTAAAAACACTACAAACTTGATATTAACGATGCAAAAATACAAAACAAATGTATAACCCAACAGACACAATGAAATTGGTATTGAAAATCAAATCGTTGAAATTACATACCTTGTTTTAGAGCGAAAACAAAATCGAAATGGAGGACTAAATGTCGTTGTGTACTGTAGAAATCCGATTGCTTGGAGTATCGGAACAGTCATTGTCAAAGTGAAAGTGATCTCAAAGTAAAAGTGAAAGTGAAGAGTGAGAAAGTAAAAAGCCCTGTCAGATGAAAAGTTAAATGAATAGAGAGAGGCAAAATGAAACATGGAACATGGGTTTTCAAAATGGCTGACGTGGAAGTGCTTTTTGGAGCATTTTTGTACATTCACCATAATAGGTGTCTTTTAAACATAACTTATTAAAACGGTGACATTCTTGAAAACCCACCTTAAAAAGGTGCCATTTATTTTTTGAACCCATTATGTGGGAATCCAGGAGTCAAATGCTGCTGAAGTTCTTGCTATACATAAAGCTTGTGAATTGATGTCCTCAAATCCTATCTTAAAAGATCGTATCATCACTATTGTTAGTGATTCTCATATGGCGGTGTCCTGGATCAATAGTGATAATTTTGGCAATTTAAACTTGGTGAATAAGGTGTATGACATCAGAAATTTCATTCAGTCTCGCGAAGGTATTTCCATCATTTTCAACAACAGGGAATCGAATTCTTTAGCAGATAGTCTTGTGAAAGGGGGTTCTAGAAAGACGGGGGACAGACTGGAGTGGAGTGTTTTTTGATTTGGGTCGTTATCGGGTTTTTTTGGGTGGCCTTCCTCTTTTTTTTTTTTTTTTTTTTTTTTTTTTGGCTTTTCTCTGCTTTTCTTGCGCGTTTTGTGTCTGGTTTGTCCAGTGTCCTGTTTGCTGGCTTTGTTAGCTGTTTGCTGTTTTTGTTTTTGGGAGCTGGTTGTATTGACGTTGTATTGGTTTCCTTGTGGTTGCTTTTAGCCTTTTGGTTTCTTCATTTAATAAAACGTGCAGTTAAAAAAAAAAAAAAGTTTGAAGAGTTTTTAGATTTTTTTTTTTTTTTTATATATATATCTTGTTTGGTAATTTTAATTCAGGTTAATATTGTCATTAATTTAAAAAATTAAAATGAAGTGTAAACAAATAATTAATTTGTGAAGTGTAAGGATAAACTCTCTTTTTATATATATATACCGTATGCGGCGTGACGACTCAAACTTAAGATATTATCAGGCTGAATGAGTGTCCTTTACCACTAAACCACATTATTGACTTTCACTTTTGTTACATTTTTTAGTAGGGTAGTATTATTCATTTACTTAATACAAAATTTGAATACTTTGGTTGGCTTAATTTTATAATTTTAGAATTAAATTAGTTATATTGAACATGTAAAAGTTAAAAGAAATACATAATTGTACACATTAAAAGATCAAGAGTCTAGCGAATTATAAACATTAAACATAAGTACTAAATACAAACATGAATTAATAAAATTCTCCAAAAGTTCAAAATAAAAATATAATCATTTATCATAACCAAATATAGTAGAGCTCAAAATTTACTCCATGTTCATCTTTATAAAACAAAATAAATTGGCCCAATGTAAATTAAACATATTATTTTGGTGGATTTAACATCTTTATATCTGATATAATCTAATGAATTTCAGAATTTAAAATCCAGTTATATCTTCAAATCCAATCCAATCGACAATCCAATCGGATTGGATCCTGTATCCCCTAGACTATATACTTTATATGTTAAATTAAGGGTTCAGTAACTCAGCGAAGTTTCCCTCCAAAAGTCGTTAAAATCTAACGGACTTCACTTGTCCTATCTTAAAACGTGCCGTTTCATGTGTAAACTCGAGTCTCGAGATTCACATGGCTTGACTTTACATTGACTCTCTCTTTCTCTCTCACTTTCCTTAGTAGTATTTACGGTCTCTCTCAGTCTATGATCTGCAACTCCATCACCATCTCCATGGATTCCAAAGCTTCAACAACTCTCTCTCTCACCCAAAACCAATCAAAACCCAAAAACAATAGAGACTTCTTAAACCATCTTGAAGCATATCTCGCGAAACGCGATGGTATCGACAAGCTTCTCCAGATCTCCAGCTATGTTACCAAGATCATCCTAGCATCTTCTGTCCTCCCACAAACCCTGCCCTTGACTTGGCGACTCAAGAGCTTCGAGTCCAGTGTCGGGATGAGTCGTAAAGCCTTCAAACTTGGAAAATTCATTCAACCCATTAATGATTTTCGAAACTCTCGTTTTGAATCCAAACAAGAATTTGTTCTATCTGCTATTGCCTCCGTTGGCGACAGTTTGAGTTTGTTTCTTGAACAGTTTATTTGGTTAGCGAAATCGGGAGCGATGGATGATAAACACTTGCATCACCTAGAAAAGATTAGTGCTTGGGCAGATTTGATTGGTTATATAAGTAATATTAGCCTGACACTGAGGGAAAGGATTGCTATTTCAAAAGAATTAAATGAGCATAGAATTATGAAGAAAATGAAGTTGATGAAGAAACTTTCGATTTTTCAAGATTTGTCTGGTTTGTTGATGGCTTTAGCTGATATTCGTGACGGCAAGGGAAGGTTGTCGGCCGAGCCGCTTTTGTTGGCGTCTACTGGTCTCTTCTCGGCTCTTATTACTACTCATAAGATTTGGACATCTTGCTGATTTTGGTGTCTTTTTTACATGCATATATGCATGTGGTGCTTGTTGTGATTTACTCTTGATTAGTGTTGAAAGAAATTTTTGTAACCTGGAGTGAACATATACATATATAATTAAAATGTGAAACCCGTAAGGATTTTGGGTTTAATTGTTATATAGTATCTATATATATTTTGAAAGGATTTGTTATATAGTATATATATATATTTCTGTTTGTATAAAAAATGTGGAAGATTTGATAATTATTGTATACCTAGCTATCTTATCAGGAATATCAAAAACCTTACAAAATTCATGGTATATCACCCAAATGTGTTTATTTAAACAATAACAATTCGCACCTATTTTAAAATAGTCTATTTTTTAAAAGCTTTTCATTTTAGCATCTATCAATTTTATTGAAAATAGTTTTTTTTTTTTTTTTACCTATATAAACTGACTATCATTCATCTAACTTATAATCTCTTATTTGATAATATAGTAGAAATGTACTATTTGGACATATTTATATTTGTCCAAAGCAGAAAATTGATTATTAAGGCATGTCAAACAAAGTTGAAGAAATCACAAATATATTTTTGAACTGATGTTGCTATGTTGGTGTTAGGATCTTAGTTGTTTTAGTAATAGCTAATTACATCTTGATCTTAACTTCGTTGTACAGTAAAAGTTGGTCAATTATTAAAGTCTAAAAATAATTGAGCTAGAGTTATTGATTGATCTGCTATCTTGCTGCCAAGTCCAATTAAGCTGAGATGTATTACTTTTCTCTTACAATCCTACCCCGCTTCATCTCTTTAAACAAAAGTTGAAAGTTGATGTTTCCATCTTCTACCACTACTCGGTAATTCTTTTTTCATAAAAGACTAAGAATATCATATCTTGTCCCATAATTTTTTCGACACGTCTTCTAAGCTTTCCAAAATAATTGACTGAGATTTTACTATTATTAATGTCAGGAGTGGAGCCACAAATTTAGGGAGGCAACAAGTAAAATCTTACAAACTTTAAAGAAATACTTTTTCCCCCTCTGATTAATGTATATCTAATTTTTAATTGACATATTGTTAGTTGAAATACAAATACAACCCCACCCCTCTGATTAATGTTTATCTAATTACCAATTGATACATTGTTAATTGAAATATAAGTTAAGATTTGAGTTGTGATATCTAACATTATTTTTATGTAATAGCTAATTATATCATAACCTAATTATTATGAGTTAATTACTTAATTTAGCCTTAAATTTATTGGAATATTCACTTTGAGCCATTCTCAATAAGTTAACTAAATTTGTCCATTTATTCCATGAGCTGATAGAAATACCTCAGTGAATTATATTCGTTGATTACACTATCCATCACCTTTAATTACTTTCTTTTTCCCCATAGATTTTCTCTCTCATGATCAATTTTAATAACTTGAATTATCATTGAGGTTTTCTCTCCCTTCAATTTTTTTTTGATTTCAAACTTTTCAAAACTTAATACATTCTCTCTTCGAACGTGTGATAAGCACTAAGGATAGTTTTGGCCGAAAACATTTCTCTTTGGTGAGAATTTCTTCCAAACATTAGAAGATTTTTTTCCAAACAAATAATTGGTAGAAAGATTGGTGAGGATCATTTTTATAAATTTTCGACCCGTGAACCGATATCAATCACCATACTCCATTTCAAAATTAAGAGTGGTGATATTGGCACCCCTTTACTGACCTACTTCTGCCTCACTTTTTAAATTATTTAACATTTATCTTTTTTCTTTATCAAAATTACTTAAAGAGACATATAATTTTTTTATAATATATATATATATATATATATATATATATATATATATATATATATATATATTCCACAAAATAAATCTAATAAAACCCCACTTTCTTTTTCAAAAAAATAAATAAAAATAAAAATAAAAATAAATGTTCACTATTCACTAGTAATTTGTCTTCTTGAAAAAAAAAAATTTCTTAACTTTAAACCCTAAAATTTGCTTCTTACACACACACAAAATATTATATATGGAAGAGTCTAAGAATAATATAAAAAAAATATATAGAAGAATTGACTAGAAAGATATCCAATATTTGGAAGAATTATATGAGAATGATATCAAGCATCTACAACCAAAACAACAACTATAACATAGATCACACCAAAAATCGCAACCAAGAAAACCTAATGTTTGACGAAACGAAATCACACCAAAACCCTAACTTAATCGCTCAAAAAACTCATTAGAGGCAACCAATACCACACTCTCAATCTACCACCAACAATCCAATTGAATACAGAAATAAAAATAAATAAAATAAAAATAAATAAAATAAAAAATCGCATCCAAGAAAGATGATTTCACCATGAAATAAAGAGAAAAACAAATATTGCGATGTAGGTGAGAAACTATATAGAGAGATTAGAGATTGGGTGCATTTTTATTTTTATTTTATTTTTTGAAAAAGAGATGAGGTATATTAAGTTTGAAAAATAAGTAAAAGGGTAGTTCTGGAAATAAATTTAAAAAATAATAAAAATATTTAATTTTATATAATTAAATTAAAATTTTAAAAAATGGGACACAAGTTGAGGGGTGTCAATAGCACCACTCCAAAATTAAACTTAGAATTCAAAAAGGACAAAAGCGTTTTCATATGGAAGTGAAGAACTAACGCATGTAATACATTAGAAACATTATATATATAATAATCCTTGTATTAAAATATTTGTTGCGTAAAAGTCAATTAGCTAAATGGTTTCTAAATAGGATTCAAAAATTATATAGCACCTCTTGAGGTGGCATTTTAAGACTATCACTCCTTTAATAAGTTAAGTTTAAATGATATTTAAAATGGGTTTTTTCACTATTTTTTATTTTTATTTTTTTAAAATTCTCCATCAATGGAGGTCGAACTACCTCATCTGTTCAACCTCCATTGGAGGTCAAAATGGAGGGTTGAAGGAAGAAGATGATTTTTTTTTTTTTTTTGGAAAATTTCATTTTACCCATAAAGTTTCAGAAATTACAAAAAGTCTCGGAAAAGTCTAGGAAACTACGAAAAAAGTCTCAAAAAATTTCTTTTTTGCCTAGAAAATCTCGAAAATTACCAAAAATCTCGGAAATTAGCAAAAAGTCTTAGAAATGATCAAAAGTCTCGAAAATTTTCAATTTTGCCAGAAAGTCTTGGAAATTACCAAAAGTCTCGAAAATTTTCATTTTTATCCAGAAAGTCTCGGAAACTACCTGAAAACTCTCAGAAATATCTGAAAAGTCTCGGAAATACTTGAAAAGTCGCGGAAATTACCTAAAAAGTCTTGAAAATACATGAAAAGCCTCATAATTACCTGAAAAGTCTCATAAATTAATTGAAAAGTCTCAAAAATTACCTGAAAAAAATTTCCAATTTTTTTTTTCATATTCTTCTTAATCGACCTCCAATCATTAAAGGTTGATTTCAACCTCCATGGAGGTCGAACGACTTCGAATTCCATTGGAGGTTGATTTCGACTTCCAATGGAGGTCTAACCGATGAAGAAGATGAAATTTTTTTAAAAAAAAAAATTGAAAAACTGAAAAGTAAATAAAAAATATATGTAAAAGTAAGGGCATTTTTGGAAGTTCACTTACTTTAGTGCCTTTAAAACTTAAGTTATTAAAGTTATGATACTCATGAAGCACCAACTCAAAAGAGTGACAAACCCCCCTATTTCCACTTCTAAATATGTTAGAAACCGTACCTATCTTAAATTCTTTAACTTTTGTTAGCAATCTCTTCAAAATTCATGTGAGAAATATTCCTTAGAAATTCGGTACATATATTTTGTTGTAGGGACCTCTTTAATTTGCAAGAAAGAGTACGTCACAAATATATTTCTTTATATTTAACTCACAAATTAGTGTAGTTCAATGATCTAACCAAAGAAGAAAAAAAAATGATATATATTTCAGATTCTAATTCCTCAAAACGTTTTTATCTCCTAAGCATGGAGTGAACAAAAGATTATCATTAATCTACTTGGTGTGTTCAGGAAATATATCCAAAATCTACTCTGATGAAATCAACAGGAAAAACACATGATGATATTATTCAAGCTCAAATATATACTTGCTAATGAACATGATACAACCACGTACCGCCTAATGTCCCTGGATATTGTTGGGGATAATTCCGAACCGATGAATACGGAAACGTCGTGCCTAATACATGCCCATAACTCATAGCAATTAATAACGTCAATAAACAGAAAAATAGATGAGAGAGAATAAACAATCACAACACAAGATGTACGTGGAAAACCCAAATCGGGTAAAAAACCACGGGCTGTCATGACGACAGAGAAAGTTCCACTATATGATAAATTGTTACAACCATATACTCTAAGATTAACTCTCTCACCTCAACCCCAAACCCCACTCACAAGATACTCACCGAGTACCCCCACAATATCCCCTAGGTCTCCCCTGAATATCACCCACGAATCTCTGACTTGATCCACTGATATTCCTTTGGATCCCTCCCCGGATATTCCATTGGGTCTCTCCGGATCTCACCACACTCTCTCTGATGTTACATGGTGTTCTTTTTGCTCCACAGCCTTTAAATCTAATAACATAGATATTAGGTCCATTTATACTAGTTACAGGTAGTTTAAGATATAAGGTAATCATACTCCTAAACGTACAAGATTTACTTGTTTCACATAAATACTATTTCTTTTTGACAAATCTTCTTGTAAAGAGTATTCCTTTTCCTTCAAGCATAAGAACTTCCCAAAAGAACACTTTCCTTTTCCGTTGAAGATTTCTCATTCTACGCATGCTTATGATTGACTACGATTTGGGTCATGGTTGCGCACCCACTTCCTAAACCGTTACAAGTTACCTTAAATTACATCGCTCAGAAAACCGCAATCCATACGCTGAAATGATATTCAGTCTTCCGTTCTTTTGGTCTTCAAACCTTCCTCAAACAACACCATTCCATCTTCTAAACGTATCCCACGTCTCCAGGAAGCTCCACATCAGTTAAGTCTTGTTTGGTTCACATTTGATTCGCTTAGGAATACAAGTCAAAACATAACAATTCTGCCTTTTGACTTGAATTCTCAAGACCTTTGTCCATAGCCACAATTCTCATCAACGAGAATCACCATACCCCACCATAAGGTATAACCACTTAGGAACGAACCATCCTAAGATTTTCCTTCACACATTTTTTTTTTTGTTCGTTGTTCCGGCACCATGTCGAAATAACTTGCTGAAATTGTGGTGCAACTCCTCAAGTCAGATTTCTAAGGAGTTCGTCAGCCATCGACATCTTTGTCCACCATACACCTTGCATCAATTTCTGACCAATGTCTTGTGCACAATTATGGACCACTAGCAGCAACATATCCACTTTCATGACCAGTGGGGAAAACTGCCAAAAGGATAAACATGTCCTTACATCATCTAACCCTGTGAAAGACTTTTTATCTTTGCATCACATACCTGGTGAAAGACTTGCTACTATAAACTGGGAGTGTTTTGCTGGATAAGCCTCACACCACACCAGAGACTTCGAGTGTTCAATTTTTTTTTTTTTTTTTGTTAAGGAGTTTATATATATATATATATATATATATATATATATATATATATATATATATATATATATATAATTAGCTCCTTGTGTCACCCAGATTGTATCTCCACGACTCGTACATGTCACCACAAGCCAAACTTCTCCACCATCAATATTCTTCTTTTCATCAAACCCTATCGAGTTCGAAACCGCCTTCAAGACATATATCCTTTGCTAAACCATACTAGGCAACCATGATCATCATTATCCCAATGCCACCAAATCCTCCATACGATCTCCCGTAAAGACTTGTCACTGCCATCACCAAACCATATGGTTCTGATACCAATTGTTGGGGATAATCCCGAACCGATGAAGCGGAAACGTCGTGTCTAATACATGCCCATAACTCATAGCAATTAATAACGTCAATAAGTAGAAAAATAGATGAAAGAGAATAAAGAATCACAACACAAGATATATGTGGAAATCCCAAATTGGGTAAAAAACCACGGGCTGTCATGACGACAGAGAAAGTTCCACTATATGATGAATTGTTACAACCATATACTCTAAGATTAACTCTCTCACCTCAACCCCAAACCCCACTCACAAGATCCTTATCGAGTACCCTCACAATATCCCCTAGGTCTCCCCTGAATATCACTCACGAATCTTTGACTTGATCCACTAATATTCCTTTGGATCCCTCCCCGGATATTCCATTGGGTCTCCGGATCTCACCACACTCTCTCTGATGTTACATGGTGTTTTTTTTGCTCCACGGCCTTAAAATCTAATAACATAGATATTAGGTCTATTTATATTAGTTACAAGGAGTTTAAGATAAAAGGAAATCATACTCCTAAACGTACAAGATTTACTTATTTCACATAAATACTATTTCCTTTTATAACAAGTCTTCTTGTAAAGAGTATTCCTTTTCCTTTAAACACAATAACTACCCAAAAGAACACTTTCCTTTTCCGTTGAAGATTTCCCATTCTACGCATGCTTATGATTGACTACGATTCGGGTCACGGTTGCACACCCACTTCCTAAACCGTTACAAGTCACCTTAAATTACATCACTCAGAAAACCGCGATCCATACGCTGAAACGATATTTAGTTTTCCGTTCTTCTGGTCTTCAAACCTCCCTCAAACAACACATTTCCATCTTCCAAACGTATCCCACGTCTCCAGGAAGCTCCACATCAGTTGAGTCTTGTTTGGTTTACATTTGGTTCGCTTAGGAATACAAGTCAAAACCTAATATATATATATATAGTAAACAACTAAACAATGCTTATTCAGGATAGCAGTATTTCAGGTTCGATAAAAATAAAAAATATATTATGATACAACTTATTTTAGAAGCACAAAATACAATGAAACGACTTTATTTTAGGACTCCAACTAAGATTTGACATTAATAATAATAACTTCTTTTTGTTAGCCCAAACAAACACTTAATTACAACAAGATGAGGTTGACCAAACGGTATACCCCTCACACCTACACACGAGGTTATGGTTTCGAGTCTCTCCCCACTCCTCAAACCACGAATTATTATAATATTTCATTAAAAAAAAATGGCCCACACTGCCATAAAATATTACATGGTGGTAGTGTGGGACTCGAAAAATCAGTGGAAAGTTTATTATTATTAATTTATTATTATTATTATTATTATTATTATTATTATTATATATATATTTGTTAAGAGAATTCTTGTGCATACCGAATTTGAATAAATGATTCTCAACTTTCTCGCAATAAGTTTATTTGAAAGGGATATTATTATTTTCTCCCCAGAAGTTTGCCATATTCGTAATTTTTCTTTTTAAAATCAACGTTATTATTAGGGGGTAAAAACATACTTTCTCCATTACTTTCACGGTTTTAAAGTAATAATAACGTTGATTTTTAAAATTAAAAATAAAAAGAAAAAGTAAAGGAGAAAGTACGTTTTTACCCCCTAATAATAACGTTGATTTTTTAAAGAAAAATCAGAATTAAAAAATAAAAACTCATCACCATCAGTTTATCTCTAGATTCAATCTCTAGCGGTCCACCTCAGATAATTAGAAATTCGGAATTAATAATAATAATAAGCTTTTAAAAATAATAGTAATAAAAAATCATTAAAATAAAAATAATAATAATAAAACCTAATTTAAATTTAAACTTAAACATCAAAGTCTGCTTCCATTGATTTTTTTTTTTTTTCAATTGATTTTCATTTTTCAATTTCTAGTGAATGAAATAATTTCAAAAAAAAAAAATTGATTTTAGTTTAGGGTTTTGAATCTGTTTCTGTTGGGATTTATGCCTTAAAGCTTGTAATTTGTAAATGTTATAAATTCATTAATAAAAGAAGTAGTTATTTCATTCAATTAACATGACTCATACGTTTATATTATATGTGCTAACATCCAAAATTGCTAGATGTACTCTCAAACTGAGGATATATACAGAGGAATTCAGTTTGAGACATGCAATCTAAAGAGTCCCTAGAAAGCAAATAAAGATGGGTACTTTATTTGTGGTTAATCTATAACTACGGTCCGTTCCGTAATATACGGTGGTCTTATCCTAGACTACTCATATGATGTTATGAGAATGGAGACATCTTATATGATGTGATTATATAGGACTAGGCCACGATCTATATGAATCTATCGCTAAGATCCGTTAGTTGAAAAGATTCATATATATCGACAAATGATGGCTGTATATGGGTGATCTAAATCCTGAATGTCTTACTGACTCCTTTGAGTTAGATCGTGTTTCTTGAAATACCATGGGTGAGATTGTAGTATCATTCCCGATCAATATCTCCATATCTTGGAATCACGGTTTGGCTTGTGGCTAGGAAGGTATGCACATAATAGTGGAATCCACTCCTTCTTGCGAGAAGTAGATGAGTAGTTCCCTTAAGGGTTGATTCGAGACTTGAACGATTAAAAGCGCTCTCCTTCTTCCGTAAAGGAATGAAGGATATAATAATTTATTAGAGAATCAATGATACTTAAAGGAAAATATATAAATAGAGAGGTATAACAGACTTTATGACCTAACTCTAATTATGAATTACTTGTGGAGGATCATACCATATGTAATAGATATATCGATGGACATTGATAATTTGGTTGTGTAAAACATCTACAGTTACGAGAGTATAACTTTGGGTTTTTAGTGGAATAACTCCAAGGTTAATAATTGTTAAATGTTAATTAACGAGTTTAATTAATTTTTCTAAGTATTATTGGAGCTCAAAACTGTGGGTCAATTAGGTCCCCTTGTTAGCCCTTTACAATTGATAGTAACAAGGCTCATGCAGAATTGGATGGTCCAATTAATTGTGTTACGAAAATAACTTAAATATATTTTGGGAATTAATTAAATGATGTGATTATTTAATTAATATATTATTTAACTGATGAATTAAATATTATTAAATAATATGATTATTTAATTGACATATTAATAGTTAAGAATCATTAATTGTTATATGGAGGTTTCAAGTTCAAACTTTGACAAGAGCAAAAGAATAAAATATTAAGTGATTATTTTTATTTACTCTAAATAGGTTAAAGGTTCAAACCCTAGTTGTAACCGAATTAAAAAGGATTTAGAATCCTATTTTAACTTGGATTACTAAACCATAGGATCCTAGTATATAAGATATACTT
The DNA here is from genome assembly GCA_008009225.1 of Acer yangbiense. Classification (NCBI taxonomy): domain Eukaryota; kingdom Viridiplantae; phylum Streptophyta; class Magnoliopsida; order Sapindales; family Sapindaceae; genus Acer; species Acer yangbiense. Next base: position 23,367,731 of record CM017762.1, read on the forward strand.
ATAAGGAAAAATAAAACTATCGAAACCCTAAGAGAAAAAGAGAGAGGTGCAGCCACAACACAAGAGGCTAGGAGAGAAAATGAAATTCTTTTTGTCCTAGCTTGGCTGAATTCTCAAGAGGAAGCAAGGTGTTGCCTTCCGGTTCTCTCATGCCTCCATTCAACTGCTCTGAAATCCTTGACGTGCCCACATACACAATTACTAGATCGTGGGACATAGCTCGGAAGGTTTAATGGTGAATGATCGAAAAGAAAACAAAGGAGTGTTCTTCAAAGGTATGAAAATAAATCTTTTACTCATATTCGTGTATACAAAAAGGTCCCAATAAGATGATAAATCATTTGAAACCTATCATTCTTAAATCTCTTAAGATTCCCTTTTTCGCTGCGCAACTTACAGTTTCTTGTTTGGATTATGGTAGGTAGATTCAAAATCAGTGATTTCAATTTTTGGTTTTGATTTTGATTTTGGTAAAAACTAATTTTCATTTTTTTTAATTGTGGAAAGTTTTTTTTTTTGGAAGTAGCACAGTTACAATATTGTCTTTGGTGTTTCACGGTCAAATCCTGATGGCAAGGGGTAAATCTTTGAATAATTTGGTTTACAGGAAAAAGACTAGCCAATTTTGAAACTAGAGGGGGCAAAGTTATGAATATGGCAAACTTAAGGAGGAAACTAATAATATCCTTTTTTTTTTTGAAGTAGCACAATTACAATATTGCCCTTGGTGTTTAACGGTCAAACCACTATTTAATGAAAATATTAACGGTAGGGGGTAAATATTTGAATAATTTGGTTTTCAGGGGGAAGACTGACCATTTTTGAAACTAGAGAGGGCAAAGTTACGAATATGGCAAACCTCGTGGGGGTAAATAATAATATCCCTATTTGAAATTCAAATAATCATTTGTTTTTTGTACCCAAAATCTTCAATACCATTTTAGTACTCCTTTTTTGATGCAAATAAGGAATCATAATAGTGACAAACTATTATCTTTGAATTTTTTTTTTTATCAAAATATTTAAACATAAACAAATCAAAATCTCTATAATTAAGATGTCCTTTTTATTCCAATATATATATATATACAAAAATTCTATTATCAGTTCGAACTGACAAAAGTTATATCAGTTCCTTGCATGTGGGCCACTGGATTTAAATACTTTGACTTGGCTGTATGCACTTGTCAGTCAAAGTATTTAAATTCAGTGGCCTACATACAAGGAACTGATATAACTTTTGTCAGTTCAAACTGATAATAGAAAGATTGTATATATATATAATATAATATAAATTTTAACATTTAACATACTACAATTTTGAAGTTTTTTGCTATTGGTAGGATTCGAGCTGCTAGCTTTGGAGTCATTTGTCATTTGCCCAAACCCTAAGGGGGGGAGGGTGTATTGAATTAGGATTCTTGAGAAAATTTAGGGAGGTGTATTCAATTAGGATTCTTGAGGATATTTAAAGATGTTGACGGTGAAATTTGGATTGCCACGCACTCAACAGTTATATTAATTCAGTTTAGAACGAGAAAATCAAGAATGCATGCAAGAGACAGTTTTTACGTGGAAAACCCTTGAATGGGAAAAAACCACGGTGCCCCAGAGGGCAGAAAGATAATACTCGATTCTATTGCTTTGTTACACACTCAAATCTCTCATACAATTGCTCTTTTCTCTCTAGGTTTTCGAACCTCTTCCTCATGGGATAGATGGTTCTATTTATATATGGTAATTAGGGTTTCCCCTTGTTTTTAGCCGTGTTGGTGGTAGGATTTTCCCTTTGATTCGTACTAGGATTCTTATGATGTCACGGATCCGGATATGCTCTATCTCTTTTCCTTTTTATGATTCCTTGTTGCCATGGGTCTTCTAGAGGTTAGGGTTTTATTTCTGTGTTTCTGCCGAGTCGCTTTGGGCCCAGTATGCTGATGCAGCGAGCACCTTCACTCCTGGGTATTATCCTTCGGCGACCACGTTTCTACCTTTGGCGAGTATATATCTAGCTCTGGCGACCACACCTTTGACTATTGATTTAAGACTGACATTCTAACTGGCCAAATTTTCTCCCTTGACCCGGTCAACGAGTGACGTGGCAACCTTATCTTTATCATTTATTGACTCCTTTGGTGACGTGTCTGCTTGGCGAATTTATACATACAACAATACCCCCATAAATACTTCGAGCTGGGCGAATGACTTGCTCTTTTTACTTCGTTTGCCTCTGCGAGCAGTATTTATATCTATGCCTTTAAGATTTTGGCGCCTTTTGTAATTAACTCCCTCTTTCTTCTTTCCACCACGCATTGCATTGATTGGTTGATTCTTCCAGTGTAAGCTTTTAATTTTAACCACACAACTTTCAGCACTTCCACTTACTTGACAGGTGAAGGGACATTCTGACTGCTTGGTGATCCCCGAGATGCCACCTGTCCAATATTTGGTGGTGACTATTGCGGCTGGTTACTGTGGCCGTCACTCACATTAATTGCATATCTCTTATTTGATTTCCTCTCCCTTTTTTTTTTATTCTTTTTGAATTTCAAAATTCCCTCTTTTTAAGGCCCGGTCGTTTCTTCTTCCTCACTTTGCTCTCTCCATTTATTTTTCTATTTCTCCTTCTCTCAAAACAGAGTTCCTTCATCTCCCTCAGAAATTTCTGCCACGAATTTCTTCCATTTCGTTTCCCTGTCGGACGGCTTGCCTCGAAATCGATCGTGCTTACAACTCGACGTTCCCAATCTTCTTACTCATCCTTTGAACCTAGGGTTTTTCTGGTGAGTTTTCATGGATCCCTCATTGCGTTCTGCTCTTTTTAATCAGATGATGCAAGCTATAGAGCTTGGTGATAAATGTACTGCGGACAAAATTGAATCTTTGATTCGTAATTTTCGCCCGGATTCTCCGGTTCCACTTTCTATTTTCGTTCTATCTTCTGAAGATAATTTTATCCCTAATATTTCTCCTTCGTCCTCCATTAGTGATTCTCCAGCGATGCCGAGGTCTTCTAAATCAAGTGGCAGTAAACGACGCGCCTCTAGGGCTCCTCGTGAGTCCCTACTGGATGCACAGACGAATATCGATTCTGACGTTGAAGCTCATCAATGAGATAGGTTGCATTTTTCGTTAGATCGTCCGTGCTCTTTCGATACGGAAGTTAATGTGGTTGGCGAGGGCGAGCTCTTCAAGTACAAGAGTCGCTTCGATATTTCAGACTTGGTGACCTTGATGCTACCTGGTGATCGAGCCGTCTGGAATCCCCCCAAGAATGCGGTCGCTATTTATGGCGCCATGCTTAGCTGTGGGGTAACCCTTCCCCTTCAGCCTTTCATCGCCAGGTTCCTCGCGGAGGCCCGAATTACGCCGGCACAACTCGCCCCAAACAGTTATAGGATACTGATGTGCCTGTGCCTGTGCCTAATGTGGAAGTTGAAAGGTTATGGGCCCCCTACACCTCGCGAGATCCGTTATTTTTACACGTTAAGACAGGCGGGCAATGGTGGCACGTATTTCCTTCTCTCTTCACCTGTAGAGAACTGGATCCCTGAGGGTGCGGTGAACCCTGGTCAGGTGGAGATTTCAAGTGACGATAAGAAGAAAGGTTTTATATGGGGTTTTCCCACTTCAAACAAGAGGTGGAAAAACAGTTGGTTTTTTGCTGGTGGCTAGTGGGGCCGAGATGTGCCAGCCAGTAGTCGCCGTAACTTTTCGGTGAAGAAAGTTCCCAGGCATTTCACATCTCCTGAAGCCTGGTCTCAGGCAGTCCCCGTTTTGCTAGATGGGGAGATCTCTCACCTTGCCGCGGCGGCCGTCCTACCGTTAAACTTGAGGGATAGGTCCTTCCTCTTGGATGAGGAAAAAATGATCAAAGAACAGATTTTCCCACGCCTACCTGCTAGGCTACCTCGTCGTAAGTTTATTCGTTCTTTTTTCCTTTCATATTACCGTTTCTTTTTATTCTGTTAGTGATACTTGGTTTATTTTTCTTGCAGTGAGTGATTTTGACACCGTTTGCGACTTACAAGCACGGGCAGTAAAGAATTCCGAGGCTGCCAGTAAAAGACATGCTGCTGGTTTGGCCAAGGAGGGAATTGCTAGCCCGGATGGCGAAGATCCCTCTGATGGCGAGGAGGCTGGTGATGTTACTGGGGGAGGTGTCGAATCGGGGGAGCCCCCTATTCGTGCAGAGGTTCCTGCGAATGCTCCTGTTGCGGCTACCCCCAGCCGTGAAGGTAAAGAGAAAGTGGGTGCTTTATGAGGGGTCAGTGACATCCCTACTTTTGACGCGGATGTCCCTGAGACTCCTCTTGATCCTACAAGTGATCTAATCCCCAGAGCTGGTAGAGGTAAACGCCCAGCTGAGGGTACCCCTGATCATGCTGCTCGACCCCCTAAGCGGGCATCTAGGGTAGTGCAGTATGTCGTTTCTTCGGACGAGGAGGGAGCTGACGAGCCAGCTATTAGAGAGACTCCCCCTACTCAAACGGCTGCTCGCGAGGGGCCTGTTGAGGGGATTGATGTAGCGGTGCCTCCCCCTGAGGAGGTTAACGAATTACATATCCCTGCTTCTACCCCACCTCGAACAGCCTCTCCTTCGGTGGCCATGGGTGAGTCAAATGCTTTTTCAGATCAGCCTAGGCCGTCTAGCCAGCCAGAGTTGATTGATCGGCCAGGACCCTCGAAGCAACCTGGGACCTCTGCTTCTGGTTCAGGTTTTACCCATGAAGCCCCTCCCGTAGGGCCCGCAGAAGCCGATGAAGGGACCGTGTCTCTATCTGATTTTTCAGCTACCGAAATTTGTGCGCACCTGATTAATAATGATGTGTACATAGGTGAGGGCTGAAAGCATGTCAAAGGCAAATCCTGCAACAAGAAGATGGAATTTTTCTTCAACTGCCACTCTTTGGTAAGCCTCTCACCATAAATCTATGTCTCTCTTTCATATATTCTTCCTTATTTGGCTGTTTTTTCTTTTTCAGATGATGTCTGAGTTGGCTGATACCTACAAGTATAGGAACAAAGCTTCCCGGGAGATTAAACGTTTGCGCAAGCAGGCTTCAACTTTGACTGCTGAGAAGCTTACTGCTGAAGAATCCTACGCTCAACAGCAAGCTCAGCTACAAGAATCTTCCGATGGCCATCTGTCTGCTCAACTGGCTGCCGAGGAAAAACTATCTGCTGCTGAGGAGGAGATTCGCTCACTGAAGGAGCTTTTGTCTGAAAGTCAAGATTCCTTCGCAGCACGTTTGGAGGTTGAGCGGGTGGCTGAGGAGGCTAAGGAAAAAGCTGAGCATGAGGCGCTGGACTTACGTAATCAGTTGTCTTCACGTAAACTCATCTTCGATAATCTCAAAGCTGTGCTGGAGGTTGAAGCAGTTGATCGTTTCAAAAGATCCCCTGCCTATGATGCGCTTTTGCTGCGTGAATTTGAACGGGGCATGAGGCAGTCGAAGAAGTTCTTCGCCATGAAGGACCATTCGAATGAAAAGACTTTAAATCGCTTTGACAGGTCTCTTAAACAGCATATGGCCAGCGGAGTGGGTTCGATTAAAGATCAGATAAAACGATGGAAAGACCACTGCCGTTATAACAGGACTGAGCCTTATCATATGCATTTAGAAATTCCCAGTAGGCGTGTTTTCAACACTTACTACTCCGGCCAGAAGGGCAGCTTTTCTGGTTCTGGTGCTGAACCTGATTTGGGTCCTGTTGCCGGTAGGGATTATGGACCTTTTATGCCGGATGGGGACGAAGAGATTACCTGGCCTTTTGAAGAGGAGATCGAAGATGAGGAAGACAGCGAGGGACCTCCTGCAGCTAGTTGAGATTAGGTCTTTCAATTGTAAATATTTATATCTTTCTTGAACCTTTGAGTGTAAATGACTTTTTGATTCTATAAATTATTTTACAACTCCTCTAGCTCTATTTTTGTTCAGCTGCCTTTGCTGAGTTTTCGGTTTACTTAGTGTTTCACCAAGTTTTTAGTATATTTTACAGCTTTATTCAGCTTCCATTGCTGAGTTTTCGGCTTACTTAGTTTTTCACCAAGTTTTTAGCATATTTTACAGCTTTATTCAGCTGCCATTGCTGAATTTTTGGCTTACTTAGTTTTTCACCAAGTTTTTAGCATATTTTACAGCTTTATTCAGCTGCCATTGCTGAGTTTCGGCGTACTTAGTTTTTCACCAAGTTTTTAGCATATTTTACAGCTTTATTCAGCTGCCATTGCTGAGTTTTGGCGTACTCAGTGTTTGTCAGGACGTATCCCACCATACACTAAGTTTTTAACATGTTATTTAGTCAGCTGCCATTGCTGAGTTTTAGCATATTGTTGGGACGTCTCCCTCATGCTTTTTACTTGTCTTTTTAGGGATTTTACTTTTCTCGTAATGGCGATTGCTAATTTCTATAACTTGGGATTTTATTTTTCTCGCCAGTTTGCTGCGAGTACGAGATTCATCTGTACGCGATGGTAGTGATGCATGACGGCGAATGCCCTTTGTGACTGACGAGTCAAATCACGAATCTTCAGTAATAAATTACTCTTTATTAAATACTTCCTGCAACTCGTTAACATAGTCACAGATAAAACTGCTAAAATGAAAACTGTCTAAGAATAAAAAGATTGAAATAAATCCTAAAAGTAATGAAAAATCAAGGGTAATATATCTTCAAGTACTGTGCATTGCATGGACGAGGTAGTTCGCTTAAACCCTCTCGAGTAATGCGATATGCCCCGTGACCAGCTATGCCTGTAATTTGATAAGGCCCTTCCCATTTGTCTACGAGTGACCCTGCAGCTTTGTCTCTTGTTCTTGGGTTCACCCTTTTCAGCACTAAGTCGCCAAGCGAGAACCTTCTTTCACGCACATGTGAGTTATAGTATCTGGCTACCCTCTATTGGTATGCAGTATTCCTTATTTGTGCGCGCTCTCTTCTTTCTTCTAACTCATCCAGACCGCATTTTAGCATATCAATGTTGAGTTCTGGTTGAAAAAGCTGTACCCTTGGTGAAGAGAATGCTGTTTCCACGGGAATGACAGCTTCAGCCCCATATGCCATGGAATATGGGGTCTCACTTGTTGAACCCCTTTCTGTGGTTCGATATGCCTAGAGTACCTGTGGTAATTTATCTGCCCAGCTCCCCTTTTTTGCTGCCAACTTAGCTTTCAGGTTGTATTTTATGATCTTGTTCACTGCTTCAGTCTAGCCATTCGTTTGTGGATGTGCTGGGGAGGCATAGTAGTTGTTAATGCTGTACTTGTCGCACAGCTCCCTGAATTTCTTACAGTCGAATTGGGTCCCATTGTCCGTGATAATGGTGTTTGGTATCCCGAATCTGTACAGGATATTTTTCTTCACAAAGCTTATGGTGTTTGCTTCTGTTATATGTACCAATGGTTCGACTTCTACCCACTTCGTAAAATAATCCACAGCTACTATAGCGTGCTTTGCTCCTCCAGTTGCTGTTGGCATTGGACCGATCAAGTCAATTCCCCACATGGCGAATGGCCAAGGCGAGGTAATACTCTTCAAGAGTTCAGATGGTTGGCGGATGTTATTGCCAATCTTTTGACACACCTCACATCTCGCTGCCACTCTTTTGGCGTCGGTGAATAGTGTTGGCCAATAAAAACCCTGTCTTAATGTTTTGTGGGCTAAGCTGACACCCCCAGCGTGGTTCCCATAGTTTCCACTATGTATGCTTCTCAGGATACCTTCTGCTTCTTCCGACCCGACACATCTCTGCAGTGCCCTTGAGTACCCCCTTTTGTACAGTTCTCCATTGAGCACTGAATACCTTGTAGCTCTGTACTTCAACCGTTTTGCTTCCAATGGGTAACTTGGGAGTACATCATTGACGAGATATTCTTGGATTGGTGTGATCCAGCTGTTCCTCTCACCAAAGACTGCCCCTACTTCCTTTAATCTGACTATACTCGGCTTTAATAGGCGGATCATAGAGATAGTTTTGGGCCAGATGTTGATTGTGGCCGATGCTAACTTAGCCAATGCGTCAGCCTGCTCGTTTTCTTCTCTAGGGACATGAATAATTCTGTATTCTTTAAATCTTTCCAGTAGCTCCCTTGCTAGCTCTAGGTACGTGATCATGCTTTCATATCTCGCCTGGTATTCATCTAGCACCTGATTAACAACAACTTGAGAGTCGCTGAAGATTTCTACCTCATCTGCTCCTAGGACAGTGCAAACCTTTAAGCCTGCTATGAGTGCATCGTATTCAGCTTGATTATTAGTTGCTTTGAAGTAAAAACGCAAGGCACATTCGACTGAATCTCCTTCCGGAGTTGACACTACTACCCCTGCCCCGCTGCCGTGCGTGTTTGACGAGCCATCAACGCGGAGTTGCCATTTGAATACTTTCTTATTTTGCTCCACCATCATTCTCGCCACCTCTATACTTGGCTCGGTGAACTCTGCTACAAAGTCTGCCACTGCTTGAGCTTTAATTGCCGTCCTTGGGAGATACTCTACATCGAATTCACTTAACTCGATCGCCCACTTCGTTAATCGACCGGATACTTCTGGTTTCTGTAGGATTAGTTTCAGTGGGCAATTGGTGTATATTCCAATTTTATGAGCTTGGAAATATGGCATTAACTTCCTTGCCGCTGTTATTAGAGCGAGTGCCATTTTTTCGGCCGGCGAGTACCTTGTTTCGGCTGGTAACAGTGCTTTGCTAGTGTAGTATATCGGTTTATGGATCCCCTTTTCCTGCCTTACCAGTACGGAGCTTGTGGCTGCTTTAGAAACGGACAAGTACATATACAGTGTTTCTCCTGTTTCTGGCTTTGATAACAGCGGTGCCCGCCCAAAGTAATCTTTCAAGGCCTAGAAAGCTCTTTCACAATCCTCATTCCACTCGACTCCCTTTCCTTTCTTTAAGGCTTTAAAAAATGGTAGGCATCGATCCGTTGATTTAGCTATGAACCTGTTCAGCGATGCCAGGCATCCCGTGAGTCTTTGGACGTCTTTCAAAGTTCTTGGAGAGACCATTTCTGCCAGTGCTTGGATTTTTTCGGGATTCACCTCTATTCCTCTTTGATGCACTTGATATCCTAGAAATCTTCCATATGGTACGCCGAACACACATTTTGCCGGATTCAATTTCATTCCGTACCTCACTAACACCTCGAATGTCTCTCTTAGGTCATCTATATGCTTATCCGCTGTGATGCTTTTTGTCAGCATATCATCGACATACACCTCCATATTTCTTCATATTTGCCTGGCGAACATTTTGTTGACTAAGCGCTAGTTAGTTGCTCCAGTGTTTTTCAAATCGAATGGCATGACTGTGTAACAGTATAATCCTTGATCTGTGGTGAACGCTGTTTTTTCCTTATCTGGCTTGTGCATTTTTATCTGGTTGTATCCTGAATATGCGTCCATGAAGCTCAACGTTTCATGTCCAGATGTTGCATCGACTAGCTGGTCAATTCTTGGTAGTGGGAAACTGTCATTGGGGCAGGCTTTGTTCAAATCGGTAAAGTCGATGCACATCCTCCATTGGTTGTTCTTCTTTTTCACCAGAACTACATTCGCTACCCATTCCGGATACTTAACCTCTTTGATTGATCCTGCAGCGAGTAACTTAGACACCTCCTCTTTTATTGCCGCACTTCTCTCTCGGTTAAAGCTTCTCCTCTTTTGCACTACTGGTTTGTATTTTTCATTTGTAGCCAGGTTGTGTGAAATCATGCTTCTTTCAATCCCTGGCATGTCTTCATGGCTCCAAGCAAAAATCTCATTGTATTCTCTTAACAAGTTTGTCACATCTCTCTTAACTTGTTCGGTCAGTCTTGCCCCAATCTTGACTGTTTTGTCCGGTTCAGCTTTGTTTAAAACAATCGATTCAGTCGGCTCCTCCTTTTCTCTGCTCGTTTTGTCCCTTTGTAAGGATTCCCGTTTTGTTGATTGGCTTATTTCGTGGTCAAACCACATGTTGGGGTTTTGAATGTAAGGGTAGTCTAAGTGTTTAATGATTGAAGATCAAAGGCCCTTCCATGACCTCAAGATTCAAGCACGCCAAAGGTATAATCTCTTGTGCTTGTTTTTCTTTGAAGAGATTTAGTAGCACACACACACTTAGCATTCTTGCTATGATTGCATACTTGCTTATTTTTATGTGCATCTCTTCACATGTCACTTTACACACTAGCACTTTGGTTGATATATCTTGTTGTGTGTATATGTGCCTTATAATTCGTTTCCCGACATTGTTTAGAAACGTCCGCGCTTGCACTAATTAGTGCTTGGTTTCGCGCGAAGACCGCCTATGGAGAATGCCCTTGGCTTCTCCTTGGTTTTCACCATTGTTGGTGATCGGCGGTTATGATCGGCGGCCTGGCCGCCGAATTAAACCGCCGTTTCAGTCCAGATTGGTCTGAAGCAATTATGCGGTCCAGATCGGCGGTCACGACCGCCGTTCGAAACCGCCGTTCATACCTGATCGATTTTAATCCCTCGGGTTTGATTCGGCGGTTGGATCGACGGTCTCGAAACCGCCGAATGAAACCGCCGTTAATGCTCTGTTCTTCACGAGCTCAATTCGGCGGTCGTCATCGGCGGCCAGGCCGCCGATTGAAACCGCCGAACGGTGCATTTCAGGGGCAAAAGTGTCTTTTCACATGCCCAATTCTTGATGTCTATAAATATCTTATTTTCTCAATCTCTGATCAAGTTTCTTGAGCAATTAGAACCCTAAACTTTCAAGAGAGATTTTTGAGAAAAAATCAAATCAAGAACCTATCTTTAAACACTCAAATCAAATCCCTTTTGCATCAAATTTCATATTTGATCTTCTATGCCTTCATAGAATTGATCCATGCATGGTTTTGAATCATCACAACTTATTTGGTATGTTCTTCACTAATTTCATATTACTTTAGTGTTTTTCATATTAATACATCTCTTTAATTACTTGTATGCTTTTGATTATTTGCTAGATACAAGTTAGAGATTATGAAAATGATTGAGTGTTGATTGTGATAGCTAATTAGGTTTTTAATTAATCTTGATTAGCTAAGCTATTTGACATGTCATTTAGCAATTGATATCTAGGGTTGATTAAATTGATTATATCATCATCCTAGATAAGCATCTAAGGTTACCTAGCCTTGTTTGTTATTTGAATATTCATATATATATTCACATAGGTTGTTTCTCTTCATAGAGAAGTAAGTCTTGAGGCTAAGAGTGCTTAGGCCTCAAGCAAATTGGAATAGGGTTGCTAATAAAGGCCCGCTGGGTAGAAGTGAGGGGTTACAGACCGGAATGTTAGACGAGGTCTACATAGGTTGTAAACTTCATTTCAATTAGTGATTTCGAGTTCCGAGTGTGGCGCACTATACAGCCCGTGGTTTTTCCCAGTGGTTGGGTTTCCACGTATACATCAAGTGTTATTTAAATTCCGCACTATATTACACTTGTATGTATTTTTGACTAGTAGGGGCATTTTCGTAAAATTGACTTGCATGCGAAAATTGGGTAATAATAGTTAAAATCTATTCACCCCCCTCTAGCTTTATATAGAACACGCCTCGAGTATTTAATTTGTTTCACCCTTGGGTCCAATTCAAAAGTTTCTGGATTATCCTCCTGCACTTCTTTGTCCACCTCGAATATGCTTAAGGTCTCCATCCCACCCTTATCCTTAAATATTGATAGGTTGGCGCGGCGTGCCATCTCATGTGACCCTTTCAATTCTCCAACTCCAAATTCTGTGGGGAATTTTACTTTTAACGCGTGGGTTGAAGTGACGGCTCGAGCTTTGTTGAGAAACGGTCGACCAAACAAAGCATTATACGGCCAATTATGGATGTCGACTACAACAAAGTCCAGCATGATTGTTCGCCGACATGGCGCTATATCGAACCTCACCGGCAGCTTCACAGTTCCTAATGATCTCACTTCTGCACCCCCGAAACCTTTCAACGGCACATGGAAATGTTCAAGATCTTTTCTGTCCAGCCGCAACTCATCGTATACCCTAGCACTTAAAATATCAGCTGAACTTCCGTTGTCAATCATTACCCGGAGGACATCCCTATAGGCTATTCGAACCCCCACTACGATTGCATCGTTAGGCTTTGCATCAATTCCGTCTGAGTCTTCTGCTGTAAATGTTATGGGATCATGCCCTTCTCTTCCTTTCTTGGGGTTTCTTTGCACATAATTAATCTCCATGCTTCAGCTTTCATACATTACTTCTCGGACTTTTGACATCCTTTCTCGATTGCTTCTCCCAGTATGAGGTCCCTAAAAATGGTGTTTATAGTGGCGTTAGGGCTGTTTCTTCTTGGACTCTTCCTTTCCTGCCCATTTCCTTGGCAGTTATTCTGGCGACCACCCTGGTTGTCCCCTCTCAAAGCAAAGTCCTTCAGGTGCCCATCTCTGATCAAGCTTTCAATGTGATCACGCAGCTGGAAACACTTTGAAGTTTCATGCCCATGATCTTTGTGAAATCGACAGTATTTGGTAGTATCTTTCCTGGCATTTGCTGATTGCTGTCGAGGGTATTTAGCAAGTCCTTTGTCTTCTACCACAGAAAGTATTTCTTCCTGATCGCCGGTTAAAGGGGTGTAATGGTTGTACCTTCCTCGAAACCTATTGGCTCGAGCGTTTCCTTTGCTTTCTCTTGGATGTCCCTTTTGGCCTTTCTCGTCTCTCTGGCGATCGCGTGATTGCGTCTTTTTATCATCCTTGTGATCTGATTTTGAGTCGGGCTTGTGTCCGTATACGTAGCTACCCCCTTGTGCTACTTCTTCTTCTTCTGCCAATGCATAGTCACCAGCTATCTCCATCATTTCCTCATAAGTTTTCGGTTTCTATCTTCGCAGGTCAAAAGATAATCGCCCACTTTGTAACCCATTGGTGAAAACGGCGATCACAGCTACATCACTGGCGTCCTCAATTTGAGCAACCTCCTTCCCGAATCTTGCCAGGTATTTCTTGATTGACTCATTGCGCTCCTGCTGCAAGTTTGATAGGTAAGCGAGTGATTTTCTTCTCTGGACGCTCCCCATGAATTGCCTTATGAATGCTTTGTTGAGGTTCGAAAAATTGCTTATACTTCCGTTTGGGAGTCTTCCAAACCACCTGGAGGCGAGGTCGCCAAATGTTTGCGGGAAGGTCAGGCACAACAGCCCGTCATTAGATGAATACTGGGCCATGATATTACGGAATCGGCGAACATGTTCCTTCGGATCCCTGTTCTCCTTATACTGCTCAATGGTTGGCATTCTAAATCTGTCTAGAAATTGGGTGCGAGCAATGTTATCGATGAACGGGCTATCTGATTCATCATCCGAAGATACGTTACGACCATATTTTCTTGCCATCGCTGAAACCTTTCTTGATAGCTCTTGTAGGGTGACATCTCGCTGGCCAGTTGGTTCTCTTTCTGGATCGAGTCTACTTTTGATTGTCATTCTCCCACGATTGCCTCTATCATCCTGGCTCCTTCGATCTTCTGTGCTTTCGGATCTCCTTCGTCGTGCTCTTTTGGATCGTAATTCCCTTCGTGGACGAGGACTCTTATCTTCAGACGAGATAGAACGGTGTCTCCGCCGGTTCCTTTGGTAAGTGTCGCTGGAATTGACCCCATGTGTTCGTATCTGGTCTCGTTCCTCCCTAGATTCTTCATTCATCACACATTTTCCCTTCCTTTGTTTTCCCCCTTCGAAATCCTCAGGGTGACCCTGGGGAGTCTCTTCAGTGGATTGTCTTGTTTGAGCATCAGGGGTTGCAATGTGAACTTCCGACCGCAGTCTTCCGGGTGGACGGATTCCGGGAGTGGTTAACTCGTAAGGAGAAGAAATTCCCAACCCTAAGGGCAGCGAAAGCCCTATTTTGCTAGCCTCGCTGATTAGGTTTATCAATGCAGTTTGAAAGTGCTGCAGAACCCCGGGGTTGGCTGCCCTAGTTCCTGGTATTACCGTCGATTATTCCCCGATCGCCACAGCCCTATCCCCCGTCGGTGCGGTTGGATCAACAATTAGATCTCCGCTGGAGTTACCATCTCTGTCACTGTCGTTGTTCATATTCTTCAATTCACAAGGGTTCCTCAAAGTTTTTGTTCTATAATCCCCTCCTTCTAGCGCCAATTGTTGACAGTGAAATTTGGATTGCCACGCACTCAACAGTTATATTAATTCAGTTTAGAACGAGAAAATCAAGAATGCATGCAAGAGACAGTTTTTACGTGGAAAACCCTTGAATGGGAAAAAACCACGGCGCCCCAGAGGGTAGAAAGATAATACTCGATTCTATTGTTTTGTTACACACTCAAATCTCTCATACAATTGCTCTTTTCTCTCTAGGTTTTCGAACCTCTTCCTCATGGGATAGATGGTTCTATTTATATATGTTAATTAGGGTTTCCCTTTGTTTTTAGCCGTGTTGGTGGTAGGATTCCCCTTTTGATTCGTACTAGGATTCTCATGTTGTCATGGATCCGGATATGCTATATCTCTTTTCCTTTTTATGATTCCTTGTTGCCATGGGTCTTCTAGAGGTTAGGGTTTTATTTCTGTGTTTCTGCCGAGTCGCTTTGGGCCCAGTATGCTGATGCAGCGAGCACCTTCACTCCTGGGTATTATCCTTCGGCGACCACGTTTCTACCTTTGGCGAGTATATATCTAACTCTGGCGACCACACCTTTGACTATTGATTTAAGACTGACATTCTGACTGGCCACATTTTCTCCCTTGACCCGGTCAACGAGTGACGTGGCAACCTTTTCTTCATCATTTATTGACTCCTTTGGTGACGTGTTTGTTTGGCGAATTTATACATACAACAAAAGACATTATAAATCCTGGAGTATTCAATTCAGACATTTAAAGACATTAAAAGAGTCTATATTAATCTAGTAGAATTCAATTCAGATTTCTATGGACTTTTAAAGAATCCTTCCAAATCCAGATGTATTGAATTAAGACTTTAAAAATGTCTACAAGAATCAAGGTGTATTCAATTAGGACTAGATTTTAAAGGATTTTCTTAGGTCATAGATTTTGGTGGACTTGATGGTGAGAGATATAAATATCAAATGCTATAACATGTCCAGCCTTCTCCCCAAAGATTTTGGTGGACTTTGCTCTATCTCTCTCAAAATAGAAACGTGATGCTTCTTCACACTTCTTCTCTGCTCAAATAATCATGATCAATAATCTTCCCTTGCTGATTTTTCGACTGCAATATAATGAATAATGAGTTTGATACACACACACACACACACACACACATATATATATATAGTAAAAATATTGTATATATTGTTATAAAATATTGGATTAAACACCACTTGCCACCTCCTTTAAATTTCATTTGATATACTTTGCGTAATGCTTAAATCAATGATGCAACTGCACCATTTAATTTGCAATATGCTTCTGTATTGATATCAAGTCATCAACGTTTTACAAGGAAATTATTTTGTTTTGGATGAACTACTCCTAATGATTCAATTGTATAGATTCTACATAAGAGAATATGTGGAATTCAATTAAGAAAAAATAAATAAATAAATAAATTGTTTCTATATTGTGTTGAACTAATTTTATTCTTCATTAAAATCTCTAATCGATGTCTCGTTTTAGCTCTCTTTCATACCAATTTATAGCGAAATTTGAAAACATGTACTAAAAATAAAATAATAAGTTTTCTGGTCAATATATAAAATGAAAATCATGAGCAAAATTAGTAGATAAAATCATAACCTTCAATGAAACATTCAGGCAAAAATCCATACATGGTTTTTAATTAAATTCATTAATGGATGCATAGACGTATGTTATTAAATTATTATATAGATAACGCAATACGTTTCTTTTATTGAAACATAATACATGACAAAAAAAACAAAACAAAACAAAACAAAACAAAAAAACTATAAGGAAGCCATAAGCAAATTCCAAATGGAGAACTGGAAAGGGAAATAGCTGATTAAGGATGTGAAAAGTAATAGAAGAGAAAAGGAAGAAAGCAGAGATTGTTGTTAGTACTGCAAATTGTATTAATGGATCATATTGGTTGAGTGTATAGATTGTGTTATTGTGCCATATAGTGGTATAATTCTCCATCTATAATAGAAGTCAGAGATAACAAATCCATGAAAGTCCATGGATGTCTAAACAAATCTATAAAAGTCTGAGATAGATGTCTAAACAAATCAATGAAAGTCCATGTGGATTTATAAAAGTCCGTAGAAATCCATGAAAATCTGTCACTTAAAAAATGTCTTTAAATGTCCTCAAGAATCCTAATTGAATACACTCTCCTTAAAGACTTTATAAATCCTGGTGTATTCAATTCGGACATTTAAAGACTTTAAAAGAGTTTATATTAATCCAGTGATATTCAATTCAGATTTTTATAGAATTTTAAAGAATCCTTCTAAATCCAGGTGTATTGAATTGGGATTTTAAAAATGCTACAAAAATCAAGGTATATTCAATTGAGACTAGATTTTAAAGGATTTTCTTAGGTCTTGGATTTTGGTGGACTTGATGGTGAAAGGTATAAATATCAAAGGCCATAACAAGTTCAGCATTCTCCCCAAAGATTTTGGTGGACTTGATGAGTTGTTGATGGTGAGCGGTTTTTTTATTTATTTAATTTTTTGTTTGAAATTATCAGGAGTTTTTCGTATACAATTATTAGGAGTTTTTAGAAAACTACAACAACAACAACATCATCATCATCTTCTTTTTACGACAACGTTTGCGACCATGGCCAAGGAAGTCAAGCACTCTCAAATAGACATCATCGTAAGTCATCACAACTCATATTGCCTTGTCGAGAAATCACTATTGAGTGATTTTGTTTTTTTATCGATTTCTGTTAATGATTATGTTAACAAACAATTTGCACAGGAACCTTATACTACGAGTCGTGCCTCATATCTCACGATCTCATTTTTTTCATTACATTTTCCGTATAAAGACCCATTAGTAACCAACTAGTTTGACATCTCCAAGTATCTAGAGTACTGTTGGTCTAAATACTTTATGTTTGGCATATGAAGTCAATTCTTCTTGAATTGCTTCTTTTCACTTAGGCCAATCATGCCTTTTGTATACAATCATTGATATTATGAATATCATAATTATCATTTATAATTTCAGTAGCGCTACTGTGTATAAAAATACATCATCAATGATTGTTTCTTTATGATTCCACATTTCTCTTATATAATTTATAGAAATTTTCTCAATTTCAATATACTTGAATCTCTATTGAGATTTCTTCCATTTCAATGGATTTAGTCATTTTATAGATATTTTATTAATTTCAATATAGTTATATCTATGTTGAGATTTCTTTCATTTTAATGGATTTAGTTACTATATGGACTTTATACAAATTTTCTTAATTTCAATATAGTTGTATCTCTATTGAGATTTCTTTTCATTTCAATGGATTTAGTCATTTCATAGACTCGTATAGAAATTTTCTCAATTTCAATATACTTGTATCTCTATTGAGATTTATTCCATATCAATGAATTTAGTCATTTCATAGACTTATGTCTCATTAGATATATCAGACTCTTACAAAGTTGATTTAAAGAAAGTGGATTTATTTATAACTCGAGTTTTGTTTACATTAGGATCTTGATAACAATACCTTTCAAAAAGGTTCATAAGCTTATAATATGCATCAGATGATTTATTTGTTGTCTTTTACTTTGATCATTCTTTAAGAATAATCACCCGGCCAAAGTTTATGAGATGACAACTTATAAAATCTTGTTACCTTTAATATATCAAGTAATAAATTAATAATTATCTGATGATCAATTATCATTCGTATTTGAGTGATACAAAGATTCAAATGAGACATATTTATATATAGAGAACCGAACTGGTGTCTCTATTTTGTATAAGAGTAACTTTCCATTTACTCTTTCTGGAGAAACTTTCCATTTAGAAATTAATCAATATAATAATATACAAATTGTGCGTAAAAATATAAACTCTCAAAAGTTTAAATGATCTAATAGAAGATTAATCAAAATCAATATTAATCTCATAATGATATAGAATTCTTATCTTAGATCATGCCAGAGGTGAAATACGGAGACATACTACACAATCAACTATCTTAAAAATGTGAGCAAGTCAATGACCAATTACAAGTTGTAATGGTAAATAATGATGATAAGTAGTGAGACATAAATGAATGCATCAACATGTAATATAGAATGTCCCATATAAAAATTGGTAACTGTATTGGAATAATAAAGTTCTCGCAATTACCTGGAGAAGTTTAATAAGCGATTCCATTGATCCATTCTAATTATGAGTACATACGAAAAACTGGATGTTGAACATCGATCTCAACTAAAGACGTTTGATAATACATAAACATATGACCATCGCGTAGATGCATCAATCAGTACCATAAAATAATGAAAGAGTTCTTTTGGTGGATGAATATGTCCACATATATCCCTTTGAATGATAAGGATTCAAAACCAACTTTAGAATGAGTTAGTAATATAATCCGGATGATAAAGAACACAGCTTTTCTATAATCAGCTTCTGTCCTGAATCACGCACAGATATTCAACATTCTTATTATTCATGGTCTCAATATGACATTAATAAAGTTATATGTCTTTGATCTAAACAGATTTCTTTATGTTATGCTTGAATGATATAAAGTATCATTAATACACAATTGAATACCATCTGGTAATACGATTGTGGCTCTTCTAGAGCCTTTAATCGAATCCATCAAATCCGCTAGATTTGATATGGTATTAACTTTAAATGCCCTTGAACTAAGCATATTTCTTTATGTTGTTAATGAATAATATCAAGTATCATTGATACATAATTTAGTATTGTTTGATAACAACATCATGGCTCTTTTAGAGCTTTCTATCAAATCCGTTGGACTTGATACATAATTTAGTATTGTTTGATAACAATATCATGGCTCTTCCAGAGCTTTCTAATCAGATCCGTTGGACCTGATACATAATTTAGTATTGTTTGATAACAATATCATGGCTCTTCTAGAGCTTTCTATTAGATCCGTTGGACCTAATACATTAATAACATTTGCTCTCAGCAAAGTCGAATTCATAAAATATTTATGACTCCACAGAATTATGAGTCGTTGCACTCTCGTCAAGACATATATATATATATTTATTTAAAGAGAAATTACAAAACTGCCCCTGATTTTGTAAAATTTTGGAAAGGCCCTAAATTTTTTATTAATTATAAATCAGCCTAAAACTCTTTGAAAGTTGCAAACTGAACCAATAAGTTTTGGTAATTATAAATTGATCCAAAATTTTATCAAAATTACAAAATGGCCGAAAATAATTGCAAAACAGTCCATCAAGAATATCGAATTCTCTAAAGTGGCCCAGAGCAAAAACGAGCTCTGTGACTGATTTGGACCAGATCGTGGGCCATGACCGATGATCTCTGATCGTCGCCGTAAAATGCACTAGGCTAGTGCGAAAACTGACAAAGACCACCAACGAGGTGGCGTTAACTCGAGGACACGATGGGTCTAGGTTGAAAGCCACCAACCCAGAAGCAAACCCAGATTCGGGTTTGGTGATACCAGATCAGATGATCTGATTATCCAACACTGTCACATTCACATGTTCATCAAGTTCAGATAATATCAAGTAGACTACTGATCTCAGAATTCTCTTTTTATTTTTTTTCAGAAACTCTGAATTTTGCTCTCCAGGAGCATCAAACATGAATGAAATGGATAAAATATTACATTCAGTTTCATTATACGTTAGGATCTTAAATCCTTTTATGTGATACTCACATCATCCTATTGGATGTACATGAAATGGATAAAATATTATTGCCAATTTCATTATACGTTAGGATCTTAAATCTTGTTTATAATTCTCACAACATCCTGAGATTGGAGTATCATTCCCGATCAATATTTCTGTATCTTGGAATACAGAGTTAGATCGTGTTTCTTGAAATACCATGGGTGAGATTGGAGTATCATTCCTGATCAACATCTTCGTATCTTGGAATCACGATTTGGCTTGTGGCTAGGAAGGTATGCATACAATAGTGGAATCCACTACTTCTTACAATAAGTAGATTAGTAGTTCCCTTAAGGGTTGATTCGAGACTTGAACGATTAAGATTGCTCTCCTTTTTCCGTAAAGGAATGAAGGATATAATCATTTATTAAAGAATCAATGGTACTTAAAGGAAAAGATATAATTAGAGAGATATAACAGACTTTATAACCTAACTCTAACTATGAACTACTTGTGGAGGATCATACCATATGTAATAGATATATCGATGGACACTGATAATTTGGTTGTGTAAAACATCTACAGTTACGAGAATACAACTTTGGATTTTTAGTGGAATAACTCCAAGGTTAATAATTGTGAAATTTTAATTAACGAGTTTAATTAGTTTTTCTAAGTTAGAGCTCAAAACTATGGGTCAATTAGGTCCCCTTACTAGCTCTTTACGATTGATAATAACAAGGCTCACGCAGAATTGGATGGTCCAATTAATTGTGTTACGAAAGTAACTTAAATATATTTTGGGAATTAATTAAATGATGTGATTATTTAATTAATATATTATTTAACTGATGAATTAAATATTATTAAATAATATGATTATTTAATTGACATATTAATAATTAATAATTGTTAATTGTTATATGAAGGTTTCAAGTTCGAACCTTGACAAGAGCAAAAGAATAAAATATTAAGTGATTATTTTTATTTATTCTAAATAGGTCAAAGGTTCAAACCCTAGTGGTGACCGAATTAAAAAGGATTTAGAATCCTATTTTAACTTGGATTACTAAACCCTATGATCCTAGTATATAAGATATACTTATAAGGACAAATAAAACTATCGAAACCCTAAGAGAAAAAGAGAGAGGTGTGGCCACAACACAAGAGGCTAGGAGAGAAAAAGAAATTCTTTTTGTCCTAGGTTGGCCGAATTCTCAAGAGGAAGCAAGGTGTTGCCTTTCGATTCTCTCATGCCTCCATTCAATTGCTCCCAAAATCCTTGACGTGCCCACACACACAGTTGCTAGATCGCGGGACATAGCTTGGAAAGCTTAGTGGTGAAGGATCGAAAAGAAAGCGAAAGAGTGTTCTTCAAAGGTATAAAAACAAATATCTTCCTCATATTCGTGTACACAAAAAGGTCCCAATAAGACGATAAATTTTTTGAAACCTATCGTTCTTAAATCTCTTAAGATTCCCTTTTCCGCTGCGCGACTTACAGTTTCTTGTTTGGATTATGGTAAGTAGATTCAAAATTAGTGATTTAAATTTCTGGTTTTGATTTTGGTGAAAACTAATTTTCATTTTCTTAATTCTGGAAAGTTTTTTTTTTTTTTTTTTGGAAGTAGCACAGTTACAATATTGCCCTTGGTGTTTCACGGTCAAATCCTGATGGCAAGGGGTAAATCTTTGAATAATTTGGTTTACAGGGAGAAGACTAGCCAATTTTGAAACTAGAGGGGGCAAAGTTACAAATATGGCAAACTTAGGGAGGAAACTAATAATATCCTCTTCTTTTTTTTTTTTGGAAGTAGCACAGTTACAATATTGCTCTTGGTGTTTCACGGTCAAATCCTGATGGCAAGGGGTAAATCTTTGAATAATTTGGTTTACAGGGAGAAGACTAGCCAATTTTGAAACTATAGGGGGCAAAGTTATAAATATGGAAAACTTAGGGAGGAAACTAATAATCCTCTCTTTTTTTTTGAAGTAGCACAATTACAATATTGCCCTTGGTGTTTAACAGTCAAACCACTATTTAATGGAAATATTAACGGTAGGGGGTAAATATTTGAATAATTTGGTTTTCAAGAGGAAGACTAACCATTTTTGAAACTAGAGAGGGCAAAGTTACGAATATGGCAAACCTCGTGGGGCCGGGTAAATAATAATATCCCTATTTGAAATTCAAATAATCATTTGTTTTTTGTACCCAAAATCTTCAATGCCATTTTGGTACTCCTTTTTTGATGCAAATAGGGAATCATAATAGTGACCAACTATTATCTTCGAATTTTTTTTTTATCAAAATATTTAACGTAAACAAATCAAAATCTCTTTAATTAAGATGTCCTTTTTATTCCAATATTATATATATAATATAATATAATATAAATTTTAACATTTAACATACTACAATTTTGAAGTTTTTTGCTATTGGTAGGATTCGAGTTGCTGGCTTTGGAGTCATTTGTCATTTGCCCAAACCCTAGGGGGGGTGGGGGTGTATTGAATTAGGATTCTCGAAAACATTTAAAGACTTTATAAATCCTGGTGTATTCAATTTGGACATTTAAAAACTTTAAAAGAGTCTATATTAATCCAGTGGTATTCAATTTAGATTTCTATGGACTTTTAAAGAATCCTTCTAAAACCGGGTGTATTGAATTGGGACTTTAAAAATGCTGCAAAAATCAAGGTATATTCAATTGAGACTAGATTTTAAAGGATTTTCTTAGATCTTGGATTTTGGTGGACTTGATGGTGAGAGGTATAAATATCAAAAGCCATAACAAGTCCAACTTTCTCCCAAAGATTTTGGTGGACTTGATGAGTTGTTGATGGTGAGAGGTTTATTTATTTATTTCTTTATTTATTTTGAAATTATCAGGAGTTTTTCGTATACAATTATTAGGAGTTTTTAGTAGGGATTTTTTTTTTCATTAACCAGTGTTATGGTTGGTTTATAACAAAATATAGAAATCACTGTTGAGACCATGGCCGAGGAAGTCAAGCACTCAGAAAACTACAACAACAACATCTTCTTTTTACGACAACGTTTATGACCATGGCCGAGGAAGTCAAGCACTCTCAAACAGACATCATCGTAAGTCATCACAACTCATATTGCCTTGTCGAGAAATCACTGTTGAGTATTTTTTTTTATTTTTTTTTTATCGATTTATGTTAATGATTATGTAAACAGACAATTTGCACAGGAAAAAAAAAAAAAAACTGGGTAGAAATAGGAACATATTTAAATGAACATTTTATTTTTTTGCTTGTGTTAATAATAATTTCCACGAATTTAAATAGAAGTTGATAATCTTTCTTATGAGACACCCAAAAGAATGAAATTTTTTATTTGTATGTAAAATTTCCTGTTTTGTCTTGTGAGACCTGAAAAAAGATTGAATTTTTATTATATGAGATGGATTTGAAGGTGATTGTGATTGTGTTTAACTGATAAATTTGTGAAGGGTACGGAGGAGGAGGAGAGCCTGAAGCGTTTGGAGTTCGAGAAAGTGGCTGCGAATTGTATCATCATATTGGTTGAAATTTTTTTTTAGTACTGCAAATTGTATTAATGAATCGTATTGGTTGAGTGTAAAGATTGTGTTATTGGGCCATATATTGGTATAATTCATGCAGGTATAATAAGAGTGGCGATAATGACACTCCTCAAAAACTGTATTTACACCCCTTTCATAATTACACTAATAAAATTTTTAAAAAATCTCTAATTTGTAAATAAACCCCACTTAATGCCAAAAATACCATTTCTTTAATTATACTGTATTGTATTTTTGTAAGTACACATCATCTATAATATTTAATCAACTTTATTATTATTTCAAATTTTCCTGTTATCTTTAATTCTCTCATTATTCTTTCTCTTCCCTACTTCTTTTCTCTTTTCAGTTTTTTCAAAATCAAACTCCATTTTTTGTTATTTATTTTTCATTACAAATCCATTTTAAGATTTTTTTTTTTTTTTTTTTTAATTGGAGAACCACGTTCTGTTTGAGAGTTGTAGGGATGTAAGATTTGTGTCATATCCCAATTGATGTGGCAATGATATTTCAAAAAAAAAAAAAAAGATAGATATTCGATGAAATTGAAGAACATCTAATAATTTTTATTTTTATTTTTTTGACATGAAAGAACATCTAATATTGATAAATAAATAAAAAGTCTAAAATGTGTTTGAAAGAAATAAAAATATATAGATAATATAGTTAATTTAAAAGTCCGTTTATATATGATTTTGTTCTTCTAATAAAAATAATAAAAATTAATTTAAAACTTACTTTTTCACAAACAAATTTGTCTCTTGATTTTGATTCATTTTCCATATTTAACAATCAATTTGTATTTCCTTAAAAGAGATTGAAAATATATTTAAAAGAGAATCTAAGGTTTATTAAAATGGAAAGAGTTTTTTATGATATATGTTCATATCAAACCATTACTAGGAAAAAAAATTATAAGAGATTAAAATAGGAAACTAATTAATATTTATCGGTGGGTGTACTAACAAACAATCAGTCCTCTTATTAATTTTACTCAAGGGTATTATTAGATTTTTTTAAATATACTAATTTTGGGTGTACATACGGTTTTTAAAGGGTGTAAATCTCGTCACTCCTATAATAATTCATCTAACTATAATAGAAGTCTGAGATAACAAATCCATGAAAGTCGTCAAACAAATCAATAAAAGTTTGTAGAAATTCATGAAATATGTCACTTAAAAAATGTCTTTAAATGTCCTCATCAATCCTAATTGAATACACCCTCATGAGTTTGTCAATCATATACAAGTTCAACTTTGTTAAGTTATTCATATATATATATGGGTGAAAATGGAAATTAGCCAAAAATTAAGGAGGTTTATTGTTTTTAGCCGGAATTAGTATTTTGATTGTTTTTGTCAAAAAATCCACTTTTCGGATAAAAATGCCCTTCATTCAGAAATTTTGCTTGGTGTGTTTAGTCATTTTTGCCTAGTGTGTTTAGTCGTTTTGGCCTGGTGTGTTTAGTCATTTTGGCCTGTGTGTTTAGTCTTTTTTGCCTAGTGTGTTTAATTGAACAAAATTTGGAAAAAAAAAATCAAACATGATCTGAAATTTTCAACTTCAACATGAAAATCTAGAAAAAACAAAAAAACAAAAAAACAACTCCCACCATTCATAAAAACAACCACCACACTTATAAATTTTGAAAAAAAAAAAAACGCAATATGGAAAAATGTCTTGTGTGTTTAATTCGTTTTGCCTGGTGTGTTTAATTCGTTTTGCCTGGTGTGTTTAATTTGGTCTTGCTATGGTGTGTTTAATTGAGTTGCTATGGTGTGTTTAATTGGTGCTCTGGTGTATTTAATTAATTTACACATGGTGTGTTTAATTGGTTTACAATTGGTGTGTTTAATGGTTTACACACCGGTGTGTTTAATTGGGTTCCCCGATGTGTTTAGTTTTTGCCTGGTGTGTTTAGTCGTTTTTACCTGGTGTGTTTAGTCGTTTTTGCCTGGTGTGTTTAATCGATAGCCTATTGTGTTTAATTAGTCCGGTGTGTTTAATTGGTGGCCTGGTGTGTTTAATTGATTACAACTGGTGTGTTTTATTGGTTTACACCTGGTGTGTTTAATTGGTCAGTCCAAATTAAACACATCAATAACACAATTAAACACATCAGTCTGAATTTTTTTTAAGCACAACTCAAATCCAAACCTTTTTTAAATCTGGAAATTTTTCAACAAAAAAAAAGAAACTGAATTTTTTTTTAAAATAATCTTGTGTGTTTTTCGAATATAAAAATTTTTTGTTTAAAAAAACCTGAAATTTTAAAAAAAAAAAATCCCTAAAATCTACCACAACCATAACCACAACTCAAATCCAAACCTTTTTTAAATCTGGAAATTTTTCAACCCAAAAAAAAAAAAAAAAAAAAAAAAAAAAAAAAAAAAAAAACTGAATTTTTTTTTAAAACAATATGGTGTGTTTTTCAAATCTGAAATTTTTTTGTTTAAAAAAAAACCTGAAATTTTTTATAAAAAAATCCCTAAAATCAACCACAACAACAACCCAAACTTAAAAATCTGAAATTTTTTTAAAAAAAAAAAAAAAAAAAAAAAAAAAAAAAAAAAAAACTGAAATTTAAAAAAAAATATGGAAAAAACGTGAAAGAGAAAGAGAAGAGAGGAGAGAAAAAGAAGATGAAGGAGGAGGGAAGATTGGACATGGAGCAAAAAATCTGAAATTTTTTGCTTTAAAAAAATCTGATTTTTTTTTTTTTAAATCTGGAAAAAAAGAGAGAGAAAGAGAAGAAGATGAAGAAGAAGAATGAGAGAAAACGACGATTGGACGGGAGGGAAACGACGATAGGATGGAGGAGAGAGGAGAAGAGAAGGAGAGAAGAAGGAGGCGTGAAATGAGAGAGAGAAAGAGGAAAAAAAAATTCTGCACAAATGAGAGAGAAAAGGAGAGAGAAGAGATATTTAAAAAAAATGAGGGGCAATTATGTCTCTACAGTGGATTTTTTGGATTTTTTTGACAAAAACAATCGGTTTACTAATTCCGGCTAAAAACAATAAAGACCCTTAATTTTTGGTTAAAAGGGGTATTTCCTATATATATATATATATATATATATATATATATATATATATATATATATATATATATTGTTTAATAAGTTTTTTTTCAAAAAAAAATAAAAAATAAAAAGGGGCAGGCCTTATAGGTCGGCCTGCCCGATCTGTAAGCCTCATACATGAGGCCTGGTCTGGCCTAGCCCGCAGCCTTATGCAAGCCTTGGCCTTGCCAGGCCGTGCCATGCCGAACCTAGTTTGTGGTTGTGCCGATTTGGCTTGGCTTGACAGGCACGACACAGCCCATTTTGCCTTCACCAGAGGTATGGCAACAAATCTTAAATGGAGGTAGAAAAAAAAAATTGTTTTTGTGAAAAAAAAAATCATTAAAAAAAAAATGGAAAATTCATTATGGTAGTTTTGTCTTGAAAGTGAAAAAGAAAAACTAACAAAAACAATTAAGAGTGGTGCTATTGGCACACCCCCTACTGATCTATTTCTACCCCGCTTTTTTAATTATTTAGTATTATTTTTTTTCCTTTATCAAAATTACTAAAAGAAACATATGATTTAAAAAAAAAAAAAAAAATCTATAAAGTAAATCTAATAAAACCCCACATTCCTTTAAAAAAAGAAAAAAAAAACGTTCTTTTAATCCTGTTCTTGAAATATTTTTTTTTTCATAACTCTTAAACCCTAAAAATACTTGTATTTGATCCTATTTAAACAAAAAATCAAACACTTTGGGTGCATTAGACAGATGAGATATTTATTATTATTTAATCTCATTACTCTTTTAAAATCTAAAAGTAAAATGATGATAACCAAAACAAATACTTACTCTTTGCTTCTTGTTTCGTTCTATTTGTGGGCCGTTTCGTTTTTTTTTTTTTTTTGTTTAACAAAATACTACCTCTATCTCCAAACAACACCCTAACAATTTAACAACGTACGTTTCTATGGTTAAGTTGTGATGAAAGAGCGACAATCTCATTGATAAATTCTTCAATCATCCCCTCATGATCAATTACTTGGGATTTTTTCACTGCAATAACCATTCCATCCAACAGTCCTTTGTATACTGTTCCCAAAATTTCTAGACTACGTATTCTGCCTGCACAAAAATTGCCAGTAGGTTTATCTAACTCTTTTTAAGTGAACAACTTCCCTGACCAACATTCTTGTTGTCGTAGTAAACCACCATTTTGTTTGAAGTACTTCTCTTTAAGTTTGATATTAATTCTCCTCTTTATTGTGATCGGCAGCCACCATGCCCAAATCAATAGGAGCAAAATAAGAAACACTAAGCCAATACCTGGGTAATTCAATTTTAATTAGAAGCAGTTTTTCGATATTTTGAACAAGGTTGAATCAATGAAAGTAAGCAGTTTAATATGGAGCCCCATTAAGGAATTAAAGCATGTACCTTATAAGATGTCAATAAAACTAAAGCTCTCGTCGCACACTATCATGATGCCGATCTCTTTAGTACTCATGGCGGCTCTGTATTAAAAAACACGAACAAACGAACGAAAATTAGAGAAGGGAAATTTGTTGAAATTAAATATGATTATCATCGTTAAGTTTCGGAAATTAAGAGATCTGAGATAAATAGAGATATTAGAGATAGAGTTTATTAAGTTTAAAAAATAAGTAAAATGGTAGTTTTGGAAATAAATAAAATAAATTAATAAAAATATTTAACTTTATTTAATTAAATCAAAATTTAAATAATTTTGGCATAAATAGATCGGTAGGGGGTGTGCTAATAGCACCACTCAACAATTAAACCTCTCAGAATCGAAAAAAATTACAATTTAATAAAATATTTGACTGAAAAGACCCTTCAGAGGAAATTTAAAAGTATTGACAGGTATAATCAATCCACTCCAATATGTTGTCCAAATGGAAATGATGCCCGACAGGCGACAGCAGCACTTTTATTTCACCCAACAACAAATTAAAACTTGTTATAAATAAATAGAAGAACAAATGAACAAGAAATAATTGAAGAAGAGATGAAATAAATAATAAATAAGAAAAATGTGAGATTAGAGAAGAGAGATGCTAGTTTGCTTCTGTATAGATTTCAAGCACAATTTTAGCTCACCAACAAACTTATAATAGAAAGCCATATATATAGGCAATAAAGAGAGAGGGATAGTTGTTGTAATTTTACACCTAATTAACTTAAGCATTAAGTAAAAGCAACCAAGCTTCCACGTGGATGGGTCAAATGGATTGTACCAATTAGATCAAGTAGAGAGTTAGGCACTTAGGCGGTCACTTAAATAATGATGAAGTCAGCGTGAGCTGTGAGGTTGTACTTGGTGGGAAAGCCATTTTTCAACACTCCCCGTTGGATTTCCCACTACTTGTATTTTAATTTGTCAGGAAAAAAACCCTGTGGGATAAAAACCTTCGCGAAATATATACAATGGTCTTCTGGATCTTGTGGTGTTGGACGTTCTCAAAACTATCTCGTTAAAAACCTTGTCAAGAAAACCCAGTGGGATAAAACCTGATCGAAGGGAAAAAGAGTATAGTACACATATGTCCACTCAAAACTTTGCTCGCCTTGAATTGTCTCGTTAAAAACCTTATCAGGAAAACCCAGTGGGACAAAACTTGATCTAATGGAAAAAGAGTACAATACAAGTATGCCCATAGTTAATGTTTTCTTCAAAACTTTACTAATATTTATAATTTGCAAGGGAAAACCCAATGGGGAAAAACTCGAGCAACGATATTCATTGACCTGTTGGATCAAAGTAATATTTATGATGATCTTTTTGGATCAAGGTAACATATATACGATGATTAGCAAGATCAAAGTAATATTTACAATGATATTTTTGATCAAGATAACGTAAATACGATGATCTACTGGATTAATGTAATATTCATGATGATCTTTACGAATCAAAAGATTTTTTGGTGTGCTTAGAGAATTGACTCATTAAAACCTTATCAGGAAAACCCAATGGGACAAAAACCTGATTGGAAGGAAAAATAGTACAATGCACATATGCCCTAATATAATTAATATACTTCATTTGATATGCTCCCCCTGATGGGACACTCCCCTTGATAAAAATTCTTGTGAAGCAATCTTCTAGATTGCTGAACTTCAATAACATCATAAATAATTGGAGGAAGTATAAGCAAAGACTTGCTTTATGAAGTAATATCCATATGGAATCCTTTTCAGAATCTTTTCAACATATTCTGATTGATAGACAAACATTACATTTGATTTATGTTCGACCTTCAAGTCGAGACAATATTTTCTTTCCCACGTCTTCATTTTTAAACTCATTTATAAAAATTCAGGAGTTTTCAAGAGTTCTCCAGGAGCTCCAGTTAAATTCATATCATCAACATATGTTGTGAATATAGTAAATTCGGATTCTGATTCTGATTCTGATTTCTTTGTGAAGACACATGGGTATATAATATAATTATTATACCTTTATTTTATCATACATTCACTGAGATGGTTATATCACATCCGTCCAGATTATTTTTAATCCATATAAGGATTTTTATATGTTCATCAAATACAGGTTACGAGATCTCGATTTATATGTTCTAGCATTAAATCCTTCCGGGATTATAAATATCTGCATTGAGTGAATCATATAGATAAATGATTACTACGTCTAGATGACGTATGTCAAGCCTTGTAAAGGCAGCCAAATTTATCAAAAATTTGAAACGTAATTGTATTCGTCACTATTGAATACCAAGTTTCTGTGAGAAACCTTGTATTACGAGTCGTGCCTCATATCTCACGATCTCGTTTTTCTCATTACGTTTCCATATAAAGACCCATTAGTATCCAACTAGTTTGACATCTCCAGGTGTCTGGAGTACTATTGGTCTAAATACTTTATGTTTGGCATATGAAGTCAATTCTTCTTGAATTACTTCTTTTCACTTAGGCCAATCATGCATTTTGTATACAATCATTGATATTATGAATATCATAATTATCATTTATAATTTCAGTAGCGCTACTTTGTATAAAAATAAATCATCAATGATTGTTTCTTGATGATTCCACATTTCTCTTATATTATTTGTAGAAATTTTCTCAATTTCAATATCCTTGAATCTCTATTGAGATTCCTTCCATTATAATAGATTTAGTCACTATATGGACTTTATAGAAATTTTCTAATTTCAATACAGTTGTATCTCTGTTGAGATTTCTTTCCATTCAATGGATTTAGTCATTTCATAGACTTGTGTCTCATCAGATATATCAAACTCTTACAGAGTTGATTTAGAGAAAGTGGATTTATTTATAACTCGAGTTGTGTTTACATTAGGATCCTAATAACAATACCTTTCAAAAATGTTCATAAGCTTATGATATGCATCAGATGATTTATTTGTTGTCATTTTCTCTGATAATTCTTTAAGAACAATCACCCGGCCGGGGTTTATGAGATGACAACTTATAAAATCTTATTACCTTTAATATATCAGGTAACAGATTAATATTATCTGATGATCAATTATCTTTCATATTTGAGTAATACGAAGATTGAAATGAGACACATTTATATATATAGAAAATCGAACCGGTATCTCTATTTTGTGTAAGAGTAACCTTTCGTTTACTCTTTCTGGAGAAACTTTTCATATGGAAATTAATCAATATAATAATATACAGATTGTACGTAAAAATATAAACTCTCAGAAGTTTAAATGATCTAATAGAAGATTAATCAAAATTAACATTAATATCATAATGATATAGAATTCTTATCTTAGATCATGCTAGAGATGAAATAAGGAGATATACTACACAATCAAATATCTTAAAAATCTGAGCAATTCAATGACCAATTACAAGTTGTAGTGGTAAATACCAATGATAGGTAGTGAGTCATAGATGAATGCATCAACATGTAATATAGAATGTCTCATATAGAAACCGGTAATTGTATTGAAATAATAAAGTTCTCATAATTACCTAGAGACGTTTGATAAACGATTCCACTAATCCATTCTGATTATGAGTACATGCGAAAAGCTGGATGTTGAATGTCGATCTCAAACTGGAGATATTTGACAATACATAAACATGTGATCATCTCGTAGATGCATCAATTAGAAC
Organism: Acer yangbiense; assembly: GCA_008009225.1. Taxonomy (NCBI): domain Eukaryota; kingdom Viridiplantae; phylum Streptophyta; class Magnoliopsida; order Sapindales; family Sapindaceae; genus Acer; species Acer yangbiense. The sequence goes on from CM017762.1 coordinate 23,399,246, forward strand.
CATAAAATAATGAAAGGGTTCTTTTGGTGGATGAATATGTCCACATATATCCATTTGAATGATATGGATTCAAAATCAACTTTAGAATGAGATGGTTTATTTGGTGGATGAATATATCTACATACAACCCTTTTTTTTTTATCAGTGATATAATCCATATGATAAATCACACAGCTTTTCTATAATCAGCTTCTGGCCTAAATCACGCACAGATATTCAACATTTTTATTATTCATGGTCTCAAATGACATTAATAAAGTTATATGTCTTTGATCTAAGCAGATTTCTTTATGTTCTGCTTGAATGATATAAAGTATCACTGATACACAATTTAATACCATCTAGTAATAAGATTGTGGCTCTTCTAGAGCCTTTAATCAGATCCATCAAATCCGCTAGATTTGATCTGGTATTAACTTTAAATGCCCTTGAACTAAGCATATTATTTTATGTTTTTTTTTTTTTTTTTTGAATAATATCAAGTATTATTGATACATAATTGAGTATTGTTTGATAACAACATCATGACTCTTCCAGAGTTTTCTATCAGATATGTTGGAACTAATACGTTAATAACATTTGCTCTCAGCAAAGTCGAATTCATAAAATATTTCTGACTCTGCAGAGATGTATGAGTCTTTACACTATCGACAAGACATATATTTTCCCTTATGGGAATTTTATGGACATTATTTATAATGTCATTTTATATCTCATTTAAAATGATAATAATTTCACATAATTGTATGAATCGTTGCATTATCATCATTGCATGGATATATTTAATTATCCCATCCATATAGCAATCATGGCCTGGATCCATGCTTTTAATTTTGCAACAAATATATATACATAACACCATTAATATAGATATGGAATATCAATAAGTGAAACAGGAGAGAGAATAGTACAAACTTGGAAGCTCAGTTCGAGGCGTATATCTCTTTGCTGAAAGTTCTGATAAACAATCCAACCAAAAAGATTGTAGAAACACAAGTGAAGAACGTTTTGATAAAATTTCAACCCGATTGGACCACAGATCAAAGAGATATCACTCTTTGATGAAACCTGCGCAATACTGGAATTTTCTCCCCTGTTTTCTGCCCAGCCCTGTTCGGAGCTGCATAACTCACCATAGGGAATTCTGATTGCCAATCCCACCATATTGATTCAAGAACTACAAGAGTAGAATGTGCTGACTAAATTTCAGCTCAAACCGATCTTAGATGAGGGAGATATAATAATTTGATCAAGATTGCACAGTGATGTTCTTCACACAATTTCTGCACACACACCTCATTTTTCTTCTCTTTTCTTGTAAAATATTTCCAAATTCATTATACATGATATTAGGATCTTAACTCATTTTTATGATATTCACAACATCCTGTTGGACGTGTAGGTCCTTCTTTGAATATTGCTCTTCATGAGCATTAAACATGAATGAAATTGATAAAATATTATTTCCAGTTTCATTATACGTTAGGATCCTAAATCCCTTTTGTAATACTCACAACATCCTGTTGGATGTTTAGATCCTTTGAATATTGCTCTTCATGAGCATCAAACATGAATGAAATGGATAAAATATTATTTCCAGTTTTATTATACGTTAGGATCTTAAATCCCTTTTGTAATACTCACAACATCCTGTTGGATGTGTGGATCCTTTTTCTCAAATGAATGATATGTAAACTTATTACTTCACATATATGAGAAAATAAAATCATTGATCATATTAATTATTTTTTTTTTTTTTTGAACCTCCTGTTCGACCATGAATTGTAAGTTTATATATAAAATTCAGAAAACTTCAAATTCTGAGTGGATTTGAAATCTCAGGTTCCAAATAATGAATTATGGAATTCTTGTATATAACACTGGATCCAGAACTCCAGATTCTCATCTGTTTTTAAAACCGTGCCGACTTAAATATCTCCAGAAACTTTAAATTCTGGTTAGTCGGTCTAACCAATCTCATATATTGCATAAAAATAAATGCTGAATATTTAAACAATTTATCTGGAGACACAGCATAAAGCCAGTCCTAAGACACAGCATAAGCCAGTCCCGAGACACAACATAAGTCAGTCTCATATATTGCATAAAAATAAATACTGAATATTTAAACAGTTTATCTGGAGACACAGCATAAAGCCAGTCCTAAGACACAGTATAAGCCAGTCCCGAGACACAGCATAAGCCAGTCTCATATATTGCATAAAAATAAATACTTAATATTTAAACAGTTTATCTGGAGACACAGCATAAAGCCAGTCCTGAGACACAGCATAAGCCAGTCTCATATATTGCATAAAAATAAATACTGAATATTTAAACAGTTCCATGAGGCTTAGCTCAACTGTTATGTGCATAAAAAAAATGCAAATATTTAAACAATATAAATAAATTCAGAACTATATATAGAGGATCCGTTGACGGCATAAGCCATCTTGTATACGGAACTATAAATAGATCCAGAATATTAAGATGTAAATAAATCACCCATCAGGGGATCCTTTTTACTTACACACACAAATATCGAGCCGTAAGTAAATCACTCACCTGAAGATACTTTTTACTTACATACGATCGTGCTGATAACGTGTTATAAATAAATAGAAGAACAAATGAACAAGAAATAATTGAAGAAGAGATGAAATAAATAATAAATAAGAAAAATGAGAGATTAGAGAAGAGAGATGCGAATTTGCTTCTGTATAGATTTCAAGCACAATTTTAGCTAACCAACAAACTTACAATAGAAAGATATATATATATATATATATATATATTTTGGCAATAAAGAGAGAGGCATAGTTGTTGTAATTTTACACCTAATTAATTTAAGTATTAAGTAAAAGCAACCAAGCTTCCACGTGGATGGGTCAAATGGATTGGACCAATTGGATCAAGTAGAGAGTTAGGCACTTAGGCGGTCACTTAAATAATGATGAAGTCAGCGTGAGCTGTGAGGTTGTACTTGGTGGGAAAGCCATTTTTCAACAAAACTGATGACTCATAGCAGAAGAAAAATGCCACGCTTCCAATTGTGTACAAATGTCAGTTTTTGTCTTTTCTCTCTTTCAGATAAAGAATTTTTTTTTTTTTTAATTTTTTATGTTTGTTGTAAAAGAAAAGAAAAATAAAATAAAATAGATGAAGAATAGTTGAAAAACAATTAATAAAATAATTGAGAGAGATGAGAGAAATTACTTTTGTATTGAACTGAGAGATTAAATTGTGTATTGATATTTTGTAACCCGATATACTGTGATCAGATGAATATATATATATAGAGGAAATAGGGGGAAATAGCACCAAATTCCATTGGTTTTGTGGTAATATCACCAAGTTATTAAGTGTTATGGAAATAGCACCAAAGTATGTGATCTGCCAAAATTGCCACTCACTTATTCTTTCTTCCTCTCTCTCTCTCTCTCTCTCTCTCTCTCTCTCTCTCTTTCTTCCTCTCTCCTCTTTTTTTTTTCTTTTCAAAAACCTCCATTGATCCATCAATGGAGATCAAAATGGCCTCCGTCGAAACGAACTCCATCAAAACGGTCGACTCCCTTTGATGGAAATCAAAACGACCTCCATTATTAAAAAAATTCTGGAAACAAGTCTCGGGTATTTAGAAATAAGTCTCGGATATTTGGAAATAAGTCTCGGGTAGGTCACCCGAGACTTATTACAAGCTATTTCCAGCTACCCGAGACTTATTTCAGCTACCCGAGACTTATTGCAAAATAACCGAGTCTTATTTCCAGAATTTATTTTTATAACGGAGGTCGTTTCGAAGACCTCTAATGGAGTCGACCGTTTCGACGGAGGTCGTTTTGATCTCCATTGATGGATCAATGGAGGTTTTTGAAAAGAAAAGAGAGAGAGAGAGAGAGAGAGAGAGAGAGAGAGAGAGAGAGAGAGAGAGAGAGAGGATGAAAGAATAAGTGAGGGGCAATTTTGTCAGATCACATACTTTGGTGCTGTTTCTACAAAACTTATTAAGTTTGTGACTTTTCCATAAATGGCTTTAGAAAGAGTGCCATAAAAAAAATGCCTCTATATGTATATGTAGGCAAAGTGGGTGATCAATAGCAAGAGAGTGAGGCGGTGGGATTTAAGGGAAGATATTTGTGTGTATAACACAAGCGGTAAAAGCCACATATATTATAACGCTTCTCCTTGGATTTATACCACTTGTATTAATTTTCTAGGGAAAAATCCAATGGGCACTACAAAAAAAATGGTCTTTTCTGACGGCTAAATGCCGTCGGAAATACGCTTTTCCGACGGGAAAAGGCCGTCGGAGGCTGTCACAGATACGCTTGTCAGAAAAAACCATTTACCGATGAGCCGTCACAAATACTACCATTTCCGTCGGCTATGGCTGTCGGAAAAGATAAAAATGTCGTCGGTAATAGTAATTAAGGGTGGTCAAAATTACTTGCATTTCCGACGGCTTTACCACTATTTCCGACGGTTTATTGCCGTCGGAAATAGTCTACTTATAAAAATAAAAAAAATAGTGCGACTCTACTTGACAGGCGCCACATCACCCAGCAATGTTAAATCCATGAAACTCATGGGGTTCGAACCCTTGACTTGAATGACAATAAGGGTTACCCTTACCATTTTGCTATAACTTTATATCTGATATGTTTTGCATACTATTTATATATAAGCTATTGATATTTTTGTATAATATCTAATTAAATATATTTTTTTTATACTATTTAAATATAACTATTGAGATATTGTTTTTTAAAATAATATTTTATTGAAATTATTAGAGTTTGTTTTAAAAAATCTGATATAGTGTCATTAAACATAACTAAAAATAACTAAATGTTCTTGTGATTACTAATAATTTAACTATATTTTATATTTAGTTAATTTAGTAAGATGTTTCCATAAAGCAATACGAATTAAATTTTAGCATTTCCGATGATACTTTTTATGTTGTTAGAAAAGTGAGTAATATTGACGGCTTATTTGACTATTTTTGAAGGCCCAAAAGCAGTCGGAAATGCAGTACTGTTATTTATTTATTTATTTTTATTTCCGACGGCACAAAAAGTCCCACAAGTCATCGGCATAACTCGGCAACTTGACACAACCCAAATCAATCTTGTAGATGTCATGTACGAGGGCGTCGTAATGTTCCTTGACATCCCTACGTAACTTTCTAGACAGTTGACTGGCTATATTTTGCCATTGGGCAATTTCTCAAAATAAAATTGCTTATAATAAGAGGGAGTTCCTAAAGAATGATGTCAATATCTCACAAATCCCTGCATCATAACCCTGACAAATGTTTTGTGTATTTCTGTTGCATCAAAGTGTTCACTCCTGATTTTTGCACATATATGTCATTGTCCAGATAGCAATTTAAGGAAAATCAGGTGTATTAAATGCTTACTACGAAATAGAGTTTATATAATTATTTTATCTAACTTTTTATTTTTCAAGAAAAAATAAATCATGAAATTTTTATTTATACAAATTATTTGAAGAAACTTTATATAAAAATATGTTTTTGACACTTAAAAAAAAAATTTAATCTTTTCCTAAAAAAAAAAAAATTAATCTTTTCCGACGGCATTCAGCCGTCGGAAAAGACCATTTACCGTCGGAAATGTGACTATTTCCGACAGCAATTAGGCCGTCGGAAATGTTGGATTACTTTTTCCTCATTTCCAACGGAACAAAGACTATTTCCGACGGCACTTTTTATGCCGTCGGAAATGGGAACAACATTGACAGCACAAAGACTATTTCCGACGGTCATTTGGCCGTCGGAAATGTCGTATCAGATTTTTACTCATTTCTGACGGCACTGAAATGGCCGTCGGAAAAGGTACTATTACCGACGGCAATTAGCGCCGTCGAAAATAGTTCGTCACTGATAGGCCCTTTTTTTGTAGTGGGGACAAAAACTTTCGTAGCAATATATACAATTATCTTATGGATCTTGTGATGCTGGACGTTCTTAAAAATATCTCATTAAAAACCTAGTCAGGAAGATCTAGTGAGACAAAACCTGAATGAAGGAAAAAAGAGTATAGTGCACATATGTCCGTTCTGAACTTTGCTCCCCCTGATTGTCTCGTTAAAAATCTTGTCAGGAAAACCCAGTGGAACAAAACCCGATAGAAGGGAAAAATAGTACAATGCAAATATGTCAATAGTTAATGTTTTCTTTAAGACATTTCTCACATTTATATTTTGTTAGGAAAAACCTAGTGGGATAAAAACCTAAGTAAATATATTCATTAATCTGTCGGATCAAAGTAATATTTATGATGATTTTATGGATCAAGATAAAATATATACAATGATTAGCAAGATCAAAGTAATATTTACAATGATCTTTTTGATCAAGACTACATATATACGATAATCAACTGGATTAATTTAATATTTATGATGATTTTCATGAATCAAAAGATTTTTGGGTGTGCTTAGAGAATTGTTTTATTAAAACATTATCAAGAAAACTCAATGGGACAAAAACCTGATTGGAAGGAAAAAGAGTACAATGCACATATGCTCCAATATAATTAATGTACTTCATTTGATATGCTCCCACAGATGGGACGCTCCCCTTGATAAAAGTTCTTTTAAAGAAATCTTCTAGATTGCTAAACTGGGGTATACAGATGTTTATTTCATGAAATAAAATAACATCATAAATGATTGGAGGGAGTATAAGCAAATAATTGCTTTATGGAGTAATATATATATGGAATATTTTCATAATCTTTTCAACATATTCTGATTGATGGACAAACATTCTATTTGATCTATACTCGGCCTCAGGTCGAGACAATATTTCCTTTCCCATGTCTTTCATTTTTAAACTCATTTACCAAAAATTCAAGAGTTTTCAAGAGCTCCCCAGGAGCTTCAATTAAAATCATATGATCAACATATGTTGTGAATATAGTAAATTCGGATTCTGATTTCTTTGCGAAGACACTTGAGTATATAATGTAATTATTATATCCTTATTTTATCAGATATTTACTGGGACGATTATACCACATCCGACCAGATTATTTTTAATCCATATAAGGATTTTTGTATGTTCATCAAATACAGATTACGAGATCTCGATTTACATGCTTCTAGCATTTTAAATCCTTCCGGGATTATAAATATTTGCATTGAGTGAATCATATAGATAAATGATTACTACGTCTAGATGATGTATTTCAAGCATTGTAAAGGTAGTCAAATTTATCAAAAATTCAAAACGTAATTGTATTCGTCACTATTGAATACCAAGTTTCTATGAGAAGCCTTGTACTACGAGTTGTGTCTCATATCTCACGATCTCGTTTTTCTCATTACGTTTTCCATATAAAGACCCATTAGTATCAACTAGTTTGACATCTCCAGGTGTTTGGAGTACTAAATACTTTATGTTTGGCATATGATGTCAATTATTCTTGAATTGCTTCTTTTCACTCAGGCCAATCATGCCTTTTATATACAATCATTGATATTATGAATATCATAATTATCATTTATAATTTTGTAAGGATTCCCATTCCTTGATTGACTTATTTTGTAGACAAACCACAATTGGGGTTTTTGTAAGGGTAGATTAGGCTCTCAAGACCTCAAGAGAAGAAACACCGAAGGTATATTTCTTGTGCTTGCTTTACTTTGAAGAGATGTAGTTGCACACACACACAACACTTGCATAATTCTTACTTGTATGTTGTGTTTGCAGTTTATGTGCATCATTGGGTATTTAAATCTCTCTTCTTGCATCTTGTGATTATAATGGCATATCTAGTTAGGCTTAGGATGCATTTCTTTTGACCCTTGCACTTTTGTTTGTGTGCTTAAGGGAGTGTGTGCGCTGGTCGTGCGCTGGTCGTCACCAGCGCAACTAGTCCAGTGGACTGCCGCTGGTCGTGCGCTGGTCTGCACCGGCGCACTCCTCCAGCGCAACTCCTCCAGTAGGTTGTCGCTGTTGGTGCGCTGGTCTTCACCAGCGCAAGCACCACCAGCGCATCTCGTCCAGAATGTTGCCGCTGGTCTTGCGCCCTTGCCAGTTAAAGGGCGTGCGCTGGTGAGTTGCGCTGGTCGTCCAGCGCATAACCAGCGCAGCTGACGGGAATCTGAAGCGTTTTTTTCAAAACGACGCCACTTTGTACTGATCTCCTATATATATGTGGCTTTCTTCCTTAGGTCGTTTTTGATGAGTTCAAAAGCCATATTTACTAAGCATACTTTTCTTCAAGAGAAATTCCACCAAGAACTCATTTTTATTCACTCAAACATCATTCCATAAGCATCAATCTTCATCTAGCATCCTTCTTGAGCATCTAGATAGCTTATTTCATGGATTCTTCAACATACTTTGCTTGGTAAGGTTTTCACTTGTATCTTACATATTTTGTGTCTTTCTTTCCAAGCTATCTCTTTTATTACTTGTATATCATGGATTTATCTTTTAAATGCAAGTTAGAGATTAGTATGTTGAATGTTTGAGAGTTGTATTGTGATAGCTTCTAGGTTTTTTATAAATCTTGTGTTGCTAAGCTTTTTGACATGTCACTTAGTTTTTGATATCTAGGATTGTTTTTCTTGACATATCATCATCCTAGGTAAGCATATAGAGTTGCCTTGCTCTTGTTGCATTTTTGAGTATTTCATATATTCACATAGGTTGTAACTCTCTTCATTGAGAAGTAAGTCTTGTGTAGCTTCCGGGATTAGGTTGCATAAATCACAAGCAATTGGACTAGGTTCGCTTATACCGGGATTAGGTAGGTGTGTGATTACTTCCGGGATTAGGTTGTAATTGGTTTACACATTTAGTGGATTCGAGGTTCGAGTGTGGCTTACTTACTAGCCCGTGGTTTTTCCCGTGAGGGTTTCCACGTAAATATCTTGTGTCATTTATATTTCCGCACTTTTACACTTGATATTTTATATTGTCTAGTTTGAGACATTTTCGTAATATTGACTTGTATGCGAAAATTGGGTAAAATTGTTTAAAATCTATTCACCCCCCCTCTAGATAATATATTTCACACCAAGTATTAGTTTCAAATTTCAGTAGCGCTACTGTATATAAAAATACATCATCAATGATTATTTCTTTATGATTCCACATTTCTCTTATATAATTTACATAAATTTTCTCAATTTCAATATACTTAAATCTCTATTGAGATTTCTTCCATTTCAATGGATTTAGTTACTTTATAGAAATTTTCTTAATTTCAATATAGTTGTATCTCTGTTGAGATTTCTTTCATTTCAATGGATTTAATCACTATATGGACTTTATAGAAATTTTTGTTAATTTCAATATAGTTGTATCTCTGTTGAGATTTCTTTCCATTTCAATGAATTTAGTCATTTCATAGACTTGTATAGAAATGTTCTCAATTTCAATATACTTGTATCTTTGTTGAGATTTATTCCATTTCAATGAATTTAGTCATTTTATAGACTTCTGTCTCCTTAGATATATCAGACTCTTATAGAATTGATTTAGAGAAAGTGGATTTATTTATAACTCGAGTTTTGTTTACATTAGGATCCTGATAGCAATACCTTTTAAAAAGGTTCATAAGCTTATGATATGCATCAAATGATTTATTTGTTGTCATTTACTTTGATCATTCTTTAAGAACAATCACCCGAGGTTTATGAGATGGCAACTTATAAAATCCTATTAACTTTAATATATCAAATAACAAATTAATAATTATCTGATGATAAATTATCTTTCATATTTGAGTGATACAAAGATTGAAATAAGACACATTTATATATAGAGAACCGAACTGGTATCTCTATTTTGTATAAGAGTAACTTTCCATTTACTCTTTCTGGAGAAACTTTCCATTTGGAAATTAATCAATATAATAATATACAGATTGTGTGTAATAATATAAACTCTCAGAAGTTTAAATGATCTAATAGAAGATTAATCAAAATCAATATTAATCTCATAATGATATAGAATTCTTATCTTAGATCATGCCAGAGATGAAATACGGAGATATACTACACAATCAAATATCTTTAAAATGTGAGCAAGTCAATGACCAATTACAAGTTGTAATGGTAAATAATGATGATAAGTAGTGAGACATAGATGAATGCATCAACATGTAATAAAGAATGTCCCATATAAAAATTGGTAACTGTATTGGAATAATAAAGTTCTCGAAATTACCTGGAGACGTTTGATAAGCGATTCCACTGATCCATTCTAATTATGAGCACATGCGAAAAACTGGATGTTGAACGTCGATCTCAACTGGAGACGTTTGATAATACACAAACATGTGACCATCACGTAGATGCATCAATCAGTACCATAAAATAATGAAAGGGTTCTTTTGGTGGATGAATATGTCCATATATATCCTTTTGAATGATAGGGATTCAAAACCAATTTTAGAATGAGATGGTTTATTTGGTGGATAAATATATCCACATACATCCCTTTTCTGATCAGCAATATAATCTAGATGATAAAGAACGTAGCTTTTCTATAATCAGCTTCTAGCCTGAATCACGCACAGATATTCAACATTCTTATTATTCATGGTCTCAATATGACATTAATAAAGTTATATGTCTTTGATCTAAATAGATTTCTTTATGTTATGCTTAAATGATATAAAGTATCATTGATACACAATTAAATACCATATGGTAATAAGATTATGGCTCTTCTAGAGCCTTTAATCATATCCATCAAATCTGATGGATCCGCTAGATTTGATATGGTATTAACTTTAAATGCCCTTTAACTAAGCATATTTCTTTATGTTGTTCTTTGAATAATATCAAGTATCATTGATACATAATTGAGTATTGTTTGATAACAACATCGTGGCTCTTCCAGAGCTTTCTATCAAATCCATTGGACCTGATACATAATTTAGTATTATTTGATAACAATATCATGGCTCTTCTAGAGCTTTCTATCAGATCCGTTGGACCTAATATATTAATAAAATTTGCTCTCAGCAAAGTCGAATTCATAAAATATTTTTGACTCCACAGAATTATGAGTCGTTGCACTCTCAGCCTAACATATATTTTTCTTTGTAGAAATTTTGTAGACATTATGTGCCATTTTATATCTCATCTGAAATGATAATAATTCCCCCTCCTTTTTTTTTTTTTTATTATATATATATAAAGAGAAATTACAAAACTGCCCCTAATTTTATAAAATTACGGAAAAGGACCTCTTTATTAATTATAAATCAGCCCCAAAACTCTTTGAAAATTGGAAACTGAACCAATAAGTTTTGGTAATTATAAATTGATCCAAAATTTTGTCAAAATTACAAAATGGCCGAAAATAATTGCAAAACAGTACATCAAGAATATTGAAATCTCCAAAAGTGGTCCAGAGCAAAAAACAAGCTCTGTGACCGATCTGGACCAGATCATGGGCTGACCGATGGTCTCTGATCGTCACCGTAAAACACATTAGGCTGGTGCGAAAACCGACGAAGCCCATTGATGAGGTGGCGTTGACCCAAGGTGGCGATGGGTCTGGGTTGAAACCCACCAATCCAGAAACAAACCCAGATCGGGGTTTGGTGATACCAGATCAGGTGATTTGATTATCTAACACCCATCACATTCACATGTTCATCAAGTTCATCTACTGTCAAGTAGACTACTGATCTCAGAATCCTCCTCTTTTTTTTTTTCAGCAACTCTGAATTTTGCTCTCCAGGAGCATCAAACACGAATAAAATGGATAAAATATTACATCCAGTTTCATTATACGTTAGGATCTTAAATCCTTTTTTGTGATACTCACATCATCCTGTTAGATGTGTATGAAATGGATAAAATATTATTGCCAATTTCATTATACATTAGGATCTTAAATCTCGTTTATAATACTCACAACATCCAGTTGGATGTGTAGATCCTTCTCTGAATATTACTCTTCGTGAGTATCAAGTATGTATGAAATTGATAAAATATTATTTCCAATTTCATTAAACATTACGATCTTAAATCATTTTTATGATACTCACAACATCCTGTTGAATATGTAAATCATTTTTCTCAAATGAATGATATGTAAACATATCACTTTATATATATGAGATAAAATAAAATCATAGATTATAATGATTTTTCGAACTTCCGGTTCGACCATGAACTACAAGTTCATATATAAAATCCAGAAAACTTCAGATTTTGATTGGATTTGAAACCCTAGGTTCCAAATAATGAAGTATGTCATTCATGAATATAACACTGGATCCAGAATTCCAAGTTCTCAACTGTTTTCAATACCATGCCGTATGGCATTCATGAATATAACACTAGATCCAGAACTCTAGGTTCTCATCAGTTTTTAAAACTGTGCTGACTTAAATATCATAATTCCAAAAACTTTAAGTTCTGGTTAGTCGGTCTAGCCAATCTCATATATTGCGTATAAATAAATACTGATTTAAAAAAAAAAAAAAAACAATTTATCTGGAGACACAACATAAGTCAGTCCGGAGACACAACATAAGCCAATCCCGAGGCACAGCATAAGCCAGTCTCATATATTGCATATGTTCCGTAAATAAACAGTTCAAGAACGGTATATATGTTCCATAAATAAATAGTTCCAAAACGGTATATTTGTTGCATAAATAAACAGTTCAAGAACGGTATATATGTTCCATAAATAAATAGTTCCAGAACGGTATATATGTTTCGTAAATAAACAATTCCAGGAGGCTGAGATCACCTGTTATATGTATAATTTCGTTGACGGCATAAGCCATCTTGTATACAGAAATATATATATTTTGAATAAATCAATAAATTCAGAACTATATATATATATGTTCCGTTGACGGCATAAGCCATCTTGTATACGGAAATATATATATAGATCTAGAATATTGGGATGTAAGTAAATCACCCATCAGGGGATCCTTTTTACTTACATACACGAATATCGAGCCGTAAGTAAATCACTCACCTGGAGATACTTTTTACTTACATATGATCATGTTGATAACGTGTTGTAAAAGAAAAGAAGAATAAAATAGATGAAGAACAGTTAAAGAACAATTAATAAGATAATTGAGAGAGAGATGAGAGAAATTACTTTTGTATTGAATTGAGAGATTAAATTGTGTATTGATATTTTTGTAACCCGATTGACAGTGATCAGATGAATATATATATGGGCAAAGGTGGGTGCACAAGTGGGTGTACAAGTGGGTGATCAATAGCAAGAGAGTGAGGCGGTGGGATTTAAGGGAAGATATTTGTGTGTATAACACAAGTGGTAAAAGCCACATATATTATAACAATGTTATCATTTATTGTTATTGTAATTCTCATGAGATAGGATCCGAAATATATATATATTTATTCTTTGTTCTCTTAATTTTTAGAGGGATGTTATATATATAAATTTATTCTTTGTTCTCTTAATTTTAAAAGGGATGTTTTTGTTGTAAGAAATCGCACACACGTAAATTTAAATCACACACACGCAAATAATAAAAGCAATAAGAAGAAAAAGAAAACGATATGAGAAATTTTACGTGGTTCAGAAAAGCCTATATCCACGGAACGCACTGCCACTCAATCCACTATCAGAGTTTGATTACAATCTCTCTGTCTCCCTCTTTCAGTCTCTCTACAAGTTGCTCTCCATCTCTAGCAATTTCTCAACACACCCCTAAGCATAGGAAAACATTAGTATTTACATGAGAGTAAGGTAAGCCAAAATCTTAAAGGAATAGGTTTCTTTCCGCACAAGAAAGCCCCTCGCGCACAAAACACTCCAAACCCGCTGTCTGAGCCGCAATCTATAGCCCGCACCCTAGCTCGCGCTAAAACCTTCGGAATCCACTACTTAGTAAACCGCGGTGTGTGTGCCATGCTTTACGCCGCAAAAACTCTTTGGTATTGACCGTTGTGTGTTCCGCAGTTTGCACCTTCTTGTCTTGGCCGTGGTTTATCCTGTGTGACACCTCTATGAATGATCACCTCTGCACCGCGATTGGTTCCCCGCGGTCTTCTTCCTCTGATATCTTCAGGCTTCAAAATCCCAACAATCTCTCACTTGAATATTGAAACTCGAATAGACTTCTTCCTTCTTCATCGATGACTAGTGGACAATTACAGTGCACTCATCCTCCCTGTCTTCAACCTTGAAGACCCATTGAAGATGTGCAATCCGTAGTGATTGACTTGGTTAACATGTTAGCCGGATTCTTTCTCCATACAATCTTTACAAGATTCAACACCCCATCCTCGATTAACGACCAAATGAAATGGTAGCACAATGTAGGGAAAAATAACCATTTTGAAAATAAATATATTTGCGGAACTTTAAAATAAAAATTCAAAACATCACCAGATCGTATTATAAATGTAATGCAAATTGAATTAATTTAGAGATTACCTTTGTAGTTTAGTCTCCGTAAATCTTCCGCTTTTAGTACAAGACCGAATCACCTAGGAGTGCGGACTCCTTTTTCTTTGAACCATGGTGTAAATCCACCTACAAGACTTGCTAAAATGTTTATCGGACCACATACATCGGTATGTATGAGTCCTAGACATTCGGTGACCCTTGCTCCTTTTTGCCGTAAACGGTCTTCTGGACATTTTACATTCTAAACAAGATTCACATGTTGGAAGCTCTTGGATTTTTAACTTACTTAAAATTACATAGCTTACCAACCTTTTGATCCTATTTAGATTAATATGTCCTAATCTCAAGTGCCACAAGTAAGTTTCATCTTTAGATTATTTTATTATCTTTGAATTAGGTTTATTTTGTTCAGTGTTAAGTAGTGAGAAAGTTTTAGTTTGAATATGATAAAGACCATTCTCTTATGTACCTTTGTATAAGACTTTGTCATTTTTGCTAAAAATAACCTTTTATTAAAAAAAATCGAATAACGAAGTCTAATCAAGCTAGAAACAGAAATCAAATTTCTCCTAAACTTTGGTACATAATAAATATTTTAAAATCAAACTTCTAAAACTATCAAAATAAGGGACGATTTTCTCCCACTGCTTCTACCAACACTTGTGCTCCAGTGCCCAAGCGAAAACTAATTTCTTCATTACTTAGCTTTCTCGTTTCTCGGAACATCTGTAAGGAATTACAAACATGATTAGTGGCTCCAAAATCTACCAGAAAACATGTTTCAGGGTAATACAAATTACTTTTCTCCTTCTTGCTCGCTAAGTACTTGAGGCAATTTCTTTTCCAATTCCCCTTGATCCCACAATGGAAACACTTTCCTTTGTCTTTCCCATCCTTCTTGGTCAAGTTTTTGACAGGCCCAGGAATCTTATTCTTCTTTTGCTTCTTGCCTTTTCTTTTAGGATTGAGCTTAGCAGAAGACTTATATTCCTGCTTGTCAAAAGTGTGAACCTACTTATCCTTGTTCTTAAATGGAATCTTTTCAATGTTTTTCACATCTTGCATCAATCCTTGCAAGGTGTAATCCTTATTATTCAATTGATCGATCAATAGATTCCGATAGTGAATTCACGACCATGTAGATCTATGTTTCACCATCTATGTTAGAGCCATGGATCTCTATTGTGTTGAGATGTGCTATGACATTTGAAAGGAATGAATAAACGCTCGGTGTGTATGATAAATATATCTAGAAGGGGGTGGGGGGTGAATAGATTTTAAGCTTTATTACCCAATTTTCGCATGCAAGTCAATTTTACGAAAATACCCCTACTAGTCAAAAAGACAAACAAGTGTAATATAGTGCGGAATTTAAATAAAACTTGATGCGTACGTGGAAACCCAAGCACTGGGAAAAACCACGGGCTGTATAGTGCGCCACACTTGAACCTCGAAATCCACTAATTGAAATGGAGTTTACAACCTATGTAGACCTCGTCTAACACTCCGGTCAATAACCCCCCCACTTCTATCACGCAGGTCTTTAAAAGTGGCTCTAGTCCAATTGCTTGAGGCCTAAGCAATCTTAGCCTCAAGACTTAATTCTCAATGAAGAGATTATGCAACCTATGTGAATATATATGAATATTCAAATGACAAACAAGGCTAGAGAACCTTAGATGCTTATCTAGGATGATGATATAATCAATTAAATCAATCCTAGATATCAAGAGCCAAATGACATGTCAAATACCTTAGCTAATCAAGATTAAGCAAAAACCTAATTAGCTATCACAATACAACACTCAATCAATTTATCACAATTAATTCTCTATTCTTATATTTATCATATGATAAAAAACATACAAGTAAATTAAAAGAGAATAGCTTGATAGTAAAATACTAAAATAAGATGAAGTTAATCAAAATCTTACTAAGCAAATTGTGATGATGCAAACCCATCATGGATGCATTCTATATAGTCATAGAAGATGCAATATGAAATTTGATACAAAAAGGATTTGATTTGAGTGTTTAAAGGTGAGTTCTTGATTTGATTTTCTCTCAAATATCTCTTTTTTGAGTTTAGGGTTCTAAGGAGTAAAAGAACTTATTCAGATAATGAGAAAGTGAGATATTTATAGACATCAAGAACAGGGCATGTGAAAAGACAATTTTGCCCCTGAAACGCACCGATCGGCGGTTTCAATCGAAGGCCAGGCTGTCGATCACGACTGCCGAATTGAGCCCGTGAAGAATAGAGCATCAACGGCGGTTTCATTCGGTAGTTTCGCAACCGCTGATCCAACCGTCTAATCAAACCCGAGATATTAAATCGATCAGGTATGACTGGCGGTTTCGAACGGTGGTCATGACCGCCGATCTTGACCACAGAATTGCTCCAGACACTTCTGGATACAAACGGCGGTTTCATTCGGCGGCCAGCCACCGATCATAACCACTGATCACCAACAGAGGTGAAAACCAAGGAGAAGCCAAGGGCATTCTCCGTAGGCGGTCTTTGCGCAAAACCAAGTACATTCTAGTGCTTGCGCGGACGTTTCCGAACACTATCGGGAAACGAATTACTAAGCACATATACACACAACAAGATATCAATCAAAGTGCTAGTGTGT
This sequence comes from Acer yangbiense, assembly GCA_008009225.1. Taxonomy (NCBI): domain Eukaryota; kingdom Viridiplantae; phylum Streptophyta; class Magnoliopsida; order Sapindales; family Sapindaceae; genus Acer; species Acer yangbiense. Next base: position 23,416,292 of record CM017762.1, read on the forward strand.
AAAGTGACATGTGAAGAGTATGCACACAAATGCAAGTATACTAAGTGTGTGTGTGTGTGCATTCTAAGTCTCTTCAAAGAAAACCAAGCACTAGAGATTATACCTTTGTCGTGCTTGTCCCTTGAGGTCTTGGAAGGGCCTTCGAGCTTGAAGTTCAATCACCTAAACTACCCTTACACAATAAACCCTAACATGTGGTTTGTCCACGGAATAAGCCAATCAATATATGGGAATCCTTACAATCTCCCCCTTTGGCTATTTCGTGACAAAACCACAACTCACATTGATTCCTCACAACATAATAGAAACTACGGGTCTACAATGATTTTCTACTTTACAAAGAGATATATAAAAATAATCTTGAAGTCTTCAATCTCTTGTAGAATAATCAACCCCTGAAAGCAAAGTTTCTATACTTTCCAATACAAGTAAAATGGGAGATTAATCAAGTGAGAGCATAAACAAGCATTTGCATTCTAGAAATTTAAGTACAATAACAACATCATGCAATGTATGATGAATGCAATGCTCCCCTTCAAAGGGTTACTCCCCCTCAATGTTTTATCTCCCCAAAATGCACAATTGCTACCACAATTTGCAACTCCCCTTACCACCATTCTACTCCCCCTTTTTGTCATGATATAGGCAAAGGAATAGTCCCCAACCGGGTCACTTAGCAAAGAGAGATAGTAGCATACTATATACTTGTATAATCATATAATCCACTTTATGCAACTCAATCAATTGGAGAGAAATAAAGAGATTTATTTAAAATAAATGTGTGAATCAAAACATGCTTTGCATACAAGACATGTAGCATTCAAGTCCAAAATACAATGGTATTTGGCAAAGCAAATGACAAAGGTTTCTAATAAGAATTCAAACCAATTTCACCAATGTCATGAGAGAAGCAAGGATATAGAATTTTTATCGTTTTCAATATAAGAGCAACTATATCCAACTTTATAAGCGAAACATGGCATGAGCGACTTTGCACCCTATTTGATTTTTTCGGGAATGATACCCGTATGATAGTAGACATGTTCAACAAATAAAGAAAGAGAGACATTCGGATTTTAAAAACTTTCGAACGGATACAAGATCCTTTATTCATTAAGTCTCATAAGCTTTTTCACACAAGTTTTGCATTTTAGAATATGCAATCATCAATTCATGCTTTTTCATTTGACATTGGCATGTTATAAAAACTCATGTTTTTCAATTTTTAAGCATGTCATTAAGAATCATCATGTCATGGAGATAACTATAGGTCATTCAAATCATACTTCCTATGTAAATCTCCTAGTCCAAAAATGCATGTTTGAACATAAATATGACATGGATTGTAAACAAGCATGGTTCACACTTATTGAATTGAAAACATATATACATATGTGCAACCAAGCTTACTCAAGCAATAAACAAGGAAGCATAAGTTTTTTCAAATATTTGCATGCAACAAGTATGCATTAGCTCTCTTTTCTTGAGTTCCCCATATGGGGTCATCACCATCCTTCATAAATGAAGGTCATGAGGTCCTATAGACCTCCCAAGTCCATTTGACTTGGTTGAACCTATTTGAGACTTGTTAGTATCGTAGCAAGAGGGTTCATTTTTCTTTTTCCATATATATATGACATTTTTCTTCCTAGTGGTTAAAGGTTCAAGAGTTCTAGAAATAATAGGATCATGAACATGAATTTTTTCTTTCCTATTAACATGCATTCTAACTCTTGTCATTCTCTTTTCAATCATGCTTTTGACTCTACATAATTTAATGAAATGAAAGCAATTTGGTTTAATGTGACCATCAATACCACAAAAGTGACATGTAAGGATGAATTTAGAAATCATACCATGTCTTTGTGCATGCATAGGAGCCTTCCCATGTCTTTGTGGTTGAGTGGGTTCAAACCTCCTCTGTTGTTGAACCGGTCTAGTTTGGTTCCTTGGTTCATTTTGCATGATTGGCCTCTTTCCATTTAGAGTCATTTGATTAGGAATGTTGACTTGAGAGACTCTAATGCATTGAGCTTGAGGTTGTCTCCATGGAGCTTTCTTCACTTGTGCACTTCTTGAACATTGTCCTAGATCAATTTTCTTCCTAGGAGTGTGCACCGGCGAGGCTTCTATCTTGCCCAAACTCTTGACAAAGACGGTCTTGATTGGAGTAGAGATCTCCTTGCAATCTTCATACCCAATACCTCTCTTGTCACAAGGGTTCTTACCAACACCAAGTAAATGGTCAAGCTTCTTGGTGCTTGAAGTCATCCTAGTCAATGACTCTTTAGCTTCATCAAGCTCTCTCTTCAACCCTTCTTCATTCCTCTTAGACATAGCTAGCTCATCCCTTAGCTTGTCTTCAATCATCTTGGATGTTTCCACTTGCTTACTCAAGTGGTCATTGTGTGTTGAAAGCTCTAGATTTTCATCCTCTAAAATCTTCAACTTTCTATTGTTCTTCTTCAATGAACCTTCACACTTGACTATAAAGTCATGAACATCCATTTTCTCTACACTTCCATTTGTAGAGTTAGATGAGGAGTCATCTTCACTTGAGTTATCTTCTCCACTCTCCTTCTCACTTATGAAGTCATTTCCCTCATTAAGACCTTCACCTTGGTCTCTTGAGTTAATGAGAGCCATGTCCCAATGAGTAGCTACACCTATCACCTCTAGAGCTACTTCTTCATCTTTTTCTTCTATGGGATCATTAGTCAAGGCATTCTTACCAATAACTTTATCTTCTACACAAGTGGCCCCAAATGCCTTGTAGTCGATGGTAAGCTCATCATCACTTGATGACTTGTCTCCCTCTCCGGAGTCATCACTTTCACTCCAAGTGGCAGCCATCACTTTTGCCATCTTATTCTTCAAATTCCCACAATCGGGTGAGATATGTCCTATATCGCCACACTCATAGCATTAGACCCCTTTCTTTTCACTTTTCTCTTGCCTAGGCTCAAGACTTTTAAAGGGAGCCTTTTTCTTCAAGTCTTAGCCTTTGGATCCAAATCCTTTCTTCTCGAACTTGACAAATTTCTTGAATTTTCTAAACATCAAAGCCATGTCTTTGTCCGAGTCACCTTTTTCCTCCTTCTTAGCCTTGAAAGCTTTCAAAGCAATCCCTTTTTGCTTTTTAGGAGGTGAAATACTAAGAGCCTTCCTAGATTCATAGGCGAGGAGTCTTCCAATTACCTCGCTCGGCTTCATGTCTTTATAACCATAATTCTCTTCTAAAGCCATCACTTTTGCTTCAAACCTAGCGGGGAGAGACCTCATAATTTTCTGCTTGACTCTCCTATCCGAATAAGGATCACCGAGTTGATGGCTTTGATTGACAATATCCATCAACTTGACTTCAAAGTCATTGAAGCATTCGTCCTCCTCCATCTTAAGCAACTCAAATTACGTTTGAAGGACTTGAAGCTTGGAATCCTTGACAACATCGGTTCCTTCATATGCAACCTCTAGAATATCCCATGCCTCATTGGCTATCCTAGTGTTCTGAATCAGTTTGTACTGATTTTCATCCACTGCACATAGAAGAGCATGCCATGCCTTCATATTCCATTTTGAAGTCTCAAACTCTTTAGTGGACCACTGAGCCTTAGGCTTGAGTACTTCTTCTCCACCACCCGTGGGAGTCATCTTAGGAGCCACATACCCATCTTCAATTGCCATCCATGCCCTATCATGGATTTGACACAAGTATGCTTCCATCTTGCCTTTCCATGAGGCATAATTCACACCGGTGATGAGAGAAGGTCGTGTACTTGACGCACCCTCATGGTTGCCACCGTATCCACTCATTGTATATAATGAACGAATTCAAATGAATGCAAAATGTATGAATGAGCAAAAATCACACAAATGCAAAACACACCAAAAATGAGCTAGGATTACCTAAGTATATCTAAGAACCCGCTCTGATACCGATTGAAAGGAACGAATAAATACTCGGTGTGTATGATAAATATATCTAGAAGAGGGGGGTGAATAGATTTTAAGCTTTATTACCCAATTTTCGTATGCAAGTCAATTTTATGAAAATACCCCTACTAGTCAAAAAGACAAACAAGTGTAATATAGTGCGGAATTTAAATAAAACTTTATGTATACGTAGAAACCCAACCACTGGGAAAAACCACGGGCTGTATAGTGCGCCACACTCGAACCTCGAAATCCACTAATTGAAATGGAGTTTACAACCTATGTAGACCTCGTCTAACACTCCGGTCAATAACCCCCCCACTTCTACCACGCAGGCCGTTAAAAGTGGCTCTAATCCAATTGCTTGAGGCCTAAGCAATCTTAGCCTCAAGACTTAATTCTCAATGAAGAGATTATGCAACCTATGTGAATATGTATGAATATTCAAATGACAAACAAGGCTAGGGAACCTTAGATGCTTATCTAAGATGATGATATAATCAATTAAATCAATCCTAGATATCAAGAGCTAAATGACATGTCAAATAGCTTAGCTAATTAAGATTAAGCAAAAACCTAATTAGCTATCACAATACAACACTCAATCAATTTATCACAATTAATTATCTATTCTTGTATTTATCATATGATCAAAAACATACAAGTAAATTAAAAGAGAATAGCTTGATAGTAAAATACTAAAATAAGATGAAGTTAATCAAAATCTTACCAAGCAAATTGTGATGATGCAAACCCATGCATGGATGCATTCTATATAGTCATAGAAGATGCAATATGAAATTTGATGCAAAAAGGATTTGATTTGAGTGTTTAAAGGTGAGTTCTTGATTTGATTTTCTCTCAAATATCTCTCTTTTAAGTTTAGGGTTCTAAGGAGTAAAAGAACTTATTCAGATAATGAGAAAGTGAGATATTTATAGACATCAAGAACAGGGCATGTGAAAAGATAATTTTGCCCTTGAAACGCACTGATCAGCGGTTTCAATCGGCGGCCAGGCCGTCGATCACGATCGCCAAATTGAGCCAGTGAAGAACAGAGCATCAACGGCGGTTTCATTCGACGGTTTCGCAACCGCTGATCCAACCGCCGAATCAAACCCGAGATATTAAATCAATCAGGTATGAACGGCGATTTCGAACGGTGGTCATGACCGCCGATCTTGACTGCAGAATTACTCCAGACACTTCTAGATACAAACGGCTGTTTCATTCGGCGGCCAGGCCGCCGATCATAACCGCCGATCACCAACAGAGGTGAAAACCAAGGAGAAGCCAAGGGCATTCTCCGTGGGTAGTCTTTGCGTAAAACCAAGCACATTCTAGTGCATGCTCGGACGTTTCCGAACACTATCAGGAAATGAATTACTAAGCACATATACACACAACAAGATATCAATCAAAGTGCTAGTGTGTAAAGTGACATGTGAAGAGTATGCACACAAATGCAAGTATACTAAGTGTGTGTGTGCATTCTAAGTCTCTTCAAAGAAAACCAAGCACTAGAGATTATACCTTTGGCGTGCTTGTCCCTTAAGGTCTTGGAAGGGCCTTCGAGCTTGAAGTTCAATCATCTAAACTACCCTTACACAATAAACCCCAACATGTGGTTTGTCGACGAAATAAGCCGATCAATATATTGGAATCCTTACAACATTTATCATATGATCCTTAACGGCTTGTCTAGGTTTCTGTCAAAGATTCATAAAGGCCACTATAGCTTCTCTCTTAGCATTCCTAGACCTCACAGAAAACATCTCTCTAAGAGATGGCATAATTTCAACAGCAATACCAGTCCCTTCATGTTGCTGTTGCAACTCGTCGTTCATGGTAGCCAGAATATAGCACTTCGTCATTTCATTGTTTCTTTGCCACTTACTATATGCTTTCATCTCTACATCAGTAGAGTTTTCATTAGGAGTGGGAGGGCATTGAGTGTCTAACACCCAAGTTAGTTCATCAGCTTGTAGCACAATGTCAATCTCACGTTTCCATTGCATATAGTTGTTTCCATTTAAATAGTTATCTTTGAAGATGTTAAATAGGGATGACTTAGTCGTTTTTCTGAAAACAAATAAACTAAATATAAGCAAAAACATTCATGACTTTCTTTAGAATAATAAATTTATCTTGAATACATACCACAGTTAAAGATAATTATTATTCAATGGTGATCTAACTCAATAAACAACATGCATCCTAGGGGAGTACACGTTTTATTTATTAATTGAATATTTCATATATCCTTTTTATGAATGCTCATAGGTATCAATACATCCGGTAGTTCCCAGGAAATGGAGGTGGGACACAACGATCCACTTAAGAACCAAGTCTTTCCTTGTCAGAACTATCCAAAACACGTTTTCCAACTTTGCATTTATTAATTGGATTTGAAATCTTTTATTATTAATACATCTTGAATATCCAATATTCAATATTAATTATCACCGTCAATTTAGCCTTATGAATTTAATTAACAAGAACTCTAGGGAGGATATTAATAAATCCATATTGAATGTATAACCAAAAGTTTCGATCCTCAATTTTCTATCATGAGAATCATTTCCTAAGGGAATATAATTTTGATCAAGTCAATGTCTAGTCTATCGCTTTATGAGATTTCCTAAGATTCCATTCATATGATCTCCTAGGGGAGTATCAATGAAACATCTTATTTGATCAACTTTGGAGGCCACATGTATCTTATACCTTCTCCCACTCAATTTTTGTCATTGTGAATTTACACTCAAATGATTTACCAAGTTTTCTAGATGCCTTTAGAAACCTAAACCATTAGATGCATGTCATGGCATAAAAGAGATATGAGTGGCACTCACTATTCTATATGACATGTTATTTTACGTATAGCATTCATATAATCATCCAAATAGATAAAATCTTATCTATGGTCATCCCTAAAAAAAGATTACAAAGATTACAAAAACTTGAATTTTCATGTCTTCGATCGTCTTGAACTTGTATTCACATACTCCCAGAATAATTAATAATTCAATCTAATCCACAACTCTTGTGAATTAATGAATTATATAAAAGGAAAATTTAATTAGTTAATCAACAACTCTTGTTAATTAAAACTTGTTGGAGAAAAATCATTATCATAATAGGTTTTCAACTATTCCACAACTTTTGTGTAATTAGGAATCTCAATTTATATATATATATATATATATCTATTTTCAAACTAGATTTCAACCAAATTCACAATTCTTGTGAGTTCAGGAAATAAATTACTTGAAAATTAAGAAAAAAAAAATTCTTTATTTAAGGAATCAGACTCCCATAAATAGTTGGAAATCACCTAACAAGTCTTTCTTAAACAATTATTCCTGAAATGAAAACTTCCCCAACAAGAAAGCCAACTCCCCACATGTTTTCCCATGTCTTCTAGGAGTTCCACGTGGCGCCTAAAATCGCCCCGAAACCATGCCACGTGCGCCCTCACACACTCCAACACCTTTGGCACGCAGCAACACGCAAGTGATGCATAACAATCTTCCGGCGGTTTATACGGACACTTCCACGACCGGATTCATTCATTGTTTTCACCATTGGATTCGTCTCATACTCTTCTTCGATTACATCAATAATACATAAGCTTGATGAAAAAAAAAAAAAAAAAACTCAAATCTATCAAGATGGAAACATGGCAATGATTAGGGGTGGGCGCGGTTCGGTTCGGTTCGGTTTTGGCCAAAACCATATTGAACCGTTATATTTTCGGTTTTTGAAAACTTGAATCGGTTTAAACCGTATTGGATCATGAAATCGAATTGAACCAAACACCTTTATCTCGGTTCGGTTCGGTTCGGTTCAATTCGGTTTTGGGCCTATTGGGCTTGTTGGGCTTTGAGGTTTTTTTTATATAATTTTTCATTTTTTGTATCCTTTAACAACTATTTTGTATTTGGACCTTTGGATAATTGATTTTGGACTGTTTTTTTTAACAATCCCTTACATTCAAAACACATCTAAATAGACCCCATTAATCAAATTTAATCCAAATCAATCACCATTATATATATATATATATATATATATATATACCTTCTGTCCTACTCAATAGTTACCACCATTCTAGATAGGGTCTGATAGGAAAACTAGAAAAGTAAAATTAGGCATTTTTATTTTATTTTTTATTTAAAGTTCGGTTCGTCGGTTCGGTTCGGTTCGGTTTTGGAAGGTCCAAAACCGAAACCGACCCATATTCAATGTGGTTCATTCGGTTCGAACCGAATTGAACCGAATTGACCATGTGAACCGAACCAAACACCATATTTCGACTCGGTTCGGTTCGGTTCGGTTCGGTTCAATGAACCGTGCCCACCCCTAGCAATGATAGGCCACCATTCTTATTACAATTGATAGTGGAAAATTACACATAAAACTCTAGACTAGACCTGGCACGGCTCCGGTTCCGGTTCGGTTTCGGTTTCGGTTTCGGTTTCGGTTTCGGTTTCAATTTCGGTTCCGAACCGACGGTTCCGGTTTCGATTCAGGTTCCGAACCGACGGTTCCGATTCCGAACCAATGGTTCCGATTCTAAGGTTTGGTGGAACCAGAATCGGAACCGATTTATACCGGTTCTGGTTCCGGCTTATACCGATTCTGGTTCCGGCCAAACCGGCGGTTTTGAACCTTTTTTCCTTTTTTTTTTTTTTTTTTTTTTTGGTTATAAATTTATTTATTAATAGTAAAACTCAATCTGTCAAGTGTCAACCATCCATCCAAGTATCCAACCTAGATCAGTTCAAGAAGAAGAAGAAAAAAAAATCAAAATCAGATGTTGTCATGGTGGTGATGCCGTGATGATGGTGGATCGAAGAGATTTGGGGTGGATCGAAGAAGAAGAGGAGGAGATCGATCGAAGAGAAGAGGAGTAGGAGATAGAAGAAAAAGAAGGAGGAGGAGAAGAGAAGGAGATCGAAGTGGAAAAAAAGAAGAAGAAGAAGAAGAAGAAGAAGAAGAAGAAGAAGAAGAAGAAGAAGAAGAAGAGGAAAGAAGAAGAAGTCTGACGGCTGTGGCTGTGTGTGAGTAGGTAGAAGGAGTTAGGTTAGGTTTGGTATTTATATTAAAAAAATTAAAAATTAAAAAAAAAATATTTGGAACCGCCGGTTCCATTTCGGTTCGAACCGCCTGGTTCTGAAAACCTTGGAACCGGAACCGGAACCGGAAATTCGGTTCCGGTTCCGGTTCCCGTTCTGATTCCGATTTTGGTTTTTTCTGTTCCACGGTTCGAACCGGAACCGTGCCAGGTCTACTCTAGACCATAGATAAGATCCAAATTGAAATAATAATTACTCTCATGCTGAACATATAGATTAATTATCACATAGATAGAATAAACCCTAGAGTGCCATCTCTTCTAACATAACATGCTTATCAAAGAAATTTAAAGATTTGTAGGAAGATTAAATTCAAGATGCAGTAGTTTAGAATATAACAACCTGGCTCTGATACGAATTGTAGGGAAAAATAACCGTTTTGAAAATAAATGTATTCGTGAAACTTAAAAAAAAAAAAAATCAAAACATCGCCGGATCGTATTCTAAACGTAATACAAATTGAATTAATTTAGAGATTACCTTAATTAATTGAATTAATTAAACGTAATACAATATATTTGGCCCAAGTACCAATTAACTCTTAATTAATTGAGCCCAAATATATTAATTTCAGTTTAGTCCACTAAAAAACTGAAATTGCACTCTTGAATTAAAATAAAATATATTAAATATTTTTACCATAAGCAATTGTGTGAAATATGTATCCTCATGGAAAATACAAATAATTGAAATGCCTTTTGACCATTGCATTATTAATTATTTTATTCCTTAGGACCATCCTTAATTATGTTTAATGGATAATTTTGATTTATCATAAATCATGATTCAATAACTCCTTATTGAATACTTGGTATTATCCAAGTCCTCGTAAGACCCATAAGGTGATATTTACTCTTATTTGATTATAAGAGTCATGATATTCAAATCTATAAATATATGTCTGCTATGATATATAAATCAACAACATTAAACTATCAGGATTAAACCGTTATTTTGTGGACTTACCCATTGATAGCTCAAACATTACAACTCATAATACATTTGGTACATTATTTATCTCAAGATTAAGATAAATATTCCAATTGCTCTATTGTGAATGTATTATTCTATTAATGGTAAAATCAAAATATACTATTCACTTGATCCATTCAATACATCATATGTACTAGGTCTTTTATTCAAAGTCTTTCACTTGGTGATTCTAGAGTCATCACTTTCCAATTGAAAATAAAAGACCCACAACTTTAATCAAGATAAGGTGGCTAGCATATATCTTAAGTTTGTAAACATTTTTAAACTAAATAAATAATTATGTCTACCTCATTTAAACTTCTTTATGTGAATAATTCTTTATGTTTCTTTTAGTCTTGGATTCTTAGAATATTTTTCTTTTGACATATATAATAAACGATTTATACATGCTACATAATTTATTTGTAAACAAAAGAATTTTACTGATATCAAATGATTTGTTACAAAAAAACTCTTGCTTTATGGCATACTTCCTAACACGCAGATCTATGTGCTTGGTCCTAAAATAGAACGCCGAATTCTTAGCCAAGTTTATTGCACTCTGACTGTCACCGTACAACTCATTCATCACATTCCTGAATCCCAATTCTGCTAACAACTCCTGTAACCAAATCAGCTCCTTGCTAGCTTCTGTCACAGCCACATACTCCACTTCAGTTATAGATATCGTCACTATCTTTTGTAATTGAGAAACCCAAATTATAGCGGTATTATCCATCATGAACACATATCCTATGGTGCTCCTCATGTGATCCACCTCTCTAGCAAAATCGGAATCCACATAATCTTCCAGCTGGAGCTCATCTCTTCTGAAGGTTAGACACCTCTCCATCGTAGCTCCCAGATACCTTAGGATCCACTCCATTACTTCCCAGTGTTGCTTTCCTGGATTAGACATGCATCTGCTCACAAGTCCTATTACATGAGCAATATCTGATCTTGTGCAAACCATGGCATATATTATGCTTCCAATGGTTGAGGCAGATGGTACTCTAGCCATGAAGTTGTTCTTCTCATCCGTCTCTAGACTCTGTTCATTGGAAAACCTGAAGTGACGAGCTAACGGTGTTATAACTGGCTTCGCATCACCCATGTTGAACCTCTGTAACACCTTGCGAACGTACTCTACTTGAGATAGCTGCAAAGTGCCCTTCTGTTCGTCTCTACTAATCCTCATTCCAAATATCTACTTTGCTGCACCCAAATCCTTTATCTCAAATTCGCTAGATATCTGCTTTTTCAAGTTGTTAATCTCTTTCAAATCTGCTCCTGCCACTAACATATCATCAACATAAAGTAACAGAATGATGAAACTTGACTTTACCTTCTTGAAGTAATAGCAATGGTCAACATTGCATCTGAAGTACCCATTTTGTTGCATAAACCCATTGAACTTCTTGTACCATTTTTAGGGAGCATGTTTCAAACAATACATGTTCTTCGTCAATCTGCAAACCAACTACTCATTGCCCTCTATTGCAAACCCCTCTAGTTGTTGCATGTATATCTAATCCTCCAGATCACTGTGAAAAAATGCAGTATTTACATCTAAATTGCTCGAGATATAACCATTTTGTTGTGACAATGCTTAACACTAATCGGATCATTGTTAGTTTAACAACAGGAGAAAAAATGTCAGTGTAGTCAATACATTCCTTTTGCTGAAAGCCTTTGACCACCAATCTCGCCTTATTTCTCTTGGAACCATCATGCTTCTCTTTGATTCGAAACACCCATTTATCTATAGGGTTTTCTTTCCCTCAAGTAACTCAGTTAACTCCCAAGTCTAATTGGATACAAGCAACTTTATCTTATCCTTCATCACAAGCTCTCATTTGCTCGCATCTTCACTATGACATGCCTCATCATAGCACTTAGGTTTTCTAGCATCGGTCAGCAACAAGTATTGTAAGTACCTTCTATTCGGTACATGTGGGCAAGTGGTTCTTCATAATATACTTTAGGCCTTTGGGGATCTTATCAAAGCATTCCCAAATGATGGATTTAGTACTCTCTAACCGATCGAACTTTGTCATACTAAAACTTCATCATGTGGTATAGGTTCTTCAACCTAGGGCTGGACACCTTGCTCTTCAACTTTATGATTACCACGTTCCACGATCCTACCACCCGATACATCCTCTAACCCAAAGTAGTCTAACTCTCACTGCTTGGATGTTTATGTGTTTCTGTCCTTGTACATGACCTTCTGGTTGAAGACAACATCTCTGCTTCTGATCATCTTACGGTTTTGATTGACCCAAAGTTTATATCCAAACTCGTCTTCACCATAACCAACTAAGGTGCCCTTCACTGATTTAGTGTCCAACTTGCTCCTTGCATGATCACTTACATGTACATAAGAGACACACCTAAACACTTTTAAATGAGAAAGTTTTACCTCTTTCTCAATCTAGATCTCATATGCATATCGAGGTTCAAAGGCTCTGATAGTCCTCTGTTGATCAAATACGCTGCTATATTGACTGCCTCTACCCAAAACTGCTTCGGCAACCCTGAGTGTAGTCGCATACTTCTAGCTATCTCAATCAATGTCAATATCCCCGGCACTATCCTTATGAGCTTTATTCCTCTTTAGTAGCAAAACTTCTTAAACTCATTGTCTTCATACTTACCTCCATTGTCCGAACGCAGCTTCTTGATCTTCAATCCAGTCTCAATCTCGACCCTAGCTTTCCACCTCCTAAAAGCTTTAAACACCTTAGACTTGTGCTTTAGTAAGTAAACCCAAATATTCCTTGAGTGGTCGTCGATGAACATGACAAAGTATTTTTTTTTTTACCTCCAATCGATGAGATTGAAGCTGGAATTGCCAATACTCTTCTGGTCTTCTTGAAACTCAATCACTTCTGCTTCCTGAGAATTAAACTCTCACAGAAATCTACTTTAACTTATTTTAACCATAGCAATTTCCCTCTCAAAAGCAGACATTTCAGCCCCTGACTACTCATGTGCCCAAGCCTCTAGTTCTAAGGATTATGATCTTTTCTACCCTTCGACACTACAGTTGAACCATACTCATCGATAGTTGTGTAAAGAGATCTGTGTTTAGTTCCCCAGGCGATTGTCATAGCTCCCTTCGATATCTTCCACTTATCATATGTGAAAGTCGTCACATACCCATCTGACGCAGGGCCATATAGAGATCAAATTCTTCCTCAAGTCCAGTACGTGCCTCACATTGTCAAGCTTCCAAATTCACCCATCAGCTGAATCTTCACATCCCCATTCACGGTAATGTCGCATGCTTGATTGTCACCAATATACACCTTACCCAAATTTCTAGAGGTGTAGCATAGAATGAAGCCCTTGAGTCTAACACCTAAGACTCTGTCTTGCTTTCCAATGAGCAGATATGGTAATTGTCTGACTCCTCTGAAACACAGTTTGCACTGCTCTTTCCATTGTCTTTCTTTCCTGACTTAGGGGTCGTTTGTTTTTTTATCTGAAGACTAAACAGTCCTGAATTTTTCTAAAGACTGAATAGGGACTAAAATCTAAACTTGAATGACATGTTTGTTTGTTTTTTTTTTCCTTACATCTAAATGTATTGTCAACATGTTTATTTTTTAAAAGTAAAATTGTCTAAAAATAAGTAATTTTACATTTATACCCATGTTAAACAATTATACATATAATATGGAATAAAAACAATCCAAAAATAATAATTATATATGAACACATATGATCATGATCTTCTTCTTCGATTACAAACAAACTTCATTTTTACTAAGAAAAGAAAAGGGTTTTTTTTTTTTTTTTCAGAAAATAAAAGCGGTCTCACAAAACACTCTAAAAAAATAATATATAAATACATCACCCTAATATCATAATAAAGTATTGATATTAAACACCAATATGATAAGTGATTAGGGTTCTTTTTTTATTTTTAAAGCTATTTAAAATAAGCAATATATTAAAATAAAGATTTCTATACCATATATAAATATATAATTATCATGAAATTGAAAATATATTATATATGGGGGATAGTATCGGAAGAAAAGATTTTGGATTGCATTTAATGCAATTCAGTGATTTGCAATTAAGTGAAAAGTCAGGATTTTTTACTTTTTATTTTAAGTTGTTATTTGGTATTTTTAAGTTGTTTGACCACTTAAAAAAAATAAAAAATAAAAAAAACAAAAAAACAACTTAATAATTATGATTCAGACTCATTAAGTTTTAAGTGGAAAAAACAAATGACCCCATACAATCACTCAAGTAGTTGCCTATCTTGCCACAATTCCAGCACTCGATATATTTCTTGCTTCTCTGTTGATTACCTAAATTATTGCCCTAATGGCCCCTAGACTTGGATTTACCCCTTGACTTTGATCTATCCCGTCGATTCCTGTTTCGATTTCTGCCTATGGTTTCTCTACCTTCTATATTTAGTTTTGAAGATGATGCCCATGATCCTATTTCATGCATCATGATTTTTTCGGCCATGATCAAGTTCATAAGTTGCTAGAAGTTTATCTTTTCTTTTCTGAAAGAATTGGTGATAGATTGACATGTCGTCGACCAATTCTCTAGCATCTGGGTAAGTAATATGCTGCCTAAGAACTCCTCATCAAATACCATGGACACTAAGCTTAACCTATCTTTAACTTCCTTGAACAGGTTCAGGTGATCCTTGAAACTTTGATTTTTTGACATCTTTATATTTACCAGCTTCTTGATTAGATGGACCTTCCTTGCTGTAGAAGGCTGCTCGTATAGGGTCGATAAGGTCTTTATAAGATCTGTCGTTGTCTCTTTATCTTTAACGTTGAAGGCAATTGATTTGTCAAACTAAGATGAATCATTCCAATTCTTTACAGTTTAGAAGTAACCATTCCTCGTTGGTCATGCCCATAGGCATCCACTTGGCCATCCAATCTGTGTCAGATACACTCTTCAGCTTCTCTACTATTGGCCAATACATGTCTTTCTAGTACAGATAGTCCTCCATTTGCATTCTCCAATAACTGAAATTGGTACCATCGAATTTCTCAATCCTATAAGAACTCTTCTCCGATCCCATCTTCACTCGACAAAAAATTGCTGGCCTCAAGAAACCCTAGATCTGCCTGACCTAGATTTTGATACCAGTTGTTGTAAGAAATGGCACAGACATAAATCTAAATCACACACGCATATAATAAAAAGCAGTAAGAAGAAAAAAAAATGACATGAAATTTTTTACGTGGTTCAGCAAAACCCTACGTCCACAGAGTACACCTGTACTCAATCCATTATTAGAGTTTGATTAAAATCTTCATGTTTCTCTACAAGTTGCTCTCTCTCTCTCTCTAGCAATTTATCCCATACCTCTAAGGATAGGGAAACATTAGTATTTATATGAGAGCACTAGGATAAGCCAAAACCCTAAAAGGAATAGGTTTCTTTCTGCACAAGAAAACCCCTCGTGCACAAAACACGCCAAAACCGCGGTCTGCAGCCCGCGATAAAACCTATGGAATCCATTGCCCAGTAAACTGCAGTGTGTGCACTGTGCTCTACGCTCCAAAAACTCTCTAGTATTGACCATCGTGTGTTTCACAGTTTACGCCTTCTTGTCTTGCCCGCGGTTTACCCTACGTGACACCTCTGTAATGACCAATCCCTGCACCGCGATTGGTGCCCTGCTATTTACCCCGTGGTTTTTTTCAGCTGGCAATCTTCAGGCTTCACAATACCAACAATTTTTAGTTAATCTTTACTATGATACTAAACAAATATGTTATTATCAAAAAAAATAAATGGAAACCACATCCCAATATATCTCATTCTAGAAATATTTCAAGTTCAAGTGGCTGCCAATACAAGTGGTATATATAAACCTAAGCAAGTTATATAGACGAGTGAAGTCGTAGGAAATCGCCTCACTTAAGCTTTGAGCTGGCCTTGCGGTTACTTGGAGCATATTTATAAAAACTTACCTTATTAATTTGTTATCACGTGGGATACAGTCATGTGATACAGTCACGTGAGATACAGTCATAACAAATTATTTCAACAGTTCAGGAAGCATTCCCAAGCATTCCTTGTAAAATCATCATAAATTCATGGTGTGGATATTACCACCCATAAATATGGTTTACACACTCATTTTTATAAGTATACATATATCTAAAATTTAAAATTTAAACATTACTATAAACACTCATTCTAAATGCCAATAGTGCCCTTACTGAAATGAATATATTTATTTTAATACATTTTATTTATAAACCCTCATAAATTATTAATACATTCAATTAAAAAATATATTATTTTTCTCAAAGCAAATAACAATATACATGATTTTTCTATAAATAAATAAAAATTAAATTGTAGTTGTAAGTGCTTTTTTTTTTTGTTTTTTGTTTTTTTTATATCACCAAAAGCATTTTTGACTCTATTTTGTAGTGTTTTACTGAAGGTTTTGTTTGCACAAAGCATTTTCTATAGAAGCACTTCCAAACCCACCTTAAATTTCTCAAAATATTGTATGGAAAAAAAAAAAAACTAACACTTGAATCCATTTTGCTGCAAAAAGATTTGTTGAAACCAAGGAAAAAGGCTGATGAAACGCCAGCATTTGATGGGATAATTGGAAAACCCAACAAGAGGAACTCTAGTAAACTTTGAAATAGAATTAGGGTTTATCATAATAATTATTTTTAATAAAGAGATATAGTTGAAGATATGATGAGTGTAATTAATGGATGTACATAGTATTTGGTTTATTTTTCATTAAAGGAAATTGCTCTTATTGGTAAATTTGTATTGAGATATTTTTTTTAATTAAAATTTTTAATAAAATATGGGTATACAAATCATATTTATGGGTAAAAATATCGGCACCCTAAATTCATTTACACTATGTTTGGTTTGAAGAAATTGGAGAGAAAGGAAAGGAAAGTAAATGATTTGGGGGATTTCTAATTTCTTGTTTGGATGTTTAAATGAGAGGGAAAGGAAAGGAAAGGAAATGGAGGGAAGTAGAAGGAAATGGGGGGAATAATTTCTTCCTATTTTACACACTTTGGTTTCCATCAACATTTGGGAGGAAAGGGAGAGAAAGGAATCCATCATTAATAATTTTTTCAAAATCCCAAAAATAACCCTATATATTGTTGGTGTTCATATTATTATAAGAATGGTATTTTCATAAATAAAATAAAATAACTATTATTTCTTTTCCCTTCCACCTATAACCATCTAAACAACAATCATTAAAACCACTATCCTCTCCTTTTATTTCCTTTCATTTCCATCAAACCAAACATATTGATATACGTTTTTATTTTTATTTTATTATTATTGATTATCTTAAAATAAAATAAAATAAACAGCAAATTTCATTAAATTATTGACCATTTTGTTTTAAAAAGAAACAAACCTCTTCCGTCATTTTTAATGTGACTTTACATTTTAATTCTAATTTATTTTAGATATTTTAATTAAATATATTCAACAAATATAATAAGGGATGGCTATTCCACCCACCGTCCACCGATATCCATCCACACAATGGGTGGGTAAGAATTTTGTTAAACGTGAAGGAGGCGTGGAAGCAGAAGAACCATCCAATTTAACTACCTAGAAAAAGACATGCCTGTATTTCAAAAGAAAAAAGAAAAGAAAAGGACATGCATATGTGTCCGCTTGACACTGATTTATTCAATTATGGTTGTTTTAATAATTCTAAGAAATTTGTGCATCACCTCTTATCATATGTAATTGTGCAGGTCAATGGGTTCAAATCTCATCGTATACATTTTAGAAGCATATGTAGGTAATAGTTATAATACTTTAAAAAAAAAAAAAAAATCTAAGAAATTTCCAAATTAAAATGCTTCCAATTTCATTGTTTTGTTCACTTGTTGGAATATAGAAAGAAATTGTCATAACAAATTTACAGTTCTTATGTCTGCTTCCATAATCGGAAGAAGTCAGCTAACAACATCATTATAAGAGGTTTCCTCACATTTATTATGGTTTTATATGCAATGATAAAACAACAAAAAGTCAAAGTTTGAACATTAATGGAGACTACCAAACAACGTGCATTTAATAGTGTTTCGAGTTTCAAGTTTCAAGTTTCAACACATATGTTTATAGTGACAATTTTTTTTTATAAAAAAAACAAATTATAATTTCAATATATGTAATACTAGGCTGTCTAAATTTCATAGTGTGGGATGTGAATTATCAAAATTACATTAATCATAACATTTGCATGTGTTTTGGTTACTATACCCACATGAGTATAAGGGCAAACTTGGCCCCCATTTACAAAATGGGGAAGGTGGTGGGAGGACACCCCCCAAACTCATTCCCCCATTTCCCCCAATATATATATAATTTTTATTTTTATTTATATCTAAAGTTTTAATAATTAAAAAAAAAACTAATATGTTATAATATTAATCTGAGTTAGTAGTTACTAGTTAGAACTTATTACATGAGTATTTGATTTGTTTTGACTTTTATTATGTAATACTCTATTAGAAGTATTTGTATTTATTTTAGATTTCTTTAAACCAATTATATATTTTAACGAATATTCTGATTATGTTTTGGATTGAATATTTTAATGGAGTTAAAGTGTTCAACTAGAGATTAAAATGATTGGATTCTAATTCTGAATTTTTCAAATTGAAAATAAAAAGAAATGAAGAAAATGGGGTTTAAGGCACCCCCAGTCACACAAATGGGTTTTAGGTTGGGGTGGGGTTTCACATTTAGCCCCACGCCCATCCCTATCCATAGCGTTCGAATTCACAATTTTAGTTGACAATTCCAATGTAGGTATGCAACACATGACATCATAGTAGAACCCTGTAACTACATACTAGGTAAGCATAGGGATGGCAAAAACCCGGGTCCGGGCCGGGTATACCCGGACCCGGCCGGGTACCCGGGTTTTGACAGTCCGGGTACCCGGCCCGGAAATACCCGGCCGGGTTTCCGGGTATCCATACCCGGGTTTTACCCGGTTTTTTTTTTTTTTGATGAATTTAAAATGTAATTTATAGTATTATTGATTTTGTTTTTGAAGTAATTGATAATTTTCTTTTGATTGATAAGGAAACTTCAAACTTATGAAAAACGGATATAATACCGATCATGATTATTTATTTATTTATTAAAGTCAGATTAGATGGATTAAAAGGGGTAAATAATTAATTTCAAAATTATTTTGCAAAAATAACAAAAAAATAACAAAATAACAAAAAAATTTGATTATGCCATACGAATCCTTACACTATTTTGCATATTTAATTACTTTGTTCTCTGTTGTATTTCCATATTCCAGGCAATATTTGGAGGATGAACATAAGAACATAAGTCAGTAAACCAAAAATGAAAGCTTGAAACTTGAAAGTAACTATAGGATCCAAACTTTTACTTGTCTTAGACCCTAATGAAATGAAAATCTCAGGCCTACCATGTCTTTAAAGAAAAATTTTGTCTTAACATAGTTTTTCCACGGGAGTTACTGTCATTTCCAAATTTTCCAACTCAATAGACACCTCCCCTGGTTTTCAAACCGAGGATTTAAGAATTTAAAATAAACAAATGGGTTAGTAAAAAAAATGGTAATCGAAGATCAGCAAAGTAGAATCCACAAGATTGACTTCTTGACACCACATCTTTACATCCACAAAGTTAAAAAGCTCAGATATGGAGGATGAACATAAGAACATTTACACACAAATGGGTACAGACAACAAACCCACCTCAACTAAAACAAACAAAATAAACCCACCTCATGTTTCATTATTCCGATTTCCGAAACATGAATATGGGTTTCAGACAACAAAAATGATTAAAATGATTTGAGAAAGAAGAATAAAGAAAATGGTTAAGTTAGTTTATTAAAAAAAAAAAAAAATCAAAACTGGGTATCCGGGTATACCCGGACCCGGGCCGGAATACAACCGGCCCCGGTACCTGGACAACCCTTACCCAGTGCCGGGTAAGGCATGTCCGGGTTTTACCTGGGATTTCCGGCCCGGGTACCCCGCCCGGCCGGGTAAAGTTGCCATCTCTAGGTAAGCAGGCACATGACATCATAGTAAAGAGAAAAACTTGGATGGGACGGTTCATTTACTTGGCAATGGGCACAGTGTACCAACGTACTCATGGGCATTATTTACAAATTGATGACCAACATTTCAACAGCCTATATATTGTACTCATAATCCACACCTGGCTTACCGGCATCCACCACTAGGCTCCAACCATGTCCCAACACACCACCACCACCGGCGCCTCTGATCCTCACGTGGCAGTCCTTGCTTTTCCCTTCGGTACCCACGCACCTCCTCTTCTCTCCATCGTCAGCCGTCTAGCGGCCTCTGCTCCAAAAACCGTTTTCTCATTCTTCAACACTGAAGAATCAAACAACTCCCTCTTGTCCACACACAAGCACTACTTCCTCCCCAACTTGAAACCTTTCAATGTCTCAAATGGGGTTCCGGAGGGACACGTGTTAGGCGGGAACCCGTTGGAGAACATTGAATTATTCATCAAGGCAGCTCCGGACAACACAAGGAAGGCAGTGGCAGCCGCTGTGGCGGAGACAGGGAGGAAAGTGAGTTGTTTGGTGAATGATGCTTTTCTTTGGTTCGCGGCGGATTTGGCGGCGGAGATGGAGGTGCCTTGGGTGCCATGTTGGCTTTCAGGGTCTAACTCACTTTCTGCTCATTTTTATACTGATCTCATTAGAGAAACTGTAGGAGTTGAAGGTAACTTTCTCACATGCAAATAGATTGAGATTCTCTGCTAAAAAGTGACTTCTGTTATTAATTTCCGAGATTTATTTCCTTTATTTCTATTTTCATTATATGTAAATGGCTAAATGCAGTCAGCAACTCAGCATATATAAAGATGAGCACAGGAGGGAGGTTCGAATCCCATGCGAATAGCGATGGCATTTTCCCCCAAAATCCCCATCCCAATTTAGGAGAAAAAATCATTCCGAGATGGGGATGGGGATAGGTCTCTCCCATCCCCATTTTTTCCATTTTTTTTTTATAAATAATTATTCATTTTCCCTATTTTTTTAAATTTTTTTTTAATCTAGGTATAAATACTTATTTGTAATTTTATTGGATTTTTTTACATGTTATAAACATTAGACTTTTATTTGTTTTTTAATTTAATTTTAAAATGTAATTTTTATTTGAATGAGTAAGTTCTAATACGAGGTCAAATGGGAGAAACCAGAAAAAAAAATAGAGAAAATTTGGGAATCGGGAAATGAGGGAAACGGGGGAGATGGGGATACCTCCCCTAGATTGGGAAACGGGGTTGGGATGGGGGAACCCATATCATTTCCAGTTCCCCAATTGCCATCCCTACATGCAAATGTAGTGATATTTTTTTGTTAAGCTTGTAATATTATCACATTGGGTATATAATTCTTTAATTGAAAATTAATACAGGTAGTGAAGATGAGCTGCTCAAATTCATTCCAGGAATGTCCAAAGTACGCATTGGAGACTTACCTGAAGGAGTCTTCTCGCAGTCGTTGTTTTCTAATATCATATATTCGGCAGGCCTAAAACTAGAACAAGCAGATGTACTTTTCATTAACTGCTTTGAAGAATTAAACCCTACTATAAACACTGATCTCAAGTCCAATTTCAAACAGTTGCTCAACGTTGGTCCTTTCAATTTAATATCTCCACCGCCCAAAATCCCCGATACAAATGGCTGCCTGCCTTGGCTCGACAGGCAGAAGCCTTCATCGGTGGCCTATATCGGGTTTGGTTCAGTCTCGATGCTATCTCCTGATGAACTTAAGGCAATGGCAGAGGTCTTGGAAGCAAGTAAAGTGCCATTCATATGGTCAATTAAGAAGAGTTTACAAGAGTCTTTGCCAAATGGGTTTCTAGAGAGAACAAAATCAAATGGAATTGTGGTGAATTGGGCTCCGCAGTTGGATGTTTTGGCACACAATGCAGTTGGTGTTTTTGTGAATCATGGTGGTTGGAATTCTGTGCTGGAGAGTATAGGCAGTGGAGTGCCTATGATTTGCAGGCCATTTTTTGGTGATCATTACATTAATGGAAGAATGATAGAAGATGTGTGGGAGATTGGTGTTATTGTGGATGGTGGGATCTTCACAAAAACTGGATTACTGAGATGTTTGGATCTGATTTTGTGGCAAGAAAAGGGAAAGGAAATAAGAGAAAATGTCAGAAATCTCAAACAAGTCACTGAAAAGGCCATTGGATCAGGAGGAAGCTCTATGGAGAATTTGAAAAGACTGGTAGATACTGTATCAAGGCCTAATCAAAAGATGCTTCATTGATTACTGAAATTTCTAATGTTATGTCACTCCAATATATGTAATAACGTTCTCAATGATGCATCAATTTAATAAAGAGTAATTATTTATTTATTTTTTTGATAAAACAAGAACAGCAGCAAACAACAAAACAACGAAATCTGGAAAAACAGACCCAGCAAAAGAAAACAAAGAAAACAACAATAAAGGGAAAGTAAACCCCACACAAAACTTGCTCTCTCTCTCTCTCTCTCTAGCAATTTATCGCATACCTCTAAGGATAGGGATACATTAGTATTTATATGAGAGCACTAGGGTAAGTCAAGACCCTAAAAGGAATAGGTTTCTTTCTGCACAAGAAAACCCCTCGCGCACAAAACACGCAAAAACCGCGGTCTGCAGCCCGCGATAAAACCCATGGAATCCACCGCCCAGTAAACCGCAATGAGTGCGCCGTGCTCTACGCTCCAAAAACTCTCTGGTATTGACCATCGTGTGTTTCGCGATTTGCGCCTTCTTGTCTTAGCCGCGATTTACCCTACTTGACACCTTTGTGAATGACCGATCCTTGCACTGCGGTTGGTGCCCTATTATTTACCCCGCGGTTTTCTTCAACCGGCAATCTTCAGGCTTCACAATACCAACAATTTTTAGTTAATCTTTACTATGATACTAAACAAATATGTTATTATCAAAAAAATTAATTGAAAACCACATCCCAATATACCTCAGTTTAGAAATATCTCAAGTTCGAGGGGCTGCCAATACAAGTGGTATATATAAACCTAAGCCAGTGAGACCAATACAGACGAGTGAAGTCGTAGGAAATCGCCTTACTTAAGCTTTGAGCTAGCCTTGCGGTTACTTGGAGCATATTTATAAAAACTTACCTTATTAATTTGTTATCACGTGGGATACAGTCATAAATTGAGAAATGCTTCCTGAGAAATCATTTCTAGACTGAGATACAGTCATAGTAAAATGGATACATTTGTTATCACGTGGGATACAGTCATAAGCAGTCATACAATCATATCACGTGGGATACAATCACGTGAGATAGTCATAACAAATTATTTCAACAGTTCAGGAAGCATTCCCAAGCATTCCTTGTAAAGCATCCACAATATTTGTTGATAAAAGAGACCCATTTTTAGGATACCTATTTTTATTTCGATCCAATGGTGCCACAATGATAAAAAAATGGACCTAAAAAATAAGATTCATTTGTGGGCTCCACCCAACTAGATCCAAATTGGGTTTCAAATGTGGAACTTCATTTGGGTCCAATGATTGGAGTTGGGTTTCCAACACCTCCCAATCATTGGGTTGGGCTTATAAATAAATAAATATATATATATATATATAATTATTAATTTCAATAATTATACATATAATGAAAAAATATATATATATATATTATTTAAATTTAAATATAAAATTATTAATTTCAATAATTATATATAAAATGAAAAAATATAAATAAATTTAATATATATTATTTAAATTTAAATATAAAATTATTAATTTCAATAATTATATATATAATGAAAAAAATATAAATAATTTTAATTTTAATTTTAAAATTAAAATAATATGAATGAAAACATTAATTTTTTGAAGGTTCGGAAACGAAACCGGAACCAAACCTTCAAAACCGGAATCAGAACCGAACCTTCAAAACCGAAACCCATTTTGAAGGTTCGGAATCAGAACCGGATTGGAACCGAAACGGAACAGAGGAACCGGGGAACCAGAACCGAAATCTCTCTTAGGGAGGTTCCGGTTCCGGAACCGCCACTTCCGAAACGGAACAGGAACCGAAACGGAACCAACGCCATGTCTAATCGTAGACAATATTTTGTTTTAAATATTTATTTTTATTGTTAATGTAATTCGGTTGTGATAATTTTAAATTAATAAATTATTTTATTTTAAATTAATTATAATTTGTTAAATAATTATTGATAGTGTTGATATTTTAAATATATTATATAATTAAATAAGAGTAATGATTATTTAGAAAGAAAGTTTAAAAAGTGGATCCACTTTTACATTTTCAATTTACCTCCTTTGTGAGGAAAAGAGACCCAAATTAAGTGGATTCAAATGGCAAGACCTATTTTTGATGATGTGGCAACAAATGGGTCTTGTTTTTGGGTCCAACCATTGTGGATGCTAAAATCATCATAAATTCATGGTGTGGATATTGCCACTCATAAATATGGTTTACACACCTATTTTTATAAGTATACCTATATCTAAAATTTAAAATTTAAACATTAATATAAACATTCATTCTAATGCCAATAGTACCTTACTGAAATGAATATATTTATTTTAATACATTTTATTTGTAAACCCTCATAAATTATTAATACACTCAATTAAAAAATAAATTATTTTTCTCAAAGCAAATAACAATATACATGATTTTTCTATAAAAAAAAATAAAAAAAAATTAAATTGTAGTTGTAACTTGTAAGTGCTTTTTTTTTTAATCACCAAAAGCAATTTTGACTCTATTTTGTAGTGTTTTACTGAAGGCTTTGTTTGCACACAGCATTTTCTATAGAAGCACTTCCAAACCCACCTTAAATTTCTCAAAATATTGTATGGACAAAAAAAAACCTAACACTTGAATCCATTTTGCTGCAAAAAGATTTGTTGAAACTTGAAACCAAGGAAAAGGGCTGATGAAACGCTAGCATTTGATGGGATAATTGGAAATCCCAACAAGAGGAACTCTAGTAAACTTTGAAATAGAATTAGGGTTCAGGTAGAATTAGGGTTTATCATAATAATTATTTTTAATAAAGAGATATAGTTGAAGATATGATGGATGTAATTAATGGATGTACATAGTATTTGGTTTATTTTTCATTAAAGGAAATTGCTCTTATTGGTAAATTTGTATTAAGATATTTTTGTAATTAAAATTTTTAATAAAATATGGGTATACAAATCATATTTATGGGTGGCAATATCGGCACCCTAAATTCATTTACATTATGTTTGGTTTGAAGGAATTTGAGAGAAAGGAAAGGAAATGAAATGATTTGAGGGGATTTCTAATTTCTTGTTTGGATGTTTAAATGAGAGGGAAAGGAAAGGAAATGGAGGGAAATGGAAGGAAATGGGGGGAGTAATTTCTTCCTATTTTACACACTTTGGTTTCCATCCACATTTGGGAGGAAAGGGAGAGAAAGGAATCCAACATTAATAATTTTTTCAAAATCCAAAAAATAACCCTATATATTGTTGGTGTTCATATTATTAAAAAAAAGGTATTTTCATAAATAAAATAAAACCACTATCATATCATTTCATTTCCTTTCCACTTATAACCATCCAAACAACAATCATTAAAACCACTATCCTCTTCATTATCATTTCATTTCCTCTCCTTTCTTCATTATCATTTCCTTTCCTTTCCATCAAACCAAACATAGTGTTATACGTTTTTTTTTTTGTTTTTTTTTTTTTATTTTTTTTATATTGATTATCTTAAAATAAAATAAAATAAAATAAACAGCAAATTTCATTAAATTATTAACCATTTTGTTTTAAAAAGAAACCAACCTCCTCCATCATTTTAATGTGACTTTTACTTTTTAATTCTAATTTATTTTAGATATTTTAATTAAATTTAGACATATGATTTATTTTGATTAAATATATTCAACAAATATAATAAGGGATGGCTATTCCTATTTCCACCCACCGATATCCATCCACACAATAGGTGGGTAAGATTGTAAGAATTTTGTTAAACGTGAAGGAGGCGTGGAAGCAGAAGAACCATCCAATTTAACTACCTAGAAAAAGACATGCATATGTGTCCGCTACAGTGTAACTACATATTAATAATAGAATCCTACGGTGTAACTACATATTAGGTAGGCAGACACATGACATCATAGTAGAGAGAAAAACTTGGACGGTCTTATTGATATGACAATGAGACTGTTCAATCAAAATGTGCCACATAATACTTTAAAAATATATTTTTATACCCAATATAAATAACACATTTTGATTGGAAGGTCTCATTGACACTTTAATGAGATTGTCCAATCTAAGTTTTTCTCTATAGTAGAACCCCACGGTGTACCTACATACTCATAGGCATTATTTACAAATTGATGACTCAACAGACTATATATTGTATTGAGAAAATAGCACTAGACACCATTAATTGGTGGGTGGGGTCCTAAAAAGATCATTGACTGTTTAAATTATTTCAAAATCACCATTTTGATAAAACATTGTTCCAAAATGGTCATTTTGACAAAATATTGTTCATTAACCGCTGTTCTGTTAAAATCTTACAGAAATCTACCATTATTTGTGACATGACACCCATAAAGAGTTTTATGTGCAATATTTTATGTATTTTGATTATTTGATTATATATAAAAATTAATGATTTGATTAATTTATTATTTTTTTAGATAATATTTCCTGTTTATGGATGACATCAAACTTATTATTATTCCCTGATTAATTTGGGGTGACATCAAACTTATTTCATGATTAATTTATTATTCAATTATATATATATATAAAGTAATGATTTAATTATAAGAATTTTATGGGCATTATTTCTTGTTTTATAAAGTAATCATGATCAAAAAAATATTCACAATACAGGTAAAAAAAACAGTTAAAAACCAGTTCAAAAACCGATGCAAAACATGTTTTACTAATTTTTGACCCATATTCTAATAGGTTATAACATAAGCAAACGGACTTCAAATAATTAATGGGTAAAGCGGCAACAATTGATACTTTCTTTCTATGAAATGGTTAATTTGAGCCATTTAAAAAAATTAATAGTCATTTAGGGACTGCCTCACCAAATCAGTGGCTTTAGATATCACTGACCCTATTGTATTCATAATCCACACCTGGCTTACCGGCATCCACACAATGGGTGGGTAAGATTGTAAGAATATTGTTAAACGTGAAAGAGGCGTGGAAGCAGAAGAACCATCCAATTTAACTACCTAGAAAAAGACATGCATGTATTTCAAAAGAAAAAAGCTAGGAAGCACAGATACTCCATTTGGTGGAGGTAACTCGTATCGAACTCGTATCCAGTTTGAATACTCCCCGGATAATCCAGGATACGTATCCGATACGTCAAATGACGTATCCGTTGACTTTTTCACAAGTTTAACTAGAGGATACTTGGGGGATACTTGGAGGATACTTAGAGGATACTTGGAGGATATGTTTGGGGCAATATTATAATTATTTTAGTATAAAACGGGGTCAAATTATAATTTTAAAATATTAGGGGTCAAAATGAAATTGTAAGGAAATTTTATCTTTGATTCCATTGACACGGAGAATACCGGGATATTTGAGATTGTAAACCTTTCTCTTAATGAACCAGAGTTAGATGCCGAATTATTTAAATCATTTAACAATGTGAATGATGATAATGAAGTTAATTATGAATTTAAAATATGTTTTATGAGTTTTCTTTTTAATGTATTATTTGGATTTTATAATATGTTATGGCTTATGTGACGTATATTTTATTTGGATTTTATGATATGTTCGACTTATGTGACATATTTTATTTGGATCATATAATATGTTACATTGTTATGACTTATGTAGTTATATGACATGTTTTATTTGGATTATGAATATGTTTTGATTTTGAATGAATTATCAAATATGTTTTTAAATATTATTATTATTTTTTAAATATAAATATATATTATTTTAATTAACGTATCGTGCCGTATCCGTATCCCCGTATCGTGCCGTATCCGTATACCATATCCGTATCTGTATACATGCTACATAGGAAAAAAGAAAAGAAAAAGACATGCACATCAGGTCGGTAGACACATGACATCATAGTAGAGAGAAAAACTTGGATGGGACGGTCTCATTGATATGGTAATGGGACTGTCCAATCAAAATATGCCACATAATACTTTAAAAATATATTTTTATATCCAATATAAATAACACATTTTGATTGGATGGTCCCATTGACACATCAATGAGACTGTCCAATCTAAGTTTTTCTCTATAGAAGAACCCCACAGTATACCTATATACTCATAGGCATTATTTACAAATTGATGACCAACATTTCGTCAATTCGTCCAATCTAAGTTTTTCTCTATAGTAGAACCCCACAGTGTACCTACATACTCACAGGCATTATTTACAAATTGATGACCAACATTTCAACAGCCTATATATTGTATCCATAATCCACACCTGGCTTACCGGCCTCCAACACTAGGCTCCAACCATGTCCCAACGCACCACCACCAACGGCGCCTCTGACCCTCACGTGGCAGTCCTTGCTTTTCCCTTCGGTACGCACGCACCTCCTCTTCTCTCCATCATCAGCCGTCTAGCGGCCTCTGCTCCAAAAACCGTTTTCTCATTCTTCAACACTGAAGAATCAAACAACTCCCTCTTGTCCACACACAAGCACTACTTCCTCCCCAACATGAAACCTTTCAATGTCTCAAATGGGGTTCCGGAGGGACACGTGTTAGGCGGGAACCTGTTGGAGAACATTGAATTGTTCATCAAGGCAGCTCCGGACAACACAAGGAAGGCAGTGGCAGCCGCTGTGGCGGAGACAGGGAGGAAAGTGAGTTGTTTGGTGAATGATGCTTTTCTTTGGTTCGCGGCGGATTTGGCGGCGGAGATGGAGGTGCCTTGGGTGCAATGTTGGCATTCAGGGCCTAACTCACTTTCTGCTCATTTTTATACTGATCTCATTAGAGAAACTGTAGGAGTTGAAGGTAACTTTCTCATGCAAATAGATTGAGATTCTCTGCTAAAAAGTGACTTCTGTTATTAATTACCGAGATTTATTTCCTTTATTTCTATTTTCATTATATGTAAATGGCTAAATGCAGTCAGCAACTCAGCATATATAAAGATGAGCACAGGAGGGAGGTTCGAATCCCATGCGAATAGCGATGGCATTTTCCCCCAAAATCCCCATCCCAATTTAGGAGAAAAAATCATTCCGAGATGGGGATGGGGATAGGTCTCTCCCATCCCCATTTTTTTCATTTTTTTTTTCTATAAATAATTATTCATTTTCCCTATTTTTTTAATTTTTTTTTTAATCTAGGTATAAATACTTATTTGTAATTTTATTGGATTTTTTTACATGTTATAAACATTAGACTTTTATTTGTTTTTTAATTTAATTTTAAAATGTAATTTTTATTTGAATGAGTAAGTTCTAATACGAGGTCAAATGGAAGAAACTGGAAAAAAAAAATAGAGAAAATTTGGGAATTGGGGGAAACGTGGGAGGATGGGGATACCTCCCCTAGATTGGGAAACGGGGTTGGGATGGGGGAACCCATATCATTTCCAGTTCCCCAATTGCCATCCCTACATGCAAATGTAGTGATATTTTTTTGTTAAGCTTGTAATATTATCACATTGGGTATATAATTCTTTAATTGAAAAGTAATACAGGTAGTGAAGATGAGCTGCTCAAATTCATTCCAGGAATGTCCAAAGTACGCGTTGGAGACTTACCTGAAGGAGTCGCCTCGCAGTCGTCGTTTTCTAATATCGTATATTCGGCAGGCCTAAAACTAGAACAAGCAGATGTACTTTTCATTAACTGCTTTGAAGAATTAATCCCTACTATAAACACTGATCTCAATTCCAATTTCAAACAGTTGCTCAACGTTGGTCCTTTCAATTTAATATCTCCACCGCCCAAAATCCCCGATACGAACGGCTGCCTGCCTTGGCTTGACATGCAGAAGCCTTCATCAGTGGCCTATATCGGGTTTGGTTCAGTCGCGATGCTATCTCCTGATGAACTTAAGGCAATGGCAGAGGTCTTGGAAGCAAGTAAAGTGCCATTCATATGGTCAATTAAGAAGAGTTTACAAGAGTCTTTGCCAAATGGGTTTCTAGAGAGAACAAAATCAAATGGAATTGTGGTGAATTGGGCTCCGCAGTTGAATGTTTTGGCACACAATGCAGTTGGTGTTTTTGTGACTCATGGTGGTTGGAATTCTGTGCTGGAGAGTATAGGCTGTGGAGTGCCTATGATTTGCAGGCCATTTTTTGGTGATCAATACATTAATGGAAGAATGATAGAAGATGTGTGGGAGATTGGTGTTATTGTGGATGGTGGGATCTTCACAAAAACTGGATTACTGAGATGTTTGGATCTGATTTTGTGGCAGGAAAAGGGAAAGGAAATAAGGGAAAATGTTAGAAATCTCAAACAAGTCACTGAAAAGGCCATTGGATCAGGAGGAAGCTCTATGGAGAATTTGAAAAGACTGGTAGATACTGTATCAAGGCCTAATCAAAAGATGCTTCATTGATTACTGAAATTTCTAATGTTATGTCACTCCAATATATGTAATAACGTTCTCAATGATGCATCAATTTAATAAAGAGTAATTTTTTAAAAAAAATTTTTGATAAAACAAGAACAGCAGCGAAGCTGCCAGCAGCAAACAACAAAACAACGAAATCTGGAAAGACAGACCCAGCAAAAGAAAACAAAGAAAACAACAATAAAGGGAGAATAAACCCCACACAAAACTACCCAGGCTTCTCCTTCTCAACAATGCTTCTGATGCAAGCCGGATAGTCCTCCATCCAAAATCTGTCATTCGCACTACGAAGTGCATATTTCACAAGACTCAGAGCAGCCCTGTTTGCCTGGGGAGGAATGTGACTAAAGCTCATCCCACAATTAGCAGTTCGCAAAACATCAATATCAGATAAGATAGTACCAACAACTGAGTCCTGAAAATTCCCAAGGTTAATCCAATTAACCACCGCTGCTTCGTCCGACTTAATCAACTTAGGATTTAGACTTCCCTTTGGATAGCCATCACATTAGCGATCATAGAGCTGTTATAGGCATTCACTTTTGGGAGCTGCAAGCCATAACCTCCCCAGCCGAGTTTCACACAATAATACCCAAACCAACATTTCCACTTCTTCTATCAACAACAACCCCACAATTAGTTTTGTAATCATCATTATCAGGCGAAGACCAGCCACTCAGTAAATTGCTATCCACCAAAACCCTATCATGCAAACCAACCAAGTTCCCCAGTTCAGAGAACGGTAGTCATCTAGATACTTCTCACTCCAACCAATGATATCCGACATATCAGCAGTATTTGCATTATGCACAGAATAATTACGGATGAACCAAATCCTCCAAAGGACAATGCAAAACAAATCCCTTTTATCCCCAGAAATCTTAGAAAGATAATCAAAGATAAAGTCGAAGAAACTAACCAGACCCACACACACAGCCAGGTTCTTGGACAGCCATTCATTGCGAATATACTTCAACTTGTTGCAGCTCCATAAGGCATGTAGAGTAGTTTCCAAACAAGTCTTGCACACAGAACAGCAACCATCCGACTGGACCCCCCTTCTAGCAATGTTAAAATTAGTGGGAATCCAATCATGACAAGCTCTCCACAAGAAAATCTTAATCTTGACCGGGATGTTTATTTTCCAAAATTTCTTCCACCAGTGAATCAAAGCACCTAGAGTAGAAGTGCCAGACTTTTTCTCCAAACCGCGCCCGACCCAATACCCACTTTTGACAATGAAGTTACCACTAATATCATAGTGCCATAGAAGTGTGTTGATCTGATTTCCAGAACCAATGGGGATTTGCAGGATACTCTTCACATCATAGAGGAAGAAACAATTCTTGATCATCTGAGCATTCCATCTGCCTGAAGGCTGAAATAGGCTATCCACAGTAGCATCCACACTCAGACACAGCTGCGAAACAATAGTAAACATCGAAGGTCTAGGCAGCCATTTATCCGAATAAATTTTAATTGTTTTTCCATCTCCCACACTCCAACGCACTCCAGCCTCAAGAAAGCCTCTGCCCCACATAATGCTGCTCCACACATAAGAGGTCGAGGAGTTCTTCTTAGCTTTCATAAAGTTACAGTCCTTGAAGTAACAGCTTTTCATGACTCTAGCAGCCAGAGATTCCGGCTTCTTAATTATTCTCCACCCCTGCTTGGCTAAAAGGGCCCTGTTTGAAGTCTCTAAATCGCGAAAACCCAGACCACCCTCACTTTTGGGCTTAAGTAACTGATTCCATGTACACCAATGCATCTTCTTCTGCTTCATATTACTTCCCCACCAGAACCTAGCGCATAATCTCTGTATTTCATAAATTAGACCTTTAGGAAGGCAAAAAATTGTCATAGCATACAAAGGGACCGCCTGGATTACTCCTTTAATAAGAATCTCCTTGCCTCCAATAGAAAGCAACTTTTCGCCCCACCCTTTAATTTTTCCCCAAACCCGGTCAACAATATTGGAGAACAGACTTCTTTTACTTCTCCCAAAAAAGCACGGAAGTCCCACGTACTTCTCGTGGCACTCAACCAGTTTCATGCCAACCATCACGGCCAACCTCTTCCCAACATCCGGCGGGATTGAAGGACTAACACAAATGGCAGATTTATTATAGTTAACTACTTGACCCGTTGCTTTCGCATAATCATCAAGAATCCTTCGGATGGTTACACAATTCTCGTCGTTAGCTCGAGTGAACAAGAGATGGTCGTCGGTAAAGAAGAGGTGAGAAATTACAGGACCCTCTCTATTGCATTTAAAACCAGCCATCGCACCTCGATCTTAAGCTTTCCAAATGAGATTAGTAAGACCTTCCGCACAAAACAAGAAGAGAAAGTGTGAAAGAGGGTCCCCTTGCCCGAGACCCCTAGTTGGCTTGATATTCTTGCATAACTCTTTGTTGATCTGAATAGAGTAAGACTGACGATACACAATTCATAACCAGATTAACCCATTTGTCAGAAAAACCCAGCTTTCTCATCATTCCATCCAGAAATTTCCACTCCAGTCAATTGTAAGCTTTGGACATGTCTAACTTGATTGCCATTGATCCCTGTTTCCTCTTTCTGCGCTTCAGCCTGTAGAGGCACTCAAAACCAACAATGGTGTTATCAGATATTAGATGCCCGGGAATGAACGCACACTGATTTTCAGAAATAACTTCACCCAACACTTTTTTAAGCCTATTGGTGATAGCATTTACGATGATCTTATACAACACATTACATAGACTTATAGGCCTATAGTCCTCCACTTTAACCAGATTATGAATCTTCGGAATTAACGTAATAACGGTCTTGTTTAAATCTGCTGCAGTTCACCATCATTTAGAACTTTCAAACATGCCATGATCACACTAGAACCAATAGCGTCCCAAAACTTGTGGTAAAAGATGGCAGGAAAACCATCACAACCAAGAGCTTTCAAAGGACTCATATCAAACACAGCCTTCCTCACCTCATCCCTAATGAATTTAGAACCCAATAGTCATGCTGAGTTGCCACTAAGTCTCACGTGCGCCCCATCCCAAACCTTATCCAAATCAACCACGGACGGATTGCTGGTCCTAAATAAATTATCAAAATATTGGCAAGTAATCTGTTCAATCTTAGTTGTTGCCACTCTCCAGGTGCCACCCTTATCAAGAAGACCTTAAATTCTGTTTCCAGCTTTCCTTGCTGAGGCCTTGAAGTGGAAAAATCTGGTATTTCAGTTGCCGTATTTTAGCCACTCCACTTTAGCACGTTGGCTCCAATATCTTTCTTCCATGTCGAGAACCTCATTAAGCTTGTCTTCTAGCTTATTCACCATTTTCCATGAAGCAGGGATATCCGCATTGGTTGCTTTTTTAAGAGCCTCTCTCTTTCTTTGAAGATTAGCCTGCAGATCTCTCCTCTTTCTCATATTCCACTCCTTCAACTGTCTTCCACAAATGTTAATATTCCTAAGAACATTCTCCACCCAATTTCCGCCACTAATATTGCTCCAAGCATAGAACACCATTTCCTTGCAATTAATGTCATCAGTCTAGCATTCTTCAAAGAAAAACCTTCGTTCCTTAAATTTCCTATCAGTACCAGAATCATCCACAATATCAAGCATTAACGGCCTATGGTCAGAGCCCCAGAACTCAAGGTGATAAATCACAGAATGAGGAAAATGATTCCACTTATTGTAGCAAAGAACCCTATCTAGTCGTTCCAACACAGCCGTAGGCCCCTCTCTTTTGTTACTCCATGTGAACCTAGGACCAACAAAGCCCATATCTTCGAGATTAGAGTCCTCAATTGCCTCCTTAAAATCAGACATGATCCTTCGATTCTTCTTTACCCCACTTCTCTTCTTCACATAAGATTTCATTGATATCACCCATGCATACCCACGAGGCCACAAGAGATCACATGTACCCGCGAGACGGCGAAGGAGGGACCAGGAGTGCCGCCTCTGAGATTGGTCTAGATGACCATAGAATCCAATAAACCTCCAAACCTTGTCATGATCATCTTTAACTTTAACATTTATATGAGCAATAGAATATGACAACAAATCAACTGCAATCTTATCAGACCAGAACAAACACAAACCTCCTGATCTTCCAATGCTATCTACAGCCAATTTTCCGGTAAAATCGAGCTTCACACGCCACCTCTCCATTTTAACATGGTCACACTTTGTTTCAATTAAAAAAAAACCAGATTCAGATTCAGATTCACCCCCTGCTTGTGGGAACTAGGGAATTGAATGCTCGAGAGCTACCCAACCCCCGAGCATTCCAAACAAAGAGTTTCATTGTGTTCGACGGGCCGGTAAAGACCGACCAGTTGATATTTGTATATGCTCTTTCTTAGTTGACAGATTAGAAACCCCCTCCAAGGTAACACTACTACTAATGTTTCCACCCAAATCGATTTGCAAAATTGATCCACCAGTCCCCACGTCCTTGTTGATTTCCATATGACTAATAGTATCCACCACTTCCTTGTCATCTCTGGTCGGCATCTGCAGATGTTTTCACTTACTCATTCGACCTCTTCCTTTCTCCGATGAGCAAGCTTCCACCTTTTCTCTTTCTTGATTTCTTCCCCATCTTCTGATATCAGAGCCACCTTACTTTTTCCCTTACTGACCCGTTTCCACTTACCTAAAGACTTGAGATTGGAAATGGGCTCAGAATCAAAAACATCTTGTTGATTGGGCTTACTCTCACTAATGATTGGTAGGAGGCCATTAACTCCTTGCATAAGCTTATCTAGGAAAGAAGGTGGTTTATGGCCCTTTAACATCATGTTAGGGTTGGTTTTATGTTCCTTTTTACCAATGCCCATCAGACCCCCCACCAGGCCAATCAGTCATAACACTCGTTTCATTTTCCCCACAACAAGACAGTTTATAAATCTTGGGAGAAGGGGAAAACTGTGAGCCGCAATTTTTATCCTTCCCATGCACACTCAATGCGCTTTCACCTATTGGATCCACCTCAGCCTCCATGCAACCATTCCTAGCAACGTGGAGGCGCAACTCTTCCTTTCTCCCAGACTCCCCGGAGTCTCTGTCACGTTGATCGTTGCCGAAATCATTATCCTTCATTATCATTTTTCCCCCTCCAATTTTCAATGGTTCGCCTCTCCTAGTCCCCCAAGGACATAAAACCACCAGATCCTCTGCTTCTCCCCCAAAGTCCATTATCCATCCTACCAGGGCCCTTAAAACTTCGTTTTAGAGGACTTGTGGCTCTAAGCTTGACTCCCAATCTCCTGTTGACATCTAAGGACATGTCCCTATCATCACAGTCCTCAGCACATTCATCCATTTTATGCCCAATTCGATCACAACAGAAACAATAATCCTCCAACCTTTTGTACCGAAGAAGCATAGTAGTGACTTTTCCGATCCTCAGAAGATCAACATGCAAGCAACGTTGCAGCAGCTGTTTTGTTTCCACAATAACCCTTACCCTCAGAAAACGACCAGACCTATCAGCAACTGAACCTAAATCAACATCATGAACCTTTCCTATCATTCCTCCCAAGAACGTCCCAATTTCTTTTGTCATGCAAATCAAAGGTATATTGTGTATTTGTGCTATGCCACTAATTTGACTCATGGAAACAGTCACATCCCCCGCTACTATAAAAATGATGATTTATGACACAAAATAGAGAAAATCTTGGCTGCGTCCAATTAAATTCTAACACCTCATCCAAATTAATCCAACAACTCATCCAACTCAGTTTTTGTCCCACTCAATTTCTTTAACACAAAAACAATCTCTCTTCAAAAATCACATTTACAAATTCAATCCATAAAAAAAAAAAATGAAGATGAGTCCTCCACTCTCACCACCACATCCTCCAGCTCCTTTGTCGCCACCTCAAAAGACACCGAGTCCCTGACCCTCCACTCCACCTCCAGAAACTCCCCCAATGAAGCTGGCTTTGTGTCACCGTCACCACTGCACATCCACCACCACCTCCACCGCAGCCACACCCCTCTTCTTCTTCTTATTCTTATTCTTCGACATCGTCCCCGACACTCTGCCACCAAAAATTGAGTAAAAGAATGTTCTAAATTATTAAATTAGTAAATTATTTAATTACTTTTTATTTTAATATTAATCTCTGTCAGCCAAGTACCACTAGATCCACACACAGAGCTCAACAACTATGGTTCTTTATGAAATTTGATGAAGAAGAAGAAGAGAAAGATCGGCAGCTTCTTGAAGAGGGGTGTGGCTGCACCGGATGTTTTTGCGGCGAGACCATTTTGAAGAGAGCTTTGGAGGTTTTTAATGGTGAGATTGTTTTTTTGTTAAAGAGACTGAGTGGGATAAAAGCTAAGTTGGATGAGTTGTTAGATTAAGTTGGAAGAGGTGTCAGAATTTAATTGGCCCCGTGCAACACTTGCACTAGGTGTAGCCAAGATTTTCTCTACAAAATAACGTTATGAGTTGTGACGATTTTTAAAAACCGTCATAACATTATGACACTTTTTTAAAAACCATTACCACATCATGATGGTTTTTAAAAACCATGATAACATTATGATGGTTTTTAAAAAACCATCGTGATGTTATGATGCTTTTTAAAAATAACTAAAGACAAAACAAAATGTCAAAGGTGGATGATGGCTTTTAATTGTCATAACTCAATAATTGGTTAGAGCATCTCCAATGCAAGCGTGACTTGTGAAAAAAAAAAGATGCCACGTAGAATAAATAGACGTTATGTTAATAATTGTATCTCCAATGCAACCGTGCATATTTAACCTCAAGCTGACGTGGCAAAAAAAATATTAGACATTGTCAACATGATCGTCCGCTTTCAGACAGTCTGTTGCACGGATATTTTTTAGGTTGACTCAGCAAATATTTAAAATTGACATTAATTTTTCATATATTTTTGGTAAGGAAATAAAATAAAAAATAAAATAGGAAAAAAAGATGGATACGTCATTAAAAAAATTATGTTTTAGACGGAAGCATTGGAGACCAAATTTTGAGTTGATTGTCTATCAAGTCTATTTTTATGCCACATAGAAAGCAAATCTCTTGACATTGTTGCCATGTCAACAATTATTGGTATGCAAACCACTTTTGCATTAAAGATGCTCTTAACTATGTAAAAATGCCATACCCATCTATTTTCTTTTAAAAAAATTATTAATTCTAATTAACAATATTATTATATAATTCATTATTTAATATTTCAAACTAAGTTTAAATATAAATAATTATATCTTTCTTTTTAAAATTTTGTGAATTCTATATGATATTATTCATTTTTAAAGTCATAGCATTTTAGATATCCTATAATATATCATGATTATAAACCTCATTTTATAATTGCATTATTGAATCAATTTTCTATAATTAAAATATAACAAATATTTACAAAATAATATTTAAAAAATTGATTATGTAGAATTCAAGAATATTATAATAAACCTTTCAAAAAAAAATTATACTTTAAAGTTAAAAAGTAACTTAAAATTGAAGGAGGAAAAATAAAAAATGTTGAAAAGTAATTTAAAATTGAAGGAGGGAAACTTCAAAAGTTAAAAAGTAATTTAAAATTGAAATAGGGAAAATAAAAAGTTATAAGTAATTCAAAAGTGAAAAGGGAAAAGAAAAAAAATCAGGTCCCACCATTACCATTAAGTTTCTACAAGCCTCAAAACTCAAAACCCTAACTTCTTTTTATTTTTAATTTTTTTTTTATTATTATTTTTTTGAAACGTCATAATTTATTGAAAGAAGCCTCAAGAGGCAAGAGGCAAAACAGCCAAGAGAAACAAACAACAACACGGCCACAAGAAGGCCACCACACACCAAGCCAAAGCTGACAAACAGCTACAGAAGAACACAACAACTAGGCAAAGAAAGCAAACAGCCCACACAGGGAGAAAACACCCCAAACGGAAAACAGAAAAACAAATCAAAAGACACCCTATACAAGTCTATCCCCATGCCTACCAGAACCACCTTTCACTAAACCATCCGCTAAAGAATTCGAACCCTTGGGCTTGAACTTGACGGTGAGCCCATTCGAGAACTGAAGGAATTGTCTGATATCATACACCATGTTCACCAGCTTAAAATTGCCAAAATCAGCTCCATTTATCCAAGACACAGCCGAGCACAAATCCCTGATAATGGTGATGTTACGACCAACTAACAATTGATTAGAGGAAATCAGCTAACAAGCTGTATGAATGGCAAGAACTTCGGCCGAATTGGAGTCCATAATTCCCACAAAAAATGAAAACAAACACAAAACCTTACCATTGGAGTCTCTAAGCACTCCTCCAATACCAGCATCACCCGGACTCCCTCTAGCTGAACCGTCAACATTAAACAAGAGGTCGTTGTCAACTGGAGGGATCCGCACAATGATTCTCTTAACATTGGAAGGAACACTGTCAATTATCAATAAGATCTAACATAAGCAGAGTTAAATCACTTTCAGACCCACAACCATGGTTTTTGAACCA
Organism: Acer yangbiense; assembly: GCA_008009225.1. Taxonomy (NCBI): domain Eukaryota; kingdom Viridiplantae; phylum Streptophyta; class Magnoliopsida; order Sapindales; family Sapindaceae; genus Acer; species Acer yangbiense. The sequence continues at coordinate 23,455,526 of CM017762.1, forward strand.
CAAAGCCACTCTAAACTTAATAGAATCCATAGCTAAATTAAATTAGCATTGTTCCCACAAAACACCATGTCATTACGACTCTCCCAAATGGTCCACACAACTGCAAAAAACATGGTATTCCAGGCTCTTTTCCTGGACTGCGAAGGACACAAACCATTCCATCCATCCAGCCAATCCTTGACAGACAAATTGGAGCAACAACTAACGCCCCACCAGCCCATAACTTTCCTCCAAAGCTTGCTTGACCAGTCACAAAGGAGAAACAAATGGTCGATCAATTCAGGCCCTTTACCACACAACGAACAATCAAAACAAGCCAACTGAACAACACCAAACTTGCGAAGGACCTCTCTAACCAAAATTCTACCTTTCAATAATTGCCATGTAAAGACCTCAATTTTTGGAGGGCATATTCCCTGCCAAAGGAAGGCAAGATGCAGGTAATCCCTACAACAGTTAGCTTCCAAACAACTACGGAAGGAGCTGACAGAGAAAAGGCCGTTGGGACAGTAAGTCCAAGCCAAAGCGTCATGGATACTCTTCCTAACAATAATACTCTCCAAAGCCACCATGAATTCATTCCATTGATCAACCTCCCAATTGAACAAAGGTCTTCTGAGTTTCACATCCCAACCCATTTAGAATCATTCCACCGACTGAACTCCTTCACCACCCCATTCTTGTTGGAGGCCAAAGCAAAAATTCTTGGGAAGGCGACCCTCAAAGGATAGGAATCCCAGTAGAAATCATGCCAAAGCCGAATCCTGTTCCCACTGCTTATCACCGCCTGAAAACCTTTCTTGATAATGTCATGAGCTCGGTGACTTTCGTCAAAGAATATGCTGATAGCTTTAAAAAACGAGGAGCCCGCCTTGACATCTTTAACATCCCACATCAAAGGATTGAGACCAAGTCTATATTTGGCACAAAGGATTGTAGTAAATTAAATTTTAATTTTGAAGAAGTATGTAGATGTTTTGTTTTAATTAAATAATGACCTTACTTTTTTTTTTTCCTTTTAGGGAGGATTTATATAGTTAGGTTTTGGGATACATATTCTTGTAAATGGAGTATATAATTTATTGTATTTGATAATGTAATTGTTTTGTATTCTTGTAAATGGAGTATATACTTCATTGTATTTGATAATGTAACTGTTTTGTTTTATAAATAGAATGTGTTTATATTGAATTATACTGATTTTGTGTAATTATGAAAGATCATTGAGTTGTATTTATATATTTGATGATTTATTCAAATATTAAAAATTAATTTTTAAAAAAATAAACGTTTTAAGATTTATGATGGTTTTTTACCATCATTGTTTAATGACGGGTAAAAACCATCATAAATATAAATGGTTCTTAATACTGGATTCCTTAACGTTATTAAACTGTCATAAAATAATGTTTATGACATTTTTTAACCATTATAAAACACATTTTTTCTAGTAGTGTCCACGACTTGAAAGGTGGATGAGCCTCCACCGGAGGCCACCATTAGTGTCCCTACAAATTAGCACCAACAAAAATGGTCACTTCTGAAAAGTCATAGACCAATTTGGTACCAGTGAAAAATATAGGGATAAAATTGATAAAAATAAATAAATAAATAAATAAATAAAGGCCACGACTTTAATTTCCCTTGTTATTCCTTTAAACTTGAGTTCTTATCGATAACCCAAAAACAATCAGAGTTTTACATAAAACAAAATTGTGCATTTAACTTCATCTGACACATTCTAATGATATAACAAGCATTGAGGAAAATTATTTTATACCAAACGTTTCTAATTGCTTTTTTTTTTTTAAGCCAAACATTTCTAATTGTTGATACCTAGTTCTTGTTCTCTTTGCTTACAGCAAAATTATTTTTACGAGTACCATTTTTGGTACAAACCCTGCCACTCTTATGTAAATGTTCAGCACTCACCTTAAACTTCAAATGGTAAACGCCAATCTTTGAAATTTAGGGGGCATCTGGTACTGTTTTTCTGACCCATTTTCATTTTCGTTTTTTTAAAAATGATTTCGAAATTGCGTTCATTGACCCTTTTTCAGTTTGTTTTCAAAAAATTAAAAAACAAAATAAACACAAAATAGAAAACCAGGGTTTAAAATGAAAAACATGAAAAAACATAAGATTTTAAAAAAAAATTAAAAACAACTCTGACTCTCTTATCTCTTACAAACACACTCTCTGCTCTCTTCCACAAAACGCTCTTCGACTCCATGGTATGTCATCGTCTTCTTTTTCTTCGTCCTTGTTTGGTTGAGTTTTCTACTGGCTCAAAATGTCTACCAACGTCTATTTGAGTTTTTTTAGAGATGTTTGGTTGGGCTTTTGAGATTGTCTATTTTAAATTGAGTAGATGCTAATAGAGTTTAAACCTCTATTAGGCAAAAGCTCATGAGGAGGTATTTCTCCAAATAGACATTTTTTTTTCTTTCAAAAACTCAATTTCTAATAGATCTACTACAAGTAGATCTTTTACCAATAGAGGTTTTTCAAAATGCCAACCAAACAAGCTTCTTTTGATCTTCTTCTTCTTTTCTGACTTACTTCTCCTTCTTATGATTTCTTCTTCTTTTTCTTCTCCTTCGTCTTCTTCTTTTTCTTCTTCCAACTTTCTTCTTCTTCTTCTTCTTTTCTGATTTACTTCTCCTTCTTCCGATTTTGTTTTTCTTCTTCTCTAGATTTGGTTCTTCTAATGGATTAAGCTAGTGGTTGGCTGAATGGTTGATTTTGTGTGAATGATTGATTTTCCTTTCAAAGAACTATCAAATTGGAAGATTTGGTTGTATATTGTATGCTTGTGGAAGTGAAGTAATTTAATTGTGACTCAATTATATTTAGTGCTGTGTAGTTTTGACTTCTAATATTGTTAGCAATATTACTAATAGTTTAATACTACTTTGAGTTACAGGAATCATAAGTCTTAAAAGCATGGATTTTTTTATGTGAAATTAAAATGTTCTATTTCAATGTTGTTCTTAAAACAATAAGTATGATGGAACCCCATGATGTCGATGTTGACAAAAGGACTGAATGGTGTACACGGATTGATGTCATTTTTATTTGCATATAATTGCATGACCATATATATATATAAGATGATTTACAAACATCCACGACATTCCATAGGAGGGTATGGTCAACTATAGTTGATGAGTTTTTCTAACAAATCAGAAAGTGATTCACTATTTTATACTCTTTTTTTTTAAAGGCAATTTATTGAACAACCAAGAAACACAAGACAACAACAAACAACAACAACGGGAGGCAAAAACCAACCACCCAGCCAACGAAAACAAGACAAGAAACAAAACACAGAAACAGAGCACATGCCAAAAAAACAACACAAAACAACAGCCAAAACGACCAACCAGAGAACAAACGCAACCTCAGAAATCATACCAAGAGAGGATCTCCAAACCACCAACAAAACCTTGTTTAGCCGGCATGTCCAAAAGAATTCGACGACCTAGAACAATACAAAACACTAGCTTGACCCAAAAGGCTTAGGAGATTATAAATTTCGTAAATCGATTGAAAATGCTTGATGCTTCCTAACCTCGTGTTGTTAACCCAAGATACAACCACCCTAGAGTCGCTTACAAACTCAATGCTTTTGCCTATAAGGCCAGGTTTTGTCATACATAAATTGCAAGCTCTAACTAAGGCCAAAATTTCTACAATCACAGCATCATATATCCTAACATTGGCTGAGAAAAGACAACGAACTCTCCCTCTATGGTCTCTTATGACCCCGCCAATTCCCGCATTACCAGGGGAACCACACGCTGACCCGTTAACGTTAAATTTGAGAGAACCAGAGGGAGGAGGAACCCAATCTACCGCCTTATTGCTTTTGGAAATTTTGAAATTAGTGCAACCCTCTTTAATGTTCCAGAGAAGAGTGGTAATAGGCTCCAACGCACCTTTACCTAAATTCTTGAACCAACAAGCCACTATGAAATGCACCATATCCTCTGCTTGTGCTAATGAAACCTCACCATCCTTAAAAGCTTTTTCGTTCCTAGTTTCCCAAATGGTCCAAACCACAGTCGGAAATAAAATTTTCCAAGCTCTCACATATTTATTTTTCCGGCATAGCCCTATCCAACCAGTTCACCATTCAAACAGAGAAGAAGAAGGGTAGCAACTTGTCTCCCACCAATTCATACATCTATGCCAAAGATTCCAGGACCATTTACAATGCAAGAAGAGATGGTCCACAGTCTCTAGATTTTCAGAACAAGGGTGACAGCCAAGGTTAGATCCCACATTCACTCCACATTTACTCAACACCTGATTGACCAAAACTCTGCCATGCATGAGCTGCCACATAAAGACTTCCACTTTAAGAGGACAACAACCACTCCAGATGCCTTTAAAGTCAACAGAGACCATCCTTTGATCCCCTTTTAAAGACCTCCAAAAAGACTTGACTAAAAAGACACCATTTGGGCATAGATTCCAACCTAAAGTATCCGGAATCAAGTCCTGGATTTTGATGTTATCCAAGCAATTCCGAAAATTATCCCATTGTTCCACCTCCCAATCGAACACCGGTCTCCTCAGAGAGACATCCCAAATCCATTGACAATTTTCCCACCATCCATAATCCAGCACAACACCTTCCTTATTACAAGCTAACGCAAAAATTCTAGGAAAAGCGACCTTTAAGGAGTTAGTTTCCTTCTTAACATCAGTCCACAACTTGGCGTATCTCCCCTATACTTGAAGTCAAAATTTAATCGATTGGGTAAAAAACATCATGAGTTTTCTGATATAATTACAGATACTCGATTTGGTTAGGACCCTGGATCAAACACTGTAACATCATCAGAAGTTATTTTGGCTGAATATATTAATGATTTTTTAAATTATTTCAATATGATGAAATAATGTTAGTATTTAATTTTTTTAAATATCAATATATTTTTTTTTAAATGACAAAGAGTGCCAGCAATGAAACTATATTGGAAGAAAGGGTTGGAGCATTATGAAATTCTCAATGACATTTTTAATACTACATGCTCGGTAGTAGTATTAAAAATGTCACAAAGAATTTCATAATGTTCTAACCCTTTCTTCCGATATGGTTTCACTGCTGGCAATCTCCATCAATAATAATAACAATAAATACTAATATTATTTCATCACATTGAAATAATTAAAAAAATCATTACCTTAATATATTCAGCCCAAACAATTTCTGATGATGTCACGATATTTGATATAGAGTCCTAACAAAAACCAGTATGTGCAATCAAATCAGAAAACTCTTGCGCAATCGATTAAATTTTGGCTTCAACGACAAAATTGTGAATCGCTTTTGGGTTTGTTGGAAAATCTCGTCAACTATAGTTGACCATACCCTCTTATGGAATGTGGATATCTGTTTTAAGAACAACATTGAAACAAAATATTATAATTTCATACAAAAAAAAAAAATCCATGCTTTTAAGCCTCATGCTTCCTCAACTAAAAGTAGTAATGCTAACAATATTAGAGTCAAAACACAGCACTAAATATAATTGAGTCACAAATAAATTACCACAAGACATACAATATACAACAAAATCTTCCAATTTGATAGTTCTTTAATAGGAAAATCAATCATTCACACTATTAAATCAACCATTCAGCCAACATCCTAGCTTAGTTATATCTGTTTGTGTGTTGGCCGAAACTAGACAATAAATTTCAGCAAAACATTGACTTAGCCAAGAACACAACACGGTATAGGTTTATATATACAACTGTATATAGAAACCAAAGATTACACAAGGTGCAAATTACAGTAATAATAATCTAACTACAATATAAGACTAGATAATTCCAACAACAATAACACTATGATTCCAACAATATATACCATAATTCCCTGTAATAATAATCTAACTTCAATATAAGACTTGACAGTTCAAACAACAATATAATAACACCATGATATATTCCAACAATATATACCATAATTCCAACACAAATCATTAATTAACCCCATATAACATGGATAAACAACTAAAAACACATCACAAACTAATAAATGGAGAAGGAGGAGGAGGAGGAGGAGGAGGAGGGCTTAAAAAACAGTACCGGACAGCCCCTAAGTTTTTCATCCAATCAAATTCCCTTGCCTTCAGATGAGGATCGTGAAGTAGATAATAATTTTATTAACTCTAGACGAAGAAGAGGAGGAGGAGGAGGAGGAGAAGAAGAAGGGCCTGAAAAACAGTACTAGACAGCCCCCAAGTTTTTCCTCCAATCAAGTTCCCTTGCCTTCAGATGAGGATCGTGAAGTAGAGGATAACTTTATTAACTCACTACTAGAAATCAGGCTTTTTACAACGAGACATCCACAACGGGCACAAGGAGCCCGTTTTTTATAAGTAATATCAACAACGGGCCTTTAAATGCCCGTTACCAATAATCACTGAAAATATTTTCCACCACGGGCCCTTTTATGCCCGTTATGGATATGTTTTATTGACAACGGGCAGTTATAGGCCCGTTTTGAATAATCTCATAACAACAACGGGCAGGTAAAGGCCCGTTGTTGATATTCCAGTGCCCGTTGTAAAACAAAACCCCCTAATTTCAAACCCTAACATATCTATTCTCTCTCGATCGACCTCTCGATCCATCTCTAGCTTCTCTCTCGATCGACCTCCATCTCTAGCTTCTCTCTCGATCGAAATGGCACGCAAGAAGATCAGAGAGTATGATTCGAAGAGATTGTTGAAGGAGCATTTCAAGAGGCTCTGTGGTCATGAGTTGCCTATCAAGTCAGCACAAGTCAGTGTTAACTTTTCAAGATTTGTGCTTTTTTTTTAATAATAATTATTCGTATAAATGTGCAGTTGATTGATTATAAATAGGTTGTCAAAATCTTTTCTTGGTTTGTTCCGGTTTCAATATGTGATCTCGTTTGGCGAATTATTCTTGTTTTTACTATTTAGCTGTTGCTGTTAGATGGAATGTCTGTGATTCTATGCAGAGATTCGTATGAATCTGTTATATGAAGTGGGTGGGTGCTGTTTTGTTCATAACACATCTCTTATATGTTGAAACTTGATTGTATTGTATGTTTTACATGTTGGTCTTTTCTAATTCATTATCTAAGTAAAAGAATTGCTGAAATTATAGATTGATATGCTTTACATTTTTGCTTGGGTTGTGGTTGTGATGAAGCTATGTATTGAATTTCAATGAATTGTTTGTGTATTTTAGGTTACAGAGTCAACTGATTTCAATGAGGTTCAGGTTTGGACGGGGATGTGGTGATGTGGGAGGTAGACTGACGTCTATTTTCTCTTCAGTTTTTCTGGGCTCTTCTGTTTTTGGTTGCTCTGGTTCTTTGTGCTGTTTTTCTCTGTTTGTTTTTGCTGTGGCGAGCTGCTTGTCCCTGCTGGCTGTTTGTGTTTTTTTGTTTCTTTGTGTGAACTTCTCTGTGGGTTTTGCGTGCTTGTGGCCTGAGGCCCCCCCTGTATTTTGTGGTTCCTGTTTTCTGGCTGGTCTGTATGCGTGTTGTGCCCCCTGTTTCTTGGGTTGTTGTTGTTGTTTCTGCCTTTGGCTTTTTTATATTATGCTTAAAAAAAAAAAAAAAAAAAACTGATATCAATGAGCTAGCACAGAAGGAACCCTGGCTTTCGTCATGTAAATTAGTTGTGAAACCCGACATGTTATTCAGGAAACGTGGGAAGAGCGGTTTGGTTGCCCTGAATCTGGATTTAGCTCAAGTTGCTACTTTTGTGAAAGAGCGTTTGGGCAAAGAGGTATATTTCTATCAACACAAACTAAAGAGCTTACCCTTTTTAGTTATGAAATATGAATTTTTGTTTGACGTGGCACTCATTGCTTTCGAAAAAATTGAGTATTCTGCTTAACGTTTATCTTTCATGGTATATATGCGGAGATGGGTGGATGCAAAGGACCCATAACAACATTCATCGTCGAACCTTTCATCCCACACAATGAAGAGTTTTACCTAAATATTATGTCAGAGCGACTTGGGTGCAACATCAGTTTCTCAGAATGTGGAGGAATTGAAATCGAAGAAAACTGGGATATGGTACTTCTAGATGTTACTTATTTGAATCACTTTTTTATAAGCACTTTGTAATCTCAATTTGTTTGTCTTTCCTCTTTTTTTTTTATTAGATTACCTTACAAGAACCATAATTGTATGTTTTATCCTTTGTCCAGGTTAAGACAATATATGTCCCAACAGGGGTGTTGTTTACTTCGAAAATGTGTGCTCCGCTTGTCGCAACCCTTCCCTTGGAGGTATCTTTAATCAATAACCTGGCTAACTATTTTGCTCATTTGCCGTAGCAATATTTTTGAACGACTTTTCTTCTAGTGTAAAATGCGGCATGATGTGCACATGATGCCATTTTTTTAAATAACTGACACTGATTACGTTTGTCAATCGAGGTCAAAGGAGAAATTGAGGAGTTCATCAAATCAGTTTTTGTTTCTTTGGCTTGCTTCTTTTGCTGGCTGTTGTTGGTTTTTGCTGTTTGGGTTCCTTTGCTGGGGATTTTGCTGTTTGTTGGGTGCGTTTGGGTTGTCCCTGCTGTTTGTTTTTGCTGTTTGGGGTCATTTGCAAGGGTTTTTGCTTTGTTTGGGTGCATTTGGGTTGCCTTCTCTGGCTTTTGTTTGTGCTGTGTGGTGGCCTTCATGCCTTGGCCTAGTTTGGCCTCTTGAATAAAATTGAGCTGTTAAAAAAAAAATGTTTTTAGGTATTTAATAAGTTTTTTTCAAAGGTGATTAGTTGAGATGTTTGACATGTTTCTTTGTGGAGTTTACATCTTGTAATTGTTTATGACAGTGAGAGAACCAAGTAACATCAGCTTATTATATGCACTAAGAAAGGTATACTTCTCAAATTTTATCAAGAGAACTACCTGAAAAATACTGGAACCTTGCCCAGGTTGGTCAATTCATTTTTTCTTCAATTATCTTTTCAGTTTTCATGTTTATTATGTATCTTCATGGTTGTTGACCATTTACGTATTTTTGTTTTCTCAGGCTGATTAAGCTCTTTCTCTTGCAAAATCATTTGTCTTTTAGGATCTTCAGTAGTGTCAATTAATCCAACCAAGTTATATTTCAACCTTGGCGTCAAACACAATGACTGCAAATTTAACAACATCGGACAAGTATGATATGGAGAGGACTAAGATCGATGCGCAAGTCTTATCTAGTTAAAGCTTGATGTGGTACTTATTTATTTTTACTTAAAAGGATAACCAGAGCTTTTTTTTTTTGTTTTTTTGTTTTTTTTTTGACATTTTGTAATAATTTTGATAAATTAGCCATGTAGAGACCTAGTTGTACTTAATATTCATTCACATTCTGCTAGTAGACTTTTTAATTAAATGAATGTTTATAGGTGAATGAAATGTTAATACTTGAAGATTTTTAATTGAATGTTTATGGATTTATAATTTTTAATATATATATATATATATATATATATATATATATATATATATATATATATATTTTGAATGCTTGTGAATTTTTATATTGAATGCTTTGGAGTTTAATCTTCCAATTATATGCACTAAATAGGCTATTTATAAAATCAGAAAATTAAATTTTTTATTTTATTTTTTTTTATAAAAAAAAAAATTATCGACAGCGGGCATTGCCCGTTGTAAGTAACACATCGACCATGGGCAATGCCCGTTGTCAGTAACATATCGACAACGGGCATTGCCCGTTGTAAATATGTTACCTACAACGGGCAATGCCCGTGGTCGAAAAGCTCGCTTTTCCACTACTGCCCCAGCTATAGCGGGTTTGTGCCCGTTGTAAATACACATCTACAACGGGCATTGCCCGTTGTCGTTGAGCGTTTTTCTTGTAGTGACTCTAGAGTTCATATTGATATTGATGTTGAGGCTTGGGATGATGATGACGACGACGACGTACGTTGACCTAACTAATCGTGTGCCGAAGAGGATGTGTGGGCTTTCAGCATGTATTATACGTGAACAAACTCAATGACAACAACCGCCACCACCACAAATTAGAGATAATCCATAATTTAAGGTAATTATTCAATTTTAATATATTACTTAACTATATTATGTAGAAATGTATTGGTGCAAACAATGTTTATATAAATTATTGATTAATTATATTATACAGAAATGTATTGGTGCTATTGATGGAACACACATTTCTGCATTGGCACCGGCACATAAACAAAATTCCTAACCCAAAGTATTATGTGTGTGTGTTCATTTGACATGATGTTCACCTTTGTTTACACGAGTTGGGAAGGAACCGCTAACAATTCAAGTGTGTTTTTGGATGCAATTGGAAGACAAAAGAATGGTTTCCCCATTCTAACGATTCAATTGTTTACACTTATACGTATGACTAGGGCTGGGTAAAAAAAACCAATAAACCGAACCAAACCGATCCAATCAGTTTTTTTTCTGGTTTTCTTATGTTGGCCGGTTCAGTTCGGTTCTTTTTTTTGAAAACCGATTGGATCGGTTTTTTTTCCGTTTCGCTATCCTAAACCGGAAAACCGAACTGAGACCCAACTTATATAAAAATAAAAAACCCTAGTTTAATGTTCAAAAGTCCATGAAACTATAAAACTATGAAAGTGTGTCAAAGCATATTTTTTTTTCTTTTTTACTGAATATTATTTTAAACTAGTATTTTCAATTTGTTCAAGCCCATAATTTAATTTGGTCGAAAGGCCCAAAAGGATTAAAATATGAAAATATGTGTAATAATTAAGGCCCATGAATTTGGCCCAGTAGGACCAAAACCGAAAAAACCAAACCGAACCAAACCGGTCCAATTCGATTGGTTTTTGATCGATTGACATTTGTAAATTTTATTGGATCGGTACATATTTTTAGAAACCGAACTTTATCACTTTTTTTTATCGGTTATATTGGAAAATGAACCGATCCATTAAACGCCCACCCCTACGTATGACGTATAAGTGCTTCACTATTTTGAATATTGTAAAGTATAAAACTAATTTTTATTATTTCAGGATATTATTACGTTGTCGATTCGGGCAATATAAATATACCAGGATTTTTAGCACCTTACAGAGGTGAGTGATTTCATTTACATGATTATGAAAGACAAGAACGTGCACCAAGAGGTCCAAAGGGGTTATTTAATTATAGGCATTCATCATTACGAAATAAAATTGAGTGTAGTTTTGGTGTTTTAAAAACTCGCATTGCTATTTTGAAAAAGATGCCTAATTATCGTTAACGTAAGCAACGCCTCATACCTATTGCATGTTGTGTCTTACATAATTTAATTCGATCACAAGCTTGAGGTGATAGGATGTTTAGGGAATATGACACTGAAGATATTTTAATTGATGAAGAAGGAGAAGGTAGAGCAATTCCTTATATAGATTTATCTCCATCAAATGTAGCATTAATGAGTAAGTTAGAGATAAAATTGCAAGAAAATTTTGGCAAGATTGCTCACGTAATATGAGGTGATCATGTATTGTAATAGGATGTGGTGTCTTATGTAATTTATTCATGATCTTATGTAGTTATATTCTGTTAATGTTATGTTACGAGAATTCTAAAAAATAACATAAAAGTAGTCCACAATCAAGGAAATTTATGGTTATGTATTTTTTTTTTAATGCAAACGGATCAAATATCATACGATCCCTTTTATAATTCAATTAAGAATGATTGATTGGTCTGTATGAAATGATTAAATTTCAGTTATTATATTTGTTGACGGTGAATTTTGGATCGTTGAAAAGTCAACCGCCAAACAATAACACGTAGGCAAATGGAAGCTTTAACCAATATAGGGTTGAATAATCAAACTTTCTCCACGTGGATGTGATACAATTTGTTCATATTTGAGGATAGTAATATAGAAAAGCAGGAAATAAAGAATAAATCAAACATAACACATGTTTTACGTGGTAAAACCCCAAGGCGGGGAAAAATTCACGGTGCCGGTGACGGCGAGAAGAGATCCACTATGAATAGAATAATTACACACTCAATACTCGCTTTCTTTTAGATAATTGCTTATGATTCGTATCTCTTTTCTCATGTAAGTGTAAATTGCTCATGATCTCCCTTCTTATAATGAGTACATGGTTGTATTTATATGGTTCGATATAGGGTTGCCCTAGTTCTTGTCGTATAAGTTGTGGATTCATTAATTAGAATCTTTGTAGGATTTCGGTAGAGTAGACCAATTAGGACTCTTTTCCCGTTTGGTGCTTATCCTTCTGGAAGCTTCTAATCCTTTCCAGATTAGACTTCTCTGGTATTGGAGAGAAAATAGGGATATTTCCTTATTGGAATATTATCCTGAGATTTCGTATCTATGCAGATCTCTTCCTGATATGGCGTATCTTGGTAAGGTAGTATTTCCCATTTTTGGCTGAGCAGAATCTTGGCTGAGCAGATTCCTGGCCGAGTAGATTTATGGCCGAGTAGAATCTTGGCTGAGTAAAGATCTTCGGCGAGCAGGATCTTCGCTCATTAATATCTCTTTAACTAGACGACTTTACTTGGCGCATACGCTTCTAACTTTTATATTTAGTTTTCTTGATGACGTGTCCATACCTAGTGACGTGTCCTTGGTCAGCGTTCCTTTCATTGACTGGTTGACTTTGGATGACGTGGAATTACTGTACTTCCGTATTAACCGCTATCTTTGCTGACGTGTCATGCTGACGAAAATATACATACAACAATACCCCCATAAATACTTCGAGCCGAACAAGCGACTTGATCTCTTCATTCCTTCGTTTTGGCGAGTAGTATTTATAATCATACTTGGCTTCTGGTTTTTAGGGAAATTCTTTCCCTCCTTTCTATCTTTAACCATCGTGTTCCCTTTTGAGTGCAAACTTCAGCATTTAATGCTTTTTTGCATGACCGCTTCTTCTGTTGTTCTTCGCATCATTATTATTATTTTTTTAGTACTTCTATTACTTTCCGTTTGTGCGAGTGCTTTGTTCACCATCATTCTTCTGACCAAGAAGTATTCCATTGTTCAATGCTTTCATCGTCGTGTAAATAATCTCCTTAAATGGCGAAGTCACTGATTGTGAGACAATTGTGATCGATGTTGCTGCTCTGGTGAAATGTCGATTACTTTCAGTGTGTATTTTCCGTTTATTTGTCGTTTATCATCTTTACCAACGTGGTTGGCTGTGGAGTGGATGATGTCATTATGGTGAGTAAAGCAACATGATAAATAGTTGGTCAACCCGAGAGGGCTGCCAGTCGTGTGGTTTAGTTGTCCCCTTTTTTGCATTTATTTTGTTAGGGCCTTTCGGCTGATATTCCTGCAAAAAGAAAACACTTTGTTTGTATAAGAATAATTTTAACTTCTTACTTGCATTTGGCTCTAATCGTGTTCGATAAACTGCCTTGTTTCACGAGCCCTGCTGAGTTGAATAGTCACGGCGAGCTGAGTTATTCTAGCTACGGCGAGTTGAACTGCTACAGTGAGCTGAATAGGTTGACACCTAAGATTTGATGCTCGAATGCTTTTAAGTCTCTTCATTCCGATGAGGTCCCGGCTTTTTGATACTTCACTCGGTCTTGTTAAAACGATTTTTTTTTTGGCTGATCTTTTTTTGTAGGTCAAATTCTTCCTTTTGGCTGATCTGTCTTATAGACCAGTCTTCTTTTTGGCCGATTATCTTTTGCACTTCTTGCGAGCCGCTCCAGAGGCTCGCTCGGCTGACAGACAAGAATTTGGGCTTTCCGGCTCAAGGCAACCTGAGCGCTTATTTTGTACCACGAGGGGCTTGACCGTATCTAAGTTTCTACTCACTTTCGAGGTTTTTACTTGATTTTTAGCGAGCCGAGCCAACCTCAAAGTGTTTGGCTTAGGTGGTCCGGATCTTGTATTTGAAAGCTTCCCAGCTGCTTTTGTGTGCACTTGCTCATTGGAGCTTTGTACCTGCACATTTTAAACTTCACATAAATACAATTTAAGCAAAAAGTTATTTACCCCCTTTTCTTTTTGCCTAGCTACTATTGCCGAGTTTTTGGTTTAGGTGCAGGGCCTTTTTTTTTTTTTTTTGTTCAGTTACCATTGCTGAATTTTTGGTTTAAGGCTCAAAGCCTTCTTTGTTCAGCTGCAATTGCTGAGTTTTTGGCTTAGGCGCAGGGCCTTTTTTTGTTGTTCAGCTACCATTGCTGAATTTTTGGTTTAAGGCTCAAAGCCTTCTTTGTTCAGCTGCCATTGCTGAGTTTTCGGCTTAGGCGCAGGGCCTTTTTTGTTGTTCAGCTACCATTGTTGATTTTTCGGCTTACTTAGTGTTTGTCGAGACGTATCTGACCATACACCAAGTCTTTAAGGCTCAAAGTCTTCTTTGTTCAGCTGCCATTGCTGAGTTTTCGGCTTACTCAGTGTTTATTGAGACGTATCCGACCATACACCAAGTTTTTAAGCATACTATTGGGACGTCTCCCTCTTTTACTTGTATTGTTATTAAGTGCTAGTTTTTTCAACCCCCAGCGTTTCTTTTGACCGCTGTCTTTTGAGTGCTTATCCTGCATTTTTTAGGGGTCACGCTTGCCAATGGTAGCGAGCACCAATTGGTCTTTTTGTGTTTTTCTAACTCAGGTTGCTCTGACGTTTTCGTATTTAGAGCCTGCTATAGTTGTGGGTACCCATTCACTGGTGTTTACTTTGTCATTGTTGAGAATGATCTGCCTTCGCTTGAATTTCTACATGCACCGAGATGAAACTCGTTTTGCACGCATTGATACGAAGCTCGATACCTGTGCTAAGGTTCTCATCTTTTCTTTCTATGCCAAACATGTGAGCAGCATTTGCACAAATAATAAATAGACATGTATATACTTTAGTAATGCTGAACAAAAATAGTTGGATCCATGTACAATATTGGTGATGGTCATCGTTCGGGATACAATATCCATGGATTCATGCTGGGTGCTTTGCTTATAAGAACACTTGGCATGATAAACAAGAAGTATATATTTTGACAGAAAAGCATACAGTGTACAGCTTATAATTTTAATTAATTAGCAGCAGAAAAATAAGCACCATGATATCCTATCATGTTATTGAGATGCAAGATAATAACAAGTAATGATAATTAAACCAAAACGTACCTCCAAGCCCAACCGATTTTGACAATGTCATTAAGCGCTTTCGAAAACACTTTTATCAAGATAACAGTCTTGATTAAATTCCAAAAAATCGTTATTTGATTTATTATTTAATACGCCGGATGGATATCTTTTTCGCATAATGATTTGATAAAATTGTAATACTAAACAAATATGTAAATTAACTAACCTTGGTCACTCACTGAACCTGAAGTTTAGTTGTATTGCTTTCAGATACTTTGTCTTTGAGCGGTTTTTTTTTTTTTTTTTTTTTTTTTTTTTGTCGAGGCGGAAAAGGGACTTTCGTAAAAACTACTTTCACAACTGCGAACTTCCTTACGGTAAAATCTTCTGCTCCTATAGCCCCCCAGCAATTGTTGTAAGTAGGTTTAGGCTTGTTAAAGCGCTTTTAACACCGCATCCACCCCCTTTTTTTCTTGTGCGCGCTGGATTATGTTTCGGAGTATGGTGGTAAGGTCAGAAATTCCTTAGTGTCTAAAAGATCCACACTAGTTTATGGATGCGCTGAATGATTATCCATGATTGCTGCCTGTGACCCACTCCAATGATTCCATTAAGACCTGACTTCTCTTCTCGGCTGATCTTTCTTGTAGACCAGGCTGGTATTTCTCATAGATCAAGCTTCTTCTACTCGGCTGGTCTTTCTTATTTCGACAGCCAATAGTGTGGTGATATCCAGTAATTGATTGATGCCATCCCGGTTTGGAGTTTCATTGACATGTTTGATCAGGAAGTTTAGAAGAACTTTTATCTAGGCCGAATCCTGATGAATTTTACTATATAATAATCTTAGCAGATGGTTAGTCAAAGCACAGTTTATTAGTGCATGTGAGTGAAGTTTGCACAGGTAATAATAATTATGCATTTTAATGAGACCGAATAAAATTGAAGCAACTCATTCATACTTGGTAATGGTTAGTGTCCAAATATAGTGTCCATAAATTCGTATTTTGACAATATGTGCCATGTGTGTCGAAGCTATAAAAGCTAGTAAGCATACTCATTAAGCGGGCATTGTATGCTATATATTAATTTGTACATGCATATTATGTGTTGCGTATGAGAGTAACAGGCATAGACAACATGTAGGGGTAATATAAAGTAAAGAGAAATACAACAAGTTCGTGCATGCTACGGATTTATATGTGACAGTATAAAATATGAAGAAGTAGACATAATTTAATATATCTAGATCAAAGAAATTATATGTTTCAAGTATCATAGACTCATCTTCGATCTCACCAATGTATTAGGCATATCAAATATTCCGAGTGTTAAATTTGGCAAAACTTATGCTCAAAAGACTAAATTTGGTTGAACTAGATTGTATTCAGTCAATCCAATATGGATTTTTAAATAACAGTTGACATAATATATTTTAATCATCAATAATAAAGATTGTGGCGTACCTGTTGCCGATTGAATTTGCTTTGGTGAAGGTAATAGTGCACCTCCAAATCAAAGTGATTTGTACACATATTTAAAGAGAATATATATTTACAGACTATGTCGTTTCTAATTACCTATTAGCTAATTCACATTATTATAAGTGAAAGTGAGAGCGTACCTCCTTGCTCGAACAATTCTGGTACTGCATTTAAACGCTCTCGGAAGCGCTTTTTACCAAGATCAAAGCCTTGGTTAAATTCCACTGAGTTTTTGGACAATTTTCTTTTATTTTACCATATACGACTATGTATATTCTCTGCTCGCACAATAGAATGACAAAATCATAAAATTAAACAATGTGTAAATTGGCTTACCTAGGCCACTTACCAAACCTGTTGTGTAGTTTTTTTTTTATTCTTGGATCCTTTGTTGTTGGATAAGTCGGTAACGAAGAGCCGAATGAGCTTTAGTTGAGAATTGACTTTGGGTCATTTCTTTCCTTTTTTGCTGAACTGCAACGTTCTGGAGGTCATCAAATATTCCTCGAGCTGAATTGTGTCGCAGACCACATGTCCTCGGAAGGCTCCGTGCATCTAGTTTGCAGCAAAATTCACAGTTCGTGATTCCGTGCTTTCTAGAGAGAGTTACCTCTGTTTTAGCGACCGGTGGTTGGATTAGACAGTTCTCCGCAAGTGACTTTCTTCAATATTTCGGGAGCCATAAAACTTTCATAGGTCAAACTAGATAGTGGAACATATATTTTTGGAAAGGTCTGCATGTCTAGTTTCCAACGGTTTTTACGGCTCGTGGTTTCGATGTTTGTAGAGGAAGATATGCTTGTTTTAGTGCTCGATGGTCAGATCAGAAAATCTTCTGCGAATTGCTTACTTTTGTGTTGCGGGGGCCACCAAATATTGCACAAACCGAACTGGGTTGCGTACCATATATGCTTGGAAAGGTTTTGAGGTCTAGTTTCCAGCGGCTTTTACAGTTCGCAAATCCGAGTTGTAGAAGGAGATATGCTCACTTTAGTGCACAATGGTCAGATCAGAAATCTACACGCGATCTGGTTTCTTCAATATTACAAAAGCCACCAAATATTGCTTGGATTGAACTAGGATACGAACCATATATGCCTGGAAAGCCTTGGATGTCTAGTTTCCATTGGTTTTTACGGTTTGTGAATCCGACTTCTGTAGAGGGAGATATGCCCACTTTAGTGCGCATTGGTCAGCAATTCCGCGATTCTAGACAACTCTCTTCTCGTTTCTTTCGTGAGCTGTCGGAATGGGAAAGCAATTCCTCGGATGGATTTTTGATACTTTAAAGCTCTGAGTATTGCTATTGCAATATTCTTCCTTCGGATTTGGTCACGGCCACGGCTCCTGCCACGGGTTCTGTAGTTAATCCACTCCCTAACACATCCAATAGTCGTTTGTTGGGTGCTTCAAGTGTTGGATACATCAGAATTCCTTCTGCGGTCTGTTCATGAGGGTTCCTCGGAGTTGAGTTCAGCCCCCTCCTTCTAGCGCCAATTGTTGACGGTGAATTTTGGATCGTTGAAAAGTCAACCGCCAAACAATAACACGTAGGCAAATAGAAGCTTTAACCAATATAGGGTTGAATAATCAAAGCCTCTTTCTCCATGTGGATGTGATACAATTTGTTCATATTTGAGGATAGTAATATAGAAAAGCAGGAAATAAAGAATAAATCAAACATAACACATGTTTTACGTGGTAAAACCCCAAGGCGGGGAAAAATTCACGGTGCCGGTGACGGCGAGAAGAGATCCACTATGAATAGAATAATTACACACTCAATACTCGCTTTCTTTCAGATAATTGCTTATGATTCGTATCTCTTTTCTCATGTAAGTGTAAATTGCTCATGATCTCCCTTCTTATAATGAGTACATAGTTGTATTTATATGGTTCGATCTCGGGTTGCCCTAGTTCTTGTCGTATAAGTTGTGGATTCATTAATTAGAATCTTTGTAGGATTCCGGTAGAGTAGACCAATTAGGACTCATTTCCCGTTTGGTGCTTATCCTTCTAGAAGCTTCTAATCCTTTCCGGATTAGACTTCTCTGGTATTGGAGAGGAAATAGGGATATTTCCTTATTGGAATATTATCCTGAGATTTCGTATCTATGCAGATCTCTTCCTGATATGGCGTATTTTGGTAAGGTAGTATTTCCCATTTTTGGCTGAGCAGAATCTTGGCTGAGCAGATTCCTAGCCGAGTAGATTTCTGGCCGAGTAGAATCTTGGCTGAGTAAAGATCTTCGGCGAGCAGGATCTTCGCTCATTAATATCTCTTTAACTAGACGACTTTACTTGGCGCATACGCTTCTAACTTTTATATTTAGTTTTCTTGATGACGTGTCCATACCTAGTGACGTGTCCTTAGTCAGCGTTCCTTTCATTGACTGGTTGACTTTGGATGACGTGGAATTACTGTACTTCCGTATTAACCGCTATCTTTGCTGACGTGTCATGCTGACGAAAATATACATACAACAATATTATTATGAATAACTGTATAATTATTTCAAATATATTAATTCTAAATTCTAAATTCAAGTGAATGAAAAGAAATATTTCAACCTTATAAAAATATTTTAAAGAGATGGGAAAGTCAAATTACATATGTAGAAATTGTTTTAAAAAATAACTACCCAATGAATTTATTCAATTTTTAATGTTTTCAATTAATCTACCGGACGTGTTTGTACTGTTTTCATTTTCAGAATACAGTTTTCAGTATATGCTACTAGACACGTTTTTACCATTTTCATTTTCAAAATACAACTTTCAGTATATACTACCAAACGCTTTTTCAGACTTCGAAACTGAAACCAAAAAATACTATTTTATTTTTCATTTTTGTTTTCGAAAAACAACAAATGAAAAACATTACCACATACACCCTTATATATTTAAATGCTAAATTTGAGTAACTTGAAGTAAATGTAACATTGCACCAAAAATACACAGATAAAACAAACTTTACTACACGCACATAACTAATTATCTTAACTATTCTTCCCATCAAGGCAGGACATTAAAAAATTTTGGTGCCAGCTCTAGAATCATGCCATAGTTTAAAAGTCACCACCGATGTGACTTAGTGATAAGAGCGTTCATTCGACCTGATAATAGGGGTGTGCGGATTCAATCCAATCCAATCCAATATAATCTATTGGACTTGATCCAATCCATAAGATTAGAACATATTTGAGGACATAATTGGATTGCATTGGATCCTAAATTCTGAAATCCAATGAATCGAATCGGATCAGATATTGGATTTTTATTTGAAAATGTGCTGGATCCGCCGAAATATAAGGCTTAATTTATATTGGGCCAATTTATTTTGTCTTATACAGAAGAACATTGAGCAAAATTTGAGTGCTTTGTATTTTGTTATGATAAAGGGTTATATTTCAAACTTTTGGATGATTTTATTTATGTTTATGTTTAAAAATTATATTTAAAGTTTATAATTTTTAGACTTTTTGAATTTTAAAGTTAATTATCGGCCGTTAATTTTATTATGAAAAATTATTGATTTTGTTAATTTTAGGAATGTTTTAACTTTTATATATTAAGAATTGCCTCGTATGAATCTGATCCATTAGATTGGATTGAATTTAAATATTTTACAATTTGATCAAATTAGATTGTATCTAAATGTAATTGGATCGGATTCTGCTCTAAGATTGGATCAAATTCTACTCTAAGATTGGATTGAATCAAATCAAATCGGATCTTGGATTATGACAAATACAAATATACAATTGACCCAATCCGTTGCATACCCCTACCTGATAATGTCTTATATTCAAGTCGCCATCATAAATGGTATATTAAAAATAAAATAAAAAAGTTTGAAAGGCCTTGAACTTTTTGAAAAAAAAAATCAAATCAAATCAAAACAATATAAAATACAACAATTATTGTTCACCTACTTTCATATTGAACAAATACCGAAACAAATTTGAAAAAAATTGTGATAAAGGGATGCTATAGTTCTCAAAGTTTTTTTGTTTTTTTTATTTTTTTATATATAATATTTCTCAATGTTTAAGCGAAAATAATTATTAAGTTACAACTACAATTACAACGATTATAATAAAACCATGTACAATAATTTTATAGCATCGAATCTATTTCTTTCTCACCTACTATAAATTCATACAAACATGATACAGATAATAATCTGCTTCTAATGGATTCAGTTCCTTTCTTTTCTTGATTTTACTTCTGTCGGTATCGAAAACTTTAAATAATTTGATCTACATCTGTATGACCCCCATTCGAAATTTTATCAGACCTGAAAATGACAGTTTAGAATCTATAACAGGTCAAAGCATGTTAAGAAGTCAGAATAAGCCATAAACTAACCTGAGCATTTTCTGTTTTATATTTTTGGAGTTCGTCTTGGGCACATATCAGCCTAAATATATAGCAAACAAAGATTCATTAGTTAGTATTTTATAAAACATCATGTGTGCTTTCACAGGTAACTTCGTGTGCTTGCATGTGCGTGTGTTTGAATATTACATGTAAGAATTACGAATTATGTAAGTTTGCGACATCAAATATACCTCCATTGCAGCTCCGTTATTTCATGAAGCATCTCCTTCTCCCTATCATGAGCTGCTTCAAGCTGCAAGTTAAAATTTTAACAAAAAAACCAAAATCAAAATCAAATTTTCTCTAACATCAAGGTTAATAACGTATGCTTAAAATTTTACGATGTTCCTGCACACAAGTTGGAAAGCATTGCATGTTCATCATCCAGATGAGGTGGAAAAAAAGGGCATGGTTTGATGGTGATACAAGTGGCCCGTCCATTTTAGGAGTTGACAGTACCATAAGAGGCATTCAGACATGATCTAGCGATGATTGAGACGCTTAGGGCAACAATTGACCACTTACCGGAGATCCCAAGCAACAACTCAGTAACTAAACCTATTAGTGCTTCTCTTGCCCAATCAGGTAATCTCTCTACTAGCTACTTGAGTCACTTTGTTTCTGCACCATGAGTCATCAACTCTAGTGCATCAAATCATATGACAAGTGTCTCCTCTCTTTTTGATACATATTCATCTTGTTCTGGCAACAAAAAGGTCCGGATTGCCGATGGCAGTTTGTCACCCATTGCTGGAACAAGTTATGTCC
This sequence comes from Acer yangbiense, assembly GCA_008009225.1. Classification (NCBI taxonomy): domain Eukaryota; kingdom Viridiplantae; phylum Streptophyta; class Magnoliopsida; order Sapindales; family Sapindaceae; genus Acer; species Acer yangbiense. The sequence continues at coordinate 23,477,265 of CM017762.1, forward strand.
GAATTTCTAACAATAATACTCTTAAATCTATCCTACATGTCCCTAATCTCTCTTGTAATTTAATGTCAGTTAGTAAACTCTCTCTTGACTCTAATTGTTCAGTTGTTTTTTCTCCAACCCTCTGTGAGTTTCAAGAGCAGACTTCAGGGACAACGATTGGCAGTGCTAAGATTCAAGATGGGCTCTATTATTTTGAAGACTGTCCAAATAAGCCGGCTTTGGTTTTAAACAGTGATGTACGTTCTATGTTTGTAAAATAGTAGATAATGATCTAGCATTTAAGATTAGGAGACCCAAGTTTTGTTTATTTAAAACACTTGTTTACGACTTTATTTCAAAATTTATCTCTTCTCAATTTCATTTTTAAAAGTAGTCGCAAGCCTTATGCCTCCAAACCCTATAGGGCTTCAACGCCATTCTATTTAATACATAATGATGTTTAGGGGCCATTTAAAATTCCTACTCTAAATGGAAAACATTGGTTTGTCACTTTTATTGATGATCACACTAGATTGTGTTGGCTCTATTTGATGAACTCCAAATCTGAAGTTGAAAACCTATTTCAAGAGTTTTATACTCTAGTTGAAACTCAATTTCACACTAAAATCAGTATTTTAAGAAGTGATAATGGCACAGAATATTTTAACCAATATCTTGGGAATTTTTTAAAACAAAAAAGAGTTCAACATCGATCTACGTGTCGCCATACACCCCAACAAAATAAGATTACAAAAGGAAAAAAAAACCGCCATCTTTTATAAGTGAGTCGGGCTCTCATGCTTTCAATGCATGCCCCCAAATATCTGTGGGGGGATGCTATTCTAACGACTACATACCTCATTAATAGGGTACTCTCACATATCTTAAATCATAAGACACCTCTACATTGTCTTAAATAATTTTTCCATAATAACTGATTAAGTTCTAATCTTCCTCTTAAAGTTTTTGGCGGCACTGTTTTTGTGCATATACTGGACTTACTTCGGTCTAAACTTGATGCTAAAGCCAAAAACAATGTGTTTTCATAGGCTATCCTCCTAATAAAAAGGGGTATAAGTGTTTTAATCCTCTCACCCAAAAAAACCCATATCAGTATGGATGTCTCTTTTTGAACAAAAACTTTTTTTCTCTAAAACTCATCTTCAAGGGGGAATGGAAATAAAGATGAGTTTGAACATTTTTTGGACACTAATCCAGTTTTGGAAACTAATAATAATTCAGTTTTACCAAATCATTTCTTTCCTAATAGTTGTCCAAAATTTTCTCATAAAGAGTTTGTTTTAGAAAAGGAAACAGAGGTTAATTACCAACAATTAGGGGCTGATATGGTGCCAAATCTTACTGATTCCAGTCCAGGGGGCGAGACATTACATGTAGGGGTGGGCACCCAAATCGCCAAACCGATCAACCCGCCCAAACCAAACCAAACCAATTTAAGTGGGCTGGTTTGGTTTCGTTAAATAAACTAAACCAATTGGGTTGTTTTTGAGCAACCCAATTGGTTATTGGGTTGTTTTTGAGCAACCCAATTGGTTTGGGTTGGTTTGTGGGTTGCGTTTTATCAAACCGTATAACCCAACCTAAACCAATGCATACTTAAATATATATATATATATATATATATATATATATATATATATATATTATTAATTAAATTATCGGAGAAAACAAATAAAAACTGAAGTTAACACAATGCAACAAGAAGTGAACTTCGAAACTTCAAAGTGATTGCTTCAACGGTGGTAGATATTATTAATTTAGAAGCTTAAACGATTTAGTTTTATTTTATAAGTTTTTGGCGTTCATCACTTGAAGGTTTTTTTTTTTTTTTTTTTTCAACAATTATCATTCTGCACTTGAGTTAAATTTAGTATTATAAATTAATATTATTGTTTATCTTATTGATAATTGGTTTAACTACTTATATTGATAATTTGATATTATTAAATTTATTCAAATAAAAAATAATGTAATTATTTTCTTAAACCGTCAAACCAAACCGAACCAAACCGATTTTTATCTGTTTGGTTTGGTTTTATCTTATAAATGGTTTGGTTTGGGTTGTAAAAAATTAAGCCGATTTTATAATGGTTTGGTTTAGGTATAGTCAAACCCAACCCAAACCTGCCCACCCCTAATTACATGATGAGAATCCTAATTAGGATAATCATTCTACAACAGAGTTACTGATTTATACTAGACGGAAATCTCATGCTAATAGAGAACAACCTCTTCTGGTACAAGACCAGTCAACATTCCCAAGGTCCAATCCTAATCCTCTTCCGAATAAGCATAAACCAGGTAATACTTCTGATTCTCAACCTGTCTCTACTACTTAACTTGTCTTTGTCACTCATCTTCCTTTTGCTTCCCAACCTATTGAAAACCATATCAAACCTATTAAAAATCCTACCAACTATAATAGTTTTACTAATCTTGACATTCTCATAGTCAATAGGAAAGGTATTCGGAAGTGTACCACACATCCTATAGAGTATAGCCAAATACCTAACCTATCACAGATTATCCAAAAATTACAAAGCTTTTACTTCAAAAATATCCCACCTATTCATCCCTAGGAACAAACAAGAAACCCTAGGACACCTAAATTGGAAAGTAGCTGTTATGAAAGAGATGAATGTACTAGCCAAAAATAAAACCTGGGTTGTTGATGTGTTACCAAAAAGGAAGAAAGTTGTGGGATGTAAGTGGGTTTCCACAAATAAATGCAAAGTTGATAGGTCCTTAGAAAGACACAAAGCTCGCTTTGTTGCCAAGAGGTTTCACTCAAACCTATGGCCTTGACTACTAGGAGACATTTGCACCCATAGCCAAGATCAACAACATTTGAATCCTCCTATCCATGGCAATAAATCTAAGTTGGTCCTTACACCAACTAGATATAAAAAAAAAGTCTTTTTTGAACGACAATCTGGAAGAAGAGGTATTCATGGACCATTCACCTGGGTTTGAGGGAGAATTCAGGAATGGTAAAATGTGTAGGTTGGTGAAATCCTTGTATGGATTAAAGCAGTCACTTAGAGCCTGGTTCGAGAAGTTTGGAAAGGTGAGAAAATTCGAGTACAGCCAAAGCCAAGGGGATCATACACTCTTTTTTAAACATTCGAGTGGAGGAAAGAAAGCTATTTTAATTGTCTATGTAGATAACATCATCATAACCGGAGATGATGTTGAGGAAATAAGAAGACTAAAAAAGTTATTGTCTCATTAATTTGAAGTCAAAGATCTAAGCGACTTAAAGTACTCTTTGGGGATGGAGTTTGCTAGGTCCAAGAGGGGGTTTTTTCTATAAGGCTGCAGAAACTCCAATAGAACCAAATCTGAAACTTGAGGCTGCTAAACTAGAAAGTCAAGTAGATCGAGAACAATATCCGAGGTTAATGGGCAAACTGATCTACTTAGCTCACACTTGACCTGACATCTCATTTGCAGTCAACATGGTGAGTCAATTCATGTATTCACCAAAACCAGAACACAATGAGACAACCTTAAGAATCTTGAGATATCTAAAGGGGACACTTGGGAAAAGACTACAATTAGCTAATTGAGGTCATTTTTAAGTTGAAGTCTTCACAGATGCGGATTGGGCTGGTAGTATAACAGACATCAGATCTACATTCGACTAATGTACCTTCGTTGGAGGAAACTTGGTGACTTGGTGACTTGGTGAAGTAAAAAACAAGGGGTTGTAGTAAGGAGTAGTGCCGAGACAGAATTTAGAGTAGCTGCCCTTGGAATTTACAAGATAATCTGGATAAAAAGACTTCTTGAATATTTAAAAGTTCAGGTTTTCTCTTCCTTGAAGCTATATTGTGACAAGTCAGCAATTGCCATAGCTCACAATTTGGTTTTACATGATAGAACCAAGCATGTGGAGATAGACAAGCACTTCATCAAAGAAAAGATAGATAGTGGACAGATTTGTATGCCCTATCTACCCACCACAGAACAAGTGGCAGACATCCTAACGAAAGGCTTACCAAAGAAGTAATTTGACAAGTTATGTTGCAAATTGGCCGTGGAAGACATTTTTCGACCAGCTTAAGGGAGAGTGTTGAAAAGTGTTGACTAAATCCTAGCAGATTTAGTTAAGAGTAATTCTATGAGTAAAATCTTAAGAGTAATCCTAGGGATCCTAGCAGTAATTCTAAGAATAATTCTAGGAGTAAAATCCTAAATGTTGTCCATAATTGATATTATGTAAATATAAAAAGCTATAAGTTAGGTGTGTAATTAGCTACAAGTTAGGGATTTAGCTGTAAATTAGTCCTACAAGTTAGCTACTAGTTAGTCTATATGATTCAACATTGTAATCAATCAAATATATAGAATAAAAATTACTTTTTCCCTAAAATCTTTATTACAAATTGGTGATTTTATGCCGATAACTTTGGTGACTAGCTTGTACAAAATAATTGCCAAAGTTTTATCATTTAGATTGAAGGAAGTGTTGAATTGTATTGTCTCTGATTGTCAAGTCTGCTTTTGTTAAAGGCAAACAAATTTAGATGTTGTCTTCGAGGCAAATGAACTGGTTGAGGGTGTTGTGTTTCAAATTGATTTTGAAAAAGCTTATGATCATGTTCCAATTTCTTAGATTTTGTTTTGGAAGCAAATGGGTTTGGGTTAAAATGGAGATTGGAGATGGATTATAGGGTGCTTGAAATCCATAAAATTCTCGATTATGATAAATGGGGGACCTAGGGGAAACTTTAATACTTCTAGAGGTCACTAGTTGATAAAGCTAGAGATTGTCAATTGGTGAAAAGTCTTAATGTTGGAAGAGAAAACGAAATGATTTCTCATTTACAATTTGTTGATGACACAATTTTCTTTTCTTCCCATGATAGAGAGAAATTTAATTCTTTAGTTGAAATTATTCAAATTTTCTGCTTAGTGTCAAGGCTTAAAATCAATCTAGCCAAGAGTGTATTGGCTGGTATCAATTGTGATGAAGGAAAGTTGATTTATTTGTCTAATTCTATTGGGTGTCAGGTTGGTTATTGACCTTTGAAATATCTAGGTTTACCTTTAGGGGGTAATCCGAGATCGTTGGGTTTTTGGGATCTAGTTGTTGAGAAAATTGAAAGGAGATTAGAGGGGTGGAAGAATGCTTTTATTTCTATGGGTGGAAGATGGATTATGATTCAAACAGTGTTGTATTGTATGCCCACTTACTATCTTTCTGTGTCCAAGATTCCTATAAGAGTGACAAAGAGAATTGAAAAGTTGATGAGGGATTTTCTATGGGATGACATTGGTGAAGGGAAGAAGGCTCATTTAATAATTGGGATATAGTTTCTCGGAAGGGGATAAATGGGGTTTAGGGATTGAGAATATTGTTAAGAAAATCTTGGCTTTGTTTGGGAAATGGATGTGGAGATTTCCTTTGGAGCCTAATTCATTATGGCATGAAGTTAGTAAAAGTAAGTACGGTCTCCAAGAAAATGGATGGGATTCTAATGTGGTTGTTAGGGGTTTTAGCCGTTGCCTCTAGAAGTTTATACCGTAGGGATTTAATGATTTCTCTTGCAAATTGAAGCATGTACTTGGGAATGGTGCTCGGATACGTTTTTAGGAGGATTGTTGGATTAATCCTACATCCTTACTCTTGAGGTTTACAAGATAATATAGGCTTTGCTTTTCGCAAAGTGCCTTAATCCAAAATAGATGGGAAACAACGGGGTTTTGATTTGAGGAAAAACTTGAATGATAGAGAGATTGAGGAATTGTCTTCTCTTCTCTCTTTGTTGGACGGTGTCTCTTTAAATATGGGAGGAGAAGATAGGAGGGCATGGTCTATGGATTCCAAGGGAATATTCTCTTGTAAGTCTTTCTTTGAGTGGTTGGTGAATGATGAATCTTATCCATTGTTTGACTATGCTTATGTAGTGATAGGGACATCTCGGAAGCCATCGACAATAAACCTTGGCAGGTTTACCGTAGAAGGGCCAAGGGTCATAAAGCCCAAAAAGTCGAGTCCTTTTGGCTGAATTAGGGGCCCGCTGAATGAGATTCCAAGGAGCAGCAATTGGGTTTAAAAGAAGTTTCCTATTTAGTTTAGTTTTCCTAGTTTGTTTAGGAGTTCTATTTTGGGTAGTAGAAGTTTTTTATTTGTTTTCCTAGTTAGTTTTTGCTTTCCTAGTTAGTTTCCCTCTCCTACTTTATAGGATTGAGTTCTTATAAATATGTGGCTTTCATTGTTTTTTGAGGCAGTGCATTATTAATAGAGAAACGTTTTAAGAAATCTTGTAAGAGGAAATCAAGCTTGGTGAGAGGCCAAGAAAGCTGATTGGTTTGGAGTGAGTCCAACTAACCAGTTTGATTACGAATTTATTGTTTACTTTGAGCCAACTTATTTTTTTGTTTTGCAGCTTTCTCTTTCTTCAGTTTTGAATTCAGTTCCTAGTAAAACCCTAGCAAGCGTTTTACATTAGATTGGTATCTGAGCAAGGTTTGGGAAGTTTTCTTCTTTTTGGTTCATCCGAATTCAAAACAATGGACAGCGGCAAAGAGCGAACTTTGACGGTCGAAGAACTGTCCAAGCAATTTTCAGCCATGCAAACTGACTTCACAAATTTCCAACAAGATGTGCAGGCATTCATGGAAGACACTAGAACTGCTCAGTGAAATCTGCAGGAATCCGTGGAGGCTCTAGTTCAACCTCATCCTTTGCAAGTTAACCTGCCCCACAGGGCAACAAGGAATGAAACACCCACTGGGGTATATGATGAGACAGCTAGGCTGGAAGCCGACAGCGACTATGATAGAGAGTGGCCCCCGATTCCGAGAATACGGGTCGGTGACATCGACCAATGCAAGGGACTCCCGCAATATGAGTATGATGCAGATGAAAAAGTAATGTGTTCAATCAAGGTTGATGCTCCCACATTCGACGACGAGATGAATCCAAAGGTTTACTTAGACTGGGAAGCTACTATGGACAAGTTCTTTGCTTGGCATAACATGTCCGAAAAACGAAAGGTGCGGTTTGCTAAGATTAAGCTAGTCGACCAAGCTAACTTGTTTTGGGATAATCTAGAACAAGAATTGGAAGACACCATGAGGGCACCGATTGTATACTAGGTGGAGATGAAAGCCAATTTAAAGCAAAAGTATGTCCTATTTAGCTATCATCAGCGACAATTAGATGAATGGCATCAATTAAGGCAAGCTATTATGACTGTGAATGAGTACATAGCAAAGTTCGAAGGCTATCTACAGCGCTGCAACGCTAAATAAGATAGAGCCTTAACACTTTCGCGTTTTCGATTTGGACTTCGAGCAGAAATACGAAGTGAATTGCTACCGCACAATATTGGATCCTTAGGAAGAGCTTATCAGTTGGCCCAGGAAATGGAGTACAACCTGAAATCCACACCCCCTAGCGGTTGGATGTCCGCCAACCTACAGAGATTGCAGAATGGCGTCAGAATACCAATAACAACAACCGTGTGGGGCAGCCGCTACGCCGATCACTCACTGAGATCCCTCAAGCAGAAGATAAAGGTAAAGGTATACTGGAAGAATTACGTGGTAGTGGGGGAATTAAATGTTACAAGTGTAGAGGGATAGGTCACTTTGCAGTTCAATGCCCCACCAAGAAACCCATCAGTTGACACTAAGAATCCCGTAGTTGAGGGCACAGTAGAGTTTGAGGAGGACATATATGACCCGAATTTCGTTATTGAGCTGGAAGACTATAAGGACAGTATGGATATCAACAATGGAACTCGCCTAACAATAGTAAGGTGCCAACTAGCTCAACCGAGTACCAGTAAAGATTGGAGACGATCATCAATTTTCCGTACATTTAACAAATGCGGGAATGCAATCTATAAAGTTTTGGTGGACAGCAGAAGTTGTATTAATGTAGTTTCGGCACAGACAGTTAACAAACTGGGACTCAAGCCAGTTAATCATCCTGAGCCCTACCGTGTGTCCTGGATTGACACGTCTTCCATACCACTTACCCAACAGTGCCAGGTACCTATACAGTTTTCTTCGTATCAAGAGAATGTGTGGTGTGATGTAGTACCAATGAACACAGGGCACATACTACTAAGACGACCTTGGTTGTATGATCATGATGTAACCACTTAGGGACGGGAGAACATCTGCATTTTTGAACACTTAGGGAGATAGATTACCCTCAAACAGCAACCTCCATTAGTAAAGGCGAGGCTGGATCCCCAGCAGACACCTCCCAAATGCAGAGAATGGAAAGAGGTCTTCATATTGTGGGATTTCAAGAATTCGAAAAAAAACTTAAAAGAAAGAGACAAATTGTATATTCTAGCAGTACGAGAGAAAAGTAGGATGCAGCAAATCTCGATACACTTCCCTAGGTTGTTCGACCATTAATAGCCCAATATAGTGATGTGTTTTCCAGCTGACCTTCCAAAAGAACTACCAACACTTCGTGACATTCAGCATGCCATAGATTTTGTACCTGGAGTAATCCTACCTAACCTACCGCATTACCGAACAAACCCCACCGAACATACGGAGCTTCAAAAGCAGGTTAATGAACTATTAGATAAGGGATTCATTCGAAAAAGTCTACGTCCTTGTGCTGTACTAGCCCTATTTACTCCAAAGAAAGATGGGTCCTAGAGGATGTGCGTGGATAGTCAAGCTATTAATAAAATAACCATAAAGTATCGGTTTCCAATACCAAGGTTGGATGATATGCTAGATCTGATGAATGGGGCTACAATTTTTTCCAAGATTGATCTCAAGAATAGGTACCACCAGGTCTGAATAAGGCAAAGGGATGAATGGAAAACAGCATTCAAAACAAAAGATGGATTATATGAGTGGTTGGTAATGCCCTTTGGCTTATCAAACGCCCCTAGTACATTCATGAGAGTCATCACTGAGACACTACGACCATTCATGGGTAAATTCTTGGTGGTATATTTTGACAACATTCTCATTTACAGCCAGTCCATTAAGCAACACTTGGGGCATTTACAGCAAGTTTGTGAAACACTAAGGCAGGAGAAATTGTTTGCTAACTTCAAAAAGTGTCTTCTTGACCGATCAGGTGATTTTTCTTGGCTTCGTAGTCTCAGCAAAAGGGGTAAAAGCCGACCCAGAAAAGATCAGGGCGATTGTTGACTGGCACGAACCCCGTAACATACATGAGGCTCGAAGTTTCCATGGGTTGGCCACATTCTACCGCCGATTCATTAAAGGGTTCAGCACAGTAATGGCTCCGATCACAGACTGTATCAGAAAAGGGGAATTTCAGTGGACCCCAGCAACAACCAAAGCCTTTAATCGGATCAAGACTTGCATGACAGAGGCCCCGGTAATGCAACTTCCAAATTTTCAAAAACCTTTTGAGGTCGCATGTGATGCATCCAGAATAGGGATAGGAGGAGTTTTAAGTCAGATCGGGCACCCAGTAGTAGACGTGGCACGGTTCTGGTCCGGTTTCCGTTTCGGTTTCAGTTTCAGTTTCGGCTCCGGTTCCGAACCGACGGTTCTGGTTCTGGTTCTGGTTCTGGTTCTGTGGTTAGGTGGAACCGGAATCAGAACCCGGAATCAGAACCGACCTATCATGGTTCTGGTTTCGATTCCAGTTCCGAAATAGCCGGTTCCAGTTTCGGAACAGCCGGTTCTGGTTCCGATTCCGAAGAAACCTCTGGTTCTAAACCTTAAAATAAAAAAAATAATAAATAAAAAAACTCAACTCAATCACAGTTCACAAACACTTACAATCACAAATCACAATGTCTGTCTGATATATTCAAAGTTCAAACACCCCCCCCCCCCCCCCCCCCCCCCCCCAACCCAACCCAACCCAACCCAACCCAACCCAGAAGCTGATCTCATTTCTCTCTCTCAAACCTCGAAATCAACCCCAAATCAACCCTAAATCAACCCCAAACCACCCCCAAATTAGCCCCAAACTTTCGTGAATCGAAGAAGAAGATTATAAGAAGAAGAAGAAGGAGAGATCGAAGAAGAGATCGTAGAAGAAGATCAAAGAAAAACATGAATCGAAGAACAAGAAGAACGTGAATCGAAGAACAAGAAGAACTGAAGAAGAAGAAGAACGTGAATCACAGAAAAAGAACGTGAATCGCAGAAGAAGAAGAAGAAGCAGAAGAAGAACGTGAATCAAAGAAAAAAATCGAAAAAGAAAAAGAGAGAGAGATTAGAATCTGAGTTTCTGACCTGACGAAGAAGAACTGAAGAAGAAATTTAGCAATTTAGCATTTAGGAATTTAGGTTTAGGATTTAAAAAAAAAAAAAAAGGAACCGTCGGTTCTATTCCGGTTCAAACCGCCCGGTTCCTCAAACCATATAACCGGAACCGAAACCGAAACCGACCTCCCCCGATTCCGGTTCCACGGTTCGAACCGGAACCTTGTCAGGTCTACCCAGTAGCATATTTCAGTGAGAAATTAAATAAAGCCAAGCAAAGGTACTTGACTTATGACAAGGAATTTTATGCCGTAATCCAGGCATTGCGGTATTGGCGACATTACCTCCTCCATCAAGAGTTTGTGTTGTTTTCCGATCATGAGGCTCTCAATATGTGAACACTAAAAAAAAAACTCAACGCTCGGCATGCCAAGTGGTTGAGTTTCTTCAAGAAAGTTCTTTCATGTTAAAACATAAAGCCAGGGTTGAAAACAAGCCAGACAACGCCCTTAGTCGACAAGTGAATTTATTGGCAGCTATGAAGATATAAGTTAAGGGGTTTGAGAACCTAAAGGAAGACTATGAAGGCTGCCCAGATTTCGGACAGATTTATGATGAGTTGAAGGCCAAAGTGGACCACCCCACAACTGCCAAGATAGATGCTAGCAGCAGCCCCGATTTCTGGCTGCTGGAAGGGTTCCTATTCCGCGACAGCCAGGCAGCCAGCTGTGTATTCCACGGACCTCAGTCCGTGAGTTCCTTATCTTAGAGCTCCATGTGAGTGGCATTGCAAGGCACTTTGGCCGAAATAAAACAATCGAATTGGTCGAGGACCATTTCTATTGGCCAAGCCTTAAGAGGGATATGATTCAGGTAACTGAGAGGTGTCACAATTGTCAGCTAGCCAAGCATCGAAAGTAGAACACGGGACTTTATAAACCCTTACCTGTACCACACGCCCTATGGCAAGATGTTAGCATGGATTTTGTTCTCGGATTACCAACCACCCCTAGCAAGCGTTTTACATCATGTAGTTTGGAAGTCAAAGGTTCCTAACAAAATCAAATTTTTAGGATGGTTGATAGCTCATGAAAAAGTTAATAGTTATGATATTATTCAGAAGAGATACCTTAATCTCTATTTTCTCTCCTCTTGGTGTGTTATATGACAAAATTTTAAAGTAAACTTGAATCATCTTTTTTCTCCATTGTCTGATGGCTATAAAGTTATGGAGCAAATTGTTTTCAATTGGGGTGGGAGGTGGGGGGGTGAAATGGGCTGCTCCTTGGTAGGTGGTGTCTTTCTTTTGAGGAGATTTTAAAGCTTTTAAGGTAGAAAAGAAAGCTATGATTCTATGGTATTGTGGAATTTTTGCTGTTTTATGGGTTATTTGGTTTGAAAGGAAAAGAAGGATTTTTCAAAAAGCTAAAAAGGAGGACAATTTTTTATAGGATAAAACTTATTATTTAGCTTCTCTATGGGTATACATCTCTTAAGAATTTAGAGATTCTCTATTTTTGATTGAGTTCACTGTAATTTCTAATTTTGTTTAGTTTGTTGTTTGGGTGGACTACTAGTTTACTAATGTACTTTCTTCTTTTTTGAATTAAGTTTCTGTTTCCTATAAAAAAAAATATAAATAAAAGAAAATACCTCCCTCTCATAACTACCCTACAACTATACAAGTCTTGTATATTAGCTAAACATTTATTTTATAGGTCAACCTCATAAATTACATCCTCAAAAGGAGTTGATTGCAAGCTAAGGCTTTATCCATCTTAAGATTGCCATGTATTTTTTTGTAATTGAAGCTTCTCCATTAAAAAGTATTGATTTTCAAACTGTGAATTAATATGCTAGAACATCTATAACAGAGCAAGAGAAACTTTAGTTGAAAAGAAGACACAAAACCTTGTAGTTACATACCAAAGATCTCTCTGTGGCAGCCATATTTGCTGATGTGCTCCCTCCATCAACCACACGGCTAGCTGAAAATTGGGGAAATCAAGGTAAGATCATCTCATCGGAAGAAAAAGGAGCAAATCCAGGGAACATTAATTGCTTGCACCTGTAGAGTCTCCAACTGAAACTTGCTTCATAATGCTAAGAATACTCTCCTGTTGAGAACATGGCAAAAAAACCAAAGAAATTGTTAACCATAACAAGAATGCATGAAGATAAAAGAAATATCACTAACCCATACCCTTTGAAGAATATTTGTTTGCAAAACAGAATGTAACATTGGAAAAAGAGAGCCAGAAAGAGTTGTTGGCATGGCATCGGATGGTGGCACAGAAATAGTAGGATGTTGGGTAAGCACCTACATAACCCATAAATTGCGATGAGACAATCATTAATGTAAATGCACTAATGAATTTTTATATCTATGGTGTGAATGTCATAAGTTAAATAAATGCCCTGGCATTATAGAATTATCAATTGTAGCAAATGTCAAATAGAAAATTTCTTGGCAACTTTAATCACTTATAGGATTATTAAATTTGTATTATTGGATGTCAAATGAAAACTGAAATTCATAATCCAAGAAAAAAGGGATCATGTCTCAATAAGATTTCACTGTCAAATGCTAGACTTGCAATGTAAAACAGTCTATGTCGAGAAAAGGTTCACATGTTAGTTGTGTTTTCTATCTAAGCCTAAATCTTGATTGTGCATTCCCTTTGAACAATCAAAAATCAAGGTCTTTCACACATCGAGTTAATCACAAAAGGAACTGTTGATTTTAACCTCCCTTATTGATCGTGTTTTCTCGATAGACTACGGTGATAAACTTATAGGATAATGATATGCGAATATGCGGAATAAAGTATGAACAATAAAGAAAACACACCACGCACAAACACAAGAATTTACCGAGGTTCGGCTAACTTTGCCTACGTCCTCGTGTGATCTCTCTTGAGAAATCACTAGCACTATGAAGAAAAACGCTTGGTTACAAGATACTTATTGAAACCCCTTAGCTAATTCCCCAAAACCTTGCTAGAACCTCTCTATCACTCTTGCTCTCTACCCCTTGTATGCTTGCTGTTTTTCTGTGTTAAAAAATAAGCTCCCAACAGCCCTATTTATAGATATAGGACTTGGGTTACATTCCTTGCTAGAATAGGACTCCTAAATCCTTTTAGAATAGGAAAAGCTAACTTATTTCCTAATCCTAGTTGATTTGGGACTCTTGAGAAAATATAATTTCCTAATCCCAATAGGAAATTATGTGCACACTTTATTTTCTCCTAATCCAAATAGGATTCCTTCTTAAGCCTTGACTTGGGTTTTGATGAGCCAAAAACACAACAATCTCCACCTTGGTGAGTCAAAACCAAGAAATAACTGATGTACACCAGAATGTCTTCGAACCTTCTTGAAACAACTCTGGAAAGCTTCAAGAACCTTCACCTTGGCAAACTTCTTCTTGCCTTAATGCACCTCAAGTGAGGAGGTGCTCCACCCAATCCTCAGCATGTAATGAGATTGAGTGAGTTCAAGCAAAACTTGAACTTCTCAGCTGTTACCGGTTTAGTCAAGTAATCTGATGCGTTCTCCTCTGTATGAACCTTCTCCAATGTAACTTCCTTCGATTCTACCCAGTCCCTAATTCGGTGATAACGAGCCTCAATATGCTTCGATCTTCCATGAAACATTTGATTCTTTGCTAAGTAAATAGCACTTTGGCTATCACATCTAATCACCATGGAACCTTGAGTAATTCCGAACTCTCTTGCTAAACCATTAAGCCAAACTGCTTCCTTTCCAGCTTCCGCAAGTGCAATATACTCAGCTTCAGTAGTGGATAATGCTGTAATTGATTGTAGAGTAGCCCTCCAACTAATCGGCCCACCACCACTAGTGAAAACATAACCTGTAGTAGATCTTCTTTTATCCAAGTCCCCTGCATAGTCAGCATCTACATAACCTAACACACATGCTTCTTTCCCTTGTTTTTCAAACAAGATTCCTAGACTCTTTGTACCTTTCAAGTAACGCAGAATCCATTTAACTGCAGACCAATGCTCCATTCCTGGATTTGCCATATACCTTGAAACAACACTTAGTGCTTGTGCTAGGTCAGGTCTTGTGCAAACCATCGCATACATTAGACATCCTACTACGCTTGCATAAGGTACTTTGCTCATCTCTTCCAACTCTTTTTCTGTAGTTGGACATTGCAGCGCACTCAACCGATAGTGAGCTGCCAACGGAGTAGTCACGGGCTTTGCTTCATTCATGTTGAATCGCTCCAAAATATTTTGAATGTATTTTGCTTGCGACAACCAGATTTTTCCCGCTACTCTGTCCCTTCTAATTTGCATTCCAAGGATCTTTTGTGCAGCCCCTAGATCCTTCATGTCGAATTCCTTACTCAGTTGCATCTTTAATTTCTGAATTCTAGACATATCTTGACATGCAATCAACATGTCATCTACATAAAGTAGCAATAGTATAATCATACCATCTTCGAACACATGATAGTAAACACAACAATCCTTTAAGCATCTTCTAAAATTGATTTTCAGCATGTATGAGTCGAAACGCTTGTACCACTGCCTTGGAGATTGCTTTAGCCCATAAAGAGACTTCTTTAACCTACAAACCAGATTTTCCTTCCCTGTTTCAACAAATCCTTCCGGTTGAGCCATGTAAATGACTTCTTCTAGATCACCATAGAGAAACGCGGTCTTAACGTCCATCTGTTCTATCTCCATATCCTGCTGAGCAGCTATTGATAATAGCAATCTGATTGAAGTATGCTTAACCACTGGAGAGAATATCTCATCATAATCAACTCCTTCCTTTTGTGAATACCCTTTTGCCACTAACCGAGCCTTGTATCTCACGGCATCACCTTCATGTGTCCCTTCTTTCTTTCTAAACACCCATTTACAGCCAACTATCTTTCGATCTTTTGGTTTAGAAACTAGCTCCCAAACAAAGTTCTTATCAAGAGATTGCATCTCTTCTGACATAGCAACCATCCAACTTTCCCGATCATCACTTGCTATAACTTCTTAATACGTGGTTGGATCTCCTTGACTAACATTTAGAGCATAATTAACTTCGTCTTGATCAAACCCATACTTTTCCGGTTTCTTGCGTTCTCGCTTGGGTTTATCCAATGCTATGCTTCTCTGAAACTGTTGCTCAGGTTGTTGAGGAACCAGGGAGTCTTGTTCCTGCAACGGTGATAGCTCCACCTGAGCCCGTACTTGTGACTGTTGTTGTTGCTCTACTCTTTCCTCATTAATCCCTTCGTCATGATCCACTTGCTCGTGCTCCACCTGAGTTGGATCTTCTTCCATGACCCATTTGGTTAGAGGAAATTCGGTTGCTTCTTCTACAACATCAGTTTTCTTCTCCTCACTTGTCTTGATTTTATTTAGGGGCATAGTCTTCTCGTCGAACATGACATCTCTACTTAAAACCTTTTTCTTGTTGATAAAATCCCATAACTTGTAGCCCTTCACTCCTTTTTCAAAACCAATGAAAATGCACTCGAGTGACTTTGGCTGGAGTTTGGTTCTTTCATCACTCGGAATATGAGCATATGCACTGCAACCAAAAACTCTTAAATTGGAATAATCAATAGGTTTTCTAGACCATACCTCTTCTGCACACTTATAATCAAGAACCCTTGAGGGTGATCGATTAACCAAGTAGCAAGCATGATTAACCGCTTCTGCCCAAAACATGTCGGGCAATCCTGCATGAAACCGCATGCTTCTCTCTCTTTCCATGAGAGTTCTATTCATCCTCTCTGCTGCCCCGTTTTGTTGAGGAGCCTTCTTCACCGTAAAATGCCTTGTGATGCCTTCTTCCCTGCAGAACTGTAAGAACTTGTTGTCTCTATATTCACCTCCATTGTCGCTTCTTAGATATCTGATTTTTTTGCCCGTTTGGTTTTCTACTTCAGCTTTCCACTCTTTAAACTTTGTGAAAACTTCGGATTTCTCCCTCATGAAGTAAACCCATACTTTTCTCGAAAAATCATCTAAAAAAGTAACAAAATACCTTGATCCTCCCTTAGACCTAGTTGGTGCAGGACCCCATACGTCTGTATGAATATAGTACAACGGCTCTTTGCTTCTTTTCTCATTGTCTGCAATCTTGAATGACGTCTTTGTTTGCTTTCCGAGAGTACAATACTTGCAGAATTTCAGTTTGCAGAAACTAACACCTTTCAGCTGATTTTTCTTGTGTAGTTCTTGCATCCCTCTTTGACTCATGTGCCCTAGCCTACAATGCCAAAGCTCAGTCTCATCCTTCTCTACAGATATTGCTGCTCCACCTACTATTGTAGTTCCCCGAAGCTTATATAAAGTGTTAGGTTGAATATCACCTCTCATCATGACCAATAACCCTTTGATAACCTTGAGTATCCCTCCTTCAGAACAATACTTAAAACCGGCTTTGTCTAAAGTGCCCAAAGATATCAAATTTTTCTTTAGTTTAGGAACATGTCTGACCTTATCCAGTACCCTAACAATTCCGTCATGCATTCTGATTTTCACTGATCCAATACCTTCGATCTTGCACGGTGAATCATCTCCCATCAAAACTTCTCCACAGCTCCTTTCCTCATATGTGTCGAACCATTCTTTGTTAGCACACATATGGAACGAACAACCGGTATCCAAAATCCAATGTTGGAAAGCATTGGAGCTCGATGTTACCGCAAGGAGTTCTCCGTCACTTTCATCCGAAGTAACCACACTGGCTGAACTTGAATTCCTTGCCATCGCCTTTGCTTTCCTTTCTTGCCATATCTTGCAATTCTTTTTCCAGTGGTCAGTAGCACCACATGTAAAGCAACCCTTGTTCTCTTTTTCTTTTCCCTTGGATTTTGATCTACCCCTGTTGCCAGATTTATCATGTCTGCTCTGCGACCGACCCCTCTCTTTGCCTTTGGCATATAGACCATGTGCTTGAGAGCCTTCGGTATTTTCATCCATCTTGACATAAGATTGAATAGCTTCCATAACCTCATCCAGCTTTAGACTTTCCTTACCAAACATGATTGTGGTCCTGAAGTGCTTAAACGAGGGCGGTAGAGATCTCAATAGTAAAAGCGCCTTGTCATCATCATCATACTTCACATCCACCTTTAATAAATTGGCAACACAATTCTGAAATCTGCTCAAATGATCTTGCAGATTACCACCTTCTTCCATCCGAAGATTAAGAAGTTCATCTTTCAAGAAAAGTTTGTTGGATAAAGTTTTACCCCTGTAAACTTTCTCGAGCTTATCCCATGTCTCTTTAGTGTTCATATCCTCGTCGACATTAAGCATCACATTGTCGGCAAGATGTAGCTCAATAGAGCTCTTCGCCTTTACGTCCATTCGCTTCCACTGAGCATCTGTAATTTCCGCCGGCTTCTTCTCCACTCCGAGAATAGCATGCTGCAGATCTTGCTGAATCAAGACGTTCTTCATCTTCCTCTACCATAACGTAAAGTTACCCTTCCCATCAAACTTCTCGATTATGATGGGCTTCACATCATTGATCTTATCACCTGCCATCTCAAAAACGCTATGACCAAGCTCTGATACCAATTTGTTGATTTTAACCTCCCTTATTGATCGTGTTTTCTCGATAGACTACGGTGATAAACTTATAGGATAATGATATGCGAATATGCGGAATAAAGTATGAACAATAAAGAAAACACACCACGCACAAACATAAGAATTTACCGAGGTTCGGCTGACTTTGCCTACGTCCTCGTGTGATCTCTCTTGAGAAATCACTAGCACTATGAAGAAAAACGCTTGGTTACAAGATACTTATTGAAACCCCTTAGCTAATTCCCCAAAACCTTGCTAGAACCTCTCTATCACTCTTGCTCTCTACCCCTTGTATGCTTGCTGTTTTTCTGTGTTAAAAAATAAGCTCCCAACAGCCCTATTTATAGATATAGGACTTGGGTTACATTCCTTGCTAGAATAGGACTCCTAAATGCTTTTAGAATAGGAAAAGCTAACTTATTTCCTAATCCTAGTTGATTTGGGACTCTTGAGAAAATATAATTTCCTAATCCCAATAGGAAATTATGTGCACACTTTATTTTCTCCTAATCCAAATAGGATTCCTTCTTAAGCTTTGACTTGGGTTTTGATGAGCCAAAAACACAACAGGAACATAATAACTGCATGAAGACTGTAATAATAAAAGAGTTATACACAGAGTAGAAAGACAATATGATACATATATTGCTTGCTCTCAAACCTAAGAAGAATAATGAAAAGGTAAGTTTTGAGAAAAACTTAACTTAAAAGAACAATACCAGGCAAGCTCCTAATCCTAAGGAGTGTATAAGAGAAAAATGCTCAAACACTTCTTTTTTTATCAGAAGGAAGCTTGGACACAATTGTATGTTTTATCTGTGTAATCCAGGTCATGAAAAAGATTTATTTTTTTCTTTCTAGAAAAAAAAAAGGTGACAAAAGGCACTAAAATATGGCAGCAAGACAATTGCCCTGAAAAATTTCTAGGCAAACCCTTTGAAGGATTTCTTTTGTATTATTTAACATAAAATCTTAAATCTGTGTCTTCATACTCCTTTCTCTAAATAAGAAGTAGGTCAAAATGATAAAATAAAAAGGTAGCTTTACTCATCAGAAAGCACCAAGCTTAAGATATAGCAATACAAGGTACCTGGAAACAGCTTCAAATAAAATAAAGATTCCAATTATTAACATTTAAGGCTAGGAGAAATACTTACTAAATCACTTTCAGAACATTATGTTTGATAAAAGCAATTGACATGTCATCCAATAAGTTATTAGTAGCAATTTAGAACTTCTCCACAGGTCCATAACTCCATATATATGTTCTGTGGAGAGAAGGCCCAGCTTATATATTTATTGACAACTTCTCTTAAAGTGCAAGTCAATTAACTATTGATAGAGCTCTCAAAAAGCTAAGCTAAAGGCACTTCGGCACATATGTGCTAACCTCAGAACTACCAACCTGCATGCTGTGACTCTTCTGTAGCATAGGAGTTGCGACAACCTGAAAAAGAGAAGATGAATTCATATCGAGTCTGAAAAGACCAAAGGAACATCAGAACCAGAATGTTAAGTCACCTTTTCCATATACACGTTTTCAGATGTAACCTTAAAACGTCCCCTTTGCTGAATGACTGGTGGCTTTACTTTTTCTTCAGGTTCGTCGCTATTTGCTGCCACAAAAATACTTAAAATAAATAGGAAAGTAGAAATGGCCTTCAATGTTTAAAAATGCAAGAGGCAGTTCTGTCCGTGATCATCTCAATTTGAAAAAGATAAATATTATAGAAATGGCCTTCAATGTTTAAAAATGCAGGAGGCAGTTCTGTCCGTGATCATCTCAATTTGAAAAAGATAAATATTACACACACACACACACACACACACACACACACATCCATAATCAACATTAATAACATAAAATAAACATCCCAAAAAAAAGATATTTAGCGGCTCCAAATATGGATACTTAGGGTTTGATGTTAGGGTTTTTTAAAAACAAAAAAACAAAAAAACGAAATAAACAATTAAATTTGGCAGACTGTCTTGGCCAGACTGGGCAGCCTCAAGGCCCTATTCGCCATGAGGCTGCACCAACCCATCCTCGTCGGCCCAACTCTGCCGCTTCAAAGCCTTATTCGCCTTGAGGCAGCACCGACCCATTGCAGGATTGAGGCAGCACTGACCCATTGCAGGATTGAGGCGGCCAACTCAAGACGCTTAGGCCATTGAGGTGGCCGCCTCATTCGAATTTTTAAACAATGATTTGCCTAAAAAGATCAAGGCAGTAAAATCATTACCATATACCTACTAATTTTGGATCTTTTCACATGAAAGGAAGCTGAAAAGAATGAAAAAAATGAGCACTTGCCTGATGATTTAGACACTTTTGACAGCATTTCAGGAAGTACATCATCTCCAGAAGATGAAGCTGCAGCTGCATTGCAACATGAATTGCTTTGATGCTGATTTGGCAACTTGTCGCTGAAAATTCCAAACATATAAGCGCGGACTTTAAACAAGTATACATAGTGACAAATAACATATATGACAATAAAAAGATTAAATGGAAAAAAGAAAAAACAAATTAGATGGACTAATGTGATTTTAATAATTTTAATCAAAATTCAAAAGTTACAATAATTATTCGGATCCTTGTTTAAATAGAAAAATACAACCGATTCCACTAGGACTCGGTATTCCAAATTTGACTAAAACAAGAAAATCTCAAAATTTACCCAAAAAGTAAATTTGAGTTATTGCCAAAAACTATAAATAAATAAATAAAAAATCCTAAACAAACCTTGCTGAATACAAAAATTCTTACTAAAAGATATTTGGATTTGAAAATACTGCCTAAAAGAGAAAAAGCTAAAAACGGAAAGGCAAAACAGTCGTTTTTGGGAAAACTACAATGTTTGTAGGGCCTGTCAATACGATTCCAATTATATATTATGGGCCAAGAACGGATATTGTTTGCCCCTCCAAATGAGCTCCCAGACACTATGTTTGACAAGAGGAAGGAAAAGGTAAGAAAAAGAAAAAGAAGGAATGACTCATATTCCCTCCATTTAGTTTATTAGGATATAAGGTAAGGGAAAGAAGATGGTTTCATTTTCCACTATTTATTGTTCACTAAGGAGAGTAGTAGAGAACCGTTATGCGTTTACCGTCACATCTTATGTGCTTAAGTTTCATATCTTCATCCATGTTTGTAAATATTTATAAGACAAAGATAGAAATTTAGATTGACTATTTCAACTTAAGGAGCCTCATTCATTCCATTTCTCTTCTGTTGATTATGAAAATAAAATAAAATAAAATATAAAATAAAAATAAAAATAAATAAAAAAACAGCCTATTTCCTTCCCTTATATATTTCCTAACAGGATTCCATTAACCACACATATGTCTCAACAACTATTTACCTTTTCTTTTACCATTTAATGTCACCATCTACAAAATGTGATGTTTCTATAGACTATGTATTAACTTATCTTCGCACCTACTTCCAAGGTTTTGATGGTTTTATAGTTTTATTTATTTAGTCTGCCACTGCAGTGTTCTAAAAGGAGCTAGGCACTAGTAGGGCAGTGGCCCGGTGCCTAGCGCCTAGGCGGGACCTAGAACATTCCTTGGCGGCCCTTGCTGGTTGGAGGAGTTGTGGAGAATGTCGATGGAATAGGGAGAACCGGGAACAGAAGAGAAGAAAACAGAAATTTTATGGTTTGTTTAATGAATCCAAAAAGACGTTTTAGGATTCATTAAACAAAACTCCAAAATGACATTGTTTTGGGCCTTCTTTTTTCAAAAAAAAAAAAAAAAAAAAAAAAAAAAAACCAACTGCCAAGGCGGCCATCGCCGTGTTGGCTCCGCCTAGGCAGCGCCTGGCACCGATTAGGTCTTTCCATTTTTCTTCTGTTGATTATAGAAAAACAGGATTCCAAAGTTACGCTATACCTTCCTCTTTCCTTCCGTTATATATTTCCTAACATGATTCCATTAACCACACGTCTCAACAACTATTTACCTTTTCTTTTACCATTTAATGTCACCATCTACAAAATGTGATGTTTCTATAGACCTTATATTAACTTATCTTTGCACCTTCTTCCTAGGTTTTGATGGTTTTATAGTTTTATTTAAGACTAACCATAAAGCAATGTTCAAAAAGGTGTTAGGCGCTAGTCGGGTGGTGGCCCGGCGGCTAGCGCATAGGCGGCGCTTAGGAAATTCCTCAGTGGCCCTTGCTGGTAGGAGGAGATGTGGAGAATGTCACTGGAACACAGAACCGGAAACAGAAGAGAAGATAAAAGAAATTTTCTGTTTTGTTTAATGAATCCCAAAACGACTTTGTTTTAGGATTCATTAAACGAAACCCTAAAATGACATCGTTTTTGGTCCATTTTTTTCAACAACAAAAAGAAAAGACAACCGCCTAGGCAACTATCGCCGTGTTGGCTCCACTTAGGTCGTCTGGCGCCAATTAGGTCTTTCTATTTCTCTTCTGTTGATTATAGAAGAACAGGATTCCAAAGGTATGCCGTACCTTCCTCTTTCCTTCCCTTATAAGTTTCCTAACAGGATTCCATTAACCACACGTCTCAACAACTATTTACCTTTGCTTTTACCATTTAATGTCACCATCCACAATATGTGATGTTTCTATAGAATATGTCTTAACTTATCTTCGCACCTTCTTCCTGGGCTTTGATGGTTTTATAATTTTATTTATTTAGTCCACCATAAAACAGTATTCTAAAAGACACTAGGAGCTAGTTGGGCAGTGGCCCGGCGCCTAGAAAATTCCTTGGCAGCCCTTGCTGGTTGGAGGAGTTGTGGAGAATGTCAATAGAACAGAGAACTTGGAACATAAGAGAAAAAAACAATTCATATTTTGTTTAATGAATCCCAAAACAACGTCATTTTGGGATTCATTAAACAAAACTCCTAAATGATGTCATTTTGGTTTTCATTAAACAAAACCCCAAAATGACGTCGTTTAAGTCCTTTTATTTCAAAAAAAAAATACAATCGCCGTGTTGACTCCGCCTAAGGCGCCTAACGTCGATTAGGCACCCGAACGCCTAGGCTCACCGATTAGAGTCTAATTGACACAGCCGGTGGCTGCCAAACGACTAGGCGGCTGCCTAGACCGTTTTCAAAACACTGCCATAAAGTTTATATCATAATATGTAATATTTACACCTGATTGATATTTCTACTTATATATAGCATGCATGCACATAACTTCAATTTGTTAATCCAAATTTTGATTTTCCAGCAATAATCAAGTAACTAATGTAAATAAAACATTTTATGATCCATTCATCAGAGGTTTTCAAATTTATTTTGTCCTTAAAAAGAGAAGAGATCAAAATTCCCGATGAATGAAGAGAAGAAAAAAGAAATTTCATGTTTTGTTTAAAGAATCTCAAAACGATCGTTTTGGGATTCATTAAACAAAACCCCCAAATAACGTCGTTTTGGAATTCATTAAATAAAACCCCAAAAATGACGTCATATGACATCGTTTTGGGCCCTTTTAAAAATAAATAAATAAACAACCACCTAGGCGGCCATCACTGCGTGGGCTCTGCCTAGGGCACCTGGCGTCGATTAGGCACTCGGCTGCCAGGGCTCACCAATTAGGGTCTAATCGGCACAGCCGGTGGCTGCCAATGGACTAGGCAGCCTTGACCGTTTTTAGAACACTACCATAAAGCTTATATCATAATATGTATATTTACACCAGATTGACATTACTACTTATACAGCATGCATGCGCATAACTTTAAATTGTTAATCCGAATTTTGCTTTTCCAGCAATAATCTGTAAATAAAATATTTTATGATCCATTCATCGGAAGTTTTCAAAATTATTTTGTCCTTAAAAAGAGGAGATCAATCGAAAAGAGAACAAAATTCTCAATGAATGAGAAGAAAAAAGAAATTTAGTGTTTTGTTTAATGAATCTCAAAACAACGTCATTTTGGGATTTATTAAACAAAACTCCCAAATGACGTCATTTTGGGATTCATTAAACAAAACCCCAAAATGATGTCGTTTTGGGCCTTTTAAAATAAATAAATAAATAAAAAACCGCCTAGGGTGCCTGGCGTCGATTAGGTTCCAACCTCCTAGGCTCGCCAATTTGGGTCTAATCGGTGCGGCCGGTGGCGGTCCAGACCGTTTTTAGAACACTGCCATAAAGCTTATATAATAATATGTAATATTTACACCTGATTGATACTAATACTTAAATTCAGCATGCATGCACATAACTGTAATTTGTTAATCCGAATTTTGCTTTTCCAGCAATAATCAAATAACTAATGTAAATAAAACCTTTTATGATCCATTCATTGGAGGTTTTCAAATTTATTTTGCCCTTAAAAATAGAAGAGATCAATCGATAAGAGATCAAAATGGGATATTTGGGATAAGAAAAAAATAGTTGCTCTTCCTATTTACATCTATTTACATGAAGTCGAAATTTATTTTATTAAAAATGATAATATCCTTTTAACGTTTTTTACATTCACATGTTAAAACGTGAAATTAATGTTTTCTATAATTTGGTTAAAAAAATTTAGAAACCCTAACAGACACATTTTTTGTCTGTTTTTTAAACTTTAAAATAGAAAATATGCTTTACTTCAAAATATATATATAGAAAGAATTTAGATCCTCTACTGATATAATCTTTTTCCTGACCTCACCTAATCTCATGGCACATAAGTATTGTAATGAATGTGTGGTTAAGATGTGATTGGTTTCAACAACCACTTTATCAATAACCAATCAGATGCTTTAAAAAGGTCAGGAAAAAGAGTATAGGATCCAAATCCATATAGAAAATATGTTTTAAAAGCTTTATCGTACGTGCCATTAGCTTTTAACCAGCTCCTAAGCAATAAAGAACGACATGACAACCACTAGCCAATTCAAAGACAGTTTCAAAGTTAAAATAAAATATGTAGATTAAGTGGTAAACCTCTCTCTATTAATCTGAGCAATAGCACTTTCTGATAGCATGGTGTCACCCAATGAATCTCCATTTCTTTGATTAGGAGCAGCAATACCCTCCATATTTTTGCTACTAATCTCAAAAGAAGGCTTTTCATCCGCATTATCTTGATTATGGTCAACGGGGCAGGGTGAAGGATTCCGTGAAGCTTGCAACTCATAACATGGGCTTGCAAGGCTTGAATCATCATCAAATCTGTCTCTGAAAAATAAAACATCATTTTAATCAGATTACATAATGAAGTCTTAGCCTTGATAAAGGACTTGATATGGACTGTTATATGAAAAGATCATCTTAAATTTCTCCAGGCACAGGCATTGCACTCTTATATTCTATTAATCTTCTGCAGGTGAATCAACAATGAGAAAACCATAAAATACAAAATTGCAATATATTATCAGTTTAACTGTAAGGTGCGGATCTTAAAAGACATACTTGTTAATACTTATTGTCAAGTCAACTAATGGAGGATGAGCCTGTTTACTCTGCATCATATTATTATCTTCCTGTGAAATTTCAGATTGTTAGAAACTATAAAAGACCTATAGAACAGATTGAACATTATAAAGACATAAAAATAAATGAAACCTATCCCCCCAGTGCAGAGTACAAAGCAAGAATACTGAAATACCGTATCAGCAACTTGGCAATCAAATTGTTTTTCTTGCATGTCAAGCCCAGACAAAAAGTTTGAACTCCCGCCTTGAATATTATCAGATATAAGGTCCTCATCCTGGATCTGATTGAAAGAGCATTAATATTATACATTCCATAATAACAATATGAGAGCCGGAACATTTTCACAAAGGAAAGAAATAAACCATTGCTGTATACCAAGGAAGCCTGAGCCTTCACATCTTCAAGATTGAAGTTCCAACCACTAATCCCGCGTTTATATTCATTCTACATACAATCATAAGAAGGTGTTAGAGACAGCTATTTATGACATTTAAAGCTAACAAGTGAAGAGAGAAAGCTTGTTTGGAAGAAAAGTGTTGCATCCATCAGCAGAAAAACACTCTTGACTGCATCCACAGACCATATATATCTACTTATCACCAATTTCAAATAATATCATTACACTGAAAACACTTGGTTCTAATTCCCGGACCTTAACATGATAAGTATAAGAAATAATACAGATCGATAGCCTAAGAATATGTAGAACAAAAGTAAAGCTCAAAAGAGGATAAGAAGTTAAAATCATATAGATTAAAGCAACAAGAAGTTACATAAATAGGACTTGATAACTCTTAAGGCAGATGAAGAGCAGCTCGGTGAATTTTGAGCTATTATTCTAATTTAAACACTTAAGTAAATTACTAGAACTAAAGAAGTACAAATCTCAATCTACTCCTCCTCAGTCCTCATCCATCATAATATTTCTACAGTAAGTATACTCATATATAACATTGCACCCTTCATGAAATCAAATAACCAATGTATCACTTCCTCAACC
The DNA here is from genome assembly GCA_008009225.1 of Acer yangbiense. Classification (NCBI taxonomy): domain Eukaryota; kingdom Viridiplantae; phylum Streptophyta; class Magnoliopsida; order Sapindales; family Sapindaceae; genus Acer; species Acer yangbiense. The sequence goes on from CM017762.1 coordinate 23,503,456, forward strand.
AAGGAAAGGAAAGGAAAGGATAGTGATTTTAATGATTATTGTTTGGATGGTTATAGGTGGAAAGGAAAGAAAAGGATAGTGGATTTATTTTATTTACGAAAATACCCTTCTTTTAACAATATGAATACCAACAATATATAGGGTTATTTTTGGGATTTTGAAAAAATTATTAATGGTGGATTCCTTTCCCTCCCTTTCCTCCCAAATTTGGATGGAAACCAAAGTGTGTAAAATAGGAAGAAATTATTCCCCCCATTTCCCTCCATTTCCTTCCCTTTCCTTCTCATTTAACCATCCAAACAAGAAATTAGAAATCCCCCCAAATCCTTTCCTTTCCTTTCTCTCCAATTCCTTCAAACCAAACATAGTGTAAGAGGCAAAATAATATAGCATATTTTAACTGTACAAACACACTTCTAAATCCAATATGTCAAAAACATGCTCATTTTGTTAGACATGCATTCATCAAAACTCTTATCAGATGATGGATGAAGTACTTTCCAAGTAACTTTGCTGCTAATTTTAACTGAATTATATCAGAATTTTGGATTTTGTAGGAAAATACCAAAAAATAAATAATATCAAGGCGAGCAACAATCCAAATACAGCTTAAGTGTTTTCATTTTGTTTGAAAAAGAGAGATCAAAAAACAAGGCCAAGATCCTTAGGCAAGCCATTTTCTGCCATATATTTGGATAGCTCTTGGCTTGAGGGCGTGAACTCAAGTTTAGTTGTAACTCATGCAATCTATCTCAGTGGTTAGAACCGTCGTATTGTTAATACTTGTACAGAATGACATACATTGTAATTTAGAACCAGAAGTGGCCTAAAAAATGAAGGTTCAGTTCATTGTCTAATAACACGTCTCAAAAGGAGAAAACGTTCATTATTGAATACACTCAAAAGAAAAACCATTCATCATTGAATACACTCAAAAGAATAAGACATTCTTAACTTTCTTGTCATATGTAGATCTACAGTTGTGTCCAATAACTCATGTCCTTTTTAAGAAATGACCTTCATATCCATTTTTAATTACTCATAGGAAATTAGGAATATAAATGATTGAGCATTTTTTCTTTCTATTTCTGTCATCAGATTTCAGCTTTCTCTCATAATTGGTGAGTGTGTAAGCTAATGCTGTTGATGAAGTAAAAACATATATTGAATGGAAAATAATGCAATTGGATCTTAGGATGACTAGCAAGATGTAATCATATATTCATACGGTGATACGGAATATTGACCAAATGAAATTACAGCAGAATAGACGGCTCATCCGAATTCAGAGACAGAATGAGAAGAAAAAAAATGTCAAAACAAGACAATCTTCATAGATAAATACAAACCTGTGATATTTCCTCCTTTTGCCCATCTGGCATTTTCTTCTGTGCAAGCATATCTTCTTCCTTTCTCTGTGGTTCCCAAACACAATATAAGAACATTATACGCATAGAGATGCAGAAAACAGCTAACTGTTACAAAGAAACATACACAGCTTGCAAACACACTAACCTTTAATGCCTTAATACGATCGCCAAGAGCAGGCAATCCCTCCAAAAGTGTTCGTGATATATAATCATTTGACCTTGCTTGCTTGAAAAAGGAATGCTTTAACAACTTCTTTGCCGAAGGCCTTTTTGAAGGATCTTTAACCAAGCAACTAGCAATCATCTGTTTAAAAGACTAAAGAAAAGAAAACATTTAAACACTTTGTGTGACATAATTACAACCAAAAAGTAAAAGATATCTCAAAATTTTGTAGCATACCTTAGAAAACTTTCTATCTCTTTCATAATCAAGGCCAGGGGGAGCATTTTGCAAGGTCATAAGCAGTACCTATTAATATTAGATGTGCTTGAGGTTTTAAAATCCATTGCTCTCTACAGACAACACAAAAACAAAAAACAAAAACAAAAAGAAGCAGAAGCTAACAATAGCATTGGCATCATAAATATATACACCTTCATTGGAGGATACTTTGAAAAAGGAGCATGGCCATGGGCAAGCTCTAATGCCGTTATACCAAAGGACCAGATATCAGCCCTGCGAAGAAGAGTTAGACAAACATCAACATCATTCCATCCTACACAGTATGAAGTGATGTTAATTTTTTGAGGAAACAATAGACCGACTTGAAATCATAGCCATGTAACTGCTCCATAACCTCAGGTGCCATCCTACAAAACAGAGCAAACGAACTTTTGATTATTAAATGCAGAATAATACCAGCACATGATGAGCCATCAAGTCCTCATGCAAATGTTTCTGGTTTTAAAAATATACTCTTTACTACCATTCCTGATGCTTATGGTTTTAGACTTTAGTAATAGTGATTTCTACTTGAGGTATAAAATAGTCTTCCATTACAATTCCAATAAATTTACTTTATTTCCTTTTCTGGCACTGCAAGGATCTCAAAATATACAACACAGAAACACATGTCAACCAAGAACGAAGCAAGGAACTTGATGGGATGAGTTTGAGCACTTGAAAATTCTTACCAGCAAGGTGTCCCCACAAATGTATTCCTCATACGCTGCCTATCACCAGAATCAAAAAGGCAAGCAGAAACACCAAAATCCCCTAGCTTGATTGCTCCACGTGAATCAATCAGAATATTCCCAGCCTATTTGATACATATGGTAAGATAGCAAGACAAATGGCCAAACAAAATTATTTTGTATATAGAATATGAAATCTAAATGTCACCAGAATAAAAAAGAAACACAGAAAAATCAAAATTCTTTAGCCTAATTACACCATGTGCATCAATCGTCAGATTCCCAAGCCTAAAAGGAAAACAGGATTAGATAGCACTAACTGACAGCTGAAAGTACTTACGTGCAAATAGAATACAAACTGTACAAAATGTAATTTACAATATTACACTTAATTAAGTTTGTGTGCAAACAAGGGCAGTTAGTAATACTGCAATATATCAGAAAATAAATACTCTGTTTATGCATGTAAAATTGTAGTATACCCTTGTTAATTTCTGTGACCTTGCCTCTTAACCTAGGAAAAATAGTTCTTATAAATTTACCAAGCTGTATGTGCTTCTCCAAAGCTTCCCAATTTATTTTCTGTTTTGTTGTCAAATAAATTTACAAGGAAACATATTATAATCCCTATGCTTGAAAGAATGAAAGTAAAACGAAAAAGATTATAAGTTAGTCAAAGTTGCCTAACAGTCGTATTTTACAGATAACCATTTACTGATGCAACTTGATTTCTGTTTGATTTGTGAAGGAATAGGACAGACATGATAATAAAAGAATCCAATCATAACATATGCATTGTAATGTCACTATCAGCTTCTCAAAACGAAGAATAAGCTTTTAAAATTCCGCTAGATGATATACTAATCAGAGGTGAAGATAAGACTAGAAATTAAGACTTACTTCAAACTTTAGATATTATTTTTCTAATAGTAATGCAGATGTACAATAATTTTTATAAATTAGAGATTGCATACAAACACAAAGACATACAATATATTTATCTGTGTAATGGAAAAGTAATTTATGCACAAAGTCACGACATAGAAGAAAAACTGTAGCAGTAAAAAGAGTAAAAAGATGAGAAAATTAACCACTGTGCAGATAATGCACTATACAAGTACATGTTATTCTCAAGTTCTAGTAGAGAAAGCAAGTACTCACTTTGACATCTCGGTGTATGTGACCATGATGATGAAGATACTCTAAAGCCTTTAACACTTCACGAAGTACGGTTGCTATAACCAACTCCTCAAAACCATCAGGATATGCAGCCTTCAGTATGTGAAGACATGAACCCCCAGACATAAAAGGCATGACAACCCACAGATTATGGTCACTAACGAATGAACAATGGGATTTAAGCACATTCGGATGGTCAACCAAGATCATAGTCTGTGCTTCGCGAGAAACATTATTCTGTGGAAACAACATAACAACATATGAATATAAAGAATAATGTTCACATGAAAACAACGCTTCATTCAAACAGCAGTTTTGATTGTAAATTCATCATCATCAATAGGAAATTACGACCAGCCAGCTAAAATTTGAAATCATAGAAATGGTGAAATGCTATCAATTTGGTTCACGAACTTAATCATCTTCAAACAACAGTTTATCGTAAATTCATTAACATCATCAACAACAATCAATTACGACCAGTCAGCTAAAACTTGAAATCATAGAAATGGTGAAATGCCATCAATTTGGTTCACGGACTTAATCATCTTCAACTTTTTTTTTTTTTTAATTTTGAATAAAAATCCAATCAATATCAATTGATCTAAAATGAAAAGAGAATTAGAAAATACCAGATCGCAGTTGTCACGCTCGAAATCAAGAATCTTGATCGCAACAATGTCGTTGAAAGGAATACACAGAGCGCGATGAACAGAGGCACTGACGCCCTGGCCTACCTCCTCGTAGAGAGTGTAATGCTCGGCTCCGATAGAGTACTTCTTCTTCTCCATCGTCGTTATTGTTATCAATTGATAATCGAAAAATCGAACAAGAATTCGCGAGAAAATGGAAGGGAAGAGACGTACAAATACAATGAATGTGGTTGCGGAGACGAGAGTCACATGACAGAAAAAGACAAGTGAAACGGAAAATGATGAGTAGACGAAGAAGAACAAGTTTGTTGTCTCCGCTTTCTCGTGAGCAAATTGAAAAACGCGAGACCGGGCCTCTCGGTTCGCCGTTCATTTGGGATGCCTCGACGTTTGTATCCAGAAATCCCGCCACTTGTTTTCATTCTTTGCATACTAATACTATTATGCTTTTATTTTATTTTTTATTTTTATTATTTTTTTATTTTATTTTATTTTTAAATCTAACACCAAAAAAGAAGAAGCTAGTCTCTACTCTCTACGCAGTTTTTTTTAAATCTGACCGCTAAATGGATCGGAAATCTGTCGGTACCTACCGAGATCAAATTGTATATGCACGGGTTTGGATAATGGATATCTACTCTGGTAAACGAAAATATATACTCCCACAACACCCGACATGAATATCAACTCTGGTAACTGGGAGATATATACTCTCACAACACCAAACACTCTTACATGCACATGACCTGGTTATCTATTCCGATAATCGGGAGATATCTACTCCCACAACACCAAACTCGAGTCGTTCATGTGCGCGGTTTGGATATCTACTCCGATAACCGGAAGATATCTACTCCCACAACACCGAATTCAAACCATACATGCGTGCGCCCTGGATATCTACTCTGGTGACCAAGAGATATTCACTCCCACAACAACGAAGAGAAAACTCATGTGTAATAGCCAATAGGGATATATCTATTGCCATAACATCGAGAAGAAAACTCCCAATATATGTTTGTAATATGTATAGGGTAAGATTCGAACCCCTAACTTATGTATAAAAAGAGATGCACATCTTACTAAGCGGCTATTTTATTATTTTTCATACTTGAAATTATTAAGAAAATATATAAAAATAAAAATAACTTGAAATTCTTCTACAAACTCTCAGGTTTTAAGAAAATCTTTTCAATAAATTTTAGAAAGATTCATAAAATATTTTGAATTTGTTAAAATAGAAAAACAACCTATTTTTTTTAAAGAAAAAAAAAAAAAAAAACACCAATCAAGTCAAGGAATTGTCAAAGCAGACTTCAATTGGGATCAACCACTACAAACATCCGCAACTCCCATGTTATAACAACCTAACCTTTTATTATACTATAAGTTTTGGTAGGTTTTAAAGAAATTATTACATTATAAATCTCCACTTGTTGTAAAATAATAAGAAATAATGAAGAACAAATGAAGAACATATATGAAACAAATATTAAAATGAGAGAGAGCCAAGAGAGAGACGAGAGAGATGTATTGATATTGTATATATTCTCTAACCCTTTTACAAGCAATCAGATGATCATATATATAAGCAAGCAAAACAAGAGGAAAGCAAGTGGGTGAGATCAGGTGAGAGAGAGGAGGCGATAGAGAGTGAAGATATTTGTGATATTTGTGGGAGATATTTTGAGAGATATTATGGGGAGATATTTGTGTGATATTTGTTGTGATATTTGTGTGTATAACACATGTGGTAAAAGCCACATATATTATAACACTCCCCCTTGGATTTATACCACATGTATTAATTTTCTAGGGAAAAACCCAATGGTATAAAACCTAAGTAAAATATATACAGCGATCTTCTGGATCTTATGGTGCTGGACATTCTCAAAACTATCTCGTTAAAAACCTTGTCAGGAAAACCCAGTGGGATAAAACCTGATCGAAGGGAAAAAGAGTATAGTGTACATATGTCCATTCTGAACTTTGCTCCCCCTGATTGTCTCGTTAAAAACCTTATCAGGAAAACCCAGTGGGACAAAACCTGATTAAAGGGAAAAAGAGTACAATGCAAATATAACAATAGTTAATGTTTTCTTCAAAACATTTCTCATATTTATACTTTGCTAGGAAAAACCCAGTGGGATAAAAACCTGAGCAAAGATATCCATTGATTTGTCGGATCAAAGTAATATTTATAATGATCTTTTGGAGCAAGGTAATATATATACGATGATTAGCAAGATCAAAGTAATATTTACAATGATATTTTTGATCAAAATAACATATATACGATGATATATTGAATCAATGTAATATTTATGATGATTTTGTGGATAAAATGATTTTTGGGTGTGCTTAAAGAATTGCCTCATTAAAAACCTTATCAGGAAAACCCAATGGGACGAAAAACCTGATTGAAAGGGAAAAGAGTACAATGCACATATGCCCCAATATAATTAATATAATTCATTTGATATGCTCCCCCTGATGGGACGCTCCCCCTGATAAAAGTTATTTTAAAACAATCTTCTAGATTGTTAAACTGGGGTATACAGATGTTTATTTCATGAAATGAAATAACATCATAAATGATGGGATGGAGTATAAGCAAAGACTTGCTTTATTGAGTAATATCCATATGGAATCTTTTCAGAATCTTTTCAACATATTCTGATTGATGGACAAACATTCCATTTGATCCATGCTCAACCTTCAGGTTGAGACAATTTTTTATTTCCCATGTCTTTCATTTTTAAACTCATTTATCAAAAATTCAAGAGTTTTCAAGAGCTCTCCAGGAGCTCCAATTAAATTCATATCATCAACATAAGTTGTGAATATAATAAATTCTGATTCTGATTTCTTTGCAAAGACACTTGGGTATATAATATAATTATTATACCCTTACTTTATCAGATATTCATTGAGACGGTTATACCACATCCGTTCAGATTGTTTTTAATCCATATAAGGATTTTTGTATGTTCATCAAAATACAGATTACGAGATCTCGATTTACATGCTTCTAGCATTATAAATCCTTTCGGGATTATAAATATCTGCATTGAGTGAATCATATAGATAAATTATTACTACGTCTGAAGACGCATTTCAAGCCTTTCAAAGGCAGCCAATTTTTATCAAAAATTCGGAACGTAATCGTATTCATCAATAGTGAATACCAAGTTTCTGTAAGAAACCTTGTATTACGAGTCGTGCCCCATATCTTACGATCTCGTTTTTCTCATTACATTTTCGTATAAAGACCCATTAGTATCCAACTAATTTGACATCTCCAGGTGTCTGGAGTATTATTGGTCTAAATAATTTATGTTTGACATATGAAGTCAATTCTTCTTGAATTGCTTCTTTTCACTTAGGCCAATCATGCCTTTTGTATACAATCATTGATATTATGAATATCATAATTATTATTTATAATTTCAGTAGCGCTACTGTGTATAAAAATATATCATCAATGATTGTTTCTTTATGATTCCACATTTCTCTTATATGATTTATAGAAATTTTCTCAATTTCAATATACTTGAATCTCTGTTGAGATTTCTTCCATTTCAATGGATTTCGTCATTTCATAGACTTGTGTCTCATTAGATATATCAGACTCTTTCAGAGTTGATTTAGAGAAAGTGGATTTATTTATAACTCGAGTTTTGTTTACATTAGGATCCTGATAACAATACCTTTCAAAAAGGTTCATAAGCTTATGATATGCATCAGATGATTTATTTATTGTCATTTACTCTGATTATTCATTAAGAACAATCACCCGGCCGGGGTTTATGAGATGACAACTTATAAAATCTTGTTACCTTTAATATATCAAGTAACAAATTGATAATTATCTGATGATCAATTATCTTTCGTATTTGAGTTATACAAAGATTGAAATGAGATACATTTATATATAGAGAACCGAACTAGTATCTCTATTTTATATAAGAGTAACCTTTTATTTACTCTTTCTGGAGAAACTTTCCATTTGGAAATTAATCAATATAATGATATATAGATTGTGTAAAAATATAAACTCTCAGAAGTTTAAATGATCTAATAGAGATTAATTAAAATCAAAATTAAAATCAAAATTAATCTCATAATGATATATAATTCTTATCTTAGATCATGCCAGAAATGAAATAAGGCGATATATTACACAATCAAATATCTTAAAAATGTGAGCAATTCAATGACCAATTACAAGTAGTAATGGTAAATACCAATGATAGGTAGTAAGTCATAGATGAATGCATCAACATGTGATATAGAATATCCCATATAGAAATTGGTAAATGAATAATAAAGTTCTCATAATTACCTGGAGACATTTTGATAATTGATTCCGCTCATCCATTCTGATTATGTGTATATGCGAAAACTGGATGTTGAACATCGATCTCAACTGGAAATGGTTTGATAATACACAAACATGTGACCATCATATAGATGCATCAACTAGAACCATAAAATAATGAAAGAGTTCTTTTGGTGGATGAATATTTCCACATATATCCTCTTGAATGATAGGGATTCAAAACCAACTTTAGAATGAGATGATTTATTTGGTGGATGAATATATCTACATATACCCCCCTTTTCTAATCAGCAATATAATCCAGATGATAAAGAACGCAGCTTTTCTATAATTAGCTTCTGGCTTGAATCACGCACAGATATTTAACATTCTTATTATTCATGGTCTCAATATGACATTAATAAAGTTATATGTCTTTGATCTAAACAGATTTCTTTATATTCTGATTGAATGATATAAAGTATCATTGATACACAATTTAATACTGTCTGGTAATAAGATTGTGGCTCTTCTAGAGCATTTAATCAGATCCGCTGGATCTGATATGGTATTAACTTTATATGCTTTTGAACTAAACATATTTCTTTATGTTATTCTTTAAATAATATCAAGTATCATTGATACATAATTGAGTATTGTTTGATAACAATATCGTAGCTCTTCCAAAGCTTTTTATCAGATCCGTTGGACCTGATACATAATTTAGTATTGTTTGATAACAATATCATGGCTCTTCTAGAGCTTTCTATCAGATCCGTTGGATCTAATACATAATTTAGTATTGTTTGATAACAATATCATGGCTCTTCCAGAGCTTTCTATCAGATCCGTTGGACCTAATACATCAATAACATTTGCTCTCAGCAAAGTCGAATTTATAAAATATTTCTGACTCCGCAGAATTATATGAGTCGTTACACTCTCAGTAAGACATATATTTTTCCTTCTAGGAATTTTATGAGCATTATTTGTAATATCATTTTATATCTGATGTGAAATGATAATAATCTCACATCATCCTGTTGGATGTGTATGAAGTGGATAAAATATTATTTCCAATTTTATTATATGTTAGGATCGTAAACCTCGTTTATGATACTCACAACATCCTGTTGGATGTGTAAATCCTTATCTGAATATTGCTCTTCATGAGTATCAAACATGTATGAAATGGATAAAATATTATTTCCAATTTCATTAAACATTTAGGATCTTAAATCATTTTATGATACTCACATCATCCTGTTGGATGTGTATGAAATGGATAAAATATTAATTCCAATTTCATTATACGTTTAGGATCTTAAATCCCATTTACGATACTCACAACATCCTATTGGATGTGTATGAAATGGATAAAATATTAATTTCAATTTCATTATACGTTTAGGATCTTAAATCTTATTTACGATACTCACACCATCCTGTTGGATGTGTAAATCCTTTTTCTCAAATAAATGATATGTAAACATATCACTTTATATATATGAGATAAAATAAAATCATGGATCCTATTAATTTATTTATTTTTTTCGAACTTCCGGTTCGACCCATGAACTGTAAGTTCATATATAAAATTCAGAAAACTTCAGATTCTGAGTGGATTTGAAATCCCAGGTTCCAAATAATGAAGTATGGCATTCATGAATATAACACTGGATCCAGAACTCCAGGTTCTCATCGGTTTTCAATACCGTACCATATGGCATTCATGAATATAACACTGGATCCAGAACTCCAGGTTTTCATCGGTTTTTAAAAACCGTGCCAACTTAAATATCATAATTCCAGAAACTTTAAGTTCTGGTTCGTTGGTCTAGCCAATCTCATATATTCCGTAAATAAACAGTTCCAGAACGGTATATATGTTCTGTAAATAAACAATTCCAGGAGGCTCAGCCTACCTGTTTATGTGCACAAAAATAAACAATTTCAGGAGGCTCAGCCTACCTTTTATGTGCATAAAAATAAACAATTCCAGGAGGCTGAGCTCACCTGTTATGTGCGTAAATAAATAGGTGATCCGTTGACGGCATAAGCCAGTTTATACGGAATATATACAGATTTAGAATATTGAGGTTTTAGAGAGAATAAATTCAGAACTATATATATATATGTTCCGTTGTCGGCAAAAGCCAGTTTAATACGGAATATATACAGATTCAGAATATTGAGGTTTTAGAGAGAATAAATAAGTAAATCACCTATCATGGGATCCTTTTTACCTATACGCAATCGTGCTAGAGATTTGGATCTTCCATTGCTCCTGAAAACAGAGTTAATAAAGCTTGAATAATTCAAAACAGAACTTACAAGCAGAATTAGCTGAAACTGATGGCACGGTTGCGTCCGGAACGGTCGAAATAGCTGGAAATAGGTCCGAGTAGGTTGAAAACGGGTGAAAATTTTACCGAGTTTGGTTGAGTTGACTAACGGAATATTCATTTAGACTAACGGAATATTCTCTGACGCTAACGGAATATTCCCCGTCTTGTGACATCGCACTGGCGCTGACGTGGCACATGGCTGACGTGGCACATGGCTGACGTGGCGCTGACATGGCGATGACGTAGCGCTGAAATGGCGCTGACGTGCTGCTGACGTGGCGCTACAGTGTCGTCTTCTTTCTCCAAAAATTGCAGAAAAATTCTGGAAATTTTTCAGTGTTGACCGAAGTTTGACCTAAGCTATAAAGTTCGTTAGTGCTCCGTTTAAGATGCGGTCAGTGGCGTTGGAATCGTATTTCCGAGATGAACACAACGGTATCATCCGAACAACGATTCGAGCACTTCGAAATTTATGGACTCGATTAAACCAAAGCTAAAACTCTCAAGAACACTTGCTGCTCACTTACCTAGCCTAGTCTATATTTCGTGCTGATAACGTGTTGTAAAATAATAAGAAATAATGAAGAACAAATGAAGAACATATATGAAACAAATATTAAAATGAGAGAGAGCCAAGAGAGAGACGAGAGAGATGTATTGATATTGTATATATTCTCTAACCCTTTTACAAGCAATCAGATGATCATATATATAAGCAAGCAAAACAAGAGGAAAGCAAGTGGTTGAGATCAGGTGAGAGAGAGGAGGCGGTAGAGAGTGAAGATATTTGTGATATTTGTGGGAGATATTTTGAGAGATATTATGGGGAGATATTTGTGTGATATTTGTTGTGATATTTGTGTGTATAACACATGTGGTAAAAGCCACATATATTATAACACCACTGATGTTCAAAAATTATAAAGGATGACGCAGCCTAATATAGCTTGCTGAATGCTGACAAAAGGCGTTCAAACACTTTACCGAAAAAACTTTATAAATGACGATGGGTCTTTTATCTAATAAATATGGAAACTCCAAAGTTGTTGTTTTCGATTGTTATTTTTTATCAATCTTCCTTTTATCAAAATCATTTTCTTAGAAAGAAAAAAAAAAGATTTTCAATAAATAAATAAATAAAATAACAAACAAACAAACATAAAACTTTACCCGAGGGCAATGATAATTTTATTTTATGAATTTGTAAATAAAATAAATCCATACTAATTTTTTTTTTTTAAGTATTACAAAAATAAATCCATATTATTATTTAAATAAGTTAATATGTTTATGGGCATTTATGATGTGTAGATTTAAATAGGTCTAACATTTTGTAACATAACTTATTTTTTATTATAACGTACTAGGAATCTAGGATGCCTTGAATCTTTTGACCAAAGAGGTAAAACAATTCTCACATTGAGTCAGTTAATATTCAATGCAACCATAATAAATTTCTTTTCACTTAATTAAATATTGCAAAAATATTTACTTTCACATCTAATTTATTTTATTTACTAGTATTTATTAAGATTAAATTTGGAAAACGGTATCCCCAAAAATATTTCGAGTGGGCTAATTTAAAATTAGTATGGATTTATACCGACATTATTATTTTTTTCTAATAAAATAAAATAAATTAATACTGATAAGTTTTTTTTTTTTTTTCCATAAAAATGGGCCAACCCAGCCCTCAAAGAGCTCTGCCACTACCGCGGTAAATGTTGTTGTTGTTGTTGTTGTTCTTTTTTCTTTTCTTTTTTTCTTTTTTTTCTTTTCTGTTTTTTTTTTAAGTATTACACTATTATATAAATTCGGGTTTTTTTTGGAGAGGAGGACTCGAACCTGCAATCTTGTGGTGTAGGTGTGGGGGGTGTTGGAAATTTTGTGATGAACACACATTTTGAGAGCACAAATTGAGTATGATTGATTCCATGAAAATGGAAAATCAAAGTATATTCGAATTATCCTCCATGAGAACTTTGAAATGGTATACTCAAACTCACAAAATCATGGACCTCGAACCTTCGGTTGCACGACTTGTGTGTGGGTGCGTCCTGTGTACACGAATGCCACTCTGATTGGACCGTGAGAGTACAACCGACTTTTTGCTACTTCCCTAAGTCAGACATTTTTAAAAGATAAGGAAAGTATTAATTTTGTTTTGGATTCTGATACTTACTTGATCACTAAGAAAACTTAATCGGCGTTTAATTAGGAATAGATCTCTTTGGAGATTATTCTTTTAATTAATTTCCTTTATCATTAAAAACGTGATAATCAAGTTATTTCCATATCAATCCAATTGAACCCTACTGATTAGGTTTTCTATTTAAAAACCCTAGTCTATTCCTCATAACATACATTCTGAAAATCACAAAATAACATAGTGCTGAATTCTCTCTTCTCGTTCTTCTCTTTTTGTGCTTGGTAAGTTCGGACTTAATTTGAGTCCGTTGAGAGTGGTTTGTGTTCTACACATCCACTGTTTAAGTCGTTGTATCCTAGGAGACAATCGCCATACACATACGATGTTAGCCGGTAAAATTGTCTTAAGGACACCGTGTGAAACACTGGCCTCGATTTCCCTAACGTGCTATTTCTGTTCATTGTTTTCTATCTCTTGCAGATTCGAACTAGATTATTTTTTAGCAATACCAATAACAATCTTAAGACAAGTTCTTTTTCATTAAAATCATTTTCTTCTACTTCTACAAACTTTCTGGTTTCTGGATCTCGATACAAATTGTGACGAACTTGATATAAAATCAAACTTCATGGTTTCAGTTTTAATAAATCTATGGAAATTGGGTCTATTTTCTAGACACTGATTTCAAATAAATACCTATTTTAATTTTGGAAAATCGGGTTTGTTTACTAGACATTGATTTAGAAATCAATTGTGATTTCAACTGGGTAATCGGGTCTGTTTATCAGACACTGATAATGATTTCTATTGTGGAATCTGGAATCAAATATTGATTCACTGTTTTGATATCAAATGACTAATATCAGTGCTATTATTTTCGTGATTCTAAAACAATTGTGTTTCTATTTCAGATATTATGGCAGATAAATCTAATGTGAACTCGAGTGTTCCACTAAAGACTTCGAATGCTAATCCAAGTGTGGGATTAGACACTTCGGCTGTGAACTCTTTGCTTATGGGTGAAGTGCCTATTATGTTGCCAAGTGTGGCCACAATGACTCTGGCTATCAGCTCATTCTTGAGAAACATGCCAGATTCCATGATGAGCCGGTTTGTGAGTCAAGGGAATGTTCCGATGGCAAACCCCTATATGAATTTGGTTCCGTTACTGATGAATCACATGGAGAAGCCTAATAAGTTCAGTGAACCGTTCTTTAAGCGGTGGCAGTAGAAGATGTTGTTTTATTTGACCACGCTGAACCTTGCTAGGTTCTTGACTGAAGAAGCTCATAAACCCAATATTGGTGAAGAGCGAGATGTTTATGTATGGAATGTTATTGATGCATGGAACCATTCAGATTTTCTGTGCCGAAACTACATATTGAACGGGCTGTTAGATTCGCTGTATAGCATATATGTTACAAAGAAAACAGGGCCGGGTTTTTTATTACAAGATAAGGGACTCCAAGACAATTATAAGTCAAATCCAAGAGCTTCAAGTGACTCTACATGAGATTCATGCTGAAACGATGACCTTGAGTGAAACCTTCAAGGTGGCTTCTATCATTAAGAAGTTACCTCATTCATTGAAGGAATTCAAGAACTATATCAAACACAAGTGAAAGGAAATGAAGATCGAGGATCTCATTATCAAGCTTCGTATTAAAAAAGATCACAGGAAGTATGAGAAGAAAGATGTTAGTCTGCTTGAAGTAAAGATTAATGTCGTAGAGCATGGGCAAAGTTCCAAATCTAAGAAGAACAAGCCTGGGAAAGGATCCAAATTAGGTTCAAAAGGAGGAGTCTCTAAGAAGCCAAAATTCCAAGAGAGGTGCTTCAACTATGACAAGCTAGGTCACAAATCTTTTAAGTGCAGGTTGCCAAAGAAAAAGAAGAACCACGAGGCAAACGTGGTTGCTGGGATCTCAAAAGATGTCTCAGAGATCAATATTTCTACAATTGTGATAGAAGCAAACTTGGTCAGGTGCTTTATCCAATCTGACCAGCACGGATCCCGTGGCTACTGGCGTGATTGATAGATACAAATATAAAGTTTCACCTTCCAGTGGCTTGGATAAGATTAGAGTTTTGCCGAGATATTCCTTAATTTACTGAAAGGCTTCTTCACACTCTTCAGTCCATTATACTGTCTTGTCTTTCCTTATAGCTCTAAAGAAATGAAGGCACTTGTCCGTTGATCGGCTGATAGCGAAGCTAATCATCTGGTCAGTTGTTGGACCTCTTTTAGAGTTTTAAGGGACTTCATATCTTTTAGTACTTTTATATTTTCGGGGTTGACCTCAATTCCCTTTTGATGGACTTGGAAATTAAGGAACTTTCCCGAAGGTACCCTAAAAACACTTTTTTTTTTTGTTCAGTTTCATCCCGTACTTCATTAGTACTTCAAACGTCTCTTTTAGATCTACTGCATGTTTTTCCGTTGTGATACTCTTTGTTAGCATATTGTCTACATACACTTCCATATTCTTATCGATCTTTCGGGCAAACATCTTGTTTACCAATCTTTGGTAAGTCGCCCTAGAGTTTTTCAGACCGAAAGGAATCACTTTGTAGCTATAGAGCCCCTGATCAGTTATGAATGTTGTTTTTTCCTAATCCTGCCTCGTCATCTGAATCTGGTTATAACCCGAGTATGCATCCATGAAATTGAGCAGCTCGTGCCTTGCAATGGCATCAACAAGTTGGTCTATCCTTGGTAAGGGGAAATTGTCTTTCAGACAAGCTTTATTCAGGTCGGTGAAGTCTACACACATCTTCCACTGTCCATTCTTCTTTTTTACTAGCACTACATTGGCAACTCATTTTGGATATTGGACTTCTCTGATCGATCCCACGGTTAGTAGCTTTTTGACCTCTTCCTTAATTGCCTTATTTCTTTCCAGGTTGAACCTTCACCTTTTCTAGATTACTGGCCAATGCTCAAGATCAATAGATAAGCAGTGCGAGATTATCTTGGTGTCTAGTCCTGGCATATCTTCATGTTTCCATGCGAACACATCTTTGAATTCTACTAGCAAGATGACCAAGTTATCCTGGACAAGGTCAAACAGCTGAGCTCCTAATTTGACCGTTTGGTCGGGGTTGTTTTCATCGAGCATGACTTCCATAGTCAGTTTATCTTGAGTTTCCTCCTCATATGGGGGCCCTTCTCTTGGATCTAGGTCAAACTGGGTTGGAGTCTCAGCATGAGTTTCTTCTTCATCAACCCCTATGCATTCTTTGCCTGGCGAATCGATCTATATTACATCCGGCTCCGCCTTTTCCTTATATACTGTTAGGTTTGCCTTTCTTGCCCACTCTTGTGAACTTTTCATGACATCCACCCCTACTTCAGTCGGGAATTTGACCATCAGGGCGTAAGTTGCTATAACAGCCTTTGATTTATGGGATAATATCATTTTAGTCCCTACTGTTTACCCTATTATCCATTTGGGTCCTCATCATTCCAGTATTGGCCATGCAGGTCCAATGTTCACTATTAATTATTTTTTTGGTCCCTACCGTCAGGTTCTGTTAGGGTTCCGTTAAACAAGTGAGGGTATATTAGTAAATGGATCGTTAATCATTTAATCAAATTAATAAATATAATTAAATTAAATATTAAAATTTAAAATACAAATTAAACTATTTTAATAAAAGATTAATATTAAAAATAATTAAAAAGTAATATTAAAATAATAATATTAAATATTTATTAAGTTAAAATAATTTGCATCAAATATAAATCCCCAATTATTTGATGCAAATTCACACCACAAACAAACCCAGGAAAATCATCATCCATCACCACAAACCCAGAAAAGCATCACCACCAAAACCTAGAAAAATCCAACAATTGGCTCAATACAACCATCAACACCAAACCACCATCATCATCATAATTAATAATTACAGAAAAAAGAAATTTAAAAAAAAAAAATCAAACCCTAACATTTTAGCGTCATCTCTTTCACTCACTCTCTAAGTCTCTTCTCCCTCTCTCTCACCGCCTCTCTCTCTCTTTCTTTCTCTCCGATTCATCTCTTTCTCTCCCTGTCTTCTCGCTCTCTCTCACTAACACACCACCACCCCCACCATCAAACCACTATACCGTACCACCCTAAATCAAAGTAACCCAAAAACCTCCTTGAAATCCCTACCAAATCCCCTTAGAAATCGACACCAAACCCCACCCATAAACCGCCAACGAAACCACCCACCAAAAAATGCCATAAACCGCCAACGAAACCACCCTAAAATCTCCCATAAATAGCCAATGAGGGTTTTTGTGGAGCAATTGAAGTCAGAGTGGAAGCTTCGCGATGGATCTAGGTCTGTGGGTTGTGTGGTGGTGGCCAGATGTTGGGGGCGATGGTGGTTCGTGGGTCTATTTTGGGGGTTGATTGGATTATCAGTGGTTTGGGTTTGGTGGGTGGGTTGTGTGGTGGTGGCCGGATGTTGGGGGTGGTGGTGGTTCATGGTTGGGTCTGGATTTAAGGGCGGTGGCTTCGTTCGCCTCAAAAGAGAGCCGAGCTCATCGTTGATCTGGTCTAGGTGGATTTTATTTTTTGTTTTGTTATTTTTTGAGAGATGGATGATGATGTTTGAGTTTATGAATGTGTTTGATTTTGCATATACACATAAACATTTATTGATTTTGTATATACATGTTTGAGCTCATCATTCATCATAAACATTTTTGATGAATGTGTTTGATTTTGATTTTCTGGTTTGTTTTTGATGAATGGATGATG
Source organism: Acer yangbiense (assembly GCA_008009225.1). Classification (NCBI taxonomy): domain Eukaryota; kingdom Viridiplantae; phylum Streptophyta; class Magnoliopsida; order Sapindales; family Sapindaceae; genus Acer; species Acer yangbiense. Next base: position 23,521,364 of record CM017762.1, read on the forward strand.
GTGTTTGAGTTTTTTTTTATTTAGTTTTTTTTTTAAATTTAATTAATTATAAATTTAATTAGTTTTATTTTTAAATTTAATTATTTTTAAATTTATTATTTTTAAATCGTTATTAGGGGCATAATGGTCATTTGACCTTCTGCACATGTCAAGTTGTATGATTTTCACGAAAAACATCACAGAAGGACTAAACTGGCCAATACTGGAACGACGAGGATCCAAATGGATAATAGGGTAAACAGTAGGGACTAAAATGATATTATCCCTTGATTTATTCAAGAAAGGTCTCCCCAAGAGGGCGTTGTAGGGCCAATTTTTCGTGTTCACCACTACGAAATTGATCAGCACCGTTTTCTGGTAGGGGTAAGTCGCGATATCGAATGGCAGCTTGACAGTTCATAAAGACCTGACCTTTGCTCCTCTAAACCCCCTAAGTGGGATCATTAATGGCTACAAGTCTTTCCTCTACAACTCTAACTGGTCGTAGACTGCTATGCTCAAAATATTCGCTAAATTCCCATTGTTTATCAAGACCCTTCTTACTTCTCTGTGGCCGATACGCACCGATACCACAATCGTATCATTTGGCTTGACTTCAAGCCCATGTGCATCTGCTTCTAAAAATACGATCGGGTCCCATCCTTGTTTGGTCTTCTTTTGGTCGGGGTCGACCGTGTTTACCTCTAAGGTTCTCTGGCCATCTATCGCTTAACGAACTTCGGTCATTCTTTCCCAACTACTTTTTCCAGTATAAGGTCCTCTAAAATTTGTATTGATTGCTGTGCTCCCTTTGGGGCTACTCTTCTTGTCTTTGTCACCCTTCTGTGGGTCCTTTTGTTGTTCATCGCCATCTTTCAGGACCACATCCTTCAAATATCCCTCACTAATCAGTTTCTTGATGTAATCTCTTAATTGGTAGTACTTTGAAGTCTCGTGACCGTTTTCTCGATGGAATTAACAGTATTTGAAGGTATCTCTTCTAGCAAAGTTTGACTGTTTTTGGGTTTCTTGTATAGACTTTTGTCTTCAATTATAGCTAAAACCTCCTTCTGCTTCTTGGCCAAAGGTGTGTAACTGGTGTATTGTCTTTTGAAGGATCTGCCACTTTTATGGTCGTCATCTTTGCAACCATATTTCCCTCTGCCCAAATTTCCATTGCTCTGGTCCCACTTCTGGTCGCCTTTTGGATTGGCATCTTAGGTTTTTGGCTTTCCTCTGGTCGGCCACCATGAGTGAGTTCTTCACTGTGAGCCATCTGCTCTTCTTCCGCCATTGCGTATCCTTCGACCTCATCCACCAGATGCACATAAGTGGTTGCCCCCTTCTATCTCAAACTGAGCGACAACTGACTGTGCTACAAGTTGTTAACGAATGCCGACACCACTACATCATCGTTAGGATTTTGAACTTCTGACACTTCCCGAGAAAATCTACTTAGGTAGTCCTTCAACTTCTCGTCTTTTTGCTACCTTAGGGTAGAAAGAACAAATATCGATTTTCTCCTCTGTATGTTTCCCATAAATTGCCTGATGAAGACCTGTATCAGTTCCTCAAAATTCCTGATCATCCCACTAGCAAGGCTACCAAACCATCTAGACCCCTAATCACCCAAAGTTTGCGGGAACATTCTGCACATAAGTGCATCGTCATAATCGTACTGTGCCATTGCGCTTTGGTACCTTTTAACGTGTTCCTAGGGGTCGGTGTTTGCTATGAACTACTTCATATGTGGCATTCTGAATTTTTCCAAGAACCTAGTTTACCGGATTATGTCAAAGAAAGGGTTGTTCGAGCTCCCAACCACCAAATCCTTTCTACCTTGTCTTCGCTCCAATGCTTCTATCCTTCATAGTAAGATTTCTCACTCGCCCTCTGGTTCGCCATACTCATCAAAATTTTGGCGGATAGTGAGCCTATAAGGATCCTTCGAAATTCTCCTCATGATCTGGGCGTTACGAATATCGTATATGACTAGGGGATTGTTGGCTTGGTGCCTTCTAGGTGGGATATCCTCATCCGCAGAGGCTGATTCGGATCTCCTCCTAAGGTGTCCATACCTGTCCTCCCGGATGTATCATGCCCTATCCCCATCGTACATGTCCGTGTCTTCCTGAAAACTGGACCCATGTGATCTCTCGCCTCTCGTCCCTCTTACTCCTTGCAACCTTTATAGTCCTGGCCATCATGACGATCATGTTCCCTTCTGTCACGACAGTCTGTTATATCTTTGTCCGCCTTTCGAGGGGCACCGAGGGTTACACCCACTACCTCAGAACATATCTTATGGTCTGAAGCCACTACAAGTGTATATAGCTGGTATGGGGAAGTTAGGTTAGTGGTTGCAGATATACTGATTCCTTGCCTGGCAGCATCCTCAATAACTCTTCGCAGGGAGTCCTGAATTTGTTAGAATATATCTGGGGAGACTCCAGTAGTAGTGTCTGTTGAAGTTAAAACGGTTTGGCCGGCTGAAGTTGGATTTGTGAAAAGTAAATCCTCACTGGTGACGCTGGCGTCCGTCGGACCGCGGATGTCTATGCCACGCGGGGACTGACTTCCATCTCTACTGTTTGTCATGTTCGCTGTTGATAGGTTTCGAAGGTTCGCCCCTTCTTTCTAGTGCCAATTGTTGATGGTGATTTTTGGATTATGTAGAATGAACCACATGTCCAACAAGTATGTGAAAAAATGATAAGCGAACTATGAAATAATAAATGAAAATCAATCACACGAGATAGAATTTACGTAGAAAACCCGGAAAGGGAAAAAACCACGGATACCGTAGACGGCAAGAGAGAATTCCACTATCAATACTTAGGGTTACACACACACACTCTCTCTCTTGTTTACAGCATATATTTTCGTTAACCTTTACAATGGTGTTTTAGGGTCTATTTATATGTGCATAGTACCCTAATTCTTGATGTACAAAGAAAGTTGTTGAAGTTTAATAGGATTCTAACTTATCGGAATCATCTTTATCTTTTTTCCTGTTTCGTGCACTTCGCACATTAAGAAATCAGTTTCTTTGTTTGATTTGGGTTCTAGTGTCTGTGAGGAAATTTGTTTCCCTTATTAGGACGTGTTTCAAGGTGCCTTGTTTGAGTAAGATTCTTCTTCTGCATGTTTCAAATCGTGATTGCTTTAAACTTAAACTCTTCCACATATTGCTTAGCCGATTGGTTGCCTATTTTGACCAGGTATCGTTACCCCCGATCGGCTACTTGGTCCCGACCGAGTGTCTCGACCCGATCGGGCTACCATCATTTGGCCTATCTGCTTACCCCGACCAAGTTATTCTGACCTGAGCGTTTAGGATAAATCTGACTGGGTCTTTAAGTTCATTTACTAATCAATTGGGACTAGTATTTCATCCTTGTCATTGATGACACATCACCCCTTGACCTCCTTATTTTCTGGTGATCAAGCTGACTTGGCAGTCCTTCGATTTCTACTCGTAACAATACAATATAATCCTATTTAGTCCGGTCAAGTCTAATACTGTACGATGTGCCAAACATGCCTTTAATGTTCCTGTATACTAGCAAAACGCTATCTTAAAGGGCTAATTGCACAAACACCCTACGGTTTGATAATATTACACGGTCCTACAATGTCAAAGGATCATTACTTTGGTGGTTGGGTGGAGACATATGCTCTCTATCAACCTACCAAGGATCAAACCTAGTGGTGTCCACGGTTCGGTTCCGATTTGAAACCGCTGGTTACGGTTCCGTGAGAAGGCAAAACTGTAACCTTAACCAGTTTAGCCGATTTGGTTTATGGTTTTTAATCGCCGGTTAGGTAGTTTGGTTATGGTTATGGTTTAAGAACCGACCGTTTCCAGTTCGGTTCCGGTTCCGGATCGGGTTTTTTTTTTTTTTTTGTTAAATTAAAAAAAAGAATAAAAAATGATATAAGTGTGAATGAGTGAAGAAAAAAAAAATCCTGCCTAATAATAATTAAAATTGAACAAAGTTTAAAATAAAATAAAAAATTGAATAAACACTTTCATTCGTAATATATTTCACTTAGAGGTTCTAATGTATTTCATATAAAATATTCAATTGAAGAATTTAACAATGTTTAAAAGAAAATAAATTGACATTTATTAATAAATACAGATTTACAATTGTAGAAAAATTTAAAAAAAATTTAGAAATTGTCCTTGAATTCAAATATACAATGTAACAAAGTTAAATTTTTTTTTAAAAAAATTAAAATTAAAATTAAAAAAAATGGCCTTGCTCTTAATTTTGACCGCAATTAAGTTGTCTACGTTTCCTCCGGCAATGTAGAGGAATCAAATGCCACTTAGTTCTTTTACCTTTAATTAGATGCTCAGTGTTGGAGGTTGGAAGTTGGAACGAAATCTATTCGCTGCCTTCCGTTCCCGTGGTTTGATCATCTTCAAAGAAGTCATTCACTATCTTCGGCTAGAGTTCTTGTTGTCTGTATTTTGCCTTTGTCCAATCATCAACACACACCTGGGCTTCAAGTGATTGTGGACACATAACCAACGGTCTTGGTTCCAAAATATTTCCACATATACTAAATTCTTGTTCTACAGCAACGATAGAAACCGATGTTCCAAGAATTTGTTTAGCAATAATAGCCAAAATTGGAAATTCCTACTCATGAACCTTCCACCAAACCTGGATACTAAATTTATCTTCTAAAAATTCATGATTGGTTTCTAAATACCGGTCAAGCTCAGAATTGGAGTCAGATGAGGATGAAGAAGATGTTCATAATTTTTTGGCTCTTTGGGAAAACAATCGATCCCCTAAACCCTTTAATTTAAATGTTGAGGAAGTAGCAGTACCATCATATGTGGGTTAGGGTTGTGAAATCGACATGTTCAAAGACATACCATATATTCTAAGATATTCATCTTATAATTCATAAAGCAAAGTCTTAACAAAATTACAATAACTAAGAACATCAACTTCTAATCCTAAACTTTGGTAATAATGAGTTAAATAAACATGCAAACATTCTAATTTAAAGCGTTGATCAAAACATGATGCAAGCAAGTAAATAATTGGAATCTCCCTATAATACTATAACCATTTTGTTTTCATGGCAGAAACACATTCACTCAATTGAACATCGAATTCACACTCACTGAATGCACCATCAAGATTAACACTTTGAATAAGAAATAAATGAGTAGTGGGATAGTAAACACCAGATAAAGTATCGGTAGCATCATTAAAAACACGTAACAATTCAAGAATTTTTATACATGCAACCCAATGCTTCAATTGAAGAGAAATTGAAGGAACGTTATAAGTCATAAAAGAAACTAATAATTCCTTATATTCAACACTTTCATTAAGCAACTTATAAGTAAAATTCCAACGAGTAGTAATATCTTAATAAAATTTAATGGGATGCATATTATTTTGAGAGCAAAATTTTAACCATAGTTTCTAGTCTTTAGTATGCCTCCAGATATAGTTAATACTATTTCTAATTGGTCTAATATAAGTAGAAAGAATTTGTAATACAGTTTGAACACACAAATTTAAAACATGGCATGCATATCTTTGATGAAATAATTTACCCTCAAAATAGGGATTGCACAAATCTTGTAACATAGGAATAGATGCGGTATTGCTTGCAGTATTATCAAAACCAATTGTAAAAATTTTGTTTTGGATATAAAACTCTTGAAAAATAATTTTAAGGAGTCGAAAAATATTTTGAGCTGAATGTGAGTCATCGAAAACATGAAATGCAATAATTCTTTTTTGCATGACCCAGTCATTATCCATATAATGACATGTCACACTCATATATGAATGACTACCAAAATTGTCGCTCCATATGTCGAAACATACGGAAACGCGACCTTAAAATTCATAAAAATATGATTTCAATTTATTTTTTTCCTATTTTTGTAAATGGAAAGTAGTGTACGTGTGAGAGTGGATCTAGGAATATGTTGCATTGCAGGATTTAATGTATTTTGACAATAATTAACAAAACCTACTTTCTCACCAAAACTAGAAGGTAAGTGTTCAACTGCAACCATTACTGCTAATTCTTCCTTATTTTTTTTAAACGTATAATGAAATAATTGATTAGTAGGGGTTATATACCTAGAGATTTGAGCTTGGTTACTAGCCTTCACCAATTCAGACGGGTGATTGATGCAGTAAAATCTGTTCAATTTATAAGAAAGTTCGTTCACTATGATTGGTAATTCTATCGGTCGATAGCCAATTAATCTAGCAAGGATTTACTTTAAGTGCAATAAACTAAATTGCATAATGCTTGGTTTTGAAAATCTATTGAATTCTAAGAATAACCTAAATTATGAATACTTAAACTAAAGACTAAAATGAATCTCAAATCACACAAGGGATGAATATATGGAGAGAAATACTAGGAAATCGATGCACCTATCTTAGACACTCAATGTTCTCAATCAATCTCATTAAACAATTCAATATAGTTTAGGGCTTGTTTTGAAGATAAACAATTAAGTTCGAAAATCCTTCCTATCACTCGCATAAAGGCCATGTGACAAGTGGCAGTAAATAAATCCTTTTAGGCACAAAACTCTAAGCCAAATCAACGCAGCAAGGCCATGCAAACATTAACTTCCAAATCTACTAAGCTTATGATTATGGTTTAGATGGAAGGTCATCCACATCTAAACCCTAATCTCATGGATAAACTAAATCATAAACCCATATCAATTGAAGTCCACAAAATAATATGAGCAAGTAAAGTAGAACAATTAACTCAGCAGACAAGACTAAAACCCAATTGAATTACTAAAGATAGACTAATTGATTACATCGAGTTATCCAAAATTGGTTACATCAATCCCCTAGTTAAAGGTTTAGTTACACATCAATTGAGAAGATAAAAACATAGAAGAGTTATAGAGAAATCCCATATTGGTCATAAGAGCTTATTTGTTTGGCAATCTTTTTCTTCTTCTTATTCTTGCTTCCAAGAATCCTCCAAGGATGGAATGAATTGAATGAATTAATGAATCTATGTGAAAGAATGGTGTTCTAGGTTTAATCCCCATGTGTGTCTCTCATCTAGCAAAAAGACATGAGCTCTTTATATACTTCTCTTCAATTAGGTTTCCACGCTGTTACGCACGACCGCTGCTTGTACCGCTGTGCAGACAAGTTGCCTAGGCAACGGTATTCCAAGCGGCGTGTCTCTGGAATGTGGCACTGTGTAGACCGTTATGGAGGTCTGGGCATGTAGGGCGGTATGGACCGCGGTAATTAGCAGGCCATCCTCTGTTATCGATCACTTGACAGGTCGTTGTTGGTACACATGCTTCAATAGCGGTATTGACCGTGGCTAAGGACAGTTTTGCCTTTTTTCTTCATTTTCTGACTTCATTTCTTCCATATTAAGATCCAATATCACTTCTATGGAATGTGACCTACATAGGCTCAACAAACACATTAAACAACCAAAAGGACTCAAGAGACAAGCATATTACATAGGAAAAAAGGCGAAATATAAGTATAGAATTGGACCGATCAAATACCCTCAAACCTATCTTTTGTTAGTCTTCGAGTAAAACCTAACAATCCTAAACTAAAAAAATCAAAATCCTAACTAAGCCACTTTCGCAGGGAACACGATAGCATTGAGCATATGCTACAAGCCTTAAAACCTCTAAGTGTCCTTAGTAGGAGAAACTTTGTCTCCTGAGGGTTTTCAGCTATGACACCCACAAACATATCTCGTAAAAACCAATCATTCGAGATGCAATCGATTAGTGCCCATATTGAAACAATGCATGCAAAAGCCAATAAGTAAAGACTAACATTAAGTCACAAAACTGAATGTACTGCTCAATTTAATTAAAAAGCCCAAGCTCAAGATATTCTAACATCAAAAACACATTCGTTGAACGCCATAGATGTAATTCGTCTCGACTCTAATCCTCACAAGATATTGCTCATTAATTTGCACAGAACCTAGGCAAATCACTCATCAAGTATATGCGAAAGAAGTTATGCACAAGAAGTTTCAAATTATAATCGCATATGAATATATCATTGAAAGAACACTTGATTTGTATGCAAAAGATCTCACGAAAAGAATCGAACATTATGAACTAGATAAACACATGTTTCACTTCTACTTTCATAGCAAAGATAACCAATAGATCAATCAGACTTTTCATTTAGGTTGTAATGGGGCTATTGGGTGAAGGTTAAGAAAGAATGGGAAAAATGGATTCAAAAACCTGGGACCATACCATGAGAGCCTTCAATTATCTTTACGGCTTTGCACAAATCTCTTGGTCTTCATTGTGAATGGAACGATGCCACTCACTATTGTCCACTTCATCGGAAATTCACCATCTTCCCTTTTGTCAAACTCTTTTTTGAGTAAATACACCCATTGCAATTTAATTGACTTAATTGCCCTCATAAACAATCTTTTCTTTTATTCACTCAACACACCATTTCTTTTGGTGGCAATTTTTTTTTTAAGACTAATTACGAATCAGAGAATTATACAACACTTTTCTAACTTCAAACATACACTTTTGAATTGAATACAGATCTTCCTTCATCAATCTTAGATCAATTTCTGTACACACTTCACGTGCAGAACTATAGTATTTCCTTCACATTCTCAAAGCATAATCCCAAGCTATAAAGGTATGGCTATAACATAGGCTTACTCGGGTTACAGTTATTATGGTGAAGAAAGAAAAAGGCTATTCAATGTTTGGCTTCAAACAGGGCTATAGAGCACACACACAAGGGTAGGAAATATTAGAGGCCTTTTAAGTAGTTCAAGCACACATAGTCTAAAATCACTTCCACTGGTTCTTCTTACTCAAGATCAAAGTTAACATGTGAAACCTTTTATGATGAATGTTCTATAATGCTCAATGTTCAACCTACAGAGATTGAATCTAATGCTAAGAACTTACTAAGTGTAAAACAAATACTCGTTGTGTCTAATATTAATCTAGAAGAGGGGGTGAATAGATTTTAATCGAATTTACCAAATTTTCGTGTATGGTCAAGATTATGAAAATGCCCCTATATAGTCAAAATAAAATAACAAGTGTAATATGGTGCGGAATTTAAATAACATTTGATATTTACGTGGAAACCCTCACGGGAAAAACCACGGGCTAATAAGTGAGCCACACTCGAACCTCAAATCCACTAAATGTGTAAACCGATTACAACCTAATCCCCAGTAAGTAATCACACACCTATATAATCCCGGTATAAGTGAACCTAGTCCAATTGCTTGTGATTTATGTAACCTAATCCCGGAAGCTACACAAGTCTTACTTCTCAATGAAGAGATAAAAAGACTATGTGAATATATGAATATCCAAAATGCAATAAAGAGTTAGGTAACCCTATATGCTTATCTAGGATGATGATTTGACAAGAAATACAATCTTAGATATCAAGAGCTATATGACATGTCAAAAAGCTTAGCTAAACATAGATTATGAAAACCTAGATAGCTATCACAATACAACTCTCAAACATTCAAAACACTAATCTCAAACTTGTATCTAAGATATATATGAATAATATACAAGTAATAAAAGAGATTGCTTGCTAAGAAAGACACAAAATATGTAAGATATAAGTGAAAAACTTACCAAGCAAAGTGTGATAAAAAATCCATGCAAAATGATATCTAGATTATCAAGGATGATGCTAGATGATGATTGATGATCATGGAATGATGTTTGAGTAATGAAAGGTGAGTTCTTGTGTATTTTTCTTGCTTTGAAAAATATCCTAAGTATGAAATCTGAAAATCAACTCACTTAAGTGACCTAAAGTCATAGAGGCATATATATAGGGGGTCAAAATCAAAGTGATGCGTTTTAATAAGTTCCCATGTTTTTGCCTTGGGCGCTGTACAGGTCACTGTACGTAAAGCGACTTGTACAGCGCCTACCTGGGAAAAATGAAGAACTTCTTCATTGGCGCTGTTCGAACAACGCTTTTTTACAGCGCCTGAACAGCGCCACAACTCTGTTCTCTCGGGAAAACAGAGAGTCGTTGTATATACAGCGCTTTGTACAGTGACTGTACAGCGACCCAATAGCGACCGATTTAAATTGATTAGGTCTGTACAGCGCCTATCCCATTTCCATCAGGCCATAGATGGGCACTGTTCGTACAACGCTTCTGTAGAGCGCTTTCGACAGCGCCCTTTGCAAAATTGCAATCCTAAGCCTATGCATGACATGGCATTTGGACAAACAAGATGCAATCAAAATAACATGCAAGAAGAGAGATTAATGAACATTAATGCACACAATATAGACACACATCAAACAAGAATTAAACAAATGCATGATTTGTGAGTGTGTGCAATTATCTCTTCAATTGCAAGTAAGCACTTAGAAATTACCTTTGGTGCTTATCTAATGAGGTCTTCAAGGGGCAATTGAACATGAATCACCAATACCAAAGCTACCCTTATAAAGAACCCCAATTGTGGTTGGTCCACGAAATAAGCCAATCAAATAAATGAGACCTTACAGAGTGTTTAAGGAGTGGAAACAAAATATCCCTCATATCATGTCATTTATGTACGCTTTTTGGCTTAGTAAACTCACAAGGGTAGTCTCCACTATTAATCATGACTATCCAACTAAGCATCATATCCACTATCACATCAAGAATATGTCATAAGTTTTTGAAAATACAATGCAATACTCTAAGCGGCAAGACGTTAGTTTAAACCCAGTGATTAAAACATATCATTTCTAAGGCACACATCAAGGAATCTCATCATGGATAATACAGGAATGACAGACTCTAAAAATTAAACAAAAAAAAAAAGACTCAAAACGACTTAAGACGTCACACCCCCAAACCTGAACTCGACATTGCCCTCAATATTGACAATCAAGAAAAGATAGGTGGTGAAAGACACAATAAAAAACTGAACTACATAATTAACTGGGAGTAAATCTGCAATATCCAAAGAAATAACAGAGATATCTGACATGAAAACAAATAAATAAATAAATAAATAAAAGTTCAAAAAGAAAAGAAAAATCCATATCCTGCTAATCTCCTCCGTCCTCATCGGAATGCTGAACTATCTTTGTGGCTTGGTCAAAGTCTATTTGGTCATTCTGCAGTTGCTCCTCATCATCGAAATGCACGATTGGGGTCCTCTGGTCATAGTTTGGCTGCTCGAATCCCGATCCACCAGCTACATATATAGTATGGGTCAGGAAACGGGGTCTAGAATGGTGCACAACTGTTGCCAGCCATAAAAAACTGACAAGTCATCATCAAGCGCAATTGCTCTATATTCGTATCGACAATGTCAAAATAAGTATTCATCCGTCCCTCCATCTCTTTGAAGTGCATATCCATGTGGGACTATATGGACTGTAAAAAGGAGCCAAATGGGTCACCTCGTGGCTGGGCAGCATCTAGCTGAGCGACATCTAGCACCTCAATCCCTATGGGCTGATCTTGCAAAAACGTTGCCCCTGCCGCTCGTGCCTCTCGACGACGTCTCCTCTCCCCGTACACACCAATGGTAGGTAACCCACGGATATCCAACTGCTGGTTCCAGTAGGTTAGGTTCATCAACCTTGGAACATGCTTCTCTAACCCCGCACTCACATCAATCCCGACCTGCCTACAGAAGGCAGTGATCAAACACGGGAGTACCATAGAGACCTCATCATGCTCACTGGACTCATGGATGGTGAAAATACCTACAAGGTTATACTAAACAACTTATAAGGGGGTGAATAGGTTGACACACTAGTTTTAAAAACTCTTTCGTGACTTATGTCAAAACCTTGGTGAGCATACAAATTAACCTTAAACATGATTGTTATGAGAAAACAATTCCCACAAGTATGCTCAATTCACCACCCTTAGTCTACAAAAATATATACCAACAAACAATGTATCTCATATACAAGATATTCAATTAAGATCAAATTCCACAAGTTGTACTTTGAATATTACAATGTAAGTTCACTAAGTAGAACTACAACAACTTGCTAATGAAGGAAATATATTAAAACCAAAACAAAGAATACAAGTATTCATAATAATGTCCAATATGTACAAGCATTAATCTAAATACAACTATACAAAAGAATCAAAGAATAAGAGAATAGTATTTACACAAATGAATTGTATATACAAAAATCATCAAAAAGAATATTGATTACAAATCACACTTTACACAATCTTGCTTCCAAATATATTACAAGTGAATATTGTACCACAAGATTAAAACATACACATAAACATATATAAAAGAGAGATAGAAAGAATTGACACATAAGATTTTTTAACGTGGTAAAACCTCAAAGGAGGAAATATCCATGGGTTGAACTACAACCATTGGGTACTATATATATAGGATGGTAAATTAGAAATTCCTCAAAAGTGACCAACCTTGACCAACTTCCTATTGGAGTCTATGTTTACCCAACCCTATTGGAAAGTACGAAATCCCTCAATGATGCGAAGCCACCATATATTGGACAACATACAAAACCAACATCGATGGTAGATTAGAAATTCCTCAAGAGTGCATACACATCCCATGTACCCCGCTCTTTTGGAGTATATGTCTATCCATACGCCTAGGCCTACCAACATACAAGCCAACTCCCTATCCAAGGCACTCATGCCTCTAAGGAGCCTCCCATGCATGACTATCCGAGTCCTTCTGACTCTAGCCATGACTTCTTGCTCGGTTATCCGAGCCTCACGTCCTAACCAAGACTTCCTTGCTTGACTATCCGGACTCCTCATCCTAGTCAAGACTTCATGCCTTTTATAAGGACTTCCTAGTGTGATCATGTGAATGCAAATGATGCAAACAATCAATTCAACATAGAACATATGATCAAAACATTCCATGGAACAACTAGACCTAAACATGTGATAACACAAGTAATAAAAGTCTAGATGCAATACTTGAATAAAAACCTAGAGCATGTGAAAACACCTAACACATAAAACTCATAGTTTCATTCACACAAATAACACTTGAACAATTCATATACATGAAGCACAAATTTAAGATGTTATCAACATACACAAAAATGCTAGAATCACTAAAAGTGTTCAATGAATATTCTAGCCAACAATTAGAGCAAAAATATATTGAATAATCAATTAAAATCATATTTGTCTCTAAATACACATACAAGAGCATTAATCCTAGATTTTATCATTCAAAGGATCAAAACACATTTCAAGGATTATTAATCATAAAATGATTCAATCAAGTTACAAATAATCCTAGATATCAATCTAATCACAATACAACTCTCAAACATGTGAAAAACCTAGAATCTAAGAAACTAGTTCACATATGTCTCTAATTAGACTTTTGATTAAGATTGATTATGAAGTTTTCTTTCTCAATACCATTCACCATACATACACTGATACACATACATATAGAAGAAGAAACCCCAAGCAAATTGAAGGTTATAAAAGAAGAAATCTCAAGGATATGAACACTACCTTGGATTCTCGAGCTGGTTCGGTTTTCTATGTGCAACCACCAGAAAATTCGATCAAACAACTTCCAAACCACTTGGAAAAGTAGAGAACTCGATTATGAACAATCTCCAACTTTAATCACTCAATTCCGATTTCGTATGAGAAAGTTATGGTGTTTAGAAGATGAGAAAAATTGGAGAGAAAATTCTGACGAGATTTCAATCTTTTTCTTCTTGAAAATGAATTGGAGGGAACGAGAGAATTTAAAAGGAAAAGAGAGAATGGAGGATTTCGGCCAACTAGAAGGTGTCACGTCACCCCTTGGCCATGTGGGGCACGTGTGCCACACGGGGGCAGAGGCCTGCCTTGGCCGTGTGGCCTACGGCCTCCACACGGGGTGGCCAAGCTTGGCCGCTTGGCCACTTGGCCTTGCTTGCTTCTCCCACGCACCGCTTGCGTTCTTCGACCGTATTTGGTTCTCCGAACTCCAATTTCGAATCTGTCTTTGGATTACGAATCATGACTCCCTCACGCACAACAAAGACTATGAAACTTTGACAAAATGTTGAGAAATCATCTCGAAATACGACGATGAAAACAACTCAACGAATGAGAACGAAAAGTAGCATAGCTACATCGTTTGGACTCGAAACCTAATGAATGAGTAACTGAAATGACCGGGACTCAATAAGGAATCATAAGAGATCATGTTCAAGTCCAAAATACAAAAAATGAAAACATATAAATACAAAATCACACACATATGCAATTTCCTTGACATAGTCCTAGAACATGCAAATTACAATGTTTGTCAATTTGAATCTAATGCATGAGCATACATTATTAAGTGTGTGAAAGTGATATATAAATGTTGTTCAATCATGCAAGGACACATATGAATGTCATGTGTGTGTGTGCCTAGCCTTGTAAGAGAAATGAGGTCTTATATACCTTTGTAGATCGATGAAACACATTTCTCTTTGAAGCCGACATCTTGCATGAGTTGTGGCCAAGACTTTCTTTGACGTCTTGAATCTCCAAATCCTAGACCACTAAACTTTACAAGACAACATTGTTTTGATATGGAATACATGCCAAGACAAACCAAAAACCTAACAATCTCCCCCTTTGGCAAATTCCATGTCAAAACCCCTATACATAAACTAAAACAATTACAAAGAAAATTTGGTCATAATGAGTACAATGAGTTACACATTTTTGGACACAAACTATAACAACAAGTCTTGAACTTCATCTTGGTCTTCTCTTGATATCACCTAAAAATAACTTGAAAGCACAAGAATATCCAAGAGACAACATATATGGCAATATTCATTCTTAGGCAATAAAAATAAACATTTAAGTTCAAATGAATCATGTATGCTCCCTCTAAATACATGCAATCCAACAAAATATTCTAGCCAAGATATTACATGCCATAAGAAGTTCAATACTTAACACATATATAAAGAAGATATGCTAAAACAATATCATATTTCTCCCCCTTTTTGACATGAAATGAAGCCAAAAGAAAAAAAGAAAAGATACCTTGAGATCATAAAAGCTTTGCTAGCCACTTGTGCTACCAAAGAACGTTGAATGATTTGATGATCTCACATTTGGAGGTGGATGCTATGCTTAAAGAAATGCTTTCTTCAAAGTTCTTGAATTTTTTTTTTTTCATCTTGTTGAACTACCTTTGTGTTTAGCTTCTTTATCTTCTCCCTTGATTCTTATTAGTTATCCATGTTAACCTAGCAAGGTTATACAAATCTAGACAACACAACAAACTCATCAAGGTAAAATGAATCACAAATGCATAAATTTTACTCTTAAGAACATGGGTTATTTCTACCAAATTCAACAATAGCATAAACAATCATATCAACCCCAAATATGAAGGAATTGGTATCAACAACAATCATCTCAACTCCATTCAAGAAGAGATTTGATTACAACCACAACTACTAACACTCTAAGCAAGGAGGAATTTTCTGCAACTACAAGCAATAAAATTGATTACAACCATAATTACTATCACCCTAAGCAAGGAGGAATTTTTTGCAACCATAATCAATTGAATTGATTACAACCACAATTACTATCGACCCCAAAACAAAGAGGAACTCATTGCAACTACACTCAATTAAATTGATTATAACTACAATTACTATCGACCCCACACAAAGAGGAATTCATTGCAATTACTTTCCTATCAACCTCAAGAATGAAGAAATTGATTGCAATCTCAACTACTATACAACCCCAAACAAGGAGAAGGAGATTGCAAACACAATTATACAATTATTACAAAAAGATTCATGCATTAATTGTGATCAAACATACAAAGGCATATATCATTATAAAGAATTATCATGCATATAAAGACATATGAAATAACATCTTCAAGATTCATCATATCAACCAAAACAATATGCCAACATTTATCAACTCGAAGCATGTGAACATATCATACAAGAGAACAAAGTCTAGCATATTATGCTCCCCCTTGATAAGTGCTCTATCTAAGATCAAGATAGAGTTTTGTTCACAACGAGATCCACACAATCACACATTCAAGCAATTAGAGAAAATATTTCATCACTTTTTAAAGTCCAAGAGAGAATCATAGATTTTCATTAATCTTTCAAAAATATTCTCACATTGTTAATGAATCAAGCACATAAGCAAAATATGTGTGTGTGTGTGAGTGCTTCTCACATATATAGAAGGAGTAATTGTGATATCAACCTGCAAACTATTTCCACACCTATCCAACTAAAGCATTTCCAATCTAGGTCAAACCGATATTCATCCGGGTTTTTGCTTTAAAAGAATAGATATCAACATGTGAGCGTGTGTGTGCATACGGCTCGTTTACTCATTTCTATTTGACAACCCAAGCTTTTCACAATTCTCAACTATACACCAATAAGCCTTTTATTTTTCATTTCTTTTAGGCTTAGAATCAAAGATTTTTTTTTTTTTTTTTTAATGATTCTTTTCAACACTTCTTTGATTTTTTTTTTTTTAACATAAACATATACACCTCATGGTGGCTTTCACTCATCACAATGGCGTAGCCCTTTCCTATATTGGGTGGCTACACAACCAAGGTGTGTAACCCTTTCCATGAGGGTGCTCGTTGAATACTATGCAGTGCCGAAGCAAAATGGATACATACAAAATGTCATCTATCATGTACTAAGCAATAGGCTTCTAGATGTATCCATAATCTACACATTTTCAATCACATATACTCAAAACTAAAATATATAAGAGAAGCATTAGTGCACTTTTCAAAAATAAGATTTTCAAGCTCAAGTGCATGATCTAGAAACAATACAAGTTATTTGTTTAAGATAATTACTTCTCAAGTGAGTAGCTCTCAAAGAAATTGATATTCAAATTAAGTTTTGCTCATCAAGCCACTCAACAATCACACAAGCATTTCAAGCATCATGTATAAGATCATTGTGAACACATCACTAAAAAATCTTTAGAGAGCAAATGTCAATGAGAATCATATGAAAGCTATAATATTTCTCTAATATGACATGCTATATGATGTAATGCAAAACATAGAGTCGAAAGATAAAAAGCTAGAAAGCAAGCATTAGGATATATAAATGCCTAAGCAAGCTTTTTCATCAAATGCAAAGCCTTCGCTCTTTTTATGAGCTCTCTTGGCTTGTTTGTCCTCATGACAACAAGTTGTTGGTGTTTCATCCCAAAAGAATAAAGACTTAACACTTCAACTCAAACACATACAAGAAAATGACTTTCTCAAAAAGTCTTAACAAAAATTTGCACTAAATAAATTTCAAAATTCAACTTCTTAAAAGTTAATCAACAAATTTTGACTATCATAGCAATATTTGTGAGATAGCTAAGTTCATGTCAAAGTCATAGAGAAACAAAGCTAGCTAGCTAAGTTACTCAAAACTAGACACTAATCTTAAAGCCAATTCACATGTGCAACTTACACTAATGGTAAGAGCACTCACCCTTGACCCATTTGGTCTTGGGGTGCACAAACACATAAACCATCATGATCATTTATCATGTTATACATAACATTATTGCCATCAACAAAGATATTATCAAGACTATGCATATGATCATGTGAAACACTCATTTTCACCCAAATCTTCTTGACAATATTCCTCACATGATTATCATTATCATGCACAAAATTCAAAGTGTTATCATGCAAGAAATATTCATAGAAGATTTTCTCAACTCATTAACATGCATCTCATTCCCTAGTTTGCATTGTCTAATATACTCATGGCATATAGATTTAGTATGCACTACAACATTTCAAAAATGCCAAACCGGAATACATATGGAGATGATACTATTTAGGTGAGAGTGTACCAACGGTGAAGGCTCCTTACTCTTCTTGATTTTACACTTTACCTTGGAAGATTGGCCTTTGAAATCCTTTTGTTCCTTAATGACTTGCCTTTAGTTGTAGGAGACTTAACTTGCTCAACTACAAAGCTTAAGTCACTTGAATCTTCATGAAGATCACCAAGCTCTTTGGCCTTCATGATTGCCAACTCTCCTCTTCCTTGCCTTTGATCGTTTCCTTTAAGAGAAAAACAAATTATTAGCAAAATCACTTATTAAACTATCTAACACAAGAGCATCTTCAACTGTCTTCTTTTCTAGACATTTGATCACTCCATTCTTCACTTCAACTTCCTTCAAAGCTTTATCTCTTTCCTTCTCAAGAGATTGAGCTCTTGCCATCAAGTTGAAGTTGGTGGTCTTTGATTTGCAATCTTCATCATTGAGTTTCAAAGTTAAGTGATCATGTCTAGAACGATCATCCTCTGGGAAAACTTCTTCTTCTTTGCTTTTATCACTAACATTCTTTTCAAGCTTATCAACAAAATTGTTAGTAGACAAATGAAATGTAAAACAAGAGAAACCTTTTTCACAAATAGCTTGGAATCTATTCCATACCTCTTTTGCTATATTTGAATCTTTATAATGAGCAAGGTGTTTAAAAACTTACACCACTATTAATGGCAAAAAGGTCTAAAAGTTTCAACTTCTCAAAAATAAACCTCATTCATACTTTATGAACATATTGGTTTGGAGAAACTACTCTATCAAATATAAAACTCGGAGAAGAGAAACCTTTCATGACAATCCAACTAAGCTTGCTCATCACTAGACATAGCGAAGTCTATCATGAGCGTTTTCAATAAAACAAACATTTTCCCAATCAACAAAGGAGGACAACCATTACAAACAAAAATAGACTAAAGGTTGTTATCATAGTAAATAACCTTGTAGATCCCGAATCATACTAATTGCTTTAAGTGACCCGCTCTGATACCAATTGAAAATACCTACAAGGTTATACTAAACAACCTAGATGGGGGGTGAATAGGTTGACACACTAGTTTTAAAAACTCTTTCGTGACTTATGTCAAAACCTTAGTGAGCATACAAATTAACCTTAAATATGATTGTTATGAGAAAACAATTAACACATGTATGCTCAATTCACCACCCTTAGTCTACAAAAACATATACGAACAAACAATGTATCTTATATACAAGATATTCAATTAAGATCAAATTCCACAAGTTGTACTTTGAATATTACAATGTAAGTTCACTAAGTAGAACTACAACAACTTGCTAATGAAGGAAATATATTAAAACCAAAACAAAGAATACATGTATTCATAATAATGTCCAATACGTACAAGTATTAATCTAAATAAAACTATACAAAAGAATCAAAGAATAAGAGAATAGTATTTACACAAATGAATTGTATATACAAAAATGATCAAAAAGAATATTGATTACAAATCACACTTTACACAATCTTGCTTCCAAATATATCACAAGTGAATATTGCACCACAAGATTAAAACATACACATAAACATATATAGAAGAGAGATAGAAAAAACTGACACATGAGATTTTTTAACGTGGTAAAACCTCCAAGGAGGAAACATCCACGGGTTGAATTACAACCATTGGGTACTATATATATTGGATGGTAAATTAGAAATTCCTCAAAAGTGACCAACCTTGACCAACTTCCTATCGGAGTCTAAGTTTACCCAACCCTATTGGAAAGTACGAAATCCCTCAATGATGCGAAGCCACCATATATTGGACAACATACAAACCAACATCGATGGTAGATTAGAAATTCCTCAAGAGTGCATACACATCCCATGTATCCCACTCTTTTGAAGTCTATGTCTATCCATACGCCTAGGCCTACCAACATACAAGCCAACTCCCTATCCAAGGCACTCATGCCTCTAGGGAGCCTCCCATGCATGACTATCCGAGTCCTCCCGACTCTAGCCATGACTTCTTACTCGGTTATCTGGACCTCACGTCCTAACCAAGACTTCCTTGCTTGACTATCCGGACTCCTCGTCCTAATCAAGACTTCATGCCTTTTACAAGGACTTCCTAGTGTGATCATGTGAATGCAAATAATGCAAACAATCAATTCAACATAGAACATGTGATCAATACATTCCATGGAACAACTAGACCTAAACATGTGATAACACAAGTAATAAAAGTCTAGATGCAATACTTGAATAAAAACCTAGAGCATGTGAAAACACCTAACACATAAAACTTATAGTTTCATTCACACAAATAACACTTGAACAATTCATATACATGAAGCACAAATTTAAGATGTTATCAACATACACAAAAATGCTAGAATCACTAAAAGTGTTCAATGAATATTCTAGCCAACAATTAGAGCAAAGATATATTGAATAATCAATTAAAATCATATTTGTCTCTAAATACACATACAAGAGCATTAATCCTAGATTTTATCATTCAAAGGATCAAAACACATTTCAAGGATTATTAATCATAAAATGATTCAATCAAGTTACAAATAATCCTAGATATCAATCTAATCAAAATACAACTCTCAAACATGTGAAAAACCTAAAATCTAAGAAACTAGTTCACAAATGTCTCTAATTAGACTTTTGATTAAGATTGATTATGAAGTTATCTTTCTCAATAGCATTCACCATACATACACTGATACACATATGTAAGGATTCCCGTTTTGTTGATTGACTTATTTCGTGGTCAAACCACATGTTGGGGTTTTGAATGTAAGGGTAGTCTAAGTGTTTAACGTTGTAGATCAAAGGCCCTTCCATGACCTCAAGATACAAGCACGCCAAAGGTATTATCTCTTGTGCTTGGTTTTCTTTGAAGAGATTTAGTAGCACACACACACTTAGCATTCTTGCTATGATTGCATACTTGCTTATTTTTATGTGCATCTCTTCACATGTCACTTTACACACTAGCACTTTGGTTGATATATCTTGTTGTGTGTATATGTGCCTTATAATTCGTTTCCCGACATTGTTCGGAAACGTCCGCGCTTGCACTAATGAGTGCTTGGTTTCGCACGAAGACCGCCTATGGAGAATGCCCTTGGCTTCTCCTTGGTTTTCACCATTGTTGGTGATCGGTGGCCTGGCCGCCGAATGAAACCGCCGTTTCAGTCCAGATTGGTCTGAAGCAATTATGCGGTTCTGATCGGTGGTCACGACCGCCATTCATACCTGATCGATTTTAATCCTTCGGGTTTGATTCGGCGGTTGGATCGGCGGTCACGAAACCGCCGAATGAAACCGCCGTTGATGCTCTGTTCTTCACGAGCTCAATTCGACGGTCGTTATCGGCGGCCTAGCCACCGATTGAAACCGCCGAACGGTGCGTTTCAGGGGCAAAATTGTCTTTTCACATGCCCAATTCTTGATGTCTATAAATATCTTATTTTCTCATTCTCTGATTAAGCTTCTTGAGTCATTAGAACCCTAAACTTTCAAGAGAGATTTTTGAGAAAAAATCAAATCAAGAACTCAACTTTAAACACTCAAATCAAATCCCTTTTACATCAAATTTCATATTTGATCTTCTATGCCTTCATAGAATTGATCCATGCATGGTTTTGAATCATCACATCTTATTTGGTATGTTCTTCACTAATTTCATATTACTTTAGTGTTTTTCATATTAATACATCTCTTTAATTACTTGTATGCTTTTGATTATATGCTAGATACAAGTTAGAGATTATTTGTGATGAAAATGATTGAGTGTTGATTGTGATAGCTAATTTGGTTTTTAATTAATCTTGATTAGCTAAGCTATTTGACATGTCATTTAGCAATTGATATCTAGGGTTGATTAAATTGATTATATCACCATCCTAGATAAGCATCTAAGGTTACCTAGCCTTGTTTGTTATTTGAATATTCATATATATTCACATAGGTTGTTTCTCTTCATTGAGAAGTAAGTCTTGAGGCTAAGAGTGCTTAGGCCTCAAGCAAATTGGAATAGGGTTGCTAATAAAGGCCCGCTGGGTAGAAGTGAGGGGTTACAGACCGGAGTGTTAGACGAGGTCTACATAGGTTGTAAACTTCATTTCAATTAGTGATTTCGAGTTCCGAGTGTGGCGCACTATACAGCCCGTGGTTTTTCCCAGTGGTTGGGTTTCCACGTATATATCAAGTGTTATTTAAATTCCGCATCTTATTACACTTGTATGTATTTTTGACTAGTAGGGGCATTTTCGTAAAATTGACTTGCATGCGAAAATTGGGTAATATTTAATAAAATCTATTCACCCCCCCCCCCCCTCTAGCTTTATATAGAACACACCTCGAGTATTAAATATTCCTTTCAACATATGTAGGGAAAAATACCGTAGTACATGCAACGGAAGCGAGACTAAAAAATAGATTTAGTAACTTTTAAAATTTTTCCTTTTTACGAACCTTAAACCCTTTAATCAATTAAACATATATATTATCTAACAAAAGAAGAATACCTTTTGTCGCGTGATCCGATTGACTTACGTCGATGGTAATCCGCAAGATCTTCAATCCTAGCACGAACGTGGATCACCTAGGAGCGTGGTCTCCCTTTTCTTTGAATTGCAAACCTGAGAATGGACAAACAAACTTTTCTTTTCCTTTGTTAGTCACAAAAACAATCAAAAGAAGACTAAGATTATTCCGGTCACTTTTGAGTTCTCAATCTTATGATCGAAACTCGCGTGAACCTCAATTGATGTTGTACACACAAGCTTATTGATGAACAAGCAATTAGTGTACCATCAAAAAAATAATCTATTCACTCTTTTATGTTTTAGTAGAATAAAAAACCTTTCTATGAATTGAGAAGAAGAAATTTGAATCAAGCACCACAAAACCCTAGAGTGGCCGAATTCTATAAGTCCACTTATATAGGTGGCCAAATTTTCTTTCTCTCTTTTTATTAGGGTGGCCGAAATCTCTTCACCAAAAGGGACTTAGGTTGCCGCAATACCTAAGCCAAAAAGGAGTTTGTATTGCACCCTAATTCCTATCTAGTTTAAGACTTCAAAACCCTAATCCAACTCATAGATCTTTTATTCTTTTTTTTTACTAAATAAAAAGACTTCTTATTTGATTAAATAAATAAAATTAATTATTTATTTTCTTACCAAACAAGTCTTTTAATTTTAGTATACTACTACCAATAGTATAACTCTAGGAATCATATTTCCTAATCAGAAAAGATTTATTTCTTAATTAAACAATTAATTAATAAATTAATTAATTCTTATTTAATTAAACAATGAAACAAAATAATATATAGGCTAATATATTAACCCTTGCCGCCCCACTTGTCTAAAATAGGGCCTTATATTATTTTCTCATTTCATTTAATCCATTGGACTTTAAATAAAAAGCCCACATGTGAACCAGACCCATTCTTACTAAAAGAAACAAGCCCACATGCCATTCATTAATATATAAATATAATTGAGCAGCCCATTACATAAATAATGTGCAAATTATATTCTTAATATATTAAATGCAATTCTAGATGGACCCTTCAATTGGTCTGGTAGAATATATCAAGTGATCCATGCAAGTCCGTGTGGATTGAGGATCTTGGCGGGCTATCTAAATTTAAGCTTCAATAGACATAACCTAATCACAATCAACAAATGATTCACTTAGGTCCGATCCATTAATTTTAACTCATTCCACTAAAGAGCTAAAATTGAACTCTTAAATAAAGATAGAAAAGGAAGATGTTCCTCATTCATACCCTAGACAATCAAGTTGGAGATAGTGTATACTCGTGATTAATATCAGTAATCGCCAAGAGTTCATAGACCGCCTATAACTCTCCAAGTTACCATATTTACTCATATGACCACGTTTTGAACTTGGATATTTTGACTTGTCCAGAAGCCATGTTTTCAATAGACACTATCGAAAACTCAACGTTGAGATTTAATATCCAATTACCTCAAAACATCCATATGATGATATTATACTCTCATTTAATAAATGGAGCCACGATGTCCATATCTATAAATGAAGTCCTCTATCGATTAACAAATGAATATCACCAAACTATCGAGGATAGACTATGCTATATAATCGTACTCATTGATAACTCAAATGATATCACTTGCAACCATAAGTCCATCATTTATCTCAGGATTAAGATAGACTCTCCGATTGTCCTGATAATGAAAAGACTTTTATCTACTGACGGTTATAGATAAAGTATTTCATTGTGATCCAGTTCAATGCACCCAGTGCACTAGATTCTTTTGCTCGAAGACACTCCGATGATTTTAGACTCATCATATCTCATTTGATCCCACTCAAATGCTAGCAAAAGAATTCTACAACTTTAACAAGATAAAGGTGCCCAACCTTTAACTTAAGTTGTGAACAATATTCAAGACTAACTAAAGAATTGTGTCTACCACATACATATCCAGATGTACGAACAATTCTTCTTTTCTCATAGTCTTTAAACCTTATGATTATTTACTTTGACAATTATAATATTAAACTATAAATGCTATAAGATTTGTTAAACCAGAAATCACTTTATTAATATGAAAAAGATTGTTAATTACAACATTACACTCTTGCTATTGAGCATAATCCTAACAACATACATATAGAAGAAGAAACCCCAAGCAAATTGAAGGTTATAAAAGAAGAAATCTCAAGGTAATGAACACTACCTTGGATTCTCGAGCTGGTTCAGTTTTCTATGTGCAACCACTAGTAAAGTCGATCAAACAGCTTCCAAACCACTTGGAAAAGGTATAAAACTCGATTACAAACAATCTCCAACTTGAATCAATTAATTCCGACTTTGTATGAGAAAGGTATGGTGTTTGGAAGATGAGAACAATTGGAGAGAAAATTCTGACGGGATTTCAATCTTTTTCTTCTTGAAAATGAATTGGAGGGAATGGGAGAATTTAAAAGGAAGAGAGAGAAGGGAGGATTTTGGCCAACTAGAAGGTGCCACGTCACCCCCTAGCTGTGTGGCCCACGGCCTCCACACGGGTTGCCACTTGGCCTTGCTTGCTTCTCCCACTCACCGCTCGCGTTCTTCGGCCGTATTCGGGCCTCCGAACTTCGATTTTGAATCCATCTTCAGATTATGAATCGTGACTCCCTCACGCACAACGAAGACTACGAAACTTTGATAAAGGGTTGAAAAATCACCTCGAAATATGACGATGAAGACAACTCAACGAATGAGAACGAAAAGTAGCGTAGCTACATCGTTTGGACTCGAAACCTAACGAATGAGTAACCGAAATGACCGGGACTCAATAAGGATGTAAGGATTCCCTTTCTTTGATTGGCTTATTTCGTGGACAAACCACGTGTTGGGGTTTGTATGTAAGGGTAGTTTAGATGTTTGAGTATCATGCTCAAAGGCCCTTTCAAGACCTCAAGGGATAAGCACTCCAAAGGTATACTTATAGTGCTTAACTTTCTTTGAAGAGATTTAGAAGCACACACACACACTTTGCATTCTTACTTTCGTGTGCATTCTCTTCATATGTCACATTCACACTAGCACCTTGATGTTGTATCTTGTTGTGTGTATTTGTGTCTTGTAATTCGTTTCCCGATAGTATTCGAAAACGTTCGCGCATGCACTAGAATGTGCTTGGTTTTACGCGAAGACCGCCCACGGAGAATGCCCTTGGCTTCTCCTTGGTTTTCACCTCTGTTGGTGATCGGCGGTTATGATCGGTGGCCTGGCCACCGAATGAAATCGCCGTTTCAGTCCAGAATGGTCTAAAGCATTATGCGGTCAAGATCGGCGGTCACGACCGCCATTCGAAACCGCCGTTCATACCTGATCGATTTCGATCTCTTGGGTTTGATTCGGCGGTTGGGATCGGCGGTCACGAAACCGCCGAATGAACCGCCGTTTATGCTCTGTTCTTCACGAGCTCATTTCGGCGGCCTGGCCGCCGATTGAAACCGCCGAATGGTGCGTTTCAAGGGCAAACTTGTCTTTTCACATGCCCTGTTCTTAATGCCTATAAATATCACACTTTCTCATTTTCTGAATGGATGTTCTTTAACTCTAAGAACCCTAAACTTCAAAGAGAGACATTTGAGAGAAAATCAAATCAAGAACACTTTTTTAACACTCAAAAACCATTCTCATATGCATCAAAATATCATCTAGCATTTTCTAGCTTAGTTAGGATGCTTGCTTGCATGGGTTTTGGTCAACACATATTCTTTGGTAAGTTCTTCACTATTATCATATATAATTAGTGTTTTATTTATCATTAACATCTCTTATATTATTTGTATGCTCTTGAATATATTCTAGATACAAATTAGAGATTGTTGTGTTGACATGATTGAGTGTTGTATTTTTGATAGCTATCTAGGTTTTGTTAATCTATGTTTAGCTAAGCTATTTGACATGTCATCTAGCTTTTAATATCTATGATTGAATTAATTGCATAATCACTATCCTAGATAAGCATATAGAGTAACCTAGCTCTTAATTGCATTTTGGATATTTTATATATTCACATAGGTTGTATTATCTCTTCTTAGAGAATTAAGTCTTGTGTTGCTATCGGGATTAGGTAGCTTAAATCACAAGCAATTGGACTAGGTCCACTTATACCGGGATTAGGTAGTTGTGATGATTATTGATCGGGATTAGATCATTAAACCGGGATTAGGTTGTAATCATTTCGATTAGTGGATTCGAGGTTCGTGTGTGGCGCACATAACAGCCCGTGGTTTTTTCCCGTGAGGGTTTCCACGTAAATATCAAGTGTTATTTACATTCCGCACCATATTACACTTGTTATACTTTTGTGACTAGTAGGGGCATTTTCGTAAAATTGTCATGTATGCGAAAATTGGGTAAAATCGTTTAAAATCTATTCACCCCCCTCTAGATAGTTTTATACACACCGTGCAATATTTGTTTCAAAGGAGTCATAAGAGATCATGTTCAAGTCCAAAATACAAAAAGCAAAAACATATAAATACAAAATCACACACATATGCAATTTCCTAGACATAGTCCTAGAACATGCCAATTACAATGTTTGTCAATATGAATCTAATGCATGAGCATACATTATTAAGTGTGTGAAAGTGATATATAAATGCTGTTCAATCATGCAAGGACACATATGAATGCCATGTGTGTGTGTGCCTAGCCTTGTAAGAGAAATGAGGTCTTATATACCTTTGTAGATCGATGAAGCACATTTCTCTTTGAAGCCGATATCTTGCATGAGTTGTGGCCAAGACTTTCTTTGATGTCTTGAATCTCCAAATCCTAGACCATTAAACATTACAAGACAACATTGTTTTGATATGGAATACATGCCAAGACAAACCAAAAACCTAACAGATGGCACTCAAAATCACTCGACAAATGTTGATAGGACCACCTGTCCTCAAGCGGTGTAACACACGCGTCTTGTCGTAAAATATCTCTATGTGGTGCTGCGAGGGCATCAGAAAGGATGTTAGGAAAATGTTCCAGAATGCCACATTTACATGCAACTCTCGCTGGTATAGCTTCACTAGCTAATCCCACTTATCCGACCCATCTGACATAAGGACAGCAGCTAATCTCCCCACATAAGGGTCAATATCATCAAGAACCTCAATGCCACGTCCTCCCCTGATAAAAACATCTGGAGCCTCAAAGTACTAATTGATGGCCTCTGGGGTAATGTAGACTTCGACGCCATGAACCAACACTGGGCCCCTAGATATGAGCCTCTTTAGGATAGCACTGGCATAGAATTCCGCCACAATGCTCATGTTCGGTCTCGATAGGCATGCTACGTACCCACCTCACCGGTGGATAGCCACTGCCTCTGGGATAGGCGTCTGTGCCAAACTGGGGACATCGATGCCTCTCTCAATAATCCAAGGCCGCGCTTGGAACTTACCGATACAACCCCAAAAATCCTTGTGTTGTGCTTGCTTCGTTAATGCCTTTTGTTTCCCTTTATCGGCCGCACTGATCCAAGGGCGTTTCCCTAAGTTTGTCTTTGCCATCTGCAAACAAAACAACCCGAAATAAGGACACCACACTTATATTAAATTCGACAGCACTTTGTTTCAAAAATTGGAGCCCATTTTTCATCATCAATGCCATATATGTCAAATAATCCCAAGCACAACTAAGTTATCAACAATTCATAGTCCATCTAACTTTCTTAAGCACAACTTAGCATTCAATATAATTCATGGCATCAATTAACCAAGAAAAATAATCTAACTCTCCCTATCAACAATGTAGTTCAAATTTCCACATAAACCAAGTAAAAAACCTAACCAAATAAGCTTAATCATACCAAATAACTCAATTAAAACAAAGTACATTGGTTATGGAAGCATGGAATCTGAAATTTATCACCAAACCACTCTCTAATCTTCTCTCACTCTTCATGTAAAATATATAAGCATAGCTTGATAATAAGCAATAGAATCAAGATAGAAGGGAGAAGAGTACATACAATTGTCCTTGAATGAGGAGAATGGAAGCAATGGAGGCTATGGAGAAGAAAAGAGAAAAATTTGGAGGAGAAAAGAAGAGAAGAAGAAGAACGCAACAGCGGTGGGACGAATGAGTCCTACCCGCTGCGCATTCATTTAAATAGGAAGTCAGAATTTTTGCCTTATCGTGGTCTAGACACGTTGCCTGTGCAATGGTTTGCACCGTGGTAATGCATATTTTCACTTACCTGGATGATCAAAACGCACCGTTTTACTTAATGAACCGATGTGGATATCGCTATTCAAGCACTTGCACCAAGAGCGATATATACCATGGTACATTCCAAAGGTTGCTCCAAATTGGTTCCTCTTTGTGGACACTCTGCATGGGGAGCGGTCTATACGGCGGAAAACTCTAGAGGTTATGGTGCTACTTATACCGTTGTAGAGATAAGTGCTTTAGGAGCGATCCCTACCACCAAAAACTCCAGCGGTGTCAGGTTTTTAATTACCGCAGCCCAGACATGTGCTTCTGCAGCGGTCTATGCAGCGGAAGACTCCAGAGCTGTCAGGTTTTCAATTTCCATGGCCTAGACATGTGCATCTACAGCTGTCTATGTAGCGGAAATGTTCTTTTCTACATTCCTTGACCAATTCTGATCAACACCCAACAAGCACACAATAAAAGCATATGTTTTCATCACAAAAAAAAAACTAAAACTTTCGCACACCCCCAAACCTCAATTCAATATCGTCATTCACTAAAGCTCAACTATAACATAAAACGATATTCAATTGGTCCAAGAGTGCTTGAGACTCACACTAATTACCTATTAAAAATTACATGGCAAACCAAACAAAGAAAAAGAAAAAATACGTACCTGGGTGGGTTGCCTCCTACCAAATGCTTTATTTACCATCTAGACAAGACATATGAGAGCACTACGGCACTATAAATGCGGAGTCCTCCATTTGAATGACTTATCCAAACTCCATGATGTAAGGTTTGACCTTATGCCCATTTACCTTGAACTTGTTGCCATTCTTCTAATTTTGCACTTTTATAGCTCCGTGGGGAAAAACTTGTGTCACCCGATACGGTCCAAACCATATGGACCTCAATTTCCTAGGAAACAGCTTCAACCGAGAGTTGAAAACGAGCACTTGCATATCGGGGCGAAGGTCCTTATGCACTATAATCTTGTCATGTATCAACTTAGTCTTTTCCTTGTACAGTTTTGAACCCTCACACGCATCTAAGCGAAATTCTTCGAGTTCATAGAGTTGAAGCTTCCTCTCCTCCCCGGCCTTGTCATCATCAAAGTTTAACTTACTAACTGTCCACAAGGCTCTGTGCTCAAGTTTGATCGGGAGGTGGCATGCCTTTCCAAAGACTAACCTATATGGACTCATCCCAATAGGCATTTTGAATGTTGTCCTGTACGCCAACAATGCGTCATCTAACTTCAAAGCCCAGTCCTTCCGAGTTGAATTCACAGTCTTCTTTAGGATACTTTTTATCTGTCAGTTACTGACATCAACTTGTCCCGAAGTCTGTAGGTGGTATGGTGTGGCAACGCTATGCTTCACACCATATTTCTTCAAGAGTGCGGCAAATGATCTGTTGCAGAAATGTGTTCCCCCATCACTAATGATAGCTCTAGGAGTCTTGAATCTTGCAAATATCGTCTCTTTTGAAAGTTCTCACGGTGTGTAAACTGTTAATCTAGATGGGGGGTGAATAGATTTTAACTAATTTTACCCAATTTTCGTTTAAGGACAAGATTACGAAAATGCCCCTAATAGTCAATAAAATATAGCAAGTGTAATATTGTGCGAAAATTAAAACAACACTTGATATTTACGTGGAAACCCTCACGGGAAAACCACGGGCTATTAAGTGAGCCACACCAAAACCTCGAATCCATTAAATATGATGAAATTACAACCTAATCTCGGAAGTAATCACACACCTACCAAATCCCGGTATGAGTGAACCTAGTTCGAATGCTTGCGATCTAAGCAACCTAATCCCGGATGCTACACACAAGACTTTGATTCTCAATGAAGAGATTAAATCCCTAAGTGAATATGTGAATATCCCAAATGCAACATAGAGCAAGGGAAACCCTATATGTTTATCTAAGATGATGAATTTGCAATTAGAACAATCCTAGTTATTAAAACTAAATGACATGTCAAATAGCTTAGATAATCATAGATTATAAAAACCTAGATATCTATCACAATACAACACTCAATCAAAATAACACAAATAATCTCTATCTTGTATTTAGTATATTATTTAAAAACATACAAGTAATCTAAGAGATGTCTTAATATGAAAAACACTAAAATTAGATTAGATTAGTGAAGAACATACCAAGGAAGATGTGATGATCCAAAAACATACATGGATGTATTCTATGAAGGCATAGTTGATGCAATATGAAATTTGATGAAAAAGGGATTTGATTTGAGTGGTCAAATGTGAGTTCTTGATTTGATTTTCTCTTAAAATTCTCTCTTTTAAGTTTAGGGTTCTTGGGAGTTAAAGAACTAATTCAGAGAATGAGAAAGTAAGATATTTATAGGCATAAAAAAACAGAGCATGTGAAAAGACAAGTTTGCCCCTGAAATGCACCGATAGACGGTTTCAATCGGCGACCAGGCCGTCGATTATAACCGCTGAATTGAACCCGAGAAGAACAGGGGAACAACGGCGGTTTCATTCGGTGGTTTCGTAACTGCTGATCTAACCAACGAATCAAACCGAGAGATTAAATCAATTAGGTATGAACGGCGGTTTCATTCGGCAGTTTCGTAACCGCCGATTGAACTGCCGAATCAAACCGAGAGATAAAATCAATCAGGTATGAACGGCGGTTTCAAACGGCGGTCGTGACCGCCGATCGTAACCGTAGAATTGCTCCAGACACTTCTGGAAGCAAACGGTGGTTTCATTCGGTGGCCAGGTAGCCGATCATAACCGCCGATCACCAACATAGGTGAAAACCAAGGAGAAGCCAAGGGCATTCTCTGTAGGCAGTCTTCGCGTAAAACCAAGCACATTCTAGTGCATGCGCGAACGTTTCCGAATACTATCGGGAAACGAATTACAAGACACAAATACACACAACAAGATATAACATATAAGTACAAGTGTGAAATGTGACATGTGAAGAGAAAGCACACAAATGCAAGAATGCTAAGTGAGTGTGTGCAATCTAAATCTCTTCAAAGAAAACCAAGCACTAGAGATTATACCTTTGGCGTGATTGTCACTTGAGGACTTGTGAAGGGCCTTTGAGCTTGAAGTTCAGTCACCTAAACTACCCTTACACAATAAACCCCAACACGTGGTTTGTCCACGAAATAAGTCAATCAAAGAATGGGAATCCTTACATCTTTCATAAATTTTACCACAGTTTGGTTATCGTTATTCTTTGTAGCCTTCGCCTCCACCTATTTCGATACATAATTGACTGCTACCAGAATGTAACTATAACCACAAGATGGTGGGAATGGTTCTATGAAATCGATACCCCATACATCAAAAAGTTCTACTATCAAATCCCCAGATAAAGGCATCTCATTTCATTTGCCTATGTTCCCTGTTCGTTGGCATCTATCACATGCTAATCAAAACCGGAATGTATCTTTATGCAATGATTCCCAGAAGAATCCAGATTGCAATACTTTCAAATCTGTCTTTCTTGCACCGAAATGCCCCCAATATTATAGCTCATGACAAAATTTTAGAACGTCTCTCTGTTCTGATTCCGGAACACATCTTCTTATAACTGAATCAGGGCCATGAGTGTACAAATAAGGGTCATCCCAAAAGTACTTCTTCGCTTTTGAAATGAACCTTTTTCTTTTTTGTGAGCTCAAATCCTCTGGGATAACTTCACTTACCAAATAGTTAACATAATCGGCAAACCATGGTTCACTATCTTGCACAGCCCACAAATGTTCATCCAAAAAATTCTCCTATAACTGCAAGTTATCTACTTCATCTGAATTTTCCTACACTAACCTATTCAAGTGATCAGCAACCACGTTCTCATGTCCCTTCTTGTCTCGTATCCCTAAGTCAAATTCTTGTAGTATGAGGATCCATCGAATCAATCTAGGCTTGGCATCCTTTTTCTGAAAAAGATACCTAAGGGCTGCATGGTTTGAAAACACAATGACTTTGGCACCCACCAAGTATGTTCTGAATTTCTCTAATGCAAACACTTCCACTAGAAGCTTCTTCTCGGTTGTTAAGTAGTTTAACTAGGAGTCATTTAAGGTTCGGGAAGCATAATATATCGCGTGCGGAACCTTATCGACCTTCTGCCCCAAAATTGCTCCAATAGCATAATTTGAAGCGTCACACATTAATTCAAAGGACAACTCCCAATTGGGTGGTATTATCACTGGTGTAGTTGTCAATACATTCTTCAAGGTGTTAAAAGCTACCATGCACTCATCACTTACCCCAAAATCTGTTTCCTTTTGTAGGAGCAAACACAAGGGTCTTGTTATCTTCGAAAAGTCCTTGATAAATCTTCTGTAAAAACCCGCGTGTCCAAAGAAAGATCTCAGATCTTTCACAGATTTTGAAGGCTGTAAAATTCTGATCACTTCCACTTTGGCCTTGTCCACTTCAATTCATTTTTTCGAGATCACATGCCCGAGAACTATCCCCTATTGTACCATAAAATGACACTTTTCCCAGTTCAATATCAAGTTGTTCTCTTCGCATCTCTTAAGAACCAAGGTAAGATTATTCAGACACAAATCAAACGAGTCCCCAAATATAAAGAAGTCATCCATGAACACCTCAATGATTTCCTCTATCATATCCGAGAATATCGGCATCAAACATCTCTAAAAGGTGCCCGGTGCAATGCAAAGGTCGAAAGGCATCTGTCTATATGCTAACGTCCCAAATGGACAGGTAAATGTAGTTTTTTTTTTTATCTTCCAGTGCTATGGTGATCTGATTATACCCTGAGTATCCGTCAAGAAAACAATAGTGACTGTGCCCTGCTAAGCGTTCTAACATCTGATTGAATAACGGAAGGGGAAAATGGTCTTTGCTGTTGCTTTTTGTGATTATGCTTTTTCTGATAACTGTAGCATATGTCATTTTGTTATATTGAATATTGTTATTTCCAATTTTTTTCACGTGTAATAATCAACTTCTAGGGAAACTTTACATGTTTGAACATGGTTATGTCCATTGTTTATGTAACTGTTGAATAACATGGGTTGGGTGTGTACATTTGTTTGTTCTATTGTTCATGTATTTGTTGACTGAATTGGTTATGTATATCTTTGATTGTAAATTGAATTGCTTTATCTTCATTTCTTATGTAGATCCACATTACCCAGATCAATTTTTTAGCTTTAAAGTGCATCATGGTGGGGAGTTTAATGGAGACATGGATGAGTACATTTTAGGGGGGTGCAGTGAGTTTTTATGACTATATTACTTTAGATGAGTTGTCCATGCTGGATATAGATGATATTGCCATGGAACTGGGTTATACTTTGCCAGTTGGCTATTGGATTCAAGTGAAAGGTTATGGAAAGCCCTATAGCATAGCCAATAATCAATAACTTATGTGGTTTGCAGAAAAAATACCAACCAGTAGAGTTGTAATTCTTTTTCTTAAGCCAATAGTACCTGTTATCCAAGAAATCGAGTGTCGTTCTCCGGACAACACTTAAACCAGGCGGAGCGGCGCTCAGTGGTCGGAGGGGCCCAAGCGTGGTTTAGGTCAGTCATGTCCCACTTCTACCGCGGTAAAGAGGTACCGGGATAGAAGCGATCGAATGATAGTAACGGGAGGTTTGTCTTTGGATGGATCTGGCTATTCCAGAAGCTAGCAGGAACCGGTTCCCAGGGATGCTAGTACCAATCTCAACCGGGGTTGAACACAATTCACAAAATATTAGGGGAATTATAAGCGGGCACTTGTATAGAGAAGAGATTGGTGATATTTTCTCATTTATGCATGGTGTGTCTACAACTTTCAAAACGGGAGATACAATATATCACAATTTTCCTCTCTAATCCGATCTCCAAGTGAAGACTAGTCGCTCTATAGTAGAAAAAAGGATAACAAAATTTTCCTTGGTCTCCAAGTGGAGACTAATCGTTCTATAGTAGAAAAAACTCTCTTATATCTGTTAAACTCTCTTTTTATGTCCCCTCCCCCCTTTTTATCTCAAGTGGGGGTATTTATATATGGTCTAGGATGTGGTAGGTGAGGATGATCTTCCCTTGAGGGGGCCATTGGCATGATCCTCACCGCTTCTTTGCTTTGGGCCTACCACGGCATGCGCTTTAGAGGGTCTGGATTTCTCCAGCTAGGCCCTAGGGTTGACGTGGCAGTCTGGTAGGCAGGTGGGAGACCCTCTTTTAGGCAAGATAGCCATTAGAGGATCTCCACCGTTGGTTCTCATTGGGCATGGGTGGTACACACATCATAGACGGCCGGGATGGTGCCCCTTATGCCCTAAAGTCCAGGTAAGCGCTTCGTAGGCAGTTATGTGGTGTTTTCCTAGGTTCTGGTTGGTCGGGAACCTTTAAGCTGGACATATGGGTCGCTTTCACATGTTGGAACTATTGGGGGATAATAGCAGCGCTTGTCACGCTACCACTGTCAGGCGTTTCTTTCCAACATTTTCTCTTTCTGCCTAGGTGCTTTTCGAATTCTCCCTGCCTGCTGGAACTTAGGTTCCTTCTTGTTAGGATTATGCTCAATAGCAAGAGTGTAATATTGTAATTGACAATCTTTTCATATTAATAAAGTGATTTCTAGTTTAACAAATCTTATAGCATTTATAGTTTAATATTATAATTGTCAAAGTAAATAATCATAAGGTCAAAAGACTATGAGAAAAGAAGAATTGTTCGTACATCTGGATATGTATGAGGTAGATACAATTCTTTAGTTAGTCTTGAATAATGTTCACAACTTAAGTTAAATTTTGGGCACCTTTATCTTGTTAAAGTTGTAGAATTCTTTTGCTAGCATTTGAGTGGGATCAAATGAGTTATGATGAGTCTGAAATCATCGGAGGGTCTTCGAGTAAAAGAATCTAGTGCACTGGGTGCATTAAACTGGATCACAATGAAATACTTTATCTAGAACCGTCAATAGATAATAGTCTTTTCATTATCAGGACAATCGGAGAGTCTATCTTAATCCCGAGATAAATGATGGACTTATGGTTGCAAGTGGTATCATTTGAGTTATCAATGAGTACGATTATATAGCATAGTCTATCCTCGATAGTTTGGTGATATTCATTTGTTAATCGATAGAAGACTTCATTTATAGATATGGACATCGTGGCTCCATTTATTAAATGAGAGTAGAATATCATCATATGGATGTTTTGAGGTATTGGATATTGAATCTTAACGTTAAGTTTTCGATATAGTCTATTGAAACATGGCTTCTGGACAAGTCAAAATATCCAAGTTCAAAATGTGGTCATATGAGTAAATATGGTA
The DNA here is from genome assembly GCA_008009225.1 of Acer yangbiense. Lineage (NCBI taxonomy): Eukaryota > Viridiplantae > Streptophyta > Magnoliopsida > Sapindales > Sapindaceae > Acer > Acer yangbiense. The sequence goes on from CM017762.1 coordinate 23,557,236, forward strand.
ACTTGGAGAGCTATAGGCGGTCTATGAGCTCTTGGCGATTACTGATATTCTTCACGAGGATACACCATCTCCAATAAGATTGTCTAGGGTACGAATGAGAAATATTTACTTATTCTATCTTTATTTAAGAGTTCAATTTTAGCTCTTTAGTGGAATGAGTTAAAATTAATAGATCGGACCTAAGTGAATCATTTATTGATTGTGATTAGGTTATGTCTATTGAAGCTTAAATTTAGATAGCCCGCCAAGATCCCCAATCCACACGGACTTGCATGGATCACTTGATATATTCTACCGGACCAATTTACGGGTCCATCTAGAATTGTATTTAATATATCAAGAATATAATTTGCACATTATTTATTTAATGGGCTGATCAATTATATTAATATATTAATGAAAGGCATGTGGGCTTGTTTCTTTTAGTAAGAATGGGTCTAGTTCACATATGGGCTTTTTAATTAAAGTCTAATGGATTAAATAAAATAAGAAAATAATATTAAGCCCATGTATATGGTGTGGGCAGCAAGACTAGTTTAATAGTCTAAAATATTATTTTATTTTATTGATTGATTAAATGGAAATTAATTAATTTATTAGTTAATCATTTAATTGAGAATCAAAATCTTTTTCTGATCAGGAAATATGTTTCCTAGAGTTATACTATTGGTAGTAGTTGATCGGACTATTTTATACCTATTTGAGGTCCCCCATTTCCGATCGTTTGTCTCGTTTTCGAGCGTATTTTTGTATATAATGTTTTGTTTGAGCCTTGTGTAGGTACATATTCCCTGCAACAGGTATTTGAGCTTAAAGATTAGTTGGGGAGGCAAAATGGAGCAAAAATGGCTGAAATTGTATATACTCGTGCAGAATGGTCAACTTGCAAGGGTCATATCTTTCTCCTCAGATCGAATCACATTGATATCTTTATATATTCGGAAAGCCCCGGAAGTCTAGTTTTCAGAACATTTTACGGATTACGATTCTGAGCTTTTTTCAGGAAGTTATACCCATTTCCGTAACAGTTCGCGATGCTGAGATGCTGAAATGCTGAAATGGCGTCAGGTCTAAACGGCTACTTCAAACGGCGGCCAGGCCGCAGAATTAAACCGCCGATCAGCTCCAGAAAGTCAATTTTTGGGTGAATTTCAGGGACAGTTTCGTCCTTTCATCCCCAATTCGTGCCCTAACCTCCCAACACTATATAAACACCTTATTCTCTTCTCTCCCAACAGAATCCACTCCCCACACACTTCTTTTTCTTCTTCTTCTTCATTTTCTTTCACCTAATAAGAGAGAGAGAAGCTTCCAAGAGCATCCATAGAGGTTTTTCCTCCATGGATGCTCCCCACTTCATCTTCCACCCATCATCCACCCATTTAGGAGTAGATTGCAAGGAGAAATGAGGGTATTTGGACCAATTTCGAGCTAGGGTTTCATGGAGGACTTGGAGGAGGTTTTCTTCAAGGGTTGTCTCTTTTAACTCATCTCTTTGTATTTCTTGTTTTCTTAAATGTGTAATCCCCACTTGGGAATATTTGTAAACTTATATTTGTGCTCAATATATATGATGGTTGTTTTTATATCCAATTTGTGTTTTGATTCATTCTTGATTGTTGTTGAATATATCTCTTATCTTGAAATGTATATTTATTGATGATTGGAAATTGATATGTGTTCATGGATGGGATTAGGAGTAGATTAACTTAATTGTATGAGTAGTTGTAATCAAATATCCCATTTGTGTGTGTATGTCTTTGGAAGGTCTAAATTGCATGTCATGAATAGGTTTGGGTGACTTAGAGTTAGGATTGTGCCTTTGGAGGGGCTCTCCGGGCATAGTTTTGGCTAATTAGCTAAGAAGAGTGGGTGAACTTATTAATTGCCATATTAGAAGGGTTTGGTTCTTTATTCTTGTTAACAATTGGACTTTAGCTATTTCTCACTCTAGGGGCTCTAGGTGAGTCATGGTTAGAGTTACTATTTTTAGTCTTTGGCTATCTCTCACACTAGGGACTTTAGGTGAGTTATGGTCGGAGATACAATTACTCTTTCCACATTCATTAGACTTTCACGTTGCCATTTTACATTACGAAGCTATCATTGGGGCTCAATGTTGTTTTGTTTGTAGAATTGGTTCACATATGTTGGTTGCGGTTTTGTGTTTGAGAGGTTCTCAACACACTCTTCAACCGTTAGCTCTATGAATGGGTATAAATCAGATTGAGGCAAGAATGAACCCTTAACCAAAATTGGATGTCCTTAATGTCTAACAACCACTATTTGTGCACTTATGTATGGTGAACTTGTTGAACCTTGTGTGACCATTTTCACGCATCTCTCCTATCCACCATTTTATTTATCATTTTAAACACCATTCTCACCCTTCCCTATTCTTTTTGTTTTTATTTATTTTCATATCCATTCTCTACACACACACACACACACACAGCACTGTACATACATTTCACACACACCATTCTCGTCTTTCCACATTCTTATTTACATGCTTACAATAAACTCTAGAACTTGAAATGGTCGATGAATCACACCTCCCTGCGGAACGATACCCTTGCTTGCCGCTTTACTAGTCTTTTGCTAGTTTAGAGCACATTGCGTAGGAAACCCCTTTTTAAAATGAAACAAATCTTTTGATTCTCGCATTCTTTCAACGACGGAAAAAGCGAGTATCAAAATGGCACCGCTGCCGGGGAGGCGTATTCGTTGATTGATTCTTGTTTTAGCTTAGGTTCTGTAATTTGTAGATTTAATTGCTTTGCGGATTGTGTTTAGATATGTTGAAAATAAACACTTGTTTTTTCTTTTTTCTTTATAGCATATGCGTTTAATGTTGTTTGAGTTGAATTTGTGCAAGGAAAGGAATTTTCAGATCGTATGGACCACACAACTCTTGAGAACCATATGTGTGCATTTATCACACCCAACAACCCCCAAGTGAAACGGTAGCACCACAACAGACGCGTTGGACGCAACCACAAGAGGTAATTCCTCTACTTTAAATAGAGTGCTTGTGGATAATTGTTGAATTGGGCGGAAATTGCCCATGAGCTTAATGTCTAAAATGCTATGTTTGTAGTGTTTGTAATTTTTATTTTTGTTTAGATCTAAGAGTGGATTTGTATTGTGCTTGAGCAACATTGAGGACAATGTTGAGTTTAGGTTTGGGGGTGTGGACACCTTCGTTGTCTATTTTTGTTTTTGTTTTTGTTTTTGTTACGTTTAGAAAATTTTCAAATCTCTGCACAAAACGATCAATTTTGAATTTTTTTTTTGAAATATAGTCTTGTGCCGGTAGAGACATGCATTGCATGCTTTTAACTCCGTGCGTCGCTTAATTTTGCTTGTACAGTGCCAATCTTTTGATGTTGAGGTGGATGAGACTTCTATGCTTGCTTAGCCTAGGAAAATTGTGGAGACTACTTGTGAGCTACACTGTGCCTAAATAACGAAAGTTTGTGGGTTTTGTTTCTACTCTTATACACTCTTCGATTTTTTTTTCTTCATTGTGATCTCATTGTACATCAATTTTGCATTGATTGCCATAGAACTTCATCATGTGGATTGCTTGTTGAAACTTGTATTCCCTTGTTAGATGGACTTTTAGAAATGATTTTGGGCTTGAGTGTGTGCATAACTACTAAAATAGCCTAAACACTCACATACCCCTATATTCATTGCAAATTGAAGCCAAACACATATCCATTCCCTAGTTATTGATCATGTTGAGGTGTATAGCTTAGAAGAAGCTAGCTCTAAATTTTGTAAAAATGTGTACTTAGGCAAATATATGTAAATTGTGCTAGGCAAAGGCTTACAAAAAGAAAAGAAAAAAAAAAGAAAAAAAAAAAGAAAAAAATAGAATAAGTGTTGAAATATAAAACACTTAAGCCTCCTAGTTCTTCAATGGTAAAGTTACTCACTAATAAGGGTACAATTGTAGCACAATAGTTCAATGTAAATTTTATAGCCTAGTCGCTTGTATTGTAAATATGTAATAGAGCTAATTTTGTTATAAAGTGTAATGTGTAAACACACCTTAGCATGGTTAATAACTTTATCCTTCTCGCTCCCACCATCTCTTACATCCCAAACACTACCACAAATCACCTTGGCCCCAATAAAAGTGAGGAAAAGTTCATTTGATCTCTTAGGAAGTCTATCTTGGGAATGCGAGTCAATACATGTCTTTCCACGTTCGTGGCATTTCAATTCCTTCCATGAGATCCATTTTCAGAAAATGCGCGTCATTGGAAAATACTCATATGTGATTATATTTGATTCCATATACCTAAACTCCAAATCACATATGTTTGCTAGAGAGTGCACCTAAGTTCTGAGTGAAAATATGACTGAAATCCGGTGAGGATTAGAGTCGAGGCGAATTTTATCTTGGGCATACAAGCGTAATTGTTTTGTAAACTGAAAACATCATAAGTATTGGCATACTTGCATTGTGTGATGCATTGTTATTAATTGGTATATTTGAGATTCTAACATGCATGTGTAGTCTTTGCTTGGTATGTGCAGATTTGCATCTCAACTTTTATTGCAGAGTATACGTTTGTGGGTGTCGTAGCTGTAAACCCTCAAAAGACTATAACTCCTCCTCTAGGGATCGCCTAGTGGTTTAAAGGCTTGTGGCACATGCTAAGTGCCACCGTGTTTCCTACGGAAGTGGACTAGCTTAATTTTTAATTTTTAATTTTTATTTATTTATTTATTTATAAGTTTTTATTTGTTGTATATATTTTTGTTCTCTTTGTTTTGCTCGAGGACGAGCAAATGATAGGTTTGGGGGTATTTGATCGGACTATTTTATACCTATTTGAGGTCCCCCATTTCCGATCGTTTGTCTCGTTTTCGAGCGTATTTTTGTATATAATGTTTTGTTTGAGCTTTGTGTAGGTACATATTCCCTACAACAGGTATTTGAGCTTAAAGATTAGTTGGGGATGCAAAATGGAGCAAAAATGGCTGAACTTGTATATACGCGTGCAGAATGGTCAACTTGCAAGGGTCATATCTTTCTCCTCAGATCGAATCACATTGATATCTTTATATATTCGAAAAGCCCCGGAAGTCTAGTTTTCATAACATTTTACGGATTATGATTCCGAGCTTTTTTCAGGAAGTTATGCCCATTTCCGTAACAGTGCGCGATGCTGAAATGCTGAAATGGCGTCAGGCCTAAACGGCTACTTCAAACGGCGGCCAGGCCGCAGAATTAAACAGCCGATCAGCTCCAAAAAGTCAATTTTTGGGTGAATTTCAGGGACAGTTTCGTCCTTTCATCCCCAATTCGTGCCCTAACCTCCCAACACTATATAAACACCTTATTCTCTTCTCTCCCAACAGAATCCATTCCCCACACACTTCTTTTTCTTCTTCTTCTTCTTCTTCTTCTTCATTTTCTTTCACCTAATAAGAGAGAGAGAAGCTTCCAAGAGCATCCATGGAGGTTTTTCCTCCATGGATGCTCCCCACTTCATCTTCCACCCATCATCCACCCATTTAGGAGTAGATTGCAAGGAGAAAGGAGGGTATTTGGACCAATTTCGAGCTAGGGTTTCATGGAGGACTTGGAGGAGGTTTTCTTCAAGGGTTGTCTCTTTTAACTCATCTCTTTGTATTTCTTGTTTTCTTAAATGTGTAATCCCCACTTGGGAATATTTGTAAACTTATATTTGTGCTCAATATATATGATGGTTGTTTTTATATCCAATTTGTGTTTTGATTCATTCTTGATTGTTGTTGAATATATCTCTTATCTTGAAATGTATGTTTATTGATGATTGGAAATTGATATGTGTTCATGGATGGGATTAGGAGTAGATTAACTTAATTGTATGAGTAGTTGTAATCAAATATCCCATTTGTGCGTGTATGTCTTTGGAAGGTCTAAATTGCATGTCATGAATAGGTTTGGGTGACTTAGAGTTAGGATTGTGCCTTTGGAGGGGCTCTCCGGGCATAGTTTTGGCTAATTAGCTAAGAAGAGTGGGTGAACCTATTAATTGCCATATTAGAAGGGTTTGGTTCATTATTCTTGTTAACAATTGGACTTTAGCTATTTCTCACTCTAGGGGCTCTAGGTGAGTCATGGTTAGAGTTACAATTTTTGGTCTTTGGCTATCTCTCACACTAGGGGCTCTAGGTGAGTTATGGTCGGAGATACAATTACTCTTTCCACATTCATTAGACTTTCACGTTGCCATTTTACATTACGAAGCTATCATTGAGGCTCAATGTTGTTTTGTTTGTAGAATTGGTTCACATATGTTGGTTGCGGTTTTGTGTTTGAGAGGTTCTCAACACACTCTTCAACCGTTAGCTCTATGAATGAGTATAAATCGGATTGAGGCAAGAATGAACCCTTAACCAAAATTGGATGTCCTTAATGTCTAACAACCACTATTTGTGCACTTATGTATGGTGAACTTGTTGAACCTTGTGTGACCATTTTCACGCATCTCTCATATCCACCATTTTATTTATCATTTTAAACACCATTCTCACCCTTCCCTATTCTCTTTGTTTTTATTTATTTTCATATCCATTCTCTACACACACACACACACACACACCGCATTGTACATACATTTCTCACACACCATTCTCGTCTTTCCACATTCTTATTTACATGCTTACAATAAACTCTAGAACTTGAAATGGTCTATGAATCACACCTCCCTGCGGAACGATACCCTTGCTTGCCGCTTTACTAGTCTTTTGCTAGTTTAGAGCACATTGCGTAGGAAACCCCTTTTTAAATGAAACAAATATTTTGATTCTCGCATTCTTTCAACGACGGAAAAAGCGAGTATCAGTAGTATATTAAAGATAAAAGACTTATATTGTAAGAAGATAAATAATAAAGTTTATTTATTTAATCAAATAAGAAAGTCTTTTAATAAGTCATAATAGGATTAAACACTTATGAGTTGTATTAGGGTTAGGATTCTAAGGTTGATAGGAATTATGGTAAATCACAAATCCTCTTTAGGAGAGAATTCGGCCAACCCTAAATCCTTACACAAGAAGAATTTGGCCACCCTATATATTTAATAGGATAGATTTCGGCCACCCACTTCTTCTTCTTCTAGCTTGAGTGAATTATTTCTTTTACTTAGAAAAATAATTCATACTCTAGACAAGTGTTAAAAATTCGGCCAAGAGAGAAATAGAGAAAGAGAGTTCTAATTTCGATAGTGCACTTGTAAACTTGAATATCAAAAGGCTTTGTGCACAACTTCGAATTAGGTTCACACGAGTTTCAATCTTAACGGTTGTTAAATTCAAAAGTGACCGGAATATACTTTCTAGTTTTCTTGGATTTTATTGTGACTAACGATTAGGAGGAGAGATTTTGTTTTCCATCCTTAGGTACGCAATTCAAAGATAGGGAGACCACGCTCCTAGGTGATTCACGTTCGTGATAGGATTGGAAGATCTTGCGGATTACCATCGACGCAAAGTCAATCGGATCACGCGACAAAAGGTATTCTACTTTTTAGTATGTATATGTGTGTTTAATTAATTAGAGGGTTAAGGTTCAAATTGTGGAAAAAATTTAAACTATACTAAACTCGATTTTAGTCTCGCTTCCGCTGCGTGCACGTATGTTTTTCCCTACACCTCTTTGGTGATGATTGGGGTTAACCTTTGATCGGTCATTTATTGTATATGTTTTTTATCCTTATTCCTCCAATCAATTGCTTGTTTCTAAAGTCTTTTAGGGTTTTAATTTGTGTGTTTGAGCATTTTTCAAGTTGTTGGATCCAAGTGATGTGTTTGAAGTATTTCAGAGGAAAAAGATGATTTTGAAATATTCAAGGGACTTTTATGCAATTTGCCATCAGCTATCATACAAACTGCTGTGAGTTTCCACAGCAGCACCCAAATCGCTCTCAAAAACAATGAATACCGATGTGGCTTTCACAACGGTAGTCATAATGGTATCCCGAGACAGTGCAGTTGAGCCATGTTGTATGGGTCATATCTTTCAACTCCGATTAAACTGTGTGTTCTGCCACTTATGGATTTGAAGCCCCGAACGTCTAGTTTCCAACCCAATTTATGGCTCATCAATCACAATTTTCTAGAATAAGTTATGCCTATTTTAATACCCAAAAGGTCAGATCAGTCAGTCATAAAATCCGTAAATACTAACGGGATTTGTTTCGCAAGTTGTCGGAATGGGAAATATTACCTTCTTGGACATGTGTTAGAGTCTTGGAAAGCAAGTAGATATCTAATCCTTATCTTTCTTCAATAAGTAATCAATTTGGATGGATTAGGAAAGAAATAAAATCCCAAAAAAGTAGAGTTCTAAAGGCAAATTGATTTCCTTGTTGTTTAAGGATATGGCCTAGCATCTACACCTATTTAAACCCATGTGAACCCTAATGTTGGGGCATCCAGTCAAGGGAGGTCCCAAGCCACCAAGGGGGCCATCCTCCATCACCATCATCCATCATCCATCATCCATCTTTACACATCGAGGGTTTGCAAGACGAAGAAGACTCATCATTGAAGACAGGAAGAAGTCGTTGAAGGCCTCAATGGGTTTTATCTCATCTATCTCTTGTCTTTTTATTTCTATGATGTGTAAATAATTCCATACTAGGGAATCAATGTGAACCTCTATGAATGCTCTTTGTTAGAATTGACTATATTTTCTTAATTCGAGTTTTGATTCATTCAATTCATCCTATGTCTTAATTCTTTATTCTTGTTAATGCATGACTATACGTTGGCATGAATTTAGGGTTTTGATAGTTTAATGATTGAGTTTGGAGTGTTGACTTACACGTAATCTTAATCAATCTTCAATTGAATGGGTAAAACTAATCTTAGCATTGACTTATGCAAGTAGGTTTTGGTTCATTAGTTCGTTCGCTTAATGGGCTCTCGGTTGTAGTTTGCACCATTGACTTATGGGTAAAATATAATTGAGAACACTTGATTCATCCCATGATCATACGGTAATAATCATATTTAATTTAAGAGCGAATCCTTAACTTGATTAACATCTTTTATCAAAGTCAATTCAAAGCATTGAGTAAACGTAATTGTGGAGCATTGATGACCTAGTTTTCTCATCTCTTGATCACATTCACATATTCTTGTTAACTACTTTCTTAGATAATTTAGTTCTAAATCAATTAATCAATCAATCAATCAATCAATCAAAAATCTCTTGGATACTATTACCTGCTTAGCTTTAATTAAAATTAGTTTAAGTGATAAATCACTTTCCCTCATGGGAACGATCCTTACTTGTCACTGTACTTATCTCACGATCCATGCACTTGCGAGTTAGGTTTTTATAACACGATTTTACACATCAACCTTTGGTAGGGCTGAGTTAGACCCCCATCGGGCCGTCGAGGTCACTTGGCGTGGGTCGATCTAAGCCATCAATTCCTTACCTTTCCATTCCATTGTTAGCTGTCCGAAATTAATGCCCACCTACCCCCTGGCACCTAATGGGTTCCTCCCCTTTTTGGATCGGTTCCTCTGCTAGGGCTTACACCAACCCTTCACGAGTTCAACTTGTGACTTTAGTGGAGGTTCTAGATAGTTTTGGCGTGCTTAGGGTAACTTCATCGGGGAAGGGTGGTTAAAGAGCCCAGATGGTCCTCGCCTTGCTCAACCTGGCGGTTTGGGGCATCCCGCCTAATTGGTTTCTCTTGGAAGCACTGGTGAATCTCGCTGGTCTTTTGAGGCCAAAGCGAAAGCTAGAGTAAGGTCGTTCTAGAACTCGCCTTCTCGGTTTAGGGCGGTGGTCCCGATTGTATCGGTGATCGGGAATTTTTTAGGGGTCCTAGAGGTGGTAAAGGAGGAAGCACGGTGGATCCGGTTATTTCAGGACCGGGATCCTTCATGATGGCCTAAGAGAGTCTTGCTCCGGTCCCGATCCTCTCGAGGCATACCGGGGAAAGTGCTCCTTTGATTTCTTGGGCCATTTTTGGCAGTTAACAGTACCATTGCAAGGAGTCTCATTGGAAGAAGACCCATTACAGGAAGTCGGGGGGAATGAATTGGTGCCATACTAGGAACATGTGCCATCTAATGTTATTGAACAAGGGCCTGGTACTGTTAATGAGGTTAATTGGGCTAAAAAGCATGGGCCTGCTACAGTTGATGGGCAACACCTGATGTTGAATTGCATGGGCCATCTGATGTGAATTGGGCTGATAATGTGGTGCATGCTAGGGTTAATAAAAATACTGGTAATAAGGATAAGGGAAAGCAGGTACTAGAAAAGGGTCAAGGTGAAGGTGAAGCAAAAGGTAAAGCTCAAGGTCAACCTGAAAGCGAAGCTGAAGCTGAAGGTCAAGCTGAAGCTAAGGATGATGTAGATATTTTAGTTGAATCTGAATATGAGCAAGAGGCAGATGACATTGTAGCTGAGACTTGTGTCGATCCAACCAGATTTGGGATAGTTTAAATGTCCCAAATAGACCACATGAAGAATGTGTATCTGGATCTGATCTTGAAGATGTATCTGATGAATTGAATAGCTCGGAAGGGTCAGATGGTGAAGAAGGTGAACAAAGACGAGTTCGAAAGTACATTCATATATCTTACAATGAGTTTCATCCATAAAGGGACATGTATGACCCAGAATTTAAGGTTGGTATGTTGTTTGGAACTGTAGATAAATTTAGGAAAGCCATTAGGGCACATGCTGTAAAGCATAGGCGTGATGTTAAGTTTCTGAAGAATGATTAGCATAGGGTTATGGCAGTATGTAAATCACAAGCTTGCAATTGGTTTGTGTATGCTTCTTGGTTGAGTGATCACAAGACTTTCCAGATTAAAATTTTATGCAATGAACACACATGTGCTATGAGTTTTAAGAACAAGTTTGTGAATTCAAAATTAATAGCAGAGAAGTACGTAGACTAGTGGAGGGTAAACCCTAATTGGAATTTCGTTGGAATGTTAGCACAGTTGAGGACAGACACTAACATGGATGCTTCGAAGTGGCAGTTCTACCATGCTAGGAATGTTGTAAGAGAGATGATTGATAGTGCTGTGAAGGAGCAATACTCCAAAATTCGGGAGTATGCTGCAGAGGTGATGAGGATGAACACTGATACGACAATTATCTTGAAGTGTGATAACAATGGAAGGTTTCAGAGGATATATATATATATATATATATATATATATATGTCTGGGGGCTTTGAAGCAGGGGTGGAAACAGGGATGTAGGCCCCTTTTAGGTTTGGATGGGTGTTTTACAGAAGGATATCATATTGGGCAGCTCTTAACAACTATTGGGGTATATCTAAATAACCAGATGTACCCAGTAGCTTATGGCCTGGTAGAGGCTGAGACCAAGGATACAAATGGTTGATTTCTTAAGCAGTTAGCTGCTGATTTGGAACTGAACAATTCTTTTGGTATTGTTTGGATTAGTGACAAGCAGAAATGATTAATAGATGCTATTATGGAATGGTTTCCAAATTCAGAACATAGGTTCTGTGTGAAACATCTGTACAATAATTTTAAAGCTCATCATAAGGGGTTGCTATTGAAACAAATATTGTGGGGTGCTGCTAAAGCTACTACTGAACAAGAGTAAGTATTGTATATTATGTTTTGGTTTCAATTGGTTAATATTTATGGTTTCTAACATGACAAATCTTTTTGGTTACCACTTGACTTCACAGGTTTAATCAATGGATGGAGAAAATGAAGACCGAGAGTCTACCAACATATAACTATTTAGCTGGAAAGGATATAAAGCACTGGTCAAGAGCCTTCTTCAAGGACACAGCTTTGTAACAACATGTGTGAGGCCTTCAATGCAACAATCCTAGCATCTCGAGAAAAGCCAATAATCATTATGATAGAGATGATCAAAAACTACCTGATGACGAGACTAGTGAGGAAAAGGGTAGAATTAGAGAAGTGGAGTCATGAAATTGGACCAAAAGTTTTCAGGTCTGTCTTCTAAACCTTTATTTTCTTATGCCATGGTTTTTTTTTTTTTCATATGGCATGATTACAGGTTATTTCTTATGGCTTGCTTCAGGTTTGTTGAGAAGGTTAATCAGGAGAGTGTCTACTACTATCCTCAATATAGTGGAAACTTCACTTACCGAGTAAGGACTCGTGGAGAAGAACAGTTTGTGATTGACATCAACAATAGAACTTGTGGTTGCAATATGTGGCAACTAGTAGGGATACCATGTGTGTATGGAATGGTTGTTGTATTTCGTACTAGCCACAACCCTATGGACTTCATACACTTAAGGTATAAGAAGGAAACTTTCATACATGCATACACTCCAATAATTTATGGGATCAATGAGCCAAAAATGTGGCCAAAATCAAATGAAGCACCAATAGAGTGTCTAGATTTCAGGAAACAGAAAGGAAGACTAAAGAAGAAGAGAAATTTGCAATCAGATGAGGTCAGAATAGGGAACACAACCAAGTTGAGAAGGAATTACGTAGTTGTAACGTGCAGGAAATGTGGCAAGGAGGGACACAACGGAGGGACACAACAGAGTAACTTGTGACAGAAGGGGTGGAGGTACTGATAGTGTTGCAACAACAGAATGTGGGAGTCAATCTGTTGGAGGGAGTCGAGCTGATGGACGGAGTCAAGCTAAGCATCAAGATGGTCAACCAAGGGGTGGGAAAAGGACCAAGACAAAAAAGTAGATGGGTTGCTGCTTCAGTTCATCAAGATGGTTTGCTTTTGTGTTTGATGCGTCTATGCTTTGTAATTGGAACATATATGTAATGCTTTTGATGGTTGTATTTATGTCCAACCTTAATGGTTGGTGAACCTTAATGTTAGTAGAACTTATGTACATTTTTAATGGTTGGTGAACCTTAATGGCAGTACTGTTGACATGTAATGTGAATGTGTTTTGGTTTTTCTTTTGGTTATTGTAGAATGAATTTGATGTGAATGTCTTTTGGTTTTTGTAAAATGAGTTTCATGTGAATGTCATAGTCATGAATGGGTTGGATGTGAATGTCATTGTCATTTTCTTCTAAGATTTGTATACATTATTGTTGATAAATTCATTAAAAACAAGAAATGTAAACAAGAAGAAAGTTGAGAAGATGAAAATTAAACCAAACTTTTTTCATAAAAACATAACATACAAATTTGTTACATCATTTTGTTCTTTCAAACTCCTTACAAATACACTTTACATTTTTTTCCAATAGCCTTTTCCCTACAAATAACACAATGCTTACTACTACAACAACAACACAACACAAAATCCCTCTCATTCCTCCTATAGAACTGACTTCTTCATTAGTAACAACTAGAGATACAGATGTATCGTTGCTTTCAAAACCATTAGTTTCCAACGATCTCATATTAAGGTCTCGTATTCTTCTAAGCAATCCAGGAATGATTACTTTCGACCTTGCACACATCGGGGGATCAGACCATCTGGAAAATCCACAATTCCCATATCCCTACTAAGATAAAACAAAATGAACACAACATTCAGGAAAGCAACCAGACAGTGAACTAAATATACAAACCACATACCCGATAATTATAGCAACCCCAAAAACGTCTTCCCGGATTGGAATTCGTCCAAGATGTGAAACGTCTAGCTGGTATTTCACAGAGACACTTTGGGTTCAAATCCCCAACGTCATTTTCATCATTCATTTTTCCCAAACACTAAGGAAGAAAAGGGAAGAAGAAGGAAGAAGAACGAATTAAAAGGAATAAGAAGGAACAAAGAAGGAATGAAGAAGAAGGACAACTGATTATAGGATATCTAATCCCTAACTGTTTTTAAAAAATTCTAACTTTACCCCTGACTGTAGTTGTACGTGAAGAGCACGTGACAAAAAATGGACAGAAGTTAGTAATCCGTCAGTTTTTGTCAATTTATGGAAGTTCAGGGGATTTAATACCAAGAAAAAAGTATGGGAGATACTATGCAACCGCGCAATTCAGGGCCAGTGGTGCTATTAATCCTATTTAAAAATATAATAGAAAAAAAAAAAAAAAAATTGTAAATCCCCTTAAAATTTTTAAAAGAGCTTTCTTCACTACTTGCGAGTTGCGACGCCCACCTGACCCGCCCCGGAGATATAAAAAGCCAACACTCTTCTCCTGGTTTTTCTAGGGCTCTCTTTCTCTCTGTCTCTCTCTCTGCAATCCATAGCTCTTGAATTCAAAAACGCTGCCGTTTCGATCCTAATTTGCCGTAATGAAGCTCACTGTAAAAACTCTCAAGGGGAGCCATTTCGAGATTAGGGTTCAGCCCACAGATACGGTTAGTCGTTTTCTTTTTGTTATTCTCTCAATAAATTTCAATCCAAACTTTGTTTTTTATTGCGTAGTTTGTAGAGATACTGAGATAGTTCGTAAGAGAAGAATTTGACAAGTTGTTTGTTATTGTGTATACGGCTTTAATTTATATAAATGACATGTCGTTTGTTTGTTTGTTTGTGTGTAAAATCATAAGATTATGGCAGTGAAGAAGAACATAGAAGATGTGCAAGGAAAAGACAATTACCCATGTGGACAACAGTTGTTGATACACAATGGCAAGGTCTTGAAAGATGAGACCACGCTTGTTGACAACAAAGTCTCTGAGGATGGTTTTCTCGTTGTCATGCTTAGCAAGGTAGATTTTTCGTTGCGGTTTCGTCGTAAACTTTGATAGCTAAATTATATGATTTTGGTTATGTTGTGTTTAGAGCATTCTATAGATGCATTGTTTGTTTTTCGGCTTTCAAAATAGTTACTAAGATCAACTAAGCTACTATGGATAATTAAATTTGGTTATTGTAATTTAAGTTGATGGTTCTTTATCATTGCATTAATTTCTATGGATATTATCATGATGGTATATAATAACATGAGCTTACTAATTATGTTCTTGTATTGCTTGCAATTAATAGATTCTTACACAGTTGATGATGTTATAGGATTGTTTAAGAGAAGTGAAGGAATGAAACAGAAACCCTGTCAATTTAAAGTTGTCTCTGGCAAGTGGAAAAAAAAAAAAAAGGCACTGATTTAAAATTTGAAAACGATGCAGCTCATCTTGCATTTACCAGAAAGGCATGTAATTTAATAGGTGTTGGTAGTGAATGAGGTAGAAGAAATGGGAAAAGCTTAGATTAAAGGTTTCCAGTTAAGCAAGGTTTTTAAAATGTGTAGTACATTTTCTTTAATTATGCATAGGAGCATCAATGTTTTCCTTTCCCAGTACTACATCAGTAGTTTTAAAAGTCTTATCTTGGACGTTTATTTATTGGTCATCATTATTGTATTATGTATTTATTATTATATGAGCAGCATTACTTATTCTCATACTTTTGCTAAATACTGGATATATTTTGGAATATTAGGGGAGGTGTGAATAGCAAACAAATCATATCTGAGATAAGGTAAGAAGAAATATAAACGAGCAGCAATGCCACAACTTAGGGATAGTTCTAGCAAAATTTGAAGCACTACCATGATAGGAAAACTATGTATGAATCTTTTCCATATGAATGGCCATAGTAATATCATTAACATGACTGTCTAGAAAAAGGTTCTATTGGTTTTTCTTACTTTTAGGTTCTGTGTACTTAAAACTATTGCTACCAGAATTTTCATTTTTTTCTCTATTCTGCAGAGTAAAACGTTAGGCCCAGTTGGGGCCTCATCTGCTCAGGTATGCTTTTTTTTTTTTTTCCTTCTCATTTTAACTGTTTAGTGGGCATATTTTACTTCTTTAATCTTCCTTGCCCTCTGATATAAACTATTTTTATTTTAAAATGATAGCCTGCTCCTACAACTGCACAAATAAATGCATCAAACTCAAATTCTACAGCTGCACCAGAAGCATCTGTACCTGCTGCCTCTGTACCTGCTGCGTCTGTACCCACAGCATCTGTACCAGCAGCGTGAGTTTACATGTCAATTGTCCCTTTTTTGCTGATTGGGATCTTTGCTGGATTAATCTTAGATGTGTTGCATTGCAGGGTGCCGAAGACCACCACATCAGCTTCAGATGCAACAACAGCTAAGTATGGGCTCTATTTCTTCAATAATATTATGGTATTTATATAATAAATTGTGAGAGCATATGTGCCTGTGTAATTCATTACTAAGGCATAATGATAATTAAATATTGGAAAACAACATCTTTTGTCATGGTTCTTAATTGGGCTAATTAACATCTTCTGCGCAGCTCATTTGTAATTTCAACAACTGAGCTAAACATGTGGTTTCAATTTTTTCGTCCCTGATTTTGTATGATTAGACTATAAGTTAATGAATATTAGATTTTTATGTTCAATTCTTTCTTAATCTGTTCGAGGTGGTGTAAGGGATAAAGGCAGGGGTTACTCTACCCACAAATTACAATAATGTTCTTAATTTATCGGTTACTGTTATTACTTGTATACCATTCCCTACAATGCCATTATCAACTCTCGATCGGTCTTCTCTCTTTATGCACTTAGGCCTTAGCTTTAAGCTAAACAATGGTTACATTATGCACATATCATAGCTCTGAAATATTTCTCTGTCCCCCCGTCTCCCATCTCTATAATTTTATTTACAAATTCTATAAATAATCTCATCCATTGTCAACATAACTTTAGTAGCAGCCTTGACAGACTAAGTTATTGAGATCATTTACAAACTTATAGAATTATCATTATTCTTCCTAACTCTCCTATTCCCTCTCCAAGGTCTTGATTTCTTGTTAAGTACTTAAGTATTGTAATTTTTCTTTAGTTTGTAGTCCCATTTAAGTTTGATATGCCAGGTGATGTAGGGTGTAGACTGATCTACATTTGCTTCCATCAGGAAGTTGAAAATGGGGAATGTGGAGATACATTGTCTTTGCCGTTTGTTTCTAAACCATTGCTTTCCAAATAGGAGTTCACACTGATTAATGCTATGGTTGTTCTTTAGGTTAAATTACATCTAAGAAATATAAACACTTAAGACCCAAGGGAAGATGGGGGAATGTGGACAAGAATTGTGACTAATATAAATGTTTGACTGAGGATGAAGACATGTCTATTAGAAGTAGCTTTGCTTGGTACCTTTTGATAAACCTGTATTCCTTTCCTGGGAAAAACAATTATCTTGGTACTGCGGTTATAGAATTAAGCATCGAAATAGTAAACTATGTGGAAAGAACTGTGTGATCCAGTTCAATAGGCTTAGAGCTTAAAGTAGTTCTTATCAGAAAAGAAAAAGCTTAATGATATTACAAAGTAGTATATTGCATATTTTTCTCAAGGTGCACTGAGGCACGAAGGTCTTCTTGGAGCCCAGGCACGCTTGCGCCTAATTAAAACAAGGCACACCTTTTTTTTTTTTTTTTTAAAAGGTGCCTAACAATTCATAATTGTTGTATTTACCTAATTTATCCTATATATGTCGGTCATTAAGCAAAATGTAATGTGCAAAACTATCAATAACATGTTATAATTCGTAAAGCAACTAACATTTAATCATCAACTGCTATCAAGCACATTAAAAAATAAATAAATAAATAAATAAAAAACCCAAAGATCTTCAAATTAGTTTCAAAACATCACTCCTGACTCTCCCTAATTCAAACAATCACAACATCATCATCATTCATCATCGTTTAATGGCAAAACAATATCATCGTCCTCTTCAATCCCCTCTTCAACTTCTTCATTTTCTTTCATTTCACACTCCTCTTCTTCACTCTTCTCTTCATCTACAAGGTCAAGGTAAATTGATCTAACTTGTCATTACACTAGTTATACCCTTATGAAAAAGTTGATTTTGATCTAAATTGATAACTAGGCTCTCCGGTCTCCAACTCTAGTAGCCCTAGCAACATCATTTCATGTCTAAACATTTTCCTTAGTAAAAACAAGCACATCATCTCTATCCTTTTAATCATTAACCTTCCCGATCAATCATTCATTACTTTCATCAATGTCATTTAAGGAGTAAACATCTTTATCATGTCACTCTTTATATGAATCCTTGACAACATAACATAGGCGTGCAAATCATGTTTTTGCAGGCCTAAGCAACTCTTAAATGTTGGTAAATTGTCTCAACATATCTACCACACTTGAGCAGTTGTAGATATAACCATTCACCATAATAGCCCTCTCAACTGTTTTCTTCATGTTGGGCAACTTGAAAATATCTTCCAATATCAAGTCTAAGCAATGGGCAATACTTGGTGTCCAAAACAAATTGGGATATTTCGCCTCTAACACTTTCCCTATTATGAGAATCAAATACATTACTAAAGTCTCAAAGATAGAGTAATAAGTATTTTTACTAAAAATTATGAATAGTCAATAATACACAAAAAATAATAAATCATACCAACCAAAACATTATTCGAAGTACTAGTGGTGACAACTTGAACAAGATTGCTTACCCGAATCTTTTCCTCAACATTACTAAGCAGCTCAAACATCTTCTCACTGGCCTTTGCATATGCTAAAGCATTAATCGGTAAACATACTTCCCTTAGGACTATTGACTAAGAAATTAATCAATGTCCTTTCTCTCTTGTCCTAAATAATAGAACATCTTTTTTTGCCCACTCTTCTTTGTGATCCTTCATTTTATTACGAGCATTATCCACACATGCTTGCGAAGGGGAACCCTGACTTCATGATAACTAGGCGCTTTAATACTTGGACCATATTGTCCAACTGCTTGAGTAAAGGCACATGCCTCAACAAGGTTGCCTCGCCTTGCCTACTCAAGGTGCAGGCATGGCGCCTTGCACCTAGGCACGCCTTTCACAACACTTCTCTCTGTTTTGGCTTTGGTTTTGAGATTAAATAAAATTCAAGTGGACCTCCTTTTGTGTTGTAATTGTGTAAGAATATTTTCTGTTATGTTGTAACACTTGTAATACATCTCAACTGCAGTGCAAATTCTGATACCTATGACCAAGCTGCTTCAAATTTAGTTGCTGGTAATGATCTTGAGCAGACTATTCAACAAATAATGGATATGGGCGGTGGAACATGGGACAAAGAAACTGTTACCCGCGCTCTTCAAGCAGCTTATAATAACCCAGAGCGAGCAGTGGATTATTTATACTCTGTATATATAACTTCCTCAAATTTTTATCTGTAACCTTAATCTTTTTTTAGTATTGATATTTGTTGACAAGTAACTAAAATTGTTTTAACTTCAGGGTATTCCAGTAACAGCCGAAGTTGCTGTGCCAGTGGCTCGTTTTCCTGCTAGTCAGGCAACTGAAACTGGTGCAACAGGAGCTGCACCAGTCTCTGGAGCACCTAATTCGTCTCCTTTGAATATGTTTCCCCAGGTAGAACTTTAAATTCTGGATGACTTCCAGTGTTTATCACTCTAATGCATATCTTATTTCAAGATTGTTGGAATTCTTTTTAGGAGACACTTTCAGGTGCCACTGGTGGTGGGCTTGGATCCCTTGATTTCCTTAGAAACAATCAACAGGTACTTTTTTTTTTTTTTCCTTAGATCAACAGGCAATATATATATATATATATATATATATATATATATATATATATATATATATTGTATTGTTGATTTTCTGATTCTTTTGTTGTGCCAAGAATTCTAGTTTCATTTCCGGGGTATCCATTGAAGCATACATTAAATTGACTTGATGTGCTCGGATCAATTTTCATTACGGGTCATATCAATCTTTGTATATAACTGATGCTTATGGGCTTTGATGTGTTTAACCATGGTAATTTTGCTGATGTTTAATGGGATTGACAGTGTTGATTGGGGCCACGAGTATCATAGGAAAACACAATTATGAATTAATTTATTATGTCTCTTGGATAGTTATTTGCTTGATGTGCTTAAAGAGCTATTTATGTCTTATTATGCTCAATTGGTCATTGAAACTTTTTCATGGTACTAAATTCTTTAGTTTTGTATCTTTGTCGGCATTCTAGTTTCAAGCATTGCGATCAATGGTGCAAACCAATCCACAGATTTTACAGGTCTATCATTTGTTTCTTTAACTTCTCCTTTTCCGTTTCCTTTTTGTCAGTTAAACTTTAGCATTTTCTTCAATATCTTGAAATTCAAACCGCTATTTCTGTTGCAGCCTATGCTTCAGGAGCTTGGAAAGCAAAATCCTCAGCTTTTGAGACTAATTCAAGAGCACCAAGCAGAGTTCCTTCAATTAATAAATGAACCACTTGATGGTTCTGAAGGGTGAGTAATTTATAGGAATACTAGGTAGATTGTAAGGTTTTTAATACTTCGTGGATATCAAGAGTTATTATTTTCATCGCTTTTGCTAAATCATTGTCATCTTTAATTAATTTACCTGTTGATTTAGACACTTGAGGCTATCTCCAGAAGTCTATGCTATATTTTGTGTAAGTCGGTTGTCAGATAATTTTTATTTTAAGTGGCCAAAACTTCAATGTATTATATTCTTGGTCCATTGAAATATATAGGCTGAGGAAGTCTGAGAAAATCCGTGTAGTTTGATTACCGCATTAGATATTATTGGCATCATTTCTTACCATTTATAGAAGATATTTGTATGCAGTTTAAGTAAAGTGTCCATTAGCTTATATTTTGGAAGAACTATATTTCTTTGTTTATAGATTCTATCTAGTATTAGCACCGGATTGGATAGGAGTGAACTTTTAAATTCCAAGTCTTTGTGTTAGACCACAAATACGATTTACTTATTCTAGAAGGAAGGGTAAAGCGGACAATAACAACTAAAGAATGACATCATACATGAGCTGGAATTGGAGGTGTGAAGGAAAGGTTGGAAGGAAGAATTCGGTTACGGAAAAATAGGCAGCTGGATTCTGTTATGAATTGAATAGGGACTAGGTTTGTGAGAGTATATATTAACAGCCATGGTGCTGTAATTAGGCATTGGAGAATTCATTTGTAAAGAGCTCAGCTCTAAGGGAGAGACAAGCCTCTCGAATGCTTGATTACTTTTCTGTAATGCACTCAAGTTCATAAATAAGAACTCGCAATCCTCTTTTTCATCTATTTCTCAAAATACTTATTGGAATTCCTAACAAATTGGTATCAGAGCAGTTTTTTCTTGGGACAATGACAAACAAAAACGTGCTATCTCGAATGGATACCATGGAAGAAGTAGTCGTAACAGTGATGGAAGAATTACAGCGAGAGGTTGGGACTATTAAGGATGAGATAATGGCCATGAACAAGCGACTTGATCACCTTCTCCAAATGCAAGAAGAGGCTGCCAGAGTTGCCGCGTCATCATCAGGAAAAGGGAAGGAATCAACCAGCCATGTTCCAACAGTTGGAGGACCGACGATAGGAGTGACGCACGGATCCGAAGGAACCTCAAATGTTTTTGAGCACCGTCGAGATTTTCGTTTCAGAAAACTCGAAATGCCGGTATTCGATGGGACAAATCCGGATGGATGGATCTTGAAAGCAGAATGTTATTTTTCGTTACAGAGGTTTAACAATGAAGAAAAGTTGGAGGCATCGGTCATCGGATTCGAAGGAGATGCGTTGTTGTGGTATCAATGGGAGCACAAAAAGAGACCAATGTTTTTGTGGGAGGAGATGAAGCTCTTAATATTGAAACAATTCCGATCCACTCAAGAAGGATCACTCCACGAACAATTTCTGGCTTTGCGACAACAAGGGACGGTGAAGGAATATCGGAGAAAATTCATTGAATTTCTGGCACCGCTTGACAACGTCTCAGATGAGATAACGTTGAGTCAATTTATTAATGGGCTCAACCCTGAAATTCGAAATGAGCTAAGAGTGTTAGATCCCATTAATTTGGGCCGGGCAATGGATTTGGCCCAAAGAATTGAGAGTAAGCTGATGGCCATGGGAACACTGAAATTGAATGGTGGGTATTCAGCGACAAAGGGCAGTGGATATGCGCGACCCGTGTCATCACCAACTGGGGCTCCACGACCCACACACGGAGGAACCCTTCCTTCAGCGAATCCCTACGGCAACTTGCGGCGGCTCACGGATTCTGAACTCCAACTCAAACGCACTCACGGTCTCTGTTATAGGTGCGACGAGAAATGGTCGCCGGGACACAAATGTAAGAAGAAGGAGCTTAATGTGTTGATAACCTATGACGAGGAGGATGAAGAAGAGCCGGAAGAAGCGCCAGTGATGGTCGACGAACCAGTTTTGGAGGCGGCGGAAATCTCGGAATTTACAGAGGCAGTTGAGGTATCTCTCAACTCGGTGGTGGGTTTGACGACGCCGAAAACCATGAAAATGAAGGGGATTGTCGGCCAGCAGCAGGTGGTCTTCTTGATCGATCCCGGTGCTACCCACAATTTCATCTCGGCAGATTTGGTTCAGAAATTGAAGCTTCCCATTACAAGAACAGAGGCTTATGGAGTCACCATGGGAACCGGGGATTCAGTAAGAGGTGAGGGAATCTGTAAAGGAGTTACACTGCACCTCCAAGGAATCAATATCGTGGAGGAATTTTTGCCATTGGGTTTGGGAAGTTCGGATGTAATTTTGGGAATACAATGGCTGGCAACATTGGGCATGACACACACAAACTGGAAACTACAGGTGATGAAGTTTCAATTGGGCAATGAATCGGTGACTCTACGAGGCGATCCTTCACTCGGAAAAACTTTGGTGTCTTTGAAGGCAATGATGAGGACTTGTAAGCATGAAGGAGGGCTACTGGTAGAGCTTAACCAGGTAACAATTCCTACTCAAACTCCTATTGTTCCTGAATTCTTAATTCATGTGGTGGAAAAATATGCAAATGTCTTTCAAATGCCTACTGGTTTGCCTCCTACCCGCGGCCGAGAGCATTCGATCTTGCTCAAGGATGGAACCCCTTCGATTAGTGTGCGGCCATATCGGTATCCACAGTTCCAGAAGGCGGAAATAGAGCGGTTAATTCTCGAAATGTTGGCTGCTGGTATTATACAAGTTAGTAGCAGTCCATTTTCCAGTCCGGTGTTGTTGGTTAAGAAGAAAGATGGATCATGGAGATTTTGTGTGGATTATAGGGCTTTAAACAAGGCAACCGTTCCCGACAAGTACCCAATTCCGATCATCGATGAACTCTTAGATGAGCTCCATGGTGTGCAGATTTTTTCGAAGCTTGATCTCAAGTTGGGATATCACCAAATCCGACTCAATCCTGCAGATGTTCCAAAAACAGCTTTTAGAACCCACGATGGACACTACGAGTTCCTCGTTATGCCATTTGGGTTGACAAACGCACCTGCTACCTTTCAATCATTGATGAACGACGTGTTCCGACCATTCTTAAGAAAGTTTGTATTGGTTTTCTTCGACGACATTCTCATTTACAGCCGTGATGAGAAATCACACGTGGAACACCTCAAAGTGGTGTTAAAGGTGTTACAAGGCCACAGACTTTATGCCAATCTAAAGAAGTGTGAATTTGGGCAACTTCAAGTTGCATATCTCGGCCACATTATTTCCGGGGAAGGCGTGGCAGCTGACCCTAGCAAGGTTCACGCAATGATCTCATGGCCCACTCCCTCCACACTTAAGGAACTCCGGGGATTTTTGGGACTAACGGGCTATTATCGGAAGTTTGTGGCAAATTATGCTTGGATTGCGTTACCATTAACGGAGCAACTCAAGAAAGATAAATTTGGGTGGAATGACGGGGCCGAGAAAGCTTTTATTGAATTAAAACAAGCTATGGCTCAAGTACCCGTATTAGCTATGCCGGATTTCTCCCAACCATTTGTAATCGAGACGGATGCTTCGGGTTTTGGTCTTGGGGCAGTTTTAATACAAGGGCAGCGGCCAATCGCTTTTTATAGCCATACTTTGGGTGTCCAAGCCCGACTCAAGCCAATTTACGAGAAAGAACTCATGGCAATTGTTTTTGCCATCACCAAGTGGCGCCCTTATCTCTTGGGAAGGAGGTTTTTGGTGAGAACCGACCAACAAAGTCTCAAATTTCTGTTGGAGCAGCGATTAATTGGCACTGAATACCAAAAATGGGTCACTAAACTCATGGGTTATGATTTCGAAATCCAATACCGTAGTGGAGCTAGCAATCAGGTGGCGGACGCCTTATCACGGATTCCGGAAAGAGCCGAAATCGCTGCCATTTCTGTTCCACAATGGCAGTACTGGGACCAGCTCAAATCGGAGCTTGAACGTGATGAATTTATAAAAATAATTCGTGAAGATATCACTTCCGGGAGACAGCCACACTTTGGGTTCACAGTTTTGCAAGAGGTAGTCTACTACAAGGGACGTTTGGTGATTCCTAAAGGTTCGAAGTTGATTTCCCAAATTATTTCAGAATTTCATAGCTCCCCAATTGGTGGCCATTCGGGAGAAACTAAGACCTATCAAAGGGTGGCAGCAGAATTATTTTGGGTGGGAATGAAAAAAGATGTGATTAAATTTGTGCAGCAGTGCATTACTTGCCAACAACACAAGTACATGGCGACAACGCCGGCGGGGCTGCTACAACCTATCGCAATACCGGCACAAGTATGGGATGAGATGTCGATGGATTTCATTGAAGGGTTACCCCGTTCGGATGGATGGGATACGATCTTTGTGGTGGTGGATAAACTTAGCAAATACGCTCACTTTATTGCATTAAAACATCCCTTTACAGCGGCTAGTGTCGCAGCAACTTTCGTGAAAGAAATTGTCCGATTACATGGAATCCCGCAGTCCATCATCTCCGATAGGGACCGAATTTTTTTGAGCCATTTTTGGAAGGAATTATTTAAGCTGCAGGGGGCCACTCTCAAGAATAGCACCGCCTACCATCCACAGACCGATGGCCAAACTGAGGTGGTCAACCGTTGCTTGGAAACGTATCTTCGTTGTTTTGTATCCACAACCCCAAAGCAATGGTTCCGCTGGCTGTCATGGGCAGAGTATTGGTATAATACTTCCTTCCATTCAGCTACTCGTTGTACTCCTTTCCGAGCCTTATATGGACGTGATCCACCTCCACTTATCCGCTATGAGCGAGGCTCGTCATGAGTGTCTGCTGTAGACAATTTATTGGAAGACCGAGATGCCATTTTAGATGAATTACGGATGCATCTCTTACGTGCACAGCAGAAAATGAAGATGTATGCTGATGCTAAGAGGCATAACTTGGAGTTTGCAGTAGGGGACCTTGTTTTCTTGAAGCTACGACCTTACCGCCAACGATCACTAGCTCAACGACGTTATGATAAGTTGGCTGCTCGATTTTATGGCCCTTTCAAGGTATTGGCTCGAATAGGGAAGGTTGCCTACAAGCTCGAACTTCCACCAACGGCTGCCATACACCCTGTTTTCCATGTATCCCAACTTCGCCAAGCCCTTGGAGTGACTGCGTCTGCACCAACTTTACCACCTCAACTCTCTGCCGATTTGGAATTAGTTGTTGTCCCTGAATCTTTGCTTGGAGTGCGCCCGAAATCAGTTGCTACACCAGGACACATGGAAGTCCTCATAAAGTGGAAGTCCTTACCTACTTTCGAAGCTACTTGGGAAGATTATCTTGCGATTGTAAACCAATTTCCGGAATTTCACCTTGAGGACAAGGTGAATGTTTGGGCGGGGGGTAATGTTAGACCACAAATACGATTTACTTATTCTAGAAGGAAGGGTAAAGCGGATAATAACAACTAAAGAATGACATCATACATGAGCTGGAATTGGAGGTGTGAAGGAAAGGCTGGAAGGAAGAATTCGGTTACGGAAAAATAGGCAGCTGGATTCTGTTATGAATTGAATAGGGACTAGGTTTGTGAGAGTATATATTAACAGCCATGGTGCTGTAATTAGGCATTGGAGAATTCATTTGTAAAGAGCTCAGCTCTAAGGGAGAGACAAGCCTCTCGAATGCTTGATTACTTTTCTGTAATGCACTCAAGTTCATAAATAAGAACTCGCAATCCTCTTTTTCATCTATTTCTCAAAATACTTATTGGAATTCCTAACACTTTGCTTGTTTCCAGAAACTGTTTTCTCCTAGCATATTTAAAAATCTGGTGTTGGAGCTACCTTGTGGCCTGAGATGAATTAAACACTTCCTTTGCTGCCTATTTATGAATCCATAGTCTCCTTTACGCCCCAAAACTTAGAAACCAATGGACAGCTAAATTTGATTTAATTTTACAGGGATATATTTGATCAGCCTGAGCAAGAAATGCCTCATGCGATCAATGTTACACCAGCTGAACAAGAGGCTATCCAACGAGTATGTTTATGTGAATTTTTATAGTATTTTCATTTTCCTGCTGTTTTACATATAAACTAATTAGTTTGTCTTCCGACTTGTAGCTTGAAGCGATGGGGTTTGATAGAGCCCTTGTCATCGAGGCATTTTTGGCATGTGACCGTAACGAGGAATTAGCTGCCAACTACTTATTGGAAAATGCTGGAGATTTTGAGGATTGAATGGGTAAAGAAAAGTTTATCCCATTGGATTCGTAGTTTTGGTTTTTAGATGGTTTACCTCTTATGAGCATCTTAACTTGGGTAGTGTTTGGATCGATTAAATTATTGGTTGTGATGATGAATCTTGAAAATTAATTTATAGTTTTTGGTTTTAGAGGGATTTTTTTGTAAGCATTCTTAATTGGATATTGTTTGATTGATGAAATTTAAAAATCTAATGCTAAATTATGCAAGAAATGTTTTTGATAATCTGTTGAGTAGGTGGTCTTTTCTCTTCTTCTCCCCACCATCAATGAGTGTTGAACCATATTATCAAATTACTTGATTTATTGACATTTACTTGCTTTGTGGGAAGTGGATAGATAATGGTTTAAGGCCATTCGAGTCATTTCTCAAATAAAAATAACTAATCTTTGAACATTAAAGATATATATCTTCTTCACCAAGTTTCACATCATCTCCAGCATCCCTGTGCACTGTTGGAAATGTTGCAATATTGTGGCCTTCTTGTCCACACGACCTGCACTTGTGGTGTCTCCGTGCCACCGTGGTTGGTGTAGGTTGGGTTGTAGGGTTGGTGCATTCCTTTGTTGAATGCGCTACGAGTTTATGCAATTTTTGTGGTTGTGACACTGTTGAACATACTTTGCTGACTCTCCTAATTGCGAATGGAATCTTTATCTTTCTTGGCCTTCCTGTTTGAGCTCGCCAAGCAGGTTATCAGACACCATTGAACTGACATTTCGTGAATTTACTCACTGTGGAATAAGCCTGTATAAAAATCAATGAACCGTTTCTTACAAAACCTACAAAGTCCTAATAGTTTTTGGAGGGTTTTGTTATAATTTTATTTTTATTTTTTTATTTTTTTATTACTATTTTGTAAATATCTAACGGGTAAAACAGTAATTTCCATTGTATATTGAAGGGTAGATTAATCTTTTTGTTTTTGAAGTTGACAAAAGTTAACATCAAGGTAGATATGGCCCCGGTTCGGTTCAGTTCGGTTCGGTTCTGGTTCCCGATTCTGAACCGCCGGTTCCGGTTCCGGTTCCCCGGCTCCATCCAATTCGGATTCCAATCAAAATCTCAATCATATCAAGATTTGAAAAACAAACTTCTCCCTTCCATAAGGAGAAAATACGTATTTAAATAGAATAGAGAAAAAAAAAAAAATTATTAGGGTTTTCCCTCTGAAAACCTAGAGAAAAGAATAAGAGGCCCACTCCTTTTGTTCATCAGTGTTGGAGGCAAGGCTTGGAAGATTGTGGTTCCAGGAAAATTGTTTCATCGCCAATCTACATGGTATGTTCTATTCTCTCATATTTTCTTTATTGAATTAATATTACAATAGAGTTTTCAACGCATAGTTAAAGATGGTGAAATTTTTGTTATTCACCTAGACGTATTTCTATTATGTATTCTGATTATAGAACTAGACAAAAATTTCACTATCATTGACTATACCTTGAAAACTCTATTGCAACATTAATTCAATAAACAAAATAGGAGAGGATAGAACAACCCATGAAGATTGGCGATGACACCATTTTCCTAGAACCACAATCTTCCAAGCCTAGCCTCCAACACCGATGAACAAGAGGTGTGGGCCTCTTATTCATTTCTCTAGGTTTTCAGTGGGAAAACCCTAAAAAATAAAAATTAAAAATAAACCGACTCTTTTTTTCCCTCTTCTATTTGGTATGTATTTAAATAGTATCCCTTTTTTATTTAATTAAAACAATTTTAATTAAAATAAAATTGAATATTTATTTAAATCAAAATCTCAATCATTTCAAGATTTGAAAAAACAAATCTTCGAGAAAATACATATTTAAATAATATCTCTTCTTCTCCCTTCTATTTGAAGAAAATACATACTTAAATAATATCTATTTCTATAAGGAGAAAATACGTGTTTAAATAATATCCCTTTAAAAGGGATATTATTTAAACACGTATTTTCTCTTTATAGAGAGGAGAAGATTTGTTTTTTCAAATCTTGATAGGAATTTTTTTATTTTTTATTTTAACATTACAAAATAACATTTTATTTATTAAAAAAAAAAAATGTTAGAAAGGACATTGTAGAGTATTGGGACATAGCCCATAACCCTTATTCAAGTAAGTATGTTTTCTTTTGCCTTCTTCTCCTTTTTATATAGGTTAGGTCTCTCTTCACTTCTCTCATTTATCCGATGTGGGATTGAACAAATTAAATAAATAATTTTTTCATTAAATACAGCAATACCAACTTAAGTAAAATAAAATAAATTATTAAAAAAAGAGTAAAACAACAAAAAAATTGACACTCCAACAACAACAATAATAATAATAATAATAATAATAATAATAATAATAATAATAATAATAATAATAATAATAATAATAATAATAATAATAATAATAATAATAACGTTGTTGCGCAACATTATTATTATTATTTATTTTTGTTGCAAAAAGGCATGATCATTAATCTTCCTCTTTTGCAACTTGGTGCGAATCCTAGGAAATATGTTGTTGCGCAGGTAAGCCATCACCAAGTTTCATTCTTGAACTTTTTCCTACAACAGTGTACTTTGACTCATGACTCATGAGCAACGTTTATAAGAAATCAACTTTTGCATATATCCTCATGAATCGATCTATTATGCTAGTGATGATAAGATGTTTAAAAAATGAAAATCAATCTCAAGATTTTCTTTCTCGAAATAATAATCATCAAAATCAAAACAATGCTTTTAATATTGCTCAAGAACAAGGGATGATTTCCTCAACAAAACCAAGGATTCTTCATTATCCAAGGTCTTCAAGACGAATCTTTACAAATTGGAATCTCTATCAACACTTGAAAATGAATATAAAACATGAAATTAGTTTAATTTCAAAAATAACTGGAAATTAATGGGAGAATCAAATATGGAAAGATTCCAAAAAATATGGACCAAATTTTACCCGATTCCTGCAGCCACCACCGCTGTCCCCACCGCCAAATTAAGCATCTGCGGTGAGCTCTCCGTCCTCACCACTCGAGTGGTGGGGACAACAACTCATGAGTTCAGTCTCCCCTTTTGTGTGATCTTCGAACCCCCCATCAAACGAAGTCGAAACCTTTCAAATAAATGCATGCCTTGCACATGCACATTTGGAATATGAATTGGATCCTATTTCTCCATGTTCATCTTTTCTGGCAAATTCCACAATATCTATATAACTAAAACTTCATCATGTTCTGGTCATTATTTAACTAAGAAACACCCTTCCAGGTTCACTCATGACGTTTAGGGAAATCATCTCAGAGAGGACGCGACGTACGTGAACGGATTCAAAAGACACATTTTGGATTCTAAGTTTGGTTCACTGACGGTACTATCCAGCCATTAATTTTCAGGCTCTTCTAGGAGGAAATGTACTGTGGTTTGAAAGAGTTTGTATGCGCTCAAGACATGATTTGGGTGGTGGAGGGACATCGTTAATTCTCTCCAATTACTACAAACTGATCTGATATGGATGTGTTATGTGCCACGTTGGGAAGGACTCAGCCTTTACCTGGGTAGTTATTGTTGGTTATTATTAGTTGACAAAAAGGAGAGCCATAATG
This sequence comes from Acer yangbiense, assembly GCA_008009225.1. Lineage (NCBI taxonomy): Eukaryota > Viridiplantae > Streptophyta > Magnoliopsida > Sapindales > Sapindaceae > Acer > Acer yangbiense. The sequence continues at coordinate 23,587,247 of CM017762.1, forward strand.
AGTCATGGTCACATGAGTAGGGAAGTGGGGTGTTCCACGACCTTGCTAAGTTGGAGCACATCCCTATTATTTGGTTGCTTAGTGGGTGTTGATCTATTAGTTGGTATTTGCTTGTAACTCTTTCGAACCTAAGGCCTATAAATGTTGATGGTCAGTGATTGAGATTGATTCTGTTATTAATGAAAATAAACCTATCCCTCTTAAATTCTTCTTCTCTTCTTCTAAATTCTATTTGTGTAATTGATACACATCAATTTGGTATCATAGCGTAAAGCTCCATGGATACTCGAAGTAAGAGCAACGCTGAATTTCGTAATGAAGTTTGTGACGCTCTAGCCCAACATGAATCTAGCCTTGAGCAGATGAACCAAAACTTTACCCAAGTAAATGCTGCCATCCAAACCATGATGGTCGACCTCCGAGCCCTGCGTGTCCACCACAATGACAACACCTCAGACAAGGAATTTAATCCTTTTACACTAGCTAGGCCTTATTGCCACTCCCATATTACCCAACTGATCATCACAACCAACCACACAGCGCACAACCAACAGAATTCTCAACTCAAATTATCCTTTCCGACCTTTAGCGGCAACGATCCTACAGGGTGGATTTTTAAGGTCGAGCAATATTTTGAATTCAAGGATATCACTCCGTCGCAACATGTTCAATTAGCTTCTTTCCATTTAGAAGATATTGCCCTTCAATGGTACCGTTGGTTTACTAAGTTCAAGGGTCATTCAATATGGATTGAACTAACTCAGGCGATTCTCCATCGTTTCGGGCCTACTGATTTTGATGATCCATCCGAAGCTCTCTCTCGCCTCAAACAAACATCCACTGTCGCTGCGTACCAAGAATCCTTCGAAAAGATGTCTCATAGAATCGACGGCTTACCCGAGAACTTCCTAATCGGCAGTTTTATTGCAGGGCTTTGTGATGATGTTCGCCTCGACGTTAAGGTTAAGCAACCTTGAACTCTTATATACGCCATCAATGTGGCACGACTTGTCGATGAGCGCAACCAACTGGTTCGCAGACCAAGTCCTCTTTTTCATCTTTAAAATTCACCGTCCTCACTACCACGGAATGCCTCCAATCCACCGTCTGGTGGACTACTCAGACCACCTCCATTCTAGAAGTCCAATCTCATGCTAGGCACACTATCAATGCCTATCTGGTGAATTACGAGACAAGAGGTGCGATCACGACGGGAGAAAGGATTGTGCTACTACTGCAACGACAAATTCATACCAGACCACAGATGTGAGCAACCGCAGCTTTTCATGCTTGAAGACGTTAGCCGGACACATTTACGGAAGATACTTTTCTAGAGATATCCTTCCACGCCATGGCTGGTACAAATCATCCACAAACAATGCCGGTTGTTGGAAAATTGAGAAACAGGGACATAACAATTCTCATTGATGGTGGAAGCACTCACAACTTCCTGGATCAGTCGGTGATTTCTAAATTGGGCTGCCTATGGTACGAGACAAGACTCTCCAAGTTATGGTGGGAAACTAAGAAAAAATTGATTGTTCCGGACGATGCTTGGCGCTCACTTTAATTGTACAAGATCACCAAATTCAGGCAGATTTCTATGTGTTACCAGTCGCATCATGTCAAGCAGTATTGGGTGTGCAATGTTTGGAAACTTTGGGGCCAATCGAGATCGACTACTGGCAACTTACTATGACATTCAAAAATGGCGGATAGCCTCACACATTTCATGGCTTGAAGCAGCCTTCTCTTACGCCAATGACAAGCAAAGAATTGATGCATATGTCAAGTTTGAGTTTTTTTTTTTTTTTTTTTTTTTTTTTTTTTTTTTTTTTTGCAGATGGTTCCAGTTTCATGCGTAGAGGCGTCCCCATCCTTGCCACCAGACCTCTCTCAGCTGCTCACCGAATTCTCACACGTATTTGATACTCCAACACAATTACCACCGCATTCCGCTGCAACCTGATTAGGAACCCGTTAGTTTGCGTCCCTACAGATATCCACACTACTAAAAAACTGAAATTGAAAAAATGCTACGTGAATTTCTGATGTCGGGATTAATCCGCCACAGCCATAGTCCGTTTTCTTCCCCAGTTTTGCTAGTCAAAAAAATAGACAGTTCCTGGCGATTTTGTATTGATTATCGAGGTCTGAACAACATCACAATTAAGGACAAGTATCCTATTCCAGTAATTGACGAGCTGTTGGACGAATTGCATGGCTCCAAAATCTACTCAAAACTTGACTTACGAGCTAGCTATCACCAAATCCGCGTAAGCCCTGAAGATATTCACAAGACAGCTTTTCGTACCCATAAAAACCACTACGAGTTCGTAGTTATGCCCTTCAGTCTCACAAACACACCATCCACATTCCAGAGTCTCATGAATGATCTTTTCCACCCATACCTCCGTTGATTTGTCCTAGTTTTCTTTGACAACATTTTGGTGTATAGTAGTAACTGGATGGATCACTTGCAACACTTACGAATGGTGCTAGAGACACTATCGACCAACAAATTATTTGTAAAAAAATCTAAATGTTCATTTGGAGTGTTATAGGTCGAGTACTTGGGGCACTTGATTTCGTATAAGGGGGTCGTTGCCGACTCAGCAAAAATTCGAGCAGTTCTCGAATGGCTGATTCCCACTAACGTCCGTGGTTTTCGTGGTTTTCTTGGTTTGGCAAGTTATTACAAGCAATTCATTTGAAGTTTCGGTGGTCTTCAGCTCCTTTAACACGACTATTAACTAAAAAAGGTTTTTGTTTGAATCATGATAGCGAGTCGGCCTTTCAAAACATGAAGTTGGCACTCATTTCTCCACCGGTGCTGCAGCTTCCCGACTTCTCTTAGCCATTTGTGGTGGAATATGACGCTTCAGGGGTCGGGATTGGGGCGATCTTGACACAACAAGACCAACCGATCACATTCTACAGTGAAGCTCTAAAGGGTTCAGCTTTAGCTCTTTCCGCTTACGAAAAAGAGATGCTGGCGATTGTAAAAGCTGTCCAAAAGTGGCGTCCTTACCTCTTAGGTAATTCCTTTTTCATTCAGACCGATCACCGGAGCTTGAAATACTTACTTTAGCAACGAATCACCACTCCGGTGCAAACTCATTGGCTGCCGAAAATTCTGGGTTATGATTATACAATCCAATACAAGAAGGGTAAAGATAATGTAGGCGCTAATGATCTATCTCAGGTTGCAGAGTTCCAACTCCTAGCAATTTCTTTACGGATTGCGGATTGGTGGGATCAGTTGTGGGCGGAAATGGTGAGTGATCCTTTTTATGAGCAATTGTTGGACTCTCCATGATGCTTTAAACGTGATGGCATTTGGTTAAAGGAGGGAAAGCTCTTGATGAGTCCTATTTCACCTCTTCTACCAACAATTTTATTTGAGAGCCATTCTTCCCCAACAGGAGGTCACTCCGGCTATCATAAAACACTCAACCGACTCAAAACGAGTTTCACTTGGCCAGGTATGCGTTCTATGGTTAAGGACTTCATTAGGTAGTGCGAAACTTACCAACGGTGTAAAACTGAGTGCTTCCGTCCAGCAGGCTTGTTACAGCCTTTGTCAGTGCTAATAAAAATTTGAACCGAAATCTCTATGGATTTCGTTGACGGGCTACCACCATCGCAAGGATATTCGGTTGTCATGGTGGTTGTGGACCGTTTGTCAAAATACGCCCACTTCATGCTTTTGAAACATCCATACACAACCCTCTCGGTTTCTAAAGCCTTCGTGAAGGAAATTATTCGTTTGCACGGGGTATCGATTTCCATTGTAAGTGACCGTGATCGTATTTTTATTAGTGCTTTTTGAAAAAAATTGTTCCATTAAATTGTGCATGAGCTCGAGTTATCATCCACAAACGGATGGCCAAACCGAGGTCGTCAATCGTACGTTGGAAGAGTACTTGCATTGTTTTACAAGTGACCAACCGAAGAAATGGACCAATTGGATTCCATGGGCTGAGTACAACTATAATACGGCCACTTATACATCCACTGGTATGTCGCCTTTTGAGGTCGTGTATGGCACACCACCGCCAACTTTGCTCTCTTATGTTCCTGGCACTACAAAGGTCCAAGCGGTGGATGAATTTTTACGTACTCGAGAGGAAATTTTGCACACATTACACCAGAACCTGATTGCTGCCCGTGACCGCATGAAGACTCAGGCGGATATAAATCGTTGAGAAGTCAATTTTAATGTGGGAGATTATGTGTTTCTCAAATTACATCCATATCGATAGCAATCCGTAGTTTTTCGTGGTTCTCTCAATTTGGCTCCACGGTTTTTTGGACCTTACAAAATCCTCGCTCGTATTGGTTCTGTGGCGTATAAGCTAGAACTTCCGGTTGGATCCCTAATTCACGATGTCTTTCACGTGAGTCTCTTGAAGAAATACTTGGGTCATGATAATCCAGTGTCTACCTCTCTTCCGCTGACCAACTCCGACTCCACCATCCTCTCACAACCTGAAACAATTCTGGATTCACGGGTTTCACAAAAGGATAAATACCGTCCGAAAACTGAAATACTCGTTAAGTGGGTTGGTGCACCTCGTGAGGACGTAACTTGGGAAAATCAGCGCTGCTTTGTTAAGTTGTACCCAGATTTTCTACTTGTGGACAAGTAGTTTTCAAGGGCTGGGGAATGTTATGTGCCACGTTGGGAAGGACTCAGCCATTACCTAGGTAGTTATTGTTGGTTATTATTAGTTGACATAAAGGGGAGACATGATGAGTCATGGCCACATGAGTAGGGAAGTGGGGTGTTCCACGACCTTGCTAAGTGGGAGCACATCCCTATTATTTGGTTGCTTATAAATGTTGATGGTAAGTGATTGAGATTGATTATGTTATTAATGAAAATAAACCTTTCCCTAATTAAATTCTTCTTCTCTTCTTCTAACTATTTGTGTAATTGATACACATCATGATGGTGTCAAAACAAGAATCGGTGAGTTGGGTGATTGAAATGAGAGCTAGTTCATTGGTTAAAGGCAGTGCAGAAGAAACAGCAACTGAAGACTTACATGAACTGAGGTCTATATGGTGGAACTAGTAGACCCTCCAAAGCCCTAATAGGATTCAAATCACTCATCAAAAAATGGTATAATCATTTACATTTAATTATTATTTAAAAAAAAAACGTGTACACATGGCCCAATTTGATTGGTTAGACACAAATTGAGACACTATTTTTTGACAGGTGATTTGAATCCAAAAATAATTAAATGTAAATAATTGTGTACACATGTCCTAATTTGGTTGGTTAGACATAAATTGGGACACCATTTTTTGACGAGTGGTGCTATTGGCACCCCCACTACTGAATTATTTATTCCCCACTTTTTAAAATTTTGATTTAATTATATAAAATTAAATGGTTTTATTAATTTTTATTTATTTATTTCCAGGACTACCCTTTTACTTATTTTTCAAACTTAATACACCCCATATCTTTTTCAAAAAAATAAAAATAAAAATATACTTCATCTCTAATCTTTATATATAGTTTTCTCACATCCATTCACAAGATTTGTTTTTTCTATAGTTGATTGGATTGTTGGTGGTAGATTGTGAGTGTGATATTGATCGTCTGATGATTATTTTTTAGCGATTGAGTTAGAGTTTTGGTGTGTTTTCGTTTTGTTAGAGATTAAGTTTTCTTGGTTGTGATTCTTATGTGTGTGTGTGTGTGTGTTTTTTTTTTTTTTTTTGTAAATAACATAAAACTAACTTTGGAAGATTTAGAATAAAATTTTAAAAAGAATTGATACAAATTATAGTATACCTGGAAGATTTGAAAGAAAATAAACCGAGAGAAAAAAAAATAGCAAACATGGATTTGGAATTTGAGAAGAAAAATTAAACAAATATGTGAAATAATAAAATCAATAAATACTAAATATGGTAAACATGAGATTTGAAAGAAAATATAAACAAAAATAGTAATAAATCAATAAATACTAAACATGAGAAACATGGGATCGAGATCTGAAAGAAAATATAAACAAAAATAGTAAACATTGAAATAATCTATGTCATTAAAGCTTTTGTCATTAGGGTTTTGAAATAAGGAAAGTGGGGTTTTATTAGTTTTACTTTATACAAGATTTTTTTTAATAAAAATTGTATGTCTCTTTAAGTAATTTGTTAAAAGAAAAAAAAATACTAAATTATTTAAAAAGTGGGATATAAATAGTTTAGTAGTGGGTGTGCCAATAGCACCACTTTTTTTTAACAAGTGATTTGAATCCGACTTTTGTTAACACGCCGTTTTTATTTATTTTTTATAACACGGTAAGATCCACTGTTCAGTTTATTTTAATTATACATAAATAAAAATGGGCGTAATATGAAAATGGTTTATTGATTGAAGTCCCTGAAACTCAAAGCATAAGTATATTATATATGAATAAATTACCAAAATCAAATACTATAATTTTGCAAGACTCAAGCAACAATACATACATACTAGTAACTATTCAATTGTGTTTAATGATAGGAATTTGAGCCATTTCAGACTTGAACATTTATTTTATTTTAATTTTTTCAACTACATAAACAAATTCTACATAGCTTCCTTCTTAATGTTAACTACTTCAACATCATTAAACTCCTCTCCAGTATTAGGTTCCTCCTTAATCTTCATGACGTCATGGAAGCTCTCTGTAACTCCTACTGAACCATCGTCTCCTCGTCGTTTGTCAGCCACAACCTTGACTTCCTTTTTTGCTTCCCCTCCATTTTCCGTTGTCCAATCATAAACCCTAGTTGAATCATTATTGATAGATTGAACTGGCACTGCAGTGAGTCCGTTGCCTGAGGAAATTAAACAGAGCTTGTTCTTCTTCCTGTTCCTAGCATTGAGCCTACGTTTCCTCTCAGCGCTACTTTCATACTTGTAATGTGACGACACATGACCAGAAAATGATTGTGGTTTAATGAAAACTTTGTTGCATTTTGGGCATTGGTACGGCCCGTGTTTCTTGTAATGAATACTATGAGTTCTCCCATCATACTCATGACCATCTTGGTTATTAACAACTCTAGAGACTCTCACTGGGTGCGTAGTACTGGGCTCACCCAAATCAGTGTTTTGAAGGTTCCTGATACCCAATTGCTTAGGACTAGGGTTACTATCAAGAAACGTAGTAGTAGTAGTACTCATTGGTGTAGGATCAAGATTGACTCTCATATCAGACTGATATTGATCATAAGGTGTTTGTCTGTTGATTGTTTGGTTTTGAAGATCAAAAGGGTTACAAAATGGGGCATGGTTAGTATTAAGGTTGTTTGAAATGAAATTGGTTTGGGGATGAACAGAAATATTTTCTGGAGCAAGAAAACGCTCCATAGTTGTGGTTGACGTAAGAAGATGAGTAGTACTTCTCGTAACCTCGGAAACCCTAAGCAAGTCGTTTTGAAGAATGGCTATTTGGTTTTGCATATGGAATTCATAGTTGATACAACTATGAACTTGAACCCTATTTGGAAAAACGAAAGTTCTCCTCACTTCGGTCACTTTCCGGCTAAGCCCTAGTTGGCCAAGACAACCTTGGTGAGCAGTTTGAGACATCGAACCATTTTGGTGGTGAAAACCAATGGTATCTGGAATAGAAGGAATCATTTGATGAGAATTGATCGTCGTTAAGCCACTTGAATCGAAACCTGAGTTACGAATGGTTTCATCACCAAAACCTAACTCCGAACGATTTGAAAAGAAAGGATTCAGATTCATAGCCATAGACTATTCGAGTGAAAATGCAAGAACTAAATAGGAGATATTGTGTGAGAAATATTAGTGTCCTATGGTCCTTTTTATAATCTGAGACTCCGAGATCAGTCAATGTTGGGTTAAAATAATTATTTTTGGTAATAACATCAAAAGGAAGCACGAAAAGGCTAAAGATTGGACTATCATAATGTGCCAGAAGGGATATATGTAGATCATGTATGGACCATTTAATGTTTCTTGTTTAATATGATGCTGTCAGATTTGTTTAGTTTGACACATTTACTATTCAGTAATCCTTTTTGGGAATCCGATCTGACAAATGAAAAGGAAAAGGAAACGAGTGGATTTATTATCTCTTGTTTGGATTGTTAAAAGATAATGAAAGGGAAAGAAATTGAGAGAATAATTTTTTCTTATTTCACCCAATTTGGTTTTTTTCTAAAATTGGACAGAAAATGAGGGAAATGAATTAATAAAATTAATGAATTTTTTTCAATATCCCAAAACTTTCCCTATTAATAATGCATTTAGGGATATGCGGCGGATAGAGTCTATTGGATTTTCCCTCATTCAAGATCTAATCCAATCTGATTGGATCAAATAAATTACAATCCGATCTGATCCAATCTTAGAGTGGAATCCAATCAAATCTAATTCGATATAAATGTAAAATACTTAAATACGATCCATACGAGGCAATTCTTAATATATAAAAGTTAAAAACATTACTAAATTTAACAAAATCAATTATTATTCATAAAGTACTTAAAATAAAATTAACAACTAATAATTAACTTAGAAGCAATATATAATTAATTGTACACTTTAAAGTTTAAAAAGTCTAACAAATTATAAACTTTAAACATAAGTTCTAAATACAAACATAAATAAAATCATCCAAAAGTTTGAAATATAACCCTTTATCATAATAAAATATAATAGCACCCAAAATTTGATAAATGTTTTTCTATATAAGACAAAATAAATTGGCCAAATATAAATTAAGCCTTATATTTTGGCGGATCCAATGAATTTTACGGATTTTTATATGGAAATTCAAGATCCGATCTGATCCAATGAATTTTAGAATTTAGGATCTAATCTAATCCAATCATGTCCTCGAATACCATCCAACGAGTTCATATTAAGAAAAGATTGCTTCATCTCATCATTCGTGAAAACAAGTAGATTATGCATCTTAGCTCTCTTGAATTTTATTTCGAGATAAATTTACAATGATCCATTAGTATATAATATTGTTCTAAAAAACTTTTCTTTTTGCGGACAAACAAGGATTCTCTATAAGGAAAGTCCTTAAAATTAACCTTGTAGGTTATTTGAGAATATATTTATGCTATAACACTGATGTCTGAGTTGAATATCACAATTGTAACTTTCCTTTTCTTTCTACTAAAAATAGTGATCAGTGATTACATGATAAAAAGGCCGATAGCCATAGGTTGGAACTTGGAAGTGGATGCAAATAACACTAGTTTTGTATGGTCAATTGTTTTTATTTATTTTTTTTATTTTTTTGGAATAAGGTTTATTGGTTTTTCTTATTTAGTTTGTTAAATTTTTATTTATTTTTTATTTTATTTTATTCTTGTTGAAGTACAAGAAATGCATGAATAAATTATGTATTTACAATATCTGCAATTAATTTTAAAATAATTTCATTTTATAGTTGTTAAAATGTGCTTCTACCCATTTTATAAATATAAAACATTTTTAAGTTTCAAGTCATTACTAGTTTACTACTAGCTAATAAATATAGAAATTATAATTTGATATTTATAATATATTTTTTGTAATAGTTTGACCTTTATAATTAAAAATATTTAATGTGAATATTAATATAAGCACATGTCTTGTCTGTGCCGTCATAATATGCACTCACAAGTCACAATTGCAACAAACAAAATCTTGGTACGTATATATTGGGATGCAATACCTTCACAAAAATATTGTAGCGTCCACATAAGAATGAGGTGGGCTTATTTTTCTAGAGGAGTCATTGATTTTAGAGAATTACCATACGTTTTTTCCTTCACTAGGCTTTTATCCTATTGGGTTTCCCCTAGTAAGATTTTAACGATACGGTTTTGTACCCAAAATACCTCGAAAGGTTAATTTGGTATTGTTACCCTCTTGTAATTTGCTAGAAACCCAATTCCCCTCCCTCTTGGATTGCCTTTCGGTCCAACAAGTACATAGATGAATAATATAACATTTTTCCTCCTATTACACATAGATATAATAGTAGATGTTCATCAATCTATAGAAGTAACTTCCGTTCTTTTATATTTCCACCAGTTCCATCATCATGATCAATTTCATTAATCATTATATTGTAATCTGTGATTATAAGACTATATAAAAGAGCTCTCACCATTGTATTTGATACACTTTGATTAGAACAATCGAGGAATAAAAGATTTATCTCTTTACCCACTCTTTATATCTTTTTCTTCTTCAAGTTTATGTTATTATATTCTTATTTATTCTTATTCATTTTATAACAATTTTTTCTTTTCAGATCATTTTAAAAAAATTCAAAGCTATTTAAATACTATTTTCAAGCAACAAATCAAATACTTTCTTAATTCTTCTAGAAACCAGAACCATGCATCCTAAATCCTAATAGGGAGCAACAAACATGACATACAAGCACTTTGACAGCAAGCAACATTGAAATTATATGCAATGTACTGGCAATAAAACTTGGGGACATGAATTATATCACACAAACTTAACATCCAAATGTTTCTAATGGCAAGTCACAAATGACAATTATCAATAATAGGTTTTCAGAATCATCGTAAGCATTATTTTATTCGCACACAATCCACCAAGTCAGAGAGTTGCATCACACATATACAGTAATTTCAACATTGTATTTAAGTCCACGTTGTTTTTAGGACTCAGAACTCCCTATCTGGAAACATAATTGGAGCAATGAGAGACCATAGATAAAGAGCTGCAGTCACCCATCCAGTTCCGATCCTAACCCACACGGAAGGCCAACCCACGTCGACCAACTTCCCACTCTCCCCAACAGAGGTAGACCACCCGGTCAGAAGCATTGCTGAATACATACTAGCTAGAGAGAAGATGATATGGAAGAAGGCATATGAATATGTGACTGGCTTAGACTTTTCCTTTTCTTCATGTTCTTCAATCTTGTTGTCTAATGGGAGCAAAGGCTTACCAGAACCTTCGACAAAAAAGCAGAACATAAGATTCAAACTAAGAAATGTCTGCTCTTTTTGTAATAAGATTCAAACTAAGAAATGCCTGATCTTTTGTAATCCCAACACGGGGTTTCGCAATGCATATATTGCATTCAATTTAAGCATTTGTCTTTTCATTTCCATTCCCTCTTTTGTCTAGTTTGTTTTTGTTCCCATTTATGTTCCCATGTAAATACCCATTTACCATTTACGTTCCCGAGTTACCCATTTGTAACCCCAACATGATGAGTAATGGTAATGGTACTGGTAATAGTAGGGGTGACCATGCTGGTGGTAAAGCCAGTGATGGTGATGGTCTTAATAGCAATGTTGGTCCAAGTAAGGTAGAATTAGTGGTATAAGGATATATTACGTGAGAAAAAACATAAATTGAAGAGTTGTATAGAAGTACTTTCGAAAGTTATTAAGAAAACCATTCAATGTTGTAAAATTGATTAAGGCCAAAACTTTTTCCCTTTTTTGATTTAAATAAAAAACTACTTAAATTCATCATTAAGTTTAAAAAAACAAACTCAAACATCTCCTCATTGTCTCAATTTTTCTCTAGAGAAAAGTACTTATTACTCTTAAAATAAATAATTTTTAGTTGCTTGTTTTTTGAACTTAAATGATGAATTTAAGACTTTTTTGTCTGAATTGAATGAAGTTTTTTAGTTTTTTTTTTAAAAGATAAACCCCCCAAAAATACCCTTGAAGGTTTTATCAATTCACATCCCTTGTTTTATATACTATATCCTTTTAACATGCACCATCACCACTCCACCCTTAACCAATTCATGGATTTGCATAGGTAGTACTATGAACACCTTATGACAGAATTGCAATTTTTAACACTAACCTGCACGGGGTGAATCTGGTGACGAGAGCAAAGTTGTAGAAGATCCAGCACGCACTGCAGAATATACGACTGATAAAACAGTGGTAATCAGACCAAGGGTAAGGGAGCCAGTGGAAACAGCTTTAGAATGCTTGTGGAGACCATTGCATTGATAATCCCTTGGTTCACTTGAAAGTCCACTGTAGCATAGGTACATGCAATACAGAGATATAACTGAAGCTGGTAAAATACTCCCATTTACCTGTTTCGTATCATAATGCTAACTGTGAGATAAGAAAATCAACGGTCCTTGTACTATGAAAGAAAAACATATGCATATTGCATTATGTAGCCATCGATATTAACATCAGAACATTGTGATGACGACATTAGAACATGACAATACTGGTAAATTAAAACTTGATAAAAAGAATGTGCTTAAGATAAGAAATATATGAAGTACTCCATCTCTGAAACTAAGTGGAAGCATTATTGTTAAGGATTGTAACAGATTCAAATTGTCCTCTATGAGAAAACTGCAAAGGCTCGATCAAGATGATAAATCAAACAAGTTAAATTGAAAGTCACTTGGTAGCCAGGTTGTGTTATTATTAAAGAGCATGGCAAGACGTAGGTCATTCTTCATAACAAATGTGTTGTTGCTTATTTCAATAAAAAAAATGAATCATCCATTAGAACTCCTTTGTTTCCAACTTCAAAGCTCTTGAACACGTGTTGTACTACTGCAGGATAAATAATAACCATGGTATCCAAGGGCTAAAGTTTTAAACTGATCATGCATTGAATCATGCTATATCTGCAATAAGCTTTAATGGTCAGTCTTGGAAACTCAAAGCAATTGCATAATATGATACTCATACAGACAACATGGAGACTTTATTCTCAAAAAATTATAGCACAGTATGATAAACTACAAACATGCAGTATTAAGTTCATAATCAATGTGTTCATAAAGTTGATGCATTTAGGATAAATGAATTTAAAAATGCATTCATATGGGCACACTGGAAGGAGAAAAGGCTTACTACGAAGATACTGAAATATGAGGAAGGATTACAAACATCAATTGAAGGGGACACTTAACAAATGTGAATCTATACACATGTACTTCAAGTGATATACTATCATGTATGAATAGGGGACTATAAAATAAATGTAAGAAAGATAGTAAGAAGAAAGAAATTATTTGAGCCCTTAACAAGAAGCTTAAGCTTAAGAGTTTAGCGGTTATTAAACATAGTATCAAAGCCAGTTTTAACAAGACTGCCTAGTTCGAATCCCTCCAAGTGATTGTTTTTGTATTTGTTATATGTGTTTATGCTAAATCTAAATCTGTGTTTAGATTTGTGTTAGGTTCATATGATAAATCCATTGGTCCATGTTGGAGTTCTTAAATAATATTGTTTAGGCTTTTACCAACAAGCTCAAACTTCTAGGTCAAATGATTACTTAGCAATAAACAAATTTATCTAGCAAGTTTCTTCATTTATAGAAATTCAAAGTAGCTTTGTACTACCCCTTTGGGGTGTACATGCTCATCCATCTCACAAACACACTTATCTCCACTAAGCAATCCCTATATCTCATTAACATTTCCACAAGGAATTTTAAAAATCCAACACAAATGGACTGTCTCACTGACAACATAATTGAGGCTTCCTATCAAAAACATAATTGAGAATTGTGAGTACACATTCGTCATTCACCAAACATCTGTACCAAACTATCAGCTGCTATTGTGGTATTATATTTTACTCTTGAAGGATATTGAAAACTCATTTCCCAAATAAAAACAAAAGCAAATAAATTAAAATCGCTAAGTACAGAGGATGATAGGATATGCAAACTGAAAACTTACAGCAGGGTGCAGTGCAACCACAGCAAATAGAAACACAAAGATCAAGGTCATAACAATAAAGAAGGTGTTGAGCCCACAATCCTGTCCTGATGGTGAGAATAAATGGAAAAGAAGCCCTGAGAAGGCAAGTGTCACCACGTAACAAACAAGTGAAACAACAAGTAAAGCCGCGTACCTATATACAAAAGACAGCAATCTTAATAATAATAATAGTAAATTGAAATATGGTTTAAAGAAAGTAAAAACAAAGTATGGACAGTCAGAGAGTTACAAAGAAAAACAACACCATAGTAATAAGAAGCCAAACTAACCAGAACTGCTCATCATATCCAACCCATTTATCATTCCATCCATGTACAAAATCCAACAAAAGCACAACTTGAACAAGAAGAAACAATCCCGAGCCAAACTTTGATATTGTCTCTGCAAACATAGAGTTAATTATCAGGTATTCAGGTTAAATATGAAAATGATTTACTACGAATAAATCAACGGAGCACCCAAGATCAGAGATATTTCTTCAGTTTCTGTCAGGCAACCACTCCTAAAACCACTGCAGTAATTTTTCATTACTCTTTCTGAGTGCTCATTGAACCCAAAGACATTGGATGATACTATAAATGAATTCCTGATAAGAAAAAAAAATAATGCTTACCATAGAAGCTGACAATCTCATTTGGAATGAAAAACATAAAAATCACTAGAAGGAACCAGCAAATAACTTTCATCATCCATCCACCATGGTGCAGGCCATCTCGAGGATCTTTCTGATTTTTCACACCAATCATTAAAAACGACAAAATAGTGAAAAAGAGAAAATTTCCCAAGCTAACTCTCAGCACTGCATCTGTTTCAAACCACTCCCTGTTGGGTGTCTTATGAAAATGATTAATCCCTGCATCAGCAACCAATATAAAATTAGTTCCAATATTATTAATCACTGCCAATTAATGACATTAGCGAACTCATCGACTTTAAGAATCAACATCCAAGAATAAAACATTCGCTAATCCTTGAAACAACAAACCCGAGCTAATTTCAACTCATTCGACTTTTGGAATCAAAATCTGAGAAGGAAAAACATTCGATAATCCTTGAAACAAACCCAAGCAAATTTCAACGTGCCAAATATACACCGAATACATAATAACTTGTTGGTGCCAAATATCAAATTTCACAACAGGTTGGTAAATTAGTAAACCAACATAATCTATGGACCTGATTGAACTCATTCAAGGGACATATAAAACGACAACGAATCAATTCAATTAAAAAAGGGATGCTTACAAGGGAGCTTCTCCATGAGAGGAGCAGCAACTTCACGAAGAATCCATGACACGATCAGAGAGAGAGCAAAGAGCCCACAATAAGCAATCCTCGCCGATTTCCTGCTGATACTCGACACCACCGTGCGACAAGCGTCACACGCGCATGCTGCGCAGCACGACGCCAGACAAGATGCTGCCCACATCTTCCTCTTCCTGTTTCACGAATTGGACACCAACCACTTTGTTGATAGCCTCTAAATATTCAAAAACAAACAAAATCAGAGACAAATCACAATTGAAGAACCATAATTTATACAAATTATCAACACCCAAATAATGATACCAACAATTATAAACAATCAAACCCTCAATTCCTATAATCGAATCACCCAAAAAAAAATTAGAAAAAAAAAATAATAAATAAATAAATAAAAGAGAAAAAGCATCACCGTGAGCGAAAACGATGCCTTGAAAACCAATACAAGTATCGAGAGAGATAAAAGAGAGATGGGAATTACCAAGAGAAAGAACGAAACGTAGAAAATAAAGTTGATGATAGCAGAGAAGAATTGAGAAGATACAAGGAATAGCCAGGAGTCAGGAGGACTTTCTTTTTATCCTATACGGTTGGGTTTATATTTGATTTCGCTACTTCACTAATTTTTGCCGTTCGAGATATTATTCCCTATTCCCGGGATTGATTTACATTATCGTGGCCCTTCGTTATTGACTTTTGACTCCGAGCCTCTGAGAGTCCGAGGGACAAGGGTGTTTTTTGGATTTTAATATTACATAAATTCGTAATATTTTGTGAGAGGAGAGGACTCGAATCCACGATCTCATAACATAGGTGTGATGGGTTTATCACCGAACCAACCTCATCTTATCAAGAACAACGATGTTTTCATCGCTTGATTTTTTTTTTCTCGTAAAAATCATCGAAAATAGACACATAAAATATACAAAATTTGTTTTTAACCTCAAACGAAAGTTTAACCGATGATAAATATATTTTAAAATTATTTTCAATCCATAGCTAAAATTATGAAAATATCCATGCAACTTAGGTGCTGTTTGGAACCGTTTTTAAAAACGGTTTTCTGTTTTTAAATATAAAAAACAACTTTAATGTTGTTTGTTTACACGTTTTACAAAATTGTTATTCAAAACAAAAAACAACTTTTTAAAATGTATAGCTAAAAAGTTAAAAACAACTTTTTATTGTTTTTCACCATTTTCAAAAACATCATTTCAAAACAAATCAACTTTTCCCTCCAAATAACTATTTTACCTATTTAAAAAACAATAACCAAACACTTTTACATCGTTTTCCGTTTCAAAAAACTACTTTTAAAAAACAATACCAAACATATTACATTTTAAAAACATCATTTTTAAAACATGATTTCCATTTTTAAAAAAAGTTTTTAAAAATACCATTTAAAAAACAATACCAAACGCGCCCTTAGTTTTTTTTTTTTCTTTTTGTGAAAAACATGAATCCGGGAGATTTCACGGAAACCTTTAAGAAAAACGTGAAACTTGGGAGAAGAATGAGAAAAAGTGAAACCTTGGTTTTTTTTTTTTTTAATTGAAAATTATTGAAACCTCCCTCCAAAAACCTTATTTTTATTTTTATTTCAAAAATTACTGAAAAATCCTCGTTAGAAGGGTGTTTTGGTAATTTCGAACCTAGTGTTATTTTTTCTTCTTCGACTTCAAACGATCAGCGCCGATGGTAAGGGCTGGTCTCGACACTGCCGATGCGAGATTAGAGAGAGAGAGAGAGAGAGAGAGAGAGAGAGAGAGAAGAATAAGGAAGAGATGAGAGGGAAAAGAGAAGTGAGAGAAGAAGGAAGAGAGAAAAGAGGGGAGGGTTTGAGGAGTGTTTTTATATGGGGTATTTCGATAATTCTTTAAAAACATGGTTATAAACGGTTAAATTTTCATACGTGGTTAAAACAAACCCTTAATGTTTGTAGGAGCTTAGTTTTGATTTATTTAACTTTTTCCCTTTTTATTTTGTGCAATTATCATTTTGGTCGGTAGAAAAATTCATGTAGAATCCATAATCCATAACTTGATAACTAT
Source organism: Acer yangbiense (assembly GCA_008009225.1). Taxonomy (NCBI): domain Eukaryota; kingdom Viridiplantae; phylum Streptophyta; class Magnoliopsida; order Sapindales; family Sapindaceae; genus Acer; species Acer yangbiense. The sequence goes on from CM017762.1 coordinate 23,604,315, forward strand.
CAGAATCCATGACCTGATAACTAATATATATATATGGTGGTTCTCTAGTAAGAACGTCCTGAAATTATAAAGTCAGGATGTCCAATCACGGTCACACATTCACATTGGGTGTGAGTATTTGTTAATGTGAGGTTGTGGGATCAATGTGAATGTGTGGTTGTGGTTGAACGTTCTGAAATTATACAGTCGGGACATCCTAACTAGATAATTATTCTCTCTCTCTCTCTCTCTCTCTCTCTCTCTCTCTCTCTCTCTCTCTCTCTCTCTCTCTCTCTCTCTATATATATATATATATATATATATATATATATGAATAAAGTGTTAATTTTTTTTATTAATTTAAAAAATATATATATGAATTATCAAGTCATGAATCCGAATGAAAAATTCGTATGGGATCACTAATTATCACATGTGAAAAATTACGTTGTGATGCACCGCATTAATTTGTTAATACATGTACAAACATATTGGCTCAATGGACAATCTATATATTTATCTATTTATTTTATGGTCTTTCTATGCCATTGAATGGACAAACATATTGGCTCAATTGGAAAATCTATATACAACCTTAGAGTATCTCCAATGCTGTGCCAAATTATTTTACTAATGCTAAAATTTAGCATATGGTGCAAAAACCATCCTCCAATGTATTGTCAAATGATGTGCCAAATTTGGCACAACAATAAATGCTTCTTTTTTAATTATATAAAAATACCATTATATATATATTTTAAATGAAATAATGAATGCATTAATGAAACTTTGCATTGAAACATTAAAAAAAATAATGAATACATTAATGATAAGTGTTTACTTTTATAATTTTAATTAATAAAATAATTTGTGTAAGTCAATGGCCTCTTGCCAATGTGATGTGACTCTCCAAAAAGAGACTCCACCACTATGGTTTAAAGCCCATGGCATGTGTGAATATATACAAATTTTCCCACCAATAGTGTGGGTGTTATCCCACCAAGGTGTGGGTGTTCTCTCCCTATTTGTAGGGGCTGCAGTCTGGACTGTGCTAGTAGAGCCAAATCTCGCATGTCCCGGCAGTTGTTGTATTATAAAAATAAAAAAAATAAAAAAAACTGAGTAAATAACATTATTCCTCCTAAGGGAAGCACAAGTTTCAAAATCTTAAACACAAAATCATAAATTATTTATTATATATAGTTAGTTTTGATAAGACAATCAAAGTAAAACTCATTAATCATGCTTAAGTTTCGAATCCCACATCGGAAAAACACTTCACCGAAGACCTGAGTAATTGTTTTAAATATGACCAACACGCAGCATTAACACATACTTACCTGGACGGGGTGTATGGGCGATCATTAAGGCCCATGGCCTAGATAGGTGGCTTTCATTGCACTTGGGAGGTACACCCTTCTAAGGTCTCCTCATTGTAGGAGAGCCTACGTCAATATTTGTGGCAGTGGGGGCCTGCGTTCGCGCGGCCCCTATCAATTTCTATTTTTAAACTTCTGTCTTTTTGGTTGGAACTAGCTTTGAAGGAAGCTGCTTAGAAGTTTCAACAATTGCTTCCTCATTATTTTTGGTTTTAATAAACCAGCACGTTAACAACACTTTGATCTGATCTAATAAAGCTAAACCCGTCAACCCTTTTTTGTGTGGATTTAAATCAAATCATATTTTTTACGATTGGATTTAAATCAAATCAATGGGTTGGGTGTAATTATGTCAGGTTCAACTGTTGTCAATTACAAAGTAATATGACGTCAATATCAAACACGACAACAGGGATGACATTATGTACAAAATGTAGACCTTTGAATTGTACAAAATGTGATGTATTCAGCTATGGAAGTTCTATATGTGATGATATTTGCCCATATCCAAAAGGTTTAGGTGACAATTATTTCACACACATGACCTTTCAGTGGAAATTACCAAAACTGACCACTCTAATTATAGGAAATTCCTTTTTAACCACATGCATAATTTTAATTGTTAATAACCATCTTTTTGAGCAATTACTGGAATGCCCCCATATAAAAACATCTCAATCAGCTCTCTCTCTCTCTCTCTTTTTCTCTTTTTTTCTTTCTCTCTCCTCTGCTCTCTCTCCCGATCTACCTCTCTCTCTCTCTCTCTCTCCCCGATCTCTCTCTCGCCTAGCACCGACGAAGGTTTCGTCGAGCGCCGGCGAGCTTCTGGCCATCCTTCATGTGCGCCGGTAGTCCTTCGCGATCGTGCGACAGTCCTTCGCGATCGTGCGGGAGTCCTTCCCGATCGTTCGCGACGCCCTTCACGCCGTCCTTCAAGCCCAGTCGTCCTTCACGTGCGCCGGCGATGTGGCCTGAAAAAAAAAAAAAAAAAAAAAAAAGAGAAACTAAAAACCTAAACCTAATTTGAGGAAGGAGAATATGAAGAAGAAGAAAGGGAAAATTGCAATTTAATCCAGATTTCAAGTTTTGACATTTCAATTTTAGGCATGATTTCAAGTTTTGACATTTCAATTTAGGCATGATTTCAAGTTTTGACATTTTCAATTTACCCATGATTTCAAGTTTGCTTCGAGATTTAAAATAAAACTATTTTCAGGGGTACTCTGGTAATTTACGGACATATACTGAAAGTTTTTTAAAAAAGTGGTTATTAACAATTAAAATTTCAAAAGTGGTTATTAAAGAAAGTTTAATGTTTCAAGTGGATGCTTTTGAATTTCTCTCTGACTTTCAAGTATTAAAAAACTGTTAATAGATTTTGTCTTCTAAAAAAGATTTCATGTATCGTATAACAGAACCATCTTATAAAGAATAGGTATTTGGCAAGAAATGTTAGCAGCTAAATACAATTTACATCGAAAACTTAAGGTTTTCACTGTGAAAATTTCTAAAGTAAATTGTTAGACATAAAAGCTTACATGACGGTAAAGGTCCAAACAATATTTAGCTTAATAATCAATATTAACAATTTATATATCGTTTACTGTTGGTTATTTCTCAGAGAAATTTCAAAATTATGCCTATGGTTTCAAAAGAATATCATTTTTTTTCGTTACAAAGTCTCAGAGGATTAAACAAAAGTCTCGGAAACATAAACAAAACTCTTGAAACTCAATTACAAAGTCTCGGAAAAATAAAACAAAAGTCTCGGATAATCAATTAGAAAGTCTCGAAAATATCAAACAAAAGTCTTGGATTCTATACAAACAATAAAAGTCTCAAAAATATAAAACAAAAGTCTTGGAAACAAATATCAAAAGTCTCAAACCCTTCAAATAAGTCCTAGAAACGAGTAAATAAGTCTCGGAAATCGAAATTTAAAAAAAAAACGTCTCATGAACACTCCAATGAAGTTTCCTAGACCGTGCAACTCAACCTAACTACCTCAACAGCTTTAACGATGAAAGATTCAAAATCAAAACAACACAAGAAATGGGATTACCTTAGCTTGATTTGCACACAAACAAAGAGGAGAAAAAGATGGCCTTTCGATTTGTACTCAGTGACCACGAGTTGGAGAAGGAGATGAACTTCAAACGAGTTGGAGAACACGATTACTTTGATTTCAGTTTTGTTGACGGTGATTTCTTGGAAGTCAACCGGTCAATGATTTCAATTGTTAAGACCTGCAAATAAACGTAATAGAAGGCAAAATAATGAATAAAAGAATTCACGTGGTAAAACTCCGATGACAGAGAAACATCCACGGGCGTCGCACGACGACTAAGAAACGAATTCACTATTAAATATTGTTTTTTACACACTCTGTTCTCTCTCTCTCTCTCTCTAGATTATCATCCCCTTATAATGCTTTTAAAGGTGTATTTATATGGTCCCTTCTAGGGTTTCTTGAGTCTTGGCGTATAGGTAGGAGACTAATTGCATTTAGGACTCATTTCCTCTTCAGTGTTATCATGTATTTAATGTTATTGATTCAGAGTCCGGCTTGGACTCCTGTCGTCTCAGAAAAGATCTGACTGTTTCCTTATTGGAGTGATCTTCCTCTTCTGTATCCGTGTTTGAGTTGGCTTATGATTGTCTATTTAGCCAAATAAGCCCCGCTCGTGGAAGACAAATCTTGATATGGATATTTCCTGTTTTGCTCGAGTACAGTTGGTCAAACAAATTCATTCTTTGTCAAGATCAATTCCCCTAGGGAAATATCATGGGAATTCTACTGTTGACGCGTCGCTTGTCAGCATTCTTTATGTTGACTATCTGACTTTAATCCAACGTGGCGTGGCTGGATTTCTGTTCTTGGTCCTTTATGGCGACACGTCACCTAAGCGAATTTTACATACAACAAGTTTACAGAGCTTTTGTTTGAGTAAAGAGATAAGTAGATTTCAGACAACATAAAAGTAAGAGAAAGTTAAAGTCAGAAATATAATAAAAAATATGTAAAGTAAGGGTATTTTTGGAAATAATTTACTTTTGTGCATTTAAAACTTAAGTTTTTTTTTTTTTGATAACATACAACTGCCAGGACCGGCGAGATGAGGCTCTACAAGTGCAGCCCGGAACGCGACTCCCATTAGAGGGGAGAGACTACCCACACACCTAGGTGGGACAAGACCCACACAATGGAGGGAACACTATTCCCTAAATACACACTTGGGCCATGGATTGAACCTTGGTGGGAGAGAGTCTCAGCCAAACTCTGGCCACCAAGGCAAAGGGCCCGTGTGTATTTAAAACTTAAGTTATTAAAGTGATGATAGTCTTGAAATACTAACTCAAAAAAGTGATAAAACCCCTTATTCCTACCTATAAATACCCTTTTCAACTGAAACTAGAGCAAGGATATCTAATCCTAAAAAACTACTACATTAAATAGTAATCATCTAACTTAAGCATCGGAGAGTGTTCGTTAACATCCTCAGAATACATCTTCCGAAGACATCCCATATCTTTAAGGGACTCTAGATGTATCTTTTGAAGAAGACCGTCCTCCGAAGGGGGACTCTGAACAATCACCAATATGCTTCATTTTTTGCATTAACATATAATGACATAAAAACCGGTAAAAAAATCGTAATAACACTCACTTCCCTTGACTCGTCGACTCGGGTTGACTAATAGTTGACCAACGCTAGTTAATCACGAAAAACCCATATTAGTGGAGAACGGAGATGGAGCGAGTCCATATCAGTTTGTCAAGACGAGTGAGTGTGATTGGCTCTTGGGTGTCGCCGAACGCCAACTATAATGTCGAATGTCGAATTGTGATTGGCTCTTGATTGAATATTTTAATATTTGGAGAATAAGTCTTTCACACGCTATACGATGTATACCCACCAAGGAACCAATCCACCATTATAATTTCTCAATTTGCCTAATTCTAGATAAACAGCGTGGACGGTCTCTCCCGAGATTTGCTCTACAAATAATCTAAAAAGGTATTTACACACCAATGCACCATTTTCACAATCACGAAGATTAGCTCCTAGCCTCCTACAACAAATACTTCTTTTCCATAAAATTAAAAAAGACAACACCATTTTCTTCAACTGTAAGTCTCTCTTCTTCTTCTTTTTCTTTATGTTTTCCTCCAGATCTGCCTGTTTTCATGCTTTTCTTGCTTTTCTTTAACGTTTTTATTGGATATTTGTTGTGGGTTTTTCTTTTTGTTGTGTTGTTTTGGTGGGATTTCTTTGTCATGTAGATTTAGAATGATTGTGATCTGTTATCACAAAAATGAATTTCAGGTGAAGAACATGAATCACATTCAGCTAACCCTTTGGTTGAAAGGTCATTTTTGATCTGAGAAAATGACCGGAGAACTAGAATTGGCATAATTAAACATTAATAAAATCCTAAACCCATTTGTTTCGGCGAATCGGATTTGGGTTTGTAGAAATGTATATGGGTAGAGCTGATTGAATTTTACTCCACAGAACATGATAAATTTTTTTATAGGTTCTTTTGTGCTGTGTGTGCAATCAAAGAATTGGGTTAGCAAAATCTTTAGTGTTACTCCAAATTTCTGATTTTTAATTTGGTTTTAATGTATTAATTCTCTGTAGCAATGCTTACTAGATTTTAACGGTTTTTTTTTTTTCGTGGTGTTAAACAACTAATTATACAAGAGCTCAGTTTATCAGTTTATGTAGTTGGATCGACAACTTTTGTATGCGTATTATGGTGTGTATATGCAAGCTTTGATTGTACAAAAATTGATTTTGATTTAATGCATGATTATGGTTGTGAATCTTAACTATGGTGTGTATATGCAAGCTTTGATTGTACAAAAATTGATTTTGATTCAATGCTTGATTATGGTTGTGAATCTTAACTGGTTTTTATTAATAGTGAATCGTGGATCTCTTGATGAATTGAGTTTACTTTCAATGTTAACCTCTTGGCAAGTTTTAGGCATTCGACATCAGTACACTTGTGTTGTGATAGGCTCTTTATTTTAACAGGATGTCCACAATACCTGTCTTTTTTAGGGCATTCTCTATTTACGGTAGCACCGTAGCACATTCTAGTAGGTATTGTTCAAAGAAAAAAGTTGCTTTTGGGTTTCTTTAGTTCAACAGAAATTCCAATGTGCCTTTATGGAAGCTTGCCTTGTTAATATTTTCTATTCTTTCACCTCGAAGCTGGTTCTGGTGGAGGATCTTCTTGTTCTTTTAGTTAGACATTTAGGGGTAATGTTTTCTATTTATCAATTTTCATATGAAAACGAGAAATTGATTTTCATGTTTTTAGAATCTGAAAAAAGTCTAGTAGCGAAAATTGAAAACAATATTCTGAAAAAAAAAAAAAAAAAAGAAGTAGAACTTTAATATTATAATATGTATTTGGTGAAATTATTTTGAAAACAACGGTGGATTTAAAAAAATATATTAAACATGTGGGCCTCATGAGAAAAATGAAAAGTAAGAAGTTGAAAACGTTGACCAATTGTTTTCCATAATGCCATGTTTGAACTTGTTAATCGAAAAAATTGTTTTCCATGTTTTTGTTTTTTAAATTTGAAACATGGTTGTTGAACGCATTCTAAGGGGTTGTTCAACAGCGTTTCCAAAAGGTGATTTCCATTTTTCAAGTTGCAAAAATGCTTAGAAACGCATTTGAGAACTATTTTTTAGATAAAAAATGAAAACACGGAAATCGATTTTTCCGTTTTACGTGTTGGAACATGGCATAATGGATATACCTGATTAACGTTTTTAATTTATTGTTTTTCATTGTTCTCATAGGCCCACCAATTTAATCATTTTTTATAAATCCCTGTGTTTTTATTTATTGAAAATGGAAATGAGATCAACATATCTCTTACTCACCACATGCCACAATAATTATAAAAAAAAAAAAAAAAACCATCTGCTGTTGCAAATTTGAAACTATAGTCCAGGTATTTTCTGAACTTGTTTAAAACTTTTGTAACCTTTTAAGTCATTGTTTTTTGTGTCTTCATATATTGGGGATATATTATATATATATATATATATATAGAATATGTATAGATAGATATTTTCATGTCTCCTTTGGTCTAAGCTAATAAGCTTTGCTTTGCTATTCCTTTTGAGGGAAGGTATATTATTATTAATATATAAAAGCATAGGGTTTGGATGACAGGATTTTAGTAATGGAAGACAACATTTCTGGCACTGTTGATCTTCTCTCTCTTCACATTTTTCTTGTCTCAAAATGCCATGATTGACAGCCAATCTAGAGGTGGAATCAAAATTTCCGGTTTTGATTGCTAGTGAAGTTGGATTTCTTTCTTCTAGCATTAGCTTATTTCATAGATCCCATCATTGTTGATTCATTTAGATTTGGGGGGTGTTATCTGTTTCAGGTTCTAACTTCTATTTTTACCAATGAATTTCATGATGTATGGTTTTATTACCTGAGAAGGGGAGTCTTATTTATGGTTGTGACGTTGTGTCCTTGCATTCGGTTGTCTGAAACTCGCTGTACAAAAATCTTGAGCTTTTGTTGTTTGTGCTACCTAAGTTCATTCCTTCCTACTGTTATTATTGTCCTCCTGTTATGCATTTAATGTGATTTTTCAATCAACAATTACTCCTAATATATTGTCGTATATGTTTCTGGGGTAATTACAAGAACCAAAAGTGACAAAAGGAAAAGGCTTTATCAATTTAACCAACACTTCCGATCCTAGCTTGATATCTCTAGTGTGTTTTGCTATATGATAGATGTGATTAATGATTAGCAGTACGTAAAAGTGAACGTATTTGGCCTCTCAATTGCTGGTCCTATTTGCTAATGAAAATTTTATATCTCAGATAATCTCAGTTTACTTTTGATTGCCATTACTCTAAATTCTTCCCGGCAATTGCAAACCTCTCATTTACCCATTCTAAATGTTTGTAAAATTTGTGCTACATTTAGCATTTTTACCGGTCATCATTAACACGAACTGAATTTTCAGGTAGGCTGAGGAAGACTGGCAGCAAGCTATGGTTCTAGACACTATTTTATCATCTCCTCATCGTAGGTCACCATCATACAGGAAACAGTTCCCTCGTGATGAATTAGGTAGCTGGTCAACACTCGCCCAGAGGCATCGTTTCCTATTAACAGCACTGGTTCTCCTGGTTTTCCTCTGTACCATTTATCTCTATTTCGCTGTCACTTTAGGGTCGTCCACCACAACATGCTCTGGGTTAACCGGAACTCAAAAGGCGATGTGTCAAATACAGCAGGCAAAGGATTCAGTTTCGAAGGGAAAATTGAAATTTCTCTAGTGATGGATAACTCTTCCAACTAATAGTGTTATCTTTATTGATTGTTTTCAGATTTAAGGCTGGAAATGTGAGAATTTGTTGATTTAGTAACTGTAAGTTATGCTTCGGCTTGATGGTCAAGTATGCATGATATGTAACAGAATTTGTTTTGGAAGTTATATGAATCACATTAACGATTATTTTTTACCCTCTACAAGCTAAGTGATGCTGTTATTTGTGAATATGTAGGGTTTTTTTTTTTTAAAAAGAATTTTTATATTTTAATGATTATTAGAGATTAGTCATTGACTTTGACCAACTAGGCCAACTAGACGGTAAACCACCTAGTCGGGACGGCGGACCACCGACTAGGGACTAGACGGCGCCTAGTCGAGGACTTTTGTAACACTGTTAAAGCTCAATTGAGTTGGTTTACAAACAGGACAATACAATTTTAAGCTAAATTTAATAAAACAAAAAAAAAAATCTTATTGAACTTACAAAGTATACAACAATAACAAATAAAATCCAAATACAATTGTGCAAAAAATAAAAATACAATTCTAACTTATAAGATTAAGAAGAATCCATAAAGCAAGTATTTAGACCCGACACTCTCAAGTCTCAATCCACTCAATAATCAAAAGCATGTAAATCACAAAAGCATATCCATGGAAGACAGCTCATCCTATGCCCATGTTGAGGAAGAATATTCGAGAACACAATGTCGGATTCATAACACCTTCCAAATGGCATCAAAACTACATGTTTCTAAATAAGCCGATCGATAAGTGGGTTTCTACTGGGGGCAACCACTTGGCATCTTAAAAATAAGCATGTCTAATTATTTTATGGGTTATTAGCACTAATCCCATATATATATATATATATATACAGTTTTTCTATTATCAGTTCGAATTGACAAAAGTTATATCAGTTCCTTGTATGTGGGCCACTGGATTTAAATACTTTGACTGACAAGTGCATACAGCCAAGTTTTTCTATATATATATTTTATTTTTTTTCTATTATCAGTTCGAATTGACAAAAGATATACCAGTTCCTTGCATGTAGACTATTGGATTTAAAAGATGCTTTGACAAGTGCAGCTTTTATATCGCTTTTAAATCCAATAGTCTACATGCAAGGAACTGGTATATCTTTTGTGAGTTCGAACTGATAATAGAAAAACTATATATATATATATATATATTTATATATAGTCAATTGAAAAGGAAAATTGGATTCATACAATAACAGGTATTTTGTATTAGCTTGGTAAATGCACTCAGATATTATGTATTCATGCTAAATGCAATATGCAATTCTTATTTTCAGTGTTTTTTATTTATTTATTTATTTATTTTTTTAAAGGTGTTGTTGCTTTGTTGCCTTGTTGGTACAATTTTCCTTTTTTCCATGCCTATAGTTTCATTGACTAGTTATAGGTCAATACTACTATTTATTTAGTTACTTGTAATGATTTTCCAACACCGCAATTCCATCATTGCAACCAGTTTTCCAACTGACTATGGCATTTTGGACATCTCCATGGTCACACTTTGTTGGATTAATAGAATTCTTCACATCAGCTAAGTCTAAGGGATGTTAATGTATAATACCTACAAGTTTCCATTTAGGTGTCTTAAGTTAAAACCTAAGGGATTAAAGTATAATTTTCCCATATAAAAAAGAGTGAGGAATTTAAAGTCAAATTGGTTAAAAACAAACAAAAAGCAGAAGCAGAGAGAGAGAGAGAGAGAGATGGAGAGGGAAGAAGTAGAAGAAGAAGAAGAAGAGAAGGAGGAATATTGGAGATGGAGGAGTGAATTAGGGAAGACAATGGGAGTGATGATATGTGGTACATTGGTGTATTACCACTGCGCCTTTCGAAACTCAAGCCTTATCTCTTTACTCTCTGATGTCTTCATCGTCCTCCTCTGCTCTCTCGCCATTCTCGGCCTCCTCTTCCGCCAATTAAACATCTCGTAACTCTTTCTCTCTTTCTTATATGTTTTTTCATCAGATTTCTTTCATGGGTATTCTTACAAATCTTCGCAAAATCTTTTCTTCCTTCGTTTAGGGGCTTGTTTGTTTGTTTAATGAAAAACAAAATGTGGGAAATTTATATGTTGAATGTTTACCCTTTAATGCACTGATGTTGATATAATTAGGATTTGACATATGCATACAATCAATTTTAGCAAAGGATTTTTACTTCCTGAGTGCCGTTTTTTTTTATATGATAAGATACCTTATTGTAGGGTACCTGTAGACCCGCTCGAATGGCAGATCTCTCTGGACACTGCCAATAGCATTGTTGCATGGTTAGCTAACACCGTTGGGGCAGCCGAGTCTGTTTTGAGAGTTGCTGCAACTGGGCATGACAAGAGGCTGTTTTTTAAGGTAATTGAATAGAAAGATTGAGCTTTGATGCACTCTAGAGATTTCGAACTATCTGCTTTTAACTTATTGGAAAAATCTAGTTGTACTTGTACGAACATGGTGATTTATTGTCTGAGTTATGACCTGTGGAAATTATGTTGTTGTAGCCTTGTAGGCTATGCTAAAGACAAACAAGTTAAGACACTAGGGCTCTTGTTTAAATTTTAAATTTTATTCTGTTGAAAGTAGCTGCACATAAGTCAGTAAGGATACATATATTTGACAATGCTTAGAGATGCCATACCCAAGATTTCGGAAGTACTACGATTGAACCCTTCACCAAATAACTTAATACTTTTGTCTTTTGGTTTGAAATGTCCTTGCATGGTATCAAAGTAAAGCTGGTTTAGTTTCTGATGCATATGGAAGCCTTATGTAATTTATGGTTGGGGTAGGGCTTGGATGTAAGGGGAGCATTAGTGTATCCCCCATTGGTTAGTATGTATTTTGGCTACTACATCATTGATCTGGTCCTTTACCCAATAATTTAAAACTTTCAGGTTGAATCTTGTAACATAATGTTGTAAGCAAGTTTGTTTTTTATATTGTTTAAATTGGAGGGTTAGCATTACTATATGTCTATATCCCACATTAATAAGATTAAATATTTGGTAATGTTACTTGTACTTATTAAATTGGATCTCAAAGAAGCATAGCTAGGGGCTGGAAGAAGAATTAAGAAGGTGAGATTAGTGACTGGAAACTTGTTTGAAGTGTTCAAGACAGAAACAATGTGGAGATAGAAGGCCAAAACTAAGTGTGCTAAGCTAAGAAACACCATTAGTAGAATGTTTCACTTGATTGCTAATAACTGAAAAAGTTAGTAAGTAATTAGTCAATTGGAGTTAGAAGATGGCGGCACAAGAGAGGATCAATAGACTGAGGCTTCAAAGATCCAACTAGGGTCCTTATCTGATTCCAAGGCTGGCTGGCTGGAGAGGCTCTTTGAGGGGGAAATAACATGGTAAGGATAAGGCAAGGGGATTGAATGGCTATACTCATGAGTTTCTGCTCAAAACTGTTAGGAGGAAGTTTAGGGTGAGTTGGTGGCTCTTTTTGTAGATTTCTATCATAATGGAGTGGTCGATGCTAGACCAATGTGACCTGTAGTTGTTTTGTACCCAAGGAGTCTGAAAATTAATGAACTATTAGTTTGGTCACAGGCATTTGTAGGCTGGAGAAGCTGGCTACTTGAGATTACAACAGATTAACAGAATACTGTTTCTAAAGACCAAGGAGTCTTTGTGTAAACTTGAATAATTCTAGACACCGTATAATAGCTAATGAGATAGTTGAAGAATATCATAAGGAAGGAAGAAATGAAATTGTTGTAAAATTAATCTTCAGAAAGCATATAAAGAAAGAAATCTTTGTAGGTTAAGGGTGTGTGCATGCACGTAAGAAGATGAACTTTATGATTTGGAAGTAAAACTTCGGATACTTTCATTTAATGTCTTGGCTAAATAATTAAAGTTCAAACAAAGGGGTAGATAGTTGTCGATGTTAACTTATTAGACATATTAGTAGATATATATTCTACTGATGTTTCATTATCCTTTTTCTTGTTACTAATAGACTCGCAGATTTTATGCTTATTGACACCACCCTTTATTATGATAAAGAGAACATGATAATACTGGATAGTCTGGATTATGAATTCATTTAACAGAAGAAGCAATTGGACTCATGAAAGTGCTTCTTTCCATGTGCAAGATTAAATGGCAGACTTAAATTCAAGATTTAATTAAAAATTACCACCCCACTAGCAAATTTTAGGCTGAGTTCTTTGTTACAAGGATGAACTGATGATAAGATGACTGTTCCACAATACAATATATCATCGGTCCATGTTAAAGCAAAGTATTTGTCTTTTCAGATCTTTTGAAATTGCAATGCCAAAATCAGTTTATGAATTTAACCCTCTGCATGTTAATTATTTTTTTCTAATGACTGGGTCAGTGAACTGCATATTATTGGCACTTTAAGATGTCACGGATGGTATTTGGCATAAGCATTGAATGGCTTTCTTGGTCTCAAAAGCATTATATTTTTGGTTTGGCCTAGCTAGATGTGCACGTCGATGAAGCCATGCTAGTAAATCAACATATAGACTATAGAGGGCTTTTATGTTTAAGATATCTTTTGCGAAAATAGACTCTGAGTCATATCTTTATCCTTGTAAAGTCATTTTGGTGTCTTTTCAATCTATTGTTTTGATTTCAAACCATAATTTGTAACATTAAATGGGAGTAAATAATTCATTACTGTTGATGATGGAATATATTAGGATGAACAAAGTCGAGATAAAGCCATTCTTTATCGTTTTGCTACAAAATGAGATGAAGCTATATTTGATAAGTCTATGAAGCCATAGATGATTCTTGCTGAAGGTGTAAAGTAAGTTGTCAATTGCACCTAAAAGCATAAATATCGTTAAATTTAATTATCTTCTTATTTAAATAAATGACTCTCGAAATTTAATTATAGATTGGTTGAATTACTGTTAATTGATTATACATGGATACCTTTTTGCCAATCCTATGTGTTGGTTGTTGCAAGAAAGGGCAACCAAGTCAAGTGAACCTCTGTTGGTGGAGTCGTGGAGAGACTAGTACGAGTATGTATTTGCTTATGCATGTCCTCCAATGAGTCAGCATACCTTAGAATTTTTCTTTAATGAGGATTTTAAAAGTGATTCATGCCATGGACTTTTATATCTGTCTGCAATGCCACACCTAACTCGGATTTGTTAACCTTCAGAACTTGACCACATTCTTGTTCTACTCTGAGTACAGTAGTGATGACACAATAAAACTGTGAAAGGTTCCATCTTGGAGAGCTTTTCCTTGCTGTTAAATTTACTTCTTTTTTTGTTCATTTCTTTTTTCTAATCTTGGTTTTTTTAATTTTAAAGTGTCGAATATAAGAAACTAGCCTATATGTTGCTTCCAGGTTGTCGTTAGTCTTTATGTTCTGTCAGCGTTGGGACGACTGGTCTCTGGTGTTACTGTTGCTTATGCTGGTACGTCTTGCAACTGAGATTATTTACTAGTTTTGCAGATAATATCTTAAAGCGTGATTAATTTTTTGAATTGGTTTCTATTTAATCCGATTATCAATTATATGTTTATCACCTCAATTATAATTCTTCTTCTTTGATGACAGCAATGTTGTTTCACTGATTTCTGGATAAGTAATTGCTATCTAGTTCATATGTGGGCTAGAAAATTCTTATTACTAAACCTTTTGTTTGTGGACATGTCTTTTTACTTGATTTTCATTTCCATTATGTTTCTTGTTTTTGCAATTTTTTTTTTAGCAACCCAATTTATAGCGGAGATCTCTGTGTAAGATAATTCAATGTAAAGAAAGTAAGATTTTCACATCACTTTTTCATCCAATTGTTCATCTAATTCAGTTACATTAAATCTTTGTGCTCTTTGGAATATATATATTTAACAAGTTCCATTGCAACAATGATCGTGTTGATCGTGTTAGCAGTAGATTTTTATGAATGAGATCACTACAAGCATAAAACATTTGTATATCATTTATAGCATTTGGGTTAGGTTTCAATCAGGCTTCTTGTACTTCTTGCTGATAGATCGTTTCTGAAAATACGAATAACGTATTATTCTTCATTTTTTTTTTTCCGAGAAACAGGATTATGCTTGTTCTGTCTTTACATGTTTGTGGAGAACTCACAATCAATCAGTACGTGTCTTTCACGGTTTCTAATACGAAGAAATGGCGCTCGTGCAGAAGCAGACAATATGTAATTCCAGTCTTGTATTTGCACAGATCTATCATCTTGGTAGCTACCATTTCTTTCTAATACTACAGCTTCATCTATGACTTTGTGATAACAGAAAAAGAGTGACTGGAATTTTGATAAATAAAATACAAAAAACAAATCATATTCCATTGATTGTGATTTGTGACATTCAAACACTCGCCTGGTCTACTTTCACTAATTTGCTTTAGTCAATTTCCAAAAATTATATTCCATTTTTATATCCTTCTTTTATTATTCCTGCAAAAAATTTCAACATGTACTTCTCAGAAATCATAATCTAACATGGATAGAATATGTTCTGCCATTTTTTTCCTTCAATCTGGTATTGAATTGATAAGTGATAATCTCTCTCTCTCTATATATATATATATATATAGAGAGAGAGAGAGATGCACTGACCAGAATGGAAAAGAGAGAGAGAGATGCACCGACCAGAACGGAACTATATATATATATATATATATATATATATATAGTTCCGTTCTGGTCAGTGCATCTCTCTCTCTCTCTTTAGTGGTCCTCATGCAACGCACTGATTTGAAAATTTATATATATATATATACACGTCAGTGCGCACTGATATAACTTTATCAGTGCGTTGGATGTGGACCATTAGATTTACATATTTTGACCCGGAGTGTATGCACTTGTTAAAGCTTCTTCATAATTAGTGATCCACATGCATTAGTATTGATGTAGTTACATCATTATGCATCGATGTGAACGGGGGACCATATATATATAATTATGCTCTATATGCTGAATGTTTTATCTGAAAACTACTTATAAGTAGAATCAATCGAGTTTATAATGGTTTACAGAAAGATAAGGTCACTGAACAATTGCAATCAAAATAATAGACCATTCAGAAGTTTTGAAAATTATTATGAAATTAACACGATAAGCCACAAAGTTTATATATAGCTTAAACATGGCAAAATTTTATTAAATTAAATTATTTTCTTTAATTTTTCAGTTTTAAAATATTAGTCTTATGAGGGTATTGTGGACATTTTTCAAGCAATGAATTAGCTTCCAATAATCCATTTTTTGGATTTATTTTTTTTTTTAAATGAAATAAAGTGATTTTGAGATTTTTATTTTTTATTTTTTATTTTTTTTATTTTTAATCCGGGACCATGTATTTTTTGAAAACTTTCACAATTTGTAGGATTCGAGGTCATTTGCCTAAACTTACAAAACACTATTTTCTTTAAATTTATAAAATAACTGATTATTTATTAAGTTATAAAAATCCTCGATGCACCATGAATGAACGACAAAACTTAGAGAATGAAATGAGTATAGATACAACAATGATAGTGAGGTGAAGGAAGTTGCAATCTCCTCTTTCATAGCCACCTCTTTATCAAAGTGAGAAGGTCATTGATGCCTCTAACATAGGTATTAAATTCCAATTCTCATCGAAAAGAAATATTATATGCCCCAAAGATTCCAAAAATATTGGGAAGAGTAGCGTGCGGAGCAAGGAAAAGCGCGACATTCTTGTAAAAAAATAGATTTTGTCCCTACAATCCAATTCTATCTTTTCAACTTTTTTTTTTTAATGGTTACTTCATTCTAAAAAGATAAATATAATAAACAATTTTAAAGACATCCAAGTTTATTTCAAAATTATCATTTTTATCCTTTTGACATTCAAAACAGAAGACACCCCACCCTAAAAAAAACATGAATTTGAAAAGAAAAGAAAAGAAAAAAAAAAAAAATCTAAAGACGCCTAACTATTTGAGTTTACTCCAAAATTATCTCATGGTTGATAAATTTGTAAACACAATTAAAAGAATGCCCCATTATTTTAGCACATGAGCTGATTTTTTTTAGATAGATGCCGTTAACAATCCAGTAAATATCTTTTCACACTCCATTTTAATTTTTTTTATTAATAACAATTTTAACCTTAATTAAATTTACTAAAAAGGATAAAAAAAAATTCTAAATACACTACAAACCAATTTTTTTACAATCCAACCTTATTTTTCTTCCTCTTTAATGCTTTACAACAAATTGAATATATATGTTTCTACATAACACAAAAATAAGATTATAAACATGTTGGATTTAGCAAAATTCTAAATAGTAATTTAAACCTAAATGCAGCTACAGTAAATATAAAACATTAAGAATTCATCACTGTTTCAACTTTTTTTTTTTTTTTTTATACATCAAGAATTTTAACATAGCAATTCACGTGAATGCACATTAAAGTGAGAATAAAAACATTAAGAATATTTTAGTATAAATGAAGCTTTTTTAGTACGCATCAACATTAGTTTTGGTGCCATGGATTGTGATGTATTAAGAATTCATCAAAAGTAATAAGGATTAATATAAAAATAAAATTCATAGAAATTAAATTAAATTATTTTTTTTTTCTTTTAAATGAGGTGTCTTTAATAGGAGTGTCAAAAGATAAACTGGATAATTTTGGAAAAAAAAATGAAGTATATTTAGAATTTTTTAAAATTTAAGTTTTTAGTATGAAATGTCTTTAGAAATGGAGTGTCAAAAGATAAAATTGGATTGTAAGGAGAACATCTCTTTTTATTATTATTATTTTTTTAACTATTACAATATTTCAGGATTTAGGGAGGGACATGACTTGATCCCACAATCTCTTAAATGTAGGTGTGACGGGTTTATATTGAGCCAACAACATCTTGTCATGAGCCGAACTCTTTCAAAAGTACATTGCTACACATGTCCATAGCACTGCTCATCCATTTATTGAAGAAAATATTCGGTACACATATGTGACAACCACATGTCCAAGTCTTTAGTAGTCGAATGCACCACTTTGCAATGCACAATTGCACCGAAGTTTTTATCTTTTTATTTAATTTTCTTTTGAAGTATTACACTGTTATATAAATTCATGGTTTTTTTTTAAGAGAGGGGACTCGAACTTGCAACCTCATTACACTCCGATTGAATTTTCTCATTTTATTGAAAGAAATAAACTTGACATGGCAGGCATCTAGAGAAAAGGAAAAAAAAAAAAAGGGGGTTATAAGCACAAATCGGCCCCCCCCCCCCCCCCCCCCCCCCCCCCCCCCCCAATCTATACGCGAATTCACATTTTCCCCCTTGAACTTTTTTTTTTTAGTTGTTAAACACCCTGAACTCAAGGAAATTGGCAACCAGTGACGGAATAGGGATGAAACCCTTATTCCATCTGTGTTTCA
This sequence comes from Acer yangbiense, assembly GCA_008009225.1. Lineage (NCBI taxonomy): Eukaryota > Viridiplantae > Streptophyta > Magnoliopsida > Sapindales > Sapindaceae > Acer > Acer yangbiense. Next base: position 23,622,442 of record CM017762.1, read on the forward strand.
CATCACGTGATTTTCACATGTGTTATCAAGAAGGTTAAAATTGGAATTACAAAGATGAAGCTTATTAAACATATATATGCCTGATTTTAACAAATGAAAAACGTTTTTAATTTCTAAGGCTTTTTCTTCTTCTTCTTCTTCTTCTTCTTCTTCTTCTTCTTCTTCAGAATTTCTAGGTCAAAAATGAATAATGTTAGGGATCTGTACCCAAATTGTTTATGTGGAAAAAGAGCTAGGCGTTGCACGTCTTGGACATATTCAAACCTTGGAAGACGTTACTTTGATTGCTCCAAATATCGGGTATGTGAGTGTTTAAACTTGTGTTATAATTGTTCCTTATTTTCTAGAATTAAAATCAATTTTTGTTGTTTTGTTGGCTTCTTAGGGTGATGATAATTGTGGGTTCTTCAGATGGTATGACCCTCCAATTTGTGCAAGGTCTAAGAAGATTATTTCTGCATTGCTTAGAAGAATCAATGAGCTACATATGAGATTGAGGGAAGAAAATGGATTTGAAAGCATTGATACAAGCTATACTACTGCAGTTATTGTAGACGAAGAAGTTAGTTCTGCAGCTGGATTGATTCAAAACCCTCATAGTAGAAGGAATTGGTTTGGTCTGTTGATTTTAGCAATATGGATTTTCTTTGTTGTTGGCAAGAATTATTTAGATAATTTGTAATCCTTTAACAGTTTGTTTGTTGGTTATAAATATGTAATTATAGAAAAATTGTACATTTATCCTCAACTAATGACACATCTTTTTCTTAATGCTATTGTTACTTAAGTTTGTCCTAGCATTGAATGACTAAGGAAACCATGCTGGAAATGTTCATTGAATTGCAATAAACCTATCCAATTTTAAGCACATTATCATTGATGCAATACATTAACTTGTATTTAATTGATCAAAAACATTAATCTGTCCAAATAAACCTGTACTACAACCTAATGCAAGTAAATTCCAAAACATGTACTACTACCAACATGAAACCAACATTTGATGTTCTGTTGCCACAAATAATACCAGTTAACAACAATACTAATAGTAACAACTAGGAGAATATCCCTTACCATTATGATAAACCTGAGTACTATACATCCATTAACATTATGATAAACCTAAGTATCATACATCCCTTAACATTACAAAAGCAAACTAAACCCAAAGTAAAAGTGCCAGAAGAACAACAGACAACAAAATATCAAGGTATGCATAATACATATATCCCAAAATATCCTTACACATAATCTTCTACCTAACAAAAGCAAACTAACATCAAAATTTCACAACACATGTTCATTGGGCAGCTTCAGTCCCAGCTGTATACCCTCCAACAGATTCAGTCCCAACTGCATCCACTCTAATAGATTCAGTGGCAGCTCTTTTGTCACAAGTGGTCCTGTTGTGACCTTGTTGCCTACATTTGCTGCACCTTACTGTAATATAATTCCTCCTCAGCTTAGTGGTCCCTCTTATCCTTACCTCATCAAACTGCAGATGTCTTGCTTTTTTTGGCCTACCCTTTGTTTTTTGAACTTTGGACATTGGAGAGGTTTGTCATTGGTTTTTGGCCACATGCTTGGCCCATTGATGCCATATATCACAGGAGTATAAGCCTTGAGAAAGCTTGCCTTATTTTTCCTGTTGCCTATGAAGTCAATAAGGTCTTTGTTGGAACTCATCAGAGCTGAAATTCTATAGATACAAGGAATTCCAATCAGCTACCATTTGTTGCAAGCACAAGTCTTTTTCTCAATGTCCACCACATATTGCTTATGTCCATAAGCCCTTACTTGAAATTTAGAGTTGCCACAGTACTCAGAGTGGCATATGATACTCTCCAACTTCAGCTACTCAACAAACTTGAACACTTTTGGACCTGTCATGACGCCATTTTTCCACTTCTAATCTCTTCCTTACTAGCCTCTTCATCAAGTAGTTCCTGGTCATCTCTATAAGAGTGATCACTGACTTGTCACGTGCTTTTAATATTGCTGCATTGAAGGCCCTCACACATGTTATTACATAACATGTCACACATTGCAATGCATGTGAAGAAAGCCCTCGACCAGTGCAAATGATCCTTGTCAAGTAACCATTGATGTGCAACTGCACTCTCAAGCCTCATCCGTTCTATACATTCTTTAAATCTATCAAGTCAAACAAGATAACAAACAACTTTAGGAAATTACAAGCAATAACAACAAAACATATTAGGCAATAAAAGAATACAATTTAGAATTAGTACCCTTATTTAATTGTTGACTTTGCAGCACCCCACAGTATCTGCTTTAACATCAACCTCTTGTGTTCCGCTTTGAAGTTGTAGTAGAAATGTTTTACACAAAACCTGTGCTCTGAATTTGGAAACAAGTCCCCAATGGCATCAATTAATCTCTTCTGTTTATCAGTGATCCAAACAATACCATAGGAGTTGTTTAATTCCAAATCAGATCCCAATAGCTCTAGGAACCAGCACCATGTATATTTACACTTAAACTCTACTAAAGCATATGCTATTGGATACATTTGGTTGTTTGGATCAACCCCAATAGCTGTGAGAAGCTGTCCAGTGTGAAATCCCTTGAGAAAACAACCATCCAACCCTAAGATAGGCCTACAACCTTCTTTGCAGCCCTTCTTCAAAGCCCCCAGGCAAATGTAGAGCCTCTGAAACATTAGATTTTCACAACCAGCTTTTCCATCACTCTTCATCATAACATAACTACATGGGTTCATCCTCTTAACCTCTACACAATACTCCTAAAGTTTGGAGTATTGCTCATTAATTGAACCATAGATCATCCCTCTAGCAGCATTCCTAGCAAGGTAGTATTGCCATATGGACTCATCCACATTGGTGTCTGTCCTAAGTTGCTGAGACATTCTAGCAAAGTTCCAATCTGGGTTTTCCCTCCACTGCCTTACATACTTTTGAGCTATAACTTTTGAACTAACAAACTTATTCTTAAAGGACATAGCACAATTGTGTTCATCATTCAAAGACTTGATCTTGAAAGTCTTCTGATTTGCTAACATAGAAGCAAACACAAACCATTTGTAACACTCAGCCTTGCATACAACCCTAACCCTATTGGAATCATTTTTCTTAAACTGAACTACCCTTCTATGTTTCACAGCATATTCCCTAACTGCCTTTCTAAAAATGTTAGCACTGCCAAACTCCATACCAAGCCTAAACACTGGATTTTACATGTCACGACTTAGAGTGAATTCATGATACCTAGTCTTGATGAACTTCCTAGGTTGTAATCATTCATCCTCATCACCATCAGATCCATCCAAACTACTCAAATTCTTTGATCCACCATCATCAAACTCTTGAAGATCTGGAACTTAAAATCTGCCCCACAAATTAATAGGATCTACACAAGTTTCAGCTGCTATATCTTCTACTTCTTGCTTACACTACAAGAAAAAAGCCAATTAATGATGGAAATTTATGATGGTTCTAGCAACCATCATGCATCAATGATGGTTTTTAAAAACCATCATAACCTTATGAGCTTTCAAAACCATCATAAACTCTTATACATATAATATGTCAAATAGCCCATAACCTTACTTTTCAGATAGCCATTGATATTTTCCCCAAATATATCTCTCAAGAACCCTAACTCTCATCTCTCAAATCCATTCATTTCTTCGAATCGATCAAACTTCATCTTCTCTCCAACTTTGATTCCGGTACTTTGAACTTCTAATTTTGGTCGATTTAACTTTGATTCATTTATTTGGTTTTCAATCTAGTTACTGATTGAATGTCGTGAAATTGTGATTGACAGGTGTAGTGCATGAACCCTAACTCTCACCTCTCAAATCCAGCAATTTCAGATCCATGGCTGTCTTTTCTCTCAAATTTGTCGCCGGCATCGAGTGGCCGAAAAACTCAGTCCACTCACTTCTCTCTTCACTTTGAGTGGTGTGGAGTAGCACCGTCGTGGTGCAAGAGGAGAAAGCTTTGGATTTCAGACCCAACTACGCTAGATTCAGAGCTATTGCTAATAAGTGTGGTGAGCTTTTTCTCCGTGACATGGCTCATATCAGTGGACTTGTTTCTGCTCAGGTATCAATTCACTTTTATGGATGTTGGATCTTGCATTTCCATTTCTGGACCTGGGTGTTTTTGTTTTCTAGTTTTTACTGTTTGTTTTTTATTTGGATGTGCAGATCTGCATTTGTTTTCATGTTTTTATTCTCACATGCAATGCTTTATGACCATACGAATCCTGTATAATATGGATGGGTATACATTGATTTTGGGGTTGATTGAAGACAAGAATGTCATTTTGTAGAATTAATATAGGTCTCTTTGATTTGTGGTTTGACTTTAATTCATTTTGTAGAATTAATCCAAGCAACTCTGTGTTTGAGTTTACTTGTCTCAAAATCTCAAATCTCACTTCTAAAATGTGAGGCATTGTAAATCAGATATCAATTTGGAAGTATGTTCGATTTGATAAATTAGTATCAGATAAGGATTTGTACAATAAATTTCATTTATTTGATTGCAGATCTGTGGGATTTTAAAGATTTCTCTATCTTTACATGTTACTATTAGAATAATGATCTTCAACTCTGGGCTGTGATTAGTCTGAAATGTATTCTTCAACTATTTCGATGATCTATTTTGTTATTTTTTTCTTCTTCCAGAAAATAGTTCTCAACCTCTTAGATTTGAACTTACATTTAAAAAAAAAAATTAACTTGTTTATCTATTATGAAAATTAGTGAAGACGTACAGCTGTTTAATATGGTTCTAACATATCTGATTTTGGTTTTTTTTTTTTTTTTATAAATATCTGATTTTTTTTTTGGGAAAAATATATGATTTAGTTTTGATGAGAAATTAGATATTTAATATGTTCTGCTTTTAAGTTTTTGTAATAAACTGTTAGTAAGTTGATTTGTTTTTTACTTCTCATGAAATTGTATGTGTTATAAGAAATTGCATTATTTAGGTTCCATTAGTATCATTTTGCTTTGGTTTTGGAAGGTCATGTGAGTTCAAAACATTTCAAATTGCTTCAATATTGCATGTTCATGCTTCGGCTAACTGGTATCTAGACAATGTCTTGCCTATACTAGAAAAGTTGGTGATTTCCTGAACCTTTTGTTTGGATGTGAAGTCACATTTCTCTTGGTCAATTATTTAACTTTTGTGTTGAGCCCAAAGTTTCCCATTTCTATTCTACTACATGTATTTGTCAAGATAAAAACACGTTCATGTATTTTAGATGCCTCTTTCAATATAGCTCGGCAATTGGCTTTATAGGCATAATTCAAGATTTTGAAAGTTCTGATACTCCCATATTTTCAATAATATATAGTCAACGCTTGGCTGCTTGCCCTCATTAATCTTATAATGTTGACCTTTACAGAGTTTTCCAAGCATAATCTGGGTTTTTTTGCATCATGCTAAGATCTGTAATATTTTGGGTTACTATAATTATATTTACATTACATGGTTTCTTGGCCTTGAATTTTACCGTTCTCAATTATATAAGTTGTTAAATAAGTAGTATGCCTTTATATTTTGTACTCAGCTTTCTAATTTTGTTCATTTTCATTAACATTTGCAGTCATGCATGACTTGTGCTTGATTCATACTGATTTTAAGCTCGAGAATATCCTCATAGTTTCTCAGAGTATGTTAAAGTTCCTGATTACAAGGTAATATTGGGGTTTCTTTTCTTGTGTTCCTTTACATGTTTCTTATGTTTGATTTTGAATCTTTCTATTTTACCAACTTTAGGGTTCATTTACTTGTGTTCTTGTACATATTGCTTCTTATGTTAGATGTTGAATCTTGCTATTTTGCTAACTGTTCCTGAATTTTTACAGAGTTCTTCCCACTCACCAAAGGATAGTTCGTATTTTAAACGAGTGCCAAAGTCAAGTGCCGTTAAGGTGATTGATTTTGGAAGCACAACTTATGAGCGTCAAGATTAGAACTACATTGTATCGACACGACATTACCATGCTCCAGAAGTCATTCTCGGTATATTAACGATCTTTCTACCTTTTTCTTTAAGTATCAAAGAATTTTCATTTGGCAGCATTCATAATGTAATATTGTTTTATGTGTATCAGACATATTGTGTCTATGACTCTATATTGGATTTATGTGTAAAAGCATGCATAAGTTATTAATGGATTTTATTTTTGTAATAAATTTCATTTGTTTCAAAAATATTGTATAATAATGAAATTATAAATTATAAAATATGTAGGGTAATGCTGTATAAAAAAAATGCAGGGTAAAGAAAATCAAATTTTTATTTTTATTTTTTAAAGTTAATGATGGTTTAAACACGTCACAGGTTCATGACGTTTTAAAACTGTTATAGGCTCATGACGGTTTTAAACCGTCATAAGTTTATGACGGTTTTGAAAACCGTCATCCCCCATTTATGATGCCGCGATATACAACGTTTTAAAACCGTCATAAATACGACTTTATGATGGTTTTTAACCATCATAAACACGCGTTTTTCTTGTAGTGTTATAATCTGAGTTCATGAGTTCGGCTTCATCATCAGACTCTGCCTCAACTTGTACTTATTTGCCCTTCCTTATCCTCTCAAAGTTAGCTCTCTCAGCTGATTGTTTAATGAATACTTCATCCACTTCGGGCCTATCACCATCCAGCTCAGGCCCATCACCCTCTTCAGCAGCTTGTGCCCCATTGTGATCATCACTAATCTCGTAGCTATGAACCTAGGATTCTGGTTGCTAAGATTGAATCAACTCATTCCTTCGATTGTTTGCAATGCTTTTATATGCTCTAAATATAAATCTACCACCTTATCTCTAGGAATTTTATCTCCAAACCATAACAAATCCTGATCACATGCTATGTTGGGCATTTCATACCTTGGCAGCTGAATCCAGTACCCCATAGGTAGCTTATAACCCAGACCGATAGCAATCTCATCAATGTCAAGTAAAGACAATTAATCTAAACTCACATAGTCAAAAAAACTTATTGACCCCCCAATGTAGTTTTCCATTCGTCCATCGAACTCTCCACCATGATGCACCCTAAAAGTGAATAAATTATC